>CM039134.1:15438603-16167020 GCA_022036555.1 Microstegium vimineum | reverse complement strand
CTCAATTTTTAAAAAAAAGTGACACTTAGGATAGTGACCAATTTATTCCCGGGTTTGATGACCAACGCATTTAGCGCTAAAAACCTAAATTTTTAAGCCCCAGGGAAATGGCGGGGGAGGGGTTGGGGAGGGGGGTTTGGGGGTTTTTACACTTTATTACACCGATCGATGACACATCATACACGAACGATATTTAGTAGGATTTGAGAGATTTTAGGGTTTTTACAATCTTTATTTTGTGATGAAATTAAAGGGCATTTTTAATGGGTTTTGAAACAATATAGTGTATGGTGTTTTTTTTGGGAAGGGGCTGTTTTTTAAGATTTTTAAAAAACCTGGGAAAAACCGTATCAGGTGCCCCCCCCAAACCGTTTTAGGGCCATCTTGAAACGTTTGGTGCAAAAAAAAATTTTTTTGCACCGGGGGAGAACAGGGAAAGGCCCCCTTGAAGAATCATGGACCCTTGTGTTTAGGCAAAATTAACGCAATGCTGGGTTTTCACTTTTGACAAATTTTTGTGTTTTGCAGGGGGGCCAAAGTCATTTGGGGTTAGGTAAATTAGTGATGCAATTTGAATGGGCTTAATGGATTTTCCCGCCCCCCAAAAATGGAAATCGTTTTGGTTGAAAAAGGTTTGATTATACAATTTAAAAGATTTGGCTATTTTCTTAGGCCATAAGGTTGGGGAAGGGACACTAAGTATAGTAGGGTTTTTTTTTTTTTCTTTGACCGTACTAAAAAGGGGGGTATGAGAAGGTTGAAGGGGAGAAGGGGGAAGAAGAAAAAGGGGGAAAGGGGGGAAAAAGAAAATTGGGGAAAAGGGGGGAAAGAGGCTCTGGACCAAATCTGGCCCAAATAGGCGTCGAACCCAAGGAGAGTGGTCCCAAAAGGTCCCTGACTTAGGCAAAAAATTCAGCTCGGGGGGAAAACTCCGGCCACTTTGGGCTGGGAAAAGCCCTTTTTGGGGCCATGGAGAGTGGTCCATGGGGTCGTGTTTAAAAGGGGAGGGGAGAGCCTGGGAAAAAAAAGGGTCCGGGGTAGTCCGACGCTTCAAGACAAAGGGAAAATTGGGGTTTATTTCAGGGAAGGGTTTTCCCCGGGGGTTTCCCGGGCCAGAGTGTGGACCAGGGCTCCAGGGGCCAAAGAGATTTGGTCCGGGGGGGTTTTGAAGGGAAAAGAAAATGGTTTTTAAATCAGTGAGCCCCCCTGGGGTCCGGAAAACCCGTTTTCATCGGACCCGGGCCCTCGGGGTTTTTAAAACAGAGTAGTCCGACCCGGTGCCTGAGTTGGAATTCAGAGTAAGCTCCGGACCAGTGTGCTTGGTCCGGTGGTGTAAGCTCCGGACTAGTCCGATGGCTTCGCAGAGAGAGGAAAAAGCAAAAAACGGCTAGTTTTGGAGGTGGGGACTATTTATAGTTGCCCCCTTCGTCCTTAGGACAACTCTTGGCCATTGTTTCAGCTGATGACACCTTGAGAGAACCTTTGGAGAGTCAAGTGCCTAGTGAGGAAGAGATTAGAGAGAGTTCATCTTGTTCTTCCCTCATAGAGTGATTAGGAGTGACTTGTGTGCATCCATCCACCTTCCTAGCCTTGAGTTGGTCAAGTGAAGGTCTTGTGCTTGTTACTCTTGGTGTTCGACAGCACCTAGACGGTTTGGTGGTGTTCGGAGGAAGTGATCGCCGGAAGATTGTTGGCGGCTCTTCTCCAAGCTTTTGTGATCGGTTGTGGGCGATTCACCGAGCCGGAGTGGCGAAGAATCAACCCGTAGAGAGCACTCTACCCTTGCGCGAGTAGAGGGGGAGCGATACCTTGCGAGGTACTCCAACGAGGACTAGGGGGGGTGTCGACACCTCGATACCTCGGGAAAACATCGCTGCGTCACTGAGAATCTCTTTTCCCTAGCTCTTTATATTTCCGCATTACATTCCGTCTTGTTTTCATCTTACCTACTAGAATTGCTTAGGTTGCTCTTAATTTCCATGAACTGCTACCGCTTTCTAGCTAGGACACACGGACGGTAGGCACTAGTGGGTGATTGGCATTTGATAGGTTTTCATATTTGCTTTAGAAACTTAAAACAAGCCCAATTCACCTCCCTCTTGGACATCTTGATCCTTTCACACCTCCTTTGAAGTGTCTAACTCTCAAATATTTTGTCACAAATATGTTAGAACCAAATTAGCCTTTTCAAAGTGTTTTTCATAAACATTTTGCGCTTGCACTCCGAATGTCACTAGGTATATATGCAAAGCAAAGTGTTTTATTACCTAGTGACACTAGATGATCAAATTGTCTAATTAGAACTCCCTTCTTAATAGTATGGTCATCTATCCTAAATCCGATGTTGAACACTCGGGTAGGCAGTGGCGGAGGCAACAATCCGGCAAGGCTTGGCCACTGCCATACTTAAATTTGTACAAAATACTTAACATATGTATTATATATTAGTAAATAAATATGAAATACATATATTAATGCATTATACAAACCAATATGTTAGTTCTTATAAACACTCCGCCACACCTAAAATCATTTTCTGCCTCCGCTACTGCGGGTAGGATGGTATCGATGGATTGCAGAAGGGCTGGAGATGCATGATAACAAGAGTACTATAGGAAAGACTAGTTAGGGTGGCGAGAGAAGTGGGATGACACCACATAGAGATGACGATACAAGAGAAAAGTCGATAGGTTTGGATAAATAAGCGAAACATGTCCTCTCTTGCTTCCAACCTAGCTATAGCCGTTGTTGGTTTACTACTACACACGGCCGCCAGAGGTTCTGAATTTTTCTTTCTGATCTTGGTTGCCGTCGTTGACGAGTACGCATACATTAGGCAGTCGATAAGCAGTGCCGTCTGCAGCAAGGATTATTGGTTGAGCATCTGGAAGGGAGATTATTATTCTAACGACCTAGCTAGCCAGCTGTGTGTGGGCTTGTGGCCTGTGCATTAGCCGGAAACTGCCATGCAAATGCAACGCCCTCAATTTCAAGGATAGAGAAGGTTATCATCTCGGTTCATACTACTCCAGTCCACCAGACTCCAGATTCCCGAGCCTTTATTTTACTTTTGGATGGAGTATATATATAAAGTACCATCTGATTGGGCATCTTTGGCACTTCAATTTGGGTGCATATATATGTACGGCACAATCGTATCGTACCCATAACATGCCTTTATATGCATCATGATCCAAGATACGATGATGATGCAGAATGTTTATTATTTATTTACGTTGCCGTTTTTCAGTTGCACACTACTGGTAAAAGATCTCCTTCTCCTTCCATGAATTCTCCATTTTGATCACTTTCCATGAAGGAAGTGCTTCGAAACAGATTCAAATAAACCCAAGAGGTATTTCAAGCAGAAAGATAAGTTGCAGCTTGTTACATAGTACTTTTCTTCTTCTTCTTCTATGACATCGGTTTATGTATGGATTGACAACGCATTCAGTCCGCTCTTCCACACCATGCAAGCTCAGATGCAAGGGTTACATTTCTACACATTTAAATATAGGGTATAAATATAAGGACAGTTACGGCAGCCAAGATAGGGCAAACTTGGGAGTGTAATGTAAACAGAATAAAATCAAGAAGAGTGGCAGCAGTGGTAGTTAAGATAATATACGATTCTCACACTACTTGCCGCTTGAAAAGCGTGAGATAGATGGTGTCACTGTCACCAGATGGGCAGGACAATCTGGAAAGCACACACGTTTTGCATAATTGGAGGGGAAGTACAGCAGGGGGGAACAGAAATAGAGGCATCAATTTGACAATTTGCAGCAATTGGACGGATGGATATGATCATGGATGTATGGAAGGTAGAAAGGGAGCGAGAAAGCCACAGCATACCTAACCTAACAGCTGCAAACAAAAAAGAAAAGGCAATCTAGGATGCAGAGATGCGATTGGCTGCCTCCTTTGATCACTCAACCTGATCTCTGCCTACCCTTCTTATCACCTCGTCCTTTCCTTTCCAGCCGAGAGACAGTAGTCGCTGCATACTCCTGTTTGCCTAAAGCAAACGGTGACTGTAAATCCTTCTTGCTATTCATGTCAAGTGACTCCATTAACAGAAACTTTTACCCTTTTTTATCAGGGGAAGAAAAATGGAGGGAACAGGCATCATCTGAATTTTTTTTTGTAAAAAAAGCATCCACTTAGACTGTCTCCAACAACGTTATCCACACAAAATACGTCGTACACAGTAGTTTGCGTTCTGGAAATCACCCGATCGAAGATCCAAACTAGAGACGCATTTTGCGTGCGAGAAGAGAGGAAAGGCAAATAAACGTCGACCCTCCCCCACGACCCAAACCTAGTCTCCGCTCAGATAGACTGTCTCCGCTCTCTCTCTCAGTCGGAGGGCTATGCGATGTGCTACACCACCTAATCTGGTGATATATGACACCGTTCAAAAATCTAACTGCTCAGCCTAGAACACACGGAGGATGTAGCACGAAACTGACAGAGAGTAGTCGCTGCATACATATTGCCTAAAGCAAATATGATTCTATTTTTTTTATTTCACGAACGTGCCTTAGCACGTATTTTTTATTCTATTTTCTTTCACCCATGGACGAGCTATTCAGTATTCTTTGATACAGTACAACCACAGTGTTACTTCCACCTGATAAGAGCAGTAGTACATTCTAACATTCCATGGCCTATAACAGCTTTGCACTGAAGCAGCAGCAGCATACGTGATGCGTGAAGTGCGTCCTCGATACCCTGGTTACTCGATCTGGAGCGTTATGCGGCTTTCGCCTTGGACAAGACCTTCTTCCTCTTGGCGAGCATGTAACGGTACAAGTATGGGAATCCTGAGAGCCAAAAGAAGCAGAAGCAGCAGTGTGTCATGTCAGATTCAGATCCTACTTTGCTTGGATGAAGACAGACAGAGAGAGAGACTGGCCGGGAGGGCACCTGGGATGTAGAGAGTGGTCAATGCCGCCCAGATGTAGAAGGATCTCCCCTGCAAATTAAAGTTGTTGCCAAGATATGTCAAGTTGAGCTTCAGCAACATGGGCACCTGATTTCTTCAGGTTCACTTACCTTCATGTGAGGCATGGCAGTGAAGATTAAGCCGACCTCACTGATAAGCCCAATAGGGTAGAGTACAGTGAACGTGGTGTACCTGCAAAAGGTTGAGAAAATAACAGGGATCGATTCAATTTGAAGAGAAATTGCAAAATGCTGTATATATCACCGATTTCTTTCAAGTCTCTGTGGAACATTACGATGGATGAATTCAGAACTTGTACCAACCTGAGCCATAGAAGCCAGAAAGGTGTAGTTCCAAATGCCTCCTTCAAGCCAAAGAAAGAATATCTGATGACCTGCAATCAACAACAGTAAAGTATACTCTGAAATGGAGGAGGCACTATGCTTTGACATTAATATCATCATGAGAAACTTCACAAATCATAACATGCAACTTTTCTTTTCTATTTTTTTTTTACTTTTATTAGGAACTCAGGGGGTACTGCAGGTGATATATATATACTCAATATCTGTTGAAGTTAGTACCTACGCACCTCAGTGATGGACCAGCTTAGGACCAAGGAAGTAACGAGGACATGAGACTGTGTCTGCAACACAAACAACGTGCACATTGATCATACATTATTCTTGAGAACCCAGCCAAGTAACTTTCACATTGATCAGACATTATTCTTGAGAACCCAGCCAAGTAACTGTTTACTTAGTTGGGATACATACAACAAAAGTAAACTAAAGAAAATAGTGCAGCCGTCCCTAAGATGCACTCGTGCTGTCTTATCTGTGGCTGTCCCATGGTCAGAAGCAAAACATAACTAACATTCTAGTTTAGGAGTTTGTTTTTTTCGAAAGATCTCTAGTTTAGGGGTTGAACAAATCACTACGTTTTCTTTATTCAGCATGCCCTTTAAAAACCAGAACTTGTGTAATATGAAATATCAAGAGCTAATGGTACCTCAGGAAAACTCCACACGATGTACCAGGTAACTAAGATCCTTCCGCTCACTTGTGGAAGAGTTGCACTGATTGGAGATCTCACAAGCCCTTTGAGCAGTTCAACGTATCATTTCAATTTTTCCAGAAAAATAATACAAGTGTTATTTCTGAAAATTACTAGTTTCATGTTGAAATCTTTGAGGGATTATTTTCATACAGAAAGTCAGCTCTGATAAAGGCTGCATTCAATAACTAAAATATCATGACTAACAAGGTATTGAAAACATAAGCATAAATGGGAGAAAGATCAAAGAACCTCTTACCTATAACAGAATGAGGAATCTGCGCTACCAGCAACGCCATCACCATGAAATTCAAATTACTTAGTAAATTTGATACGGTTAGGATGATACAAGTAATTCCTATAAGTGTGTAACAACTAAATTGAAAGATTGTATATAAACTCTCTTTCTATTGTTAATAAAGAAATTGATAAAATGCTTCAGGCGGACTTGTTCTCCAAATGCTGGCTATAATACATAAATTATATGGATAATTTTTTTTAATGAGACAACTTGTAAAATTCAACTTGCGAATGCGATGTACTTTTGTCTCCAAGATTTTTTTTGTTTTTAATGAGACATCTGCATATTGTGGTAATGAGGAATTCTAACCCTAGTGTTTTTTATACGTTGTCTCGTACTAAACTCGTCTCGTACTAAACTCTTAGATCTTAACATGAGTACATGACTATATATATATGAGAGCTCTGTGTTGTAATCATCAATATTCAGATAAATAAAGAATAGTTGCTTTGTTATATGTTTATGTGTTATCTACTTTCATCGACTATGTTAATCATGAGAGATGAAAAAGGAAAGATCCTAACCGTTGGCGACGTGTTTCACAACACCTCAAAATGAAAATTTGTGTATCTATTTTACCCGTACATGCTCTGTCATGCTTATCACGTATTATATGCAACAATTCCTTTTTCCAAAAATGTATTTATCACATGTATTAATGGTTGAAACACATAGATTTCCATTGACTAATAATATTTGAACATCTAAGTGTGCCCGTTGGACAATCTTGCTACCAAAATATGTAGCTGATACATGAAAAGTTTTGTATAGTGCTTTTCTTGGCTCTGGCCTTTGTGTTTAATATTTAATGTTTAGATCTATTGTTTATGTACAGATACAAGAAGGCACACATCTGGTTATTGTTGTATAGTCATAAGAGTATATAAAGAAGTTCATTGTTTAAATCATAAATCCATATTTTTTTGTTTTTTTATTAGTGTACTTTGTTGTACAATGCTTCTTGTCTATTAATACGTGACCGACAAATTTCTTGCTCATGACTTCTCGAAAAGAATATAAAGAGGTTTATCTTGAAATGTATCTATCCAAGTGACAAGTGTTACCTAGCAATAACACATATTTCAGAAATAAGGCGTTATATGAACCGTGGGCTAAAGATGGCCATGAATAAATAGGTAGAATTGATACAATTCTACTCCCTCCGTCCCAAAAAAAGAGTCGTTCTCGCTTCCTAAAAAGTCAACAAATTTTAACTTTGACCAACTATATTTAACAAAATATTAATATTTATGGTATGTAATTAGTATCATTAGATAGATCTTTGAATATATTTTAACATTAAACTTATTTAGAGATATAAATGTTGCACATATTTTCTACAAACCTAGTCAAAGTTAAGAAAGTTTGACCCGCACGCACGCTTTCCATAGCGACTCTTTTTCTAGGACGGAGGGAGTAATTAAGACTAGGAATCAATGAATCTATTTATGGAATGATAGCATTTCAACATTTTCTCCTCGAATTTGTCACGTATTCTTATCTATATCCTGGCACTCTTAAAATGTACATTTAGCACCCAAACTTACTAATTAAACCACGGGAGGTCTAAATCTTCAGAACTTGTGTCAAACTGTCCTACGGATGTGACACCGACATGTGGTTAGATGAGTAAATTTCATCAGTGGTCCTTGAACTTGTCTTATGTTTTCATCGAGGTGCTGATACACTTTAAACAAATTTTTAGCACCCTAAAACTTGCTAATTGTACCCTATGAAGTCTAAATCTTCACTTGTGTTAAACTATCAACATGGCATGCTGACTATGTGATAATTCGGCCTTGACATGTGGGGGCAAAAGGCTGTTGAAAACATTGAATCCATTTTGAAATGACTATCGAGATGAGAGAGTTTCAAATTCTTTGCGATCTTCTCTATAATTACATTAAGGTGTTCGAAAAAGTATAAAACATGTGACTAGGCTAAGATTAGTTTACCTCTGCTAAGGCAGCAGTCTGTGAAAACAGAAGTGGCAGCTTGACAGCAGCATAGACGGCCTCATGGCCACTGCCTAACAGGGCCACGGTTCCGTGGTATAGCACCTCCAACCTGCAGAACTCAAATTCTAATAAGAACCCAAATCAAACCAACAGGCCCATGTCCAATCCAAGAGAGACCTCAGGAACTGAAAATAGGCAAATCTATTTACTAACCATCCGAAGAAGGTAACCCAGTTGTACACAGAGAGGTAGAGTCGCCGAACCATCGACCCGTCGTCACCCGCCATTGAAGAGTTGCATGGAGGAAAACAGAGATGGCCATGGATTTAAGGTGGTGGCTTTGACCTAAAACATATGAATCATACGCACAGAAAACACTGTTCTTGGTTGGTTAGTGAAAAGTGGCAATAACTCTTGCTGCTAGCCTGCTACTGCTTACCATCCACCACCCAGGCACACCCACGCTGAATCCAAGCATATATGACCAGCAAATTTTCTCTGAACAGTTGGTAGCATATCTACAACTTATTTATCTGTTTAATATTTCATCAGATACGTATAGTCAATTACTCAGATGAGAATTTGTGACTAAAAGGGTTAACACTACCCTTTTCTTTTACAATGATGACTGATCAGGGAAGTAAATATTGTTATTCAAGGCGACTCAAGTTTGATTCAAAACTCAGGTTGGTTATAAAGTAGGAGTATTATCGGAAAAGAAAATGTGCTGAAAAACATGTAGTGTTGGTACACTAAGACCCGGCCTGTTAGCATCAGTCGACAGCCATGTAGCTAAGGCGTATTAGGAAGCGGGCGATCATCATTAACAGCTCTAGAAGCAATACAGCATTACTCAACTGCCTAGTGCCAACAGCTACTTCACAGGAAGTAAACCAGCTCTCAGCTACAGAAGCTTATTCTTCTTCTTTAAAATCAATTTATCTAGGATAATACTGTGGTATATGCAGTACACTGTCGCACTGACATATGGACTCGATCACAGTTTTGTTTGTACAAAACACCACCATGACCAATATAATGTTTTCATTTGAAGCCATCTTGGTATCAAAACAATTGATATAATATTTAGATCTACAAATATAGATATGAACATTGTATTAATTGTTTAGGTATCAAAACAACCTCAAATGAAAAGGCTATGAACTATAAAGTTGTAGATCTCTTTTTTCCCTACAACTTTCATATAAAATTTATCTTTATCCGATTTCATATATAAAAGTTATGATTTTTTAAGACAAGCTGGCAGAAAAAGAAATTCCTTCAATTCAATTGGCGGTAACCAAGTTTTCTCCAGCTCAACCAGCGGTACGATGTCCTTCCACCACTTTAATTGGCAGCAGTAGCATAGTTTTGCAAAAAAAAAAAATATAAAAAAATTAAACAAATAGTTTTACAAAAAATGAAATAAAAAAAAATATAAGGAATTCAGGGAGGGACACATGGGATTCGATGGAGTCAAACCGGTGGTCGTCAGATGGAGACAATTTGTTGCAATCAGCTGGGGTTTGAACTAGAAGCTGACAGAAGTTCACAAATGTGCCAGGCAGAGGCCTAAGGGCTTTTGCAATCCAAATTCCCAGTGCCCAATGATATTCATTTCCATCAAAAAAGAGATAATAAAATGGCAGTCATCTCAACTTCTCAAGAGAAAATAAATTCACTAAAAAAATGAAAGCATGAAAGTGTCCCTGGGCACTGGATAATCAATCATACATTGTTTGCAAGATCTAAGTAACACAGTACACCGGCCGAGAGAAGGATGCGCAACACATTGACATATAATCAACATGGAATTTCACCCTATTGGGGTGATTCGGAACGAATTTCAATTTAACCATCCAACAGCTGATAGCTGATACAATTCCAGGTACAACACGTGTGGGGCAATTCATGGGACGAGCTCCATTCTAATAATCCCCGGTCACTAGATTCTACCGGAAATGTCGAAAACTTGAGCCATGAGGAACATTCCGACATCACAGAAACCATTCTACAGCCCTTGAGCAGAATTATGCGGCTTTGGCCTTTGACAGTGCCTTCTTCCTCTGAGAGAGCATGTAACGGTACATGTGTGGACTTCCTGCAGTGGTCCAAAGTGAAACGATGCACCTTCTTATAAGGCACTAACGCAGATAGCAAAATGGAGAGCAATTAAGGTGGGAAGGGTTACCTGGAACATAAATCAAGAGGGCAAGAATAGATGAATAGAAGTAATCATACGAGAAGTTCCACTTGTTGGGCATCCTAAGACAGTATTTATCTGAAGCCTGAAACCAGTCCCCAAAAAACAGTTAAAATAATAATAGTTATAAGATGAACAGGATATGCTCCTCTTCAGTTTCAAGTAAGATCAGTATACCTGCATGTAAGGCAGGGCAATGTAGATCAGGCCAACTTCACTAGAGATACCAGTAGGATACAACAGCATAAAGGTGCTGTACCTGCAGACAAACAGTATGCAAAAACACTTTTAAGGAAAATATCACTGATAAAGGTGGTAAGATTACACGCCAGATTTGGAGAAAATCCAAATTTACCTAAGCCACAATAACCAGGAAGGTGCAGAACCAAATGCTTCCTTCATTCCAAAGAATGAGTATCTGATGATCTGCAAGAAACCAGCAATTCCTATTAAGATTACTTTGAAATTCAGATCATAATAATATTTACTCTAGGTTTTAGCAACATAAGTAGTGCAGTCTCTGGTGGTTCCTAGTGAGTAATTTAGAGAATTGCGTCAAATAATTTGTACCTCAGTGATAGACCAGCTTATAACCAGGGTAGTAACAAGAAGATGTGATTGGGTCTGCAAAACAAGGTACACATTGTCAAGAAACAAAACAATTGTTTACTCACAACAGAAAAAAAGTTGAAATAGGATGTATATAAAAGGTAAAAGCACTACATCTCCTTTTCTAATATGCCTGGTGTAGCGCGTAGGACACTCGTACAATGCTCACTAATAGATGCTTATTCCATTATCAGACTTGAATGGCTAACCTTCACTTAGTCCTAAAAGTCACAGAATCATCCAATACATGTGTTCTCTATTTCTAGCAAATGCTTTCAAACCGAGAACTGTGTCATAATTGAAGGTCCCAGCAAAACGGCAACACATACTCCCTCCGTCCCAAAAAGAAAGTCGTTATGGGATATGTGTAGGTCAAACTTTATCAACTTTGACTAGATTTGTAGAAAATTCGTGCAACATTTATATCTCCAAATAAATTTATTATAAAAGTATATTCAATGACCTATCTAATGGTACTAATTATATATTATAAATATTTATACTCTTTTATATATAATTGGTTAAACTTAAAAAAGTTTGACTTCTCGGGAAGTGAGAATGACTTCTATTTAGTAAGGTAGGGAGTATGTATATCTGATTTGAGAATTTGAATTTAAAAATGGAAACTCTTTGGTCATGAACAAAATAAGATGTATTCCTAAAAAATGGATATGCCATTATGAAACATGAAGACTTGCTAGTGATGGTACCTCAGGAAAACTCCACAAGACACCCCACGTAAGAAACAATCTGGATCCAATCTGTGGAAGAGTTGCAGACACCGGAGACCTCACCAACCCTATAAAGAAGATAAACTTATCAGAATTGTGACATAAAAGCGAATAGATACCGTAATAGTGAAAAACACATTTAAAAAAAAACTCCTCAGAAACGTTCTGAAAAAATAATGTTTTTGATGCGTTCAAGATCTGGACTGATGTTTGTGCATCATACTGTTTTGAGAAGATCGATTATATACTAAGAAAAAGGGATACATGTCCACAGTCCATCAAGCAGAAAGAAGAATACCATACCTACGAGCCCATGAAGAATCTGAAGCACCAACATGGCCACCACCAGAAAAACACAGAAAGGTGAGTTAGTAGTACCTCACAATCTTCATATGGGTAACACATGAACCATAAACTACGGCACTAGAAATTTCACTGAATCTGAACCACTGCAATATTTTGCTACGAGCTAAAGTAAACATTATGTAATTACACACATCGATCTAGATAATTACCCGTTCTTCCTACCAAGAACACACAAGACAATTTTGCTTGTAGTATCCTTACTCAAAGTTTACAGCAGTAATCTGTAATCCTATTTGGGTAGATCCGGACTTGATGAGCTGAGCAGAAATATGAAACTGCGCCAAGTTTAAACTGAAGCGCACTAGCAAAGTACTACTACTAAATGAAAAGAATGGGGAAACAACTGACCTCCATGATGGCGGCTGTCTGCGCGAACTGCAGCGGCCTCTCGACGGCGGCGTAGACGGCCTTGTGCCCGCTCTCCCGCAGCGTCAGGACCGCGTAGTACAGCACCTGCGCCCTGCGACACCCCCAGATCAAAGAAACTGAATCAAAACCCAGACACGGCCAACGGAGCAGCAAGAGGCGGGAGATCCATCCGGAACCCAAGAAGAACAGAGGAGCACGCAGCGGGGGACAAAGGCAACGGACCATCCGAAGAAGACGACCCAGTTGTACACGGAGAGGTAGAGCCGCCGCAACGCCGAGGCGGCGCCCGCCATCGCCGGAGCCGCCGGTGAGGAGGGAGAAGACGCCGGGACGGGTCTGGGTGGGCTTGCTTCGCTACTCTGACCAGGCTCGGCTCCTGAGCTGGCTACTGCTGCTGATCTAATGAAAGCAGAGACGCCACGCGCATCGGATCAGATGGCATGAAATATAGCTTCGGCGTCTCTGCGGTGGGCTGCACACGGATTGAAGTGTCCGATTCGATCTGGCGGCGGCGGGCCAACTACTGGCCGGATTGAATTTGGTATTGAATTGGAATCGGATCGTGGCGGATGGAGGACAGGTGAGCCGGTGGGCAGCGGGAGTTAATTGCCGCTGCAGCTGCGTAACTGCCAGCCCGCCGCCCGCGCCAATTCCATCCGTGTGTGTGTGACCTGCAAATCTCTGTCACACAAGTGTAGTGTAGTATTGGACTAGTACAATGAACATGCCCTTTCTACTTTCTTCCCTTTTCAGTTCTCCAAGAAAAGGTACGTTTTTTATCCATCGGCAGTTGTCAATCTTTATATCAGTCAAGGTAACCCTGTGAGCAGAACAGTGGCTGCTGTTTGGTCCAGAGCTCCAGCTGATTTTTCACCTCAATTCTGTTTGTGAGAAAAAAGGGGTGTGCAGATGTCTAAAGAGTATTAACTGAAAAAAAAATGTTGTGATGACGCGGTATATAAAGTTGTTCACGTCAGCAGCCGCAAGTCATTCAGTTATGCCAAACAAACGCAAGGGAAACATCAAACATTCGAGTAGCTTTCCAAGTGACGATAAAACCGTTCAGCTAACTCAACTGTCAACAGTTAGCTCAACAAATTGGCAAGACGGTTCAGTGAGCATGCCCATCGCACTTCTTTTGCAACAAATTATCACACATCTTTAAAACTCACAAAGTACTGTTACATGATCTGCCCAGCCAAACAAGCACACTGACGACACAGACCAACTTACTCTATCTGTAAATTACTCCCTTGGCTTTCAGCTGTATAGCCTGTATGAGGTACTGGATTACCCCAAAAACTGTAGACTAACTGGATTCGTAGAAATGTGGGTTTCTATAATGCAGCGAAGAGGACCCCCAGTTCAACGCAGAGGGGTTCGAGCCCATCCTCTTCCAACAAGGAAAGGGCTGCCAGGCCATAGTAAGAATGGTAGATGTCTGGTATCCGATCATCTGGGAATTTTGTGAAACCTCCATACTGTTGCAACAGCGAACAAAAAAAACATACCCTGAGTTATCTGAGGATGTGAATAGGTGACTAAGCTGATAGAAGAGATTTCAGGTCAATTACAGGTGACTGGCAGGTGAGCAAAAATCCCCGTAGAGCACAGCGATCGATCAAGTGATAAGCACGCAAGATCTTCAAGACACCTCCAACCCTGGACAGTGAAATTAAAAGCAAGAAAAATACTCAGGTCTTGCTCACTTGTCACATAACTAGTACATAGATTGCAAATACGTAGAATTTACCAAAAAGCATAGCAGGTATCACTGGGCTTGTTTCTTCTCCCTTGGAATCCTCCATTAGTCACTTGTCTCTACACAAGTAGTAGAGAAATCAGTTTGTAAGGTTTACCATTGGGTGAAGGCAATCCAATTATATTTTTCTTATTCTGCCAATGTTGATTTTAGATAGATGGCAACATGAATGAAAATGCATGGCACGATATTCAGATGCATAGAAAATACTGCGTTTATCCAGCATGGGTAAAGGAAAAATGACATGTCACATGTTTATGTAATAGAATAGTAGATAAGAAATTTCCTATTGCTACAGAATCACATGAGATGGCATGAGAGGGCTAATTGCTGAGACAGGGTTCACCACAAGTTCAACCTGAAGACACCATTCAAGGAGCATGTGTATGTCGATTGACGTAGAATCTCTCAAGTTAGATGCCAAATCAACTTGAATGAAGCCCATTAGATGGAGAGCTGCAACAGCACAAAAAGTTCCTCCACCTGACTCGCTAACACAAAGACAGACAATGAGAACCTAAAACCCATTGCCCAGTGGCAAGCAAAAATTAAGTTCTCCAAATGAAGCTGATAAAGAAGGTACAGAACACATCAGAAGGTCAAATGAAATTTCTTACCATGAGATTCAGAACCAGGAACCATACCAAAGCCTCCATCATATGACTGCATATGATCACAAGAAGAATTAGGCAATAGGCATTGCAGATGTATGTATTTCAGTGCAAAATATGGTGCATTCTAAATTTTTGGAAATCAACCTGGCAGTTAAGAATGTATTCCTTTGCCTTTGACTTGTCCATTCCTGTCCAGTCATCTAGCATTGAGCAGATTGCAGCTGTAAAGACACATCATATGCACTAAGTTATTAGATAAATAAAAATACAAAATTATACTAATGTAAATAAAGAACAGTGCTCCTCACCTGCACAGTATACAAAACGAAGGTCTGTTTCAGCACCAATATGAGTAGGCATGAAGCTACAAAAAGATGCTTGTCAAATAAAAAAATGCATTAAACATGACACAGTATTCATAAAACGGAAGCCTCCTAGGCTGACTAACAACCAACTAAAAGCCCACTGATAAGCAAGATCACATGCAACAACAGCATCTATAGCATTTGCATTTACTCATAGCATAGCATCTTTAACATTCTGCCTCAACAGAATCACTAAGGCCGAAAGTGTAAAGATGTGTAAAGGTGGCATTTAGTAATGTATAAAGTATGTCTCAAGAAGAGAACATGGCTTAGGGTTAGCAACAAGTGAGCGCAGTTGATGTTATTATTATATAAGTTCTGGAAACCCTAATATAATTAGGGATGTGAACAATTACATGATTATAGGAAAATCACAATGGAGCAAGTAAGGTGTGTGAAACTTTTATCTTGACTGTAAACAGACCTGCAGATGTGGAAGTAGATATACTTCGAGGACCATTTTACATGTATAATGGCCATGATATGGGAATAAATGCCTACCTTCCATCTGGTTGCTGGAGCTTTTTCAAAGATAATAGAAGTGCCTTGCAGTCAATATTTGCTAGATTGTAACCAATAATCTTGAGGATAGCAAGGGCTGAATAAGTGCTTGCAAGATGACTAACATTGCGGCAAGGATCCTGAAACAGAGCACGATTTAATATTTGAAACTATCATCATAAAAAAACACAAACATGAAAACGTATAGAAAAGGTAGAATCAGCATTTTCCACCCATACCTTCACATTAGGCAAGGGAAATTGAGTTGATCTAGAACCACAGAATCCATAGAACAACCCTAGACACACAAGAAATGTTACATAGCGAGAATATACTGCTCGAAATAGGAACTTTAGATATCATGGTAATATTTTTTAACATAATGTACAAGGAAACTTACCAACACTTCTATCATCATTCGCCTCAGGATGAACTTGAAAAGACAAAACCCATTTGGCTATTTCATCCTTGTTAATCTAAAGAGAGAGAAAAGAGATGTGCAACTTCTCAGATCACTACAATACTTCTTACTTTAGAGTAAAGGTATCACAAAGAGTACTACAAGCTGCATTTCACTCCTTTAGCAGACTATGGCAAACCTGAGGCTACCATGGTAAGCAATAAAAAAGACTAGCATCAACTTAACCGATAACCATATAAGCAGCAGCCAACTGTATGAAAGCATTTAGGCAACTGCCCAAACTGTCTACACAGAGGCGAGCAAAATTTAGACTATGAGCTCCGTATTAAGGGCACTAGTGCCACTTGGCTACTGCATCGTCGACGTCACATGTGTTTTGGGCTCCCTTTCTCAGAAATATAGTACTTACATTTTACATGGAACAAAACTACACAAAACTACAGTGAACATAATTGTGACATGTACATGCCAATAAGAGTTATATCCTCTACTAGCCTGTCGCCTCTAACCCCCTTGAGTAGATAAATTAGTTAGCAGGTTAGATGTTAACATCACTCATAGCAACATTGAGAAGTCCGCCCATAAGTGGAATTAAGTTATCTCTGTATTTACAACCTCCTGCATTTATCATTATGAATACTACTTGTGCTTACCAGCATGAATTCTTCAACTACTTTATTATTAATACTATCAGCTTGCACCCATTGCCCCAACCGAACGGAATTTAATGGGATTACACATAGATCTGCAATCCTATCAGCTTTAGTTGTCACGAGCTTTGGACGCTCCTCTAGTCCTCTTCTTCCTTGCTGTCCTAGGTACTCCATACCAACCTGCCTATCATCTAAAGGCCACTCCTGATATGTTAAGTACACATCGCTACTTCTCCAAAGGAAATATGTGTTTAGGATGAGAATGTTACTACAATTCTACCTAATTCTCAAGTGCACAGATCTACTGCTGCCTAACAACAAGCGCACAGAACCCCTAACAAGCAATCATGATCTAATTTTTGCACTCCGGCGAATCCAGAACATGGCAAATCGCCGGCAGAACTCTTCAAAACGGATGGATAAAACACGCGTCGCGGCGGAGCGGCCGCGGGTGGGATCTTACCCGGTCGAGCTCCCGGAGAAGGGAGAGGCCGCCGACGGCGAAGTAGGCGAGGGTGAGGTGGTTGACCTCCTGCGACGCGTATTCGTCGGGGAGCTCCGTGGCCATGGCGTCGAAGAACGCCACGTGGTTCAGACGCTCAAACTCCCGCCTCCCCATCTCCGGCGTTCGGCCGCCGAGCGCAGTCGGTATTCCCGAGATCCCAGCTGTGCCTGTGCCTGTGCCTGTGCGCGAACTGTTTAGGGGGAACGGCAAGAGCGTGTGCGTGCCGTGGGCCCCGGCACGGTCGTCGAGCGGAGCCGCCGTTGGGGGGCCGTTGGGCCGCCCGCGCTACTGCCCAACCAACTGCGGCCTGCCTGCCTGCCTGCGCAGCGCTTCCCACGCAGGCCCTCTTTACTCCGCCCTCGGCTAGACGGGCCATGATGAGAACTCTCCATGGACCCGGTCCATGCACCGGCCTCTATCGCCATCGTTTCCAAACTTGCTGCTGCTGGGACGCCATGCACCCGGTCCACATCAAGATGCTGAGCCACATTACTCCGGTGGGTCCAACGCCCCCCACCTGCACGCGGGCCCACCGTCCCGCCTCCCCGCCGCGGGATCAAATACGCCACCTCCGCCCCGTCCACTCCCTCGCCGCCCCGTCTCCTCTGCTCCCCCCCCTCCACTCCACGGCCACGCCCGCGGCCCGCAGGCAGCAGTTAGCTAGTCGTCTCTCTCCCCACGCTCAGCCTCGCTGCCGCGGCGTCCCGTCGGCGGGAGGATGAAGGTCACCGTCGTGTCCCGGAGCGGCCGGGAGGTCGTCAAGGGCGGCATCGACCTCAAGGACTCGGTACGTTGTGCTCTCTCCAGCCAGCCCGCCCACTCGCTCGCTCGCTCGCCGCCGCCTCTTGATTTGCTCTGGAGGCTGGGTTTATTGCCGTCGGGGACGTTCCGTTCTCCGTCGGGGTTCGAGATCTCTTGCGAAGGATTGATTCGTGAGTTCCTTTCGCAGGCCAAGGTCGCGGATCTGCAGGAGGCCATCCATGCCAGGAGTAAGTGGATCCCCTGCTTAAATTTCGCCACTTGCTTCTACTCTCTGCAGTTTTTGTATCCCATTCGTGCGGCGTGCCAGTGTCATTCAGCATGCGGGAATCTGTGGGCACTTTTAAGTTCCGTTGTACTAACAATAACGACCTTTGCGAGTGTCATATGAAATTCTTGTCCAGTACTCCAATCCAGTAGTAGGCACTACGTAGTTGTTGCTGCAAAGCTTGGAAAATTGATTCAACACTGCTTTGCTAACAATTTCATTCTGTATCCTTCTGCACTTCGTGTTCGTATTTAGAACCTGTTTTGATTGCCCTTTTCTATATGTCCGGTCCTGAAGAGAATTAAAGTTGCGAACTTTGCTAGCAAATCCTAAACTTCAGTGCTTGCATGGCCAGTGTGAAACTGCAGCGCAGCCCATGCTTATGTGATGCCGCCGCAGGCTGAATTCCATGTGTGTGCTGAAGGGCTACAATAGTGCCAGTGACTGTGGTATGCGTTTTTTTTGGCCCTGCGGTCTGTTCTAGTCTCGACGTGAAAGAACAAAGAAGGAAAAGTGAGGGAAGCTGCAGCACACTTAGATGCTTTAGGCTAGCATTCATAGGGTTGAAGTGGCTAACGTGAACAACTGGTTCAGTACTATATGCTGCATTAGTACCTAGTGCAATGGCACATGGCAATGACTCTAGTCAACCTGGGATCCTTTTGATTGGTTGCTCTTCTTATTTGCCCTGTTTGGTAGGGATTCTTTTAGGGGTTTCGGTGCTGCAGGTTGTTAGGATCTGTTTAGGTAGGAAGGAGTTGGCCATCAGCATCAGCTCACACCACCCTTTGTGTTTTCTTTTCTCTTCTTTTTTATATGATGAAAGTACATACACTTTTGTCGACCATGAGCTGTGGAGAAATAAATCTTAAGGGAGAAATTAGTTAGATGGGAACAGGAAGTATAGTTGAACAGTATTTGGAAGTTTGCTCTGGGACATGTTATTGGCTTTTCAACTTTATTTGCAAATAGCATCCGTACTATATTCAGTCAACATTTATTACAGTTTAATCCAAAGTATGTAAGCATGGTTGTTTTTTGTCAAAAAACCTATTTAATAGGAAAAGTATGTACTTTACAGTTTGCACAAATGCTCTCCTTAATATGTTTGTTTCTCAGGGGTAAATATAGTTAGAACTTTCTTGCTGTTGACCTATTGCTTGACGGAATCAGAAACTGTTTCTAGAATCTGAATTCTTTCAATATATGTTGTTTTCTGTTTTTCAAGCTCCAAGTGTCATTGAGATTCTAATTTTGTATGTTAACCTTCTTGAAACATCACACTTGAACTACTTCCAGCTTGTTTTAACTTATTCTCTCTCCCAAAACACTATTCAATCAGCCGGAATCAGCCGGCTTCCGTAGTCTTCTGGATGAAAATTTAAGAGGCGTCCTGTGCCCTTATGGCATTTATTGTCACATTCATAGGCACCGCCTTCTCAGTTGTACACTCTGCAGATTAGTTGATCAACATGCAGTCTATTTACTTTCCATAATGAGGTGGTGCGCACAAGCCACAAGCAGTTATTATTCCTGTTGGACCACTGAAGAAGTTTTGCTGGCATGTTCTTGCTGCCATGTGGTGGAGTGAGACTTAGTATCTCATCATGTACGGGTTTGTTATGCAGTGCAGTTTAAATGCACCAAAGGCTACTAACATGGATTGCTTAGCTGCTATGGCAACCTGGTGGTGGTGCTCTCCTCTAAGCCTTTAGACCTGTAGCATAGCCAGATACTGGCCAAGTGCGTTGGAATAGCAAGCACTTCCTAAACTGGCATGCTGATTTTGCAGCTTGTTGATACATATCCTAGTGTAGCTGCATGATCCTCTACCAAAAGTATACAAAACAGAATAGGTGGGCTGAAAAGTGAACTGACAGTCTTTCAAAATGGAGCTAGTAAACATTACAGGATTGCTAAATTCGTTTTACTGTAAAGCAAGTGTAGTATGTTCTATTGGATGCAAACTAATGCTATTCTAACTATGTAATTTTGTCATTAGTTGGTAATATTGGGAATACTACTAGATTGTTATGTGTGTGATCTTGATGGATGACACTATGTCTGATTGGATGGAAATATTTGATCATGGATTCATTCTGTTTTGTAGTTTCACTTTCTCCTGTCACATTTTCCTCCCTGTGGATGCACAGCTTTTCTCCTTGTGTGTGTTATTTGCTAACTGGTTCTCTCTCTGTACAATGCAGCTAAGAAGTATTATCCTTCTAGGCAGCGTCTCACCCTCCCTCTTCAACCTGGAAAAGGTGGGAAGCCAGTTGTCCTCAGTCCGAAGGCCAGCCTGTCAGAATACTGTGAGAAGGGTTCTGGGTCACTGACAGTGGTCTTCAAAGATTTAGGAACACAGGTCTACTACAGCACATTATTCTTCTTTGAGTACTTGGGTCCTCTTATCATCTATCCCATGTTCTATTATTTGCCCGTCTACAAATTCTTCGGGTACGAGGGGGAACGGGTCATCCATCCTGTCCAGACCTATGCCATGTACTACTGGTGCTTCCACTACTTCAAGAGGATCATGGAGACATTCTTCGTGCATCGTTTCAGCCACGCAACATCGCCCCTTTCAAATGTCTTCAGAAACTGCGCCTACTACTGGACCTTCGGCGCTTACATTGCTTACTACTGTAACCACCCACTGTACACCCCAGTGAGTGATCTGCAGATGAAGATTGGGTTTGGGTTCGGGATCGTCTGCCAGATTGCAAACTTCTACTGCCACATCCTGCTGAGGAACCTCAGAAGCCCAAGCGGCAGTGGCGGTTACCAGATCCCCCGTGGCTTCTTGTTCAACATCGTGACGTGCGCCAATTACACCACCGAGATCTACCAGTGGGTTGGGTTCAACATTGCTACGCAGACTGTGGCAGGTTACATCTTCCTTGTCGTGGCGGCAGCTATCATGACCAACTGGGCGCTTGGCAAGCACAGCCGTCTGAAGAAGGCAAGTGTCGTTCTTCCCTGCATACTGATCATTAACATGGAAAATTTCATAGCTTTACTGAAACATCTTCTTCTGCAGCTGTTTGATGGCAAGGATGGAAGGCCCAAGTACCCTCGCCGCTGGGTGATCTTCCCTCCATTCCTGTGAACAGGTGGCGTTTGTTGGTCGGCACATTGGGATTCAATGTCTACAGCATCCCCAGCACACAGAAGTTCGAATTCTTGAATGGTCATGCAAACAATTGTACTAATCATGCCTTTTTACGGGTTGAACTTCGATTCTGTAGTCCAAAATTTCTAATCAGAGATGGATTTTATTTCATTTTTCTTGGTATTGTGTCACAATGTTACGTGATCCTGTCTTAATACGATCCAAGATTCATCTGATGTTATCTTTCTTTTTCGCCCCCATTTTTCCAAGCAGCAGTGAATGCAGGCATAATTTCATTTTGACATTCGGCGCTGCTGTCCTGTCCTATAACCCTCCTTATCTCATCTGAAGCTTCTGGTGATTGACATTATTGCCATCGATTTTGTTGCACGGCATACAGCTTCAAGGAATCAAAGCGGATGATGACTTGCAGACTTTGGTGCCTCCAATGATGTTTGATTCCTGGATGGCACAGCTATCAATTACTCCGTACTAGTCAATTACCATGTGTAGTACCAACATCATTTTACTTTTGAGGTTGCCACCCACATCACATTTTTTTTCCAACTGCACGCATGTAGACATCCTGCAGACCATTACTTCCAGTCTCAGAGCCTCCATGGGGCCATTACTACTAAATGATTTGATGTGAAGGAAAACTCTGAATGTTCATCATGGCAATCTCCTTTCTGTTCAAACGAATGAATTGGCAGAAATTTGTTGAAATGAATGAATCCCCTGAGATTAAGATCAGAGTTGGGGCTCAACCAAAATTCTTTAAAAGATAACTAATCCTCTGATGATCAATATATGTTCTTTAACGTAGTATCTATATCCAAGTCATATGCATGAACTGACCATTCAAGACCTAAGATGGTTGGTGGCATGCATTTCACCAAATTAGACCGGAATCTTTCTTGCTGACCGTCACGTCCGTAGCGTGCTCTCTTGTCGCCGGTCTCTTGCGACCACTGGCCTGTACTGCTCTTATAGTCAACTATGACTACAAGCGACAAGCTACAAGAGCGGTGACCAGTCAATTGCAGTGTCTCCAGCGCCAGCCTTTCACTTTCAGCTCCAACATCGTACGGGGAGTTTTCCATTCAAATTGAATCCACAGCCACACGATCTTAGGATATTCTTTTTTTTTTGGATTTTATGTTTTTCTTCGTTCATGAGGTTATATATGATCGTCGGAGTTTGACCGGATTGACTAGTTCAGCTGGTCATTTGCGTCTGTCTGATACTGCGTCTGGTCATTTGCGGATGGTACACTTCAACAATTGGCACTGGAAAGGTCCAAAACATCATGAGCCTGCCTACTGGGGCAGCATGCAAATCACAAGGTTAGTCATGGATCAGTGATTAATTATGACATGAGCGTGGCAGCAATCTCGAAGCTGACTTCACATGATTGCTGGACCTGGGACGCCAATCGTCTTCCAACAAAGATACGGATGCAGTTGCCGTTCAAAACACCAACTAGTGTTTCCTAGCATGTTTCAGAAGTAGAAATATTAGTGACCTCTGATGATGAAGACTCTCCACATGCAATTTTTTGCAGGATATATGGGGGTCTAATAGATATTTTTTTGACACATTCTAGTCTCTAGAACAGCCCGGAATATATGCAATTTGTATGGAGGAAGCAAAGGATCTACGTAGAAGAGGCCAGCACTCAAAAAAAAAAGAAGAGGTCAGCACAAGGACACCCAAGTTTATCCTTCCCCGTCACTTTTTTTTTCTTATCTTTTCATGATTATGACGCACCCCAATAAAAATCAGCCAAACATCATCCGATGGCAACCACACCTGATACTCCGGAGCATTGACGAGGTCAACGCAGCCAAATCCATATCTTTTCTTACACTTCAGTTTCTTTCTCTTTTTTCCCTTTTGATTGAAAATCATTGCTCACTGAATTTTTAGATGTAAAAATATCTTGAAAGGGGGTCAATCAAATTCACATAAGCTTTTTTCCCATGGCCCACCATGATGCCAATGGGCAGTACACGCAGTGAAGTCTACGGAAAAGGTGTCTGAAATCAAGGAGAAACATAAGGCTTTATTTGGAGCACACAAAGACAAAAGCACACGGTTTTTTTATCTATCGCTGCACAACAACAAAAAAAAAATGGCTGCACGACAACGCGGGGCCTCTGTACTTTCACCACACCTTAATTTTGCTGGCTAGGTTGGTTGACAATGACAACAACCGTTATTTTTTGGATTTATTATTAACTCTCAGTAGTACTCCTACAGAGCGAAAATTTAATCGCCTAAGATGCTAGCCGGTAAACAGAGATAATAATCATAGTTCATAGAGACAAAGACATTCAGGAGTACATATATATATATATAGAAAGGAGTACATGCATACATAGGAAGAGGCGCTCATGAGTCCACGCAGTAGGACCTCGCTTGATACTACACTCCAAAAGGTGGACATAACCGATGCTTGAGACTGCCAAAAACTAGTAGATGTTTTCTATGTTCAATAGATTATTAACTAACAAAATAGTGACGTGGTATTAGAATTTGTTTTCTATGTTTAATAGATTATTAAATAACAAAATAGTGATGTGGTATTAGAATTGAAGAACAGAGAGGAGGAAATAGTTTTTAGACTAGAAATAATGTCTACACGGCGGCCCTGTTCACTTGGTTTATCAGTCATCGAAACAATGTTTTTCTTTCACACACAAAACAGCCAGAAACAACA
This sequence comes from Microstegium vimineum, assembly GCA_022036555.1. Taxonomy (NCBI): domain Eukaryota; kingdom Viridiplantae; phylum Streptophyta; class Magnoliopsida; order Poales; family Poaceae; genus Microstegium; species Microstegium vimineum. The sequence continues at coordinate 16,142,797 of CM039134.1, read as the reverse complement.
TCAGTCGATTTATCAGCCACCAAAACGATCAAACAAACAGAGCGTATAATAGGTAGTATAATAGGAGAGAGAAAACACGTGATTAGACAAAAGTTTATTTTTAAAAAGTCATCGAAGGAAAATATAATTTCTATGTATGGTTTTACGTCTCTTACCAAAAAAACTAAACCACCTAACTGTCGAAGCGGCGGAAGTTTTCAACTACCAACACCGTACCCGCCACCCGGACATCCAGGCAACAAAGGCCGCCACGGACCGGAATTTAACGGAAACCCCCTCGCAGTTGCTCTCCCTCGCTTCCTTCCCGGATCCACCGTTTCTTTCCATTCTCGCTCATTCATTCATCCATCCATTCCCGTTTTGTTCCTCACCAACTCCTCCTTTCCAGAACTCCAAAGTCTCCGATCTTCGATGCAAAAACCTGCCGGATTTGCGGCTGCAGGCGTCGCCGTCGTCGTATGAAACCGATAAGGTCAGTTCCGGAGGAGAAAGAGGAAACCTTTTAGGCCGTTTCGCTGCGTGTTTCGACTTTCGCGCGACTACTTCTTGGCGCCATGGCGGCGCTGCTTCGCGCGCGCGTTTAATCTGTTCGTGGGAAGGCCTCCATAGGTTCCTGTTGGTTTCATGGACCAATAGGAGCCGCGGAGAACTGCGAATATCGTTTGGAGTCTGCAGGTGATTTGTTTGTTTCCATCCGTGTTCTTCTGAAGTCTGAACGCGTTTTCATCTGTGCTTTAATTTGGTTGCGTTTTTGTTCCGCGCTGATTTTGTTGTTGGGAAGGTAAAAGATGCCTTTTTTTTTTTCTTTCCATCGTTTTTGTTTGGATTAGTAAGAGAAGATGTCTAGCGATGCCACCGTTTGGGTTCTGGCGACTGAAATTACTGCTTGTTCATTTCTGTTTGTATGCGCATCAGGATTAGTGTTTCCTTCTGTTTATGATTGTTTTCGAGTTCTGTGCCTGACGGGGACATTTAAGCACTAGTAACCAATAAATCTGTCACGTTTCACGGAACCTGTTGGAGACGTGGGGCTAAAAAGTGATTTGTTTTTTTTAACCTTTTCATGGTTCGAGTGACATGTGGAGTCATGCAATTGCTCCTTCAGTGTGTTCTGTGTTCTCCCACTTGTGAAACTTTGAGCAATCATACTGGTGTGTGTGTGTGTCTTCTTCTTGGCTTTATTTTCTGAAGATAGGTTTCTGGCGATCATGATCTGATTGATTGAAGAAATGAAAAGCTTATTATGTTAGTCAGTATAGTAATAAGAAGTCACCAATTTCTCTGAGGAGTTGAAACAGATTTCGTAACTTACAGCACAGTTTCAGTGGACTTATAATTCAGTACAAGGCATGTGATTCTGAGACTTTCCTTCAATTGAACTGTCACAGTTCTCGCTAGTTGTTCTGGTTTATGGAATTAGACCAGCGGTGTGGTACATATTAGTACTTCAACTCATTTTCTGCCTCTTGAAACTTTGTACGGGGTTACTCACATTTCGGCTTTGCCCCTTTTTTCCTGGCACTCTTAAATTTTTTTATGCGTTGCAGAAGGACTTTTTTTGGTTAGTTCATAAGAAATGTATGTTTTTTTGTTTGCTGTCTATTGCTCATGTTCATTTCCTATTTATGCTGGCAATAAAATACTGGACTTAAGTAGTTAGCAGTACATGTTGCTTAACACGTGGCTAGTATTTCCCAAAGTTTGCTTTTCCCCCATTAGAAGCTTCCTCGTTCTCATGTCTTCACTGAGGTTTCTCTTCTTTTGTTTTGTTTAGTCCAAGTACTCAAGTAAAAGAAGGCCTAAAATTTACAAAGTTTTTCTTCATCTGGGTGGTGTATTGTCGTATAGCTCATTCCTCTATAACCATCTTATCATTGATTGGCATTACTGCATTAGAGACACTAATCTGATTATTGATTAGCAATGGATACACAAACTAACACGGATAGGGAAATATATCTTATAATTAGCCTGCCTAAATTAATGCCTCCATTGCAGTTGGGGATTGCTGTCTTCATGTTTGCTGAAAGCAGAGTTTTTATGTCGGCATCTTTTGTTCATTAGTCTAGAAAAAAGGTGAAAAAAAAACCCTTATTAAGTTGGCTTTTATTCGCACATTCATCGATTGTGGTGCAGATAAATATTCTATCTTACTTTATGCGTTTTCTCAGGATTAGCTTCCTCCTTTAACTCACTGAATTTGTGGACACTTGGTTGGAGACCATCTTTTCCTGTATTAAGTTTGTTCGGCACATACACTTTTTCGTATATGGTCTGGAGACAATGATTTATATGGAGTTGGATAACCATTAGGTTTGTTAATCAGTGGACAGTCTGTTCATGACAGGTGGGAAAGTTGAGCAAGCTGAAAGCGTGTCCCTTATTTTGCAAGGCTGGTGCTCATAAGGAGCCACCCCTCTCCTTTGCTAGCGGGAGAACACCAAATGGCCCAGCTGTTGCACCATCAGGATTCTGTGTTCTATGGCAAGGAATTACATGGGAGCCGATGGGGTATTCTTCAATTCTTTGGATTTCGCCGTCGCCTGCGGTCCACAAAGATGCTATCTGACAAGAAACATGGTCAGGAGAAAAACAGTCGTGGTAAGTTGTTTTAGTCCTTCATTCTCTGCTTTTTTGTGAAATGGATTTGAATACTAGCATAAGGTAATGGAGTGCAATTGAAAATTCGTGTCTAAAACTAATTTTGTTTGATCATCAAGATAACTGGTGAATCTAATGGTTCAAAGTAGATAAACTGTTTACAATTTGGCTTTTACAGTGTACTGATCTTGATTTGTCCTTAAGTGTAACTTAGTTAAAACTATGCTTTTTTGTGTTCATATGCATGAACATAATAAGAGAAATTATGCTCTGAGTCCATACTATTTATCTTATGATACAGGAAGTAGACGCCGAAGCCGCTGCTATGCTCCATTGACAAACGAAGGCAGTGGAATTCTGGACGATGACAACAATACTGAGGTATATCATATAACCCATCCTTGAATTTCAAATTGATTTTTTATTCCTTGAATAGTATTTTTTTTACTCTATTGATCTTCTGGTCTGTCTTGAATAAACCATCTTCACTTTCTATATGTTGTTTGATGGTTAAGCACTTGAAGTTAATGCATTACCATGCTCTGGTTATTGTTTCCCTTTTAGTTCAAACCAGTACTAACTTGTATGAACTGTGTCTGCCTTCTGCGAATTAGTTACTACTTGTATGCATTTATTGTGGTTTTTTAACTGTAGACTTGGTATATCTGATGCTTATTTGGATATAGTGTTCAATACAAGCAGTTTATAGGAGTTCTTCTTCCAAACCTACATATAGTTCTACACTGACAACTAATTCATTTGAAGATGATTCCCCTGATTCCTTTAATTTCTTCTAATTCAGGTTACAAAAAAACAGAAGGCCTCAAAAAGGAATTCTGGTAAGGTCAGTTTGAGGTCCTTGATTTTAAGGAAATTATATGGAAAGGAAGGCCAGAAAGAAAAGATGCTTCCAGTTGCACCAAAGCTACTCCGCACTATTTCGATACACTATCTGGAAAGTAATGAATATGTTCTTGATGGTGAATCCACTTCGAGTGGCGATGGTTCTTCACATAGTAGTAAATTGTCGATACAAAATGCTACCAATATGAATTTGCACCATGCTACATCTTGCATCCCAGATGGTTGTGACAGTGATTTAAGTTCTTCGCTTCTCCTAAAGAGAGATGACATCCATATGAAGCGAAAGAGCCACCGTAGCATTTCAATGGATGGGATTCTTCATAAGGTCCCTTATGGTAAGAAGATATCTGGAGATGTAATCAGTGAAGGTCTGCCCCGGTCAGCCTCTGCCTCATATGATAGGGATGGTGTGAAACCTTACTTTGGTACTGGTACAAAGAGGCATGTAAATCAAGGTTTTCGGCGTTCACGTTCCCTTAGTGAATCTTGGGAAAATTACTCACGCTTACTTGATTCAATTTCAAGTAATGAATCCAAAAGAATACTGACCAACTCTAAGTCTACAAGGGATCATTCCCTTGAGGGCCCTAGTGTGAGTACTTCATTGCAAAGAACTTCTGAAGCCTTCAGGTCTCAAGGCTTGGGTGAACGTGATAAAAATCTTGTAACTGCAGAAGATGCATTAGCACCACATGTTCAAGAGAAAACTGACGTCAATATACATGTGAAAGTTGCTAAGGGTGAGAGCTCCAGCGATATGGTTGCTGGTGGCTCTGAAAATCTTGCTTTACCTGACGAGTACGTTGATGATAAAACTGAAGAACACACATGCACTGCTCCTTCACTTTCAGAACCTGTTGATATCTCAGAACATACAATAAGTTGTGACGATAGCAGTCAGATTCCCTCAGCTGAAGTCGAACTATATGACGCCTGTTCAACATCATCAGAAGTTGACATACCAGAAGAACATGCAGAAACTTATGATGATGATCAGATCCACTCATCAACACAGGCTGATGCATATACTGCTCTATCTTCAAAGGAGCTTACCATTTCAGAAGAACACACTCCAATTTCTCATGACAACCAAATGCACTCATTCCATATTTCAAAACCAACAGAAGGTACTTTTTGTGTTCCTTACCCCAGTCACGAATTTGAAGCAGACATAAGTCTAAGCTGTGAACAAGAAACTGAAAGCCCAATGTCTGTTCTTGACGTGGCCTTCTCAGATGATCCTGATCTTCTGGTGAAATGCACACTACTGGATGGTGAGAATTTTATTTTAGATCCGGAAAACCCTATGTGCATTATCCGTGACCATTTATATTAAATTATGACCCAAAATCATCTATTGCACTTACATTTCAACTTCTTGAATTTACTCTTGCATTGTCTTCTCTTGCTTCAAGCACTGCTTGCAATCTTTAGTTTACATTTTCTTGGTTTTTGCCTCTTGCAGATACGTTGCTGAACCCAAGAATTCTCCATTTAAATGACGCTGATGCTTCCACTGGCACTGCTATCGTACAAGAAAGTGACTTTGATGGTCTCCAAGTAGATCCAAGGCACGAAATTGAGTTCAACTATGTGAAGGATATATTCAAAAAGTCGAGTTTCAGCAACGAAATACTGTTTGATGAATGGCATTCACAGAACATTACAGCTCTACAAGAAGTGGATTGCCAACACTACGAGGTCGCTGCAGCATCATTTGACTTCACGGATATGTCCGCTGATCAGCTACTTTTGTTCGACTTGACAAACGAAGCCCTGCTGGACATTTACAAGAAATATTCTGTTTCCAAGTCTAGATTCTCCTGGTTCTCGTCTTTTGATAGACCAAAACCTGTGGGAAACCACGTCGTCAAGGAGTTGTGGTCTAGAGTGAGCTGCCATCTGGATCTGGATGAACGACCATGGTCCAGCATCGAAGTCGACACGATTTTGTCGAATGACCTAGCCAAGAGCGATCCCTGGACGAATTTTCCGAGAGATGCTGATCATCTGGGGAACAAGTTGGCAGATTTTGTATTTGACAAGCTTCTGACTGAGCTCGTTCTTCAGCTTGCAGAGTTTTGAGTGTAGGCATTTTTTCCCCTTATTTTCTGCGTTTATTAGGAGTTCTATATTGGGCAAATTCTTTTTGTTTTTTTAGAAGACGAGATAATCTGGGGATTATTGTTGGTGTAGGTGTTAGGAATTTAATTTATGTTCTGGAAAGTTTTGCCTGATGAGTACTAGTATAAGTGAATGGAAGAGCAACATTTTGCTCCACTATTTGTACACCTTCAGAAAACTATTTGTATGTATAGTCTTGAAAATGAAGATTTTGAAATAGGAATTTGTCGTGCAGGCAAAGGTGAAAAACGGCACCTCAGTATAGATTCTAAAAGCTAAAAAAGAATTGTTGGGGATTTGTGGAAAATAAGCCAACAACCATGGAAATCTAAATCGCTTTGGGTTGTTTACCGGGGTGGCTGCAAATTTACCGAGCTACAAGAGCCAGATTCTGTGGTCGACCAGAGAGCCATTCAGTGACCGAGACGTGTGGGTTTTAGTAGGCTGGGCTGGGTTGAATCAACTGCTCGCAGCAAGCCCATGATATAGGTGCTAAGCCTGATGGGCCCTAAGAGTTAGGCTTCGATTCAGGCTGCTCAGATGCTCCTGGATTCGGCCCAGATAATAACCTGCTAGGGTGCAGACGTGGTCCAGGTCATCTGCCAAAAAGAAACGCCTACTAATGTATTAAGGAGTTTTACTACTCCCTCCATCTCAAATTGTAAGTCATTCTAAAAATCTTGGAGAATCAAAGTTTCTCAAGTTTGACCAAACTTATATAATAATATAATAATATTTATGATGTCAAATAATTATCATTAGATTCGTTATCAATTATATTTTCATAGTATACATATTTGATGTTATAAATCTTTATAGTTTTGTCTATAATTCTTGGTCAAACTTGAAATGCTTTAACTCTCCAAAATTTTTGGAATGACTTATAATTTGGAATGGAGGGAGTACAATATAATAATCTCATAAGTTAGTATAGTAGTTTATCGTAAGCTCAAAATTACTATAACCCATTAGGGAATAGTAGTCGACGTCATACGTGTGTGTTTTTTTTACGTGAGCGATACCTTTCTTTCTTTTTTTTTTTTTTTTTGCGACGACGTGAGCGATAACCTAAAGTGAATAAGAGAAGCCTCAGAGAGCAGACATCTGCCGCAGCCGTTTTTCTCCGCTCACAGATTACTGTGAAAAAAAAAGTGGCTGCAGCCGAAGCCGAACAAGCCCAGTGGCCTTCCGGCAAGGAGCTCGAACTTTCTTCAGTTATCCAGCGCACGGCTCCAAATGAAATCTGTGAATTTTCATACTAGCTAGTACTGACAAGGGGAGCTAATTACTCCCCTTCTTCCTCCAGCCCCTCCTCTTCTTCTTCCTTCTCCATAGCGTAGGGGGGACTTAGGGGGCTTAAGTGTATTCATGGCTTCTGGGGGGTCGCTAGCTTCGTCGCTGCGTGTAAGCAAGATATTTGTGAATTTTCATACGACTCCCTCCATTTCAAATTATAAGTCAAACCAACTCAAGTTTGGCCAATAATTTTAGAGAAAATTATAAAAATTTATAACATTATATAATCATACTATGAAAACATAATTGAAAGAGTCTAATATACTTAGTTGGCATTATAAATATTATTATATTATTATATAAGTTTGGTCAAACTTGAGATACTTTGACTCTTTAAAATTATTAGAATATCTTATAATTTAAAATAGAGGGAATAGCTAGCTAGTATTGTGCATATAATTGAACATGTAAAGCAAGATATTTGTGGATCATCGTGATGAGGATGACTCGAGAGCCTTCTTCACTCATTGTGGCCAGGAAAGGTGACGCTCAAGGACCGAGAACGACGACCAGAGGGGGGTGAATGGGAGCCTCAAATTTCTCTCAAAATATTCAGATCACTCTTCCCAAAAACCAAACCCAGTTGATGGGGATTCAGACAAAATCGGGCAATTAAGAGCTCACCGGCAGTGGAGGAAAACTCACCGTAAACCCTAAAAACCAAGTTCTCAACCCCTATGGAAAAGAGGCAAGAACATAGGCAAAACAGGTGAAAATAGCAACCGTCGGACCACTTGGTTAAGACCTCCGGACCAGTCCAACGCGTGGTCCGACGCTCTTTTGATTCTCTGACAGAGACCACCGGACCAATGGGGTATGGTCCGGAGCCTCAAAACCGAGTGGTCCGGAGCTTGGTCCGACGCCCTTTGCTGCCTGACACGTTCACTGGTCAAGACCACCGGACCAGTTGCTATGGTCCGGAGCTAGGGGAAAGTCGTCCGGAGGGTAGTCCGGAGCTCACGAACAGAAAAGCTGAACTCCACGAAAATGAACTCCACTCCGCCAAATCTTCCTAAAACTCAACCAAATGATCACCAACTGCAACCAAACTTTGTAGGCATGATCCTAGTACAGTTGGGGAGCTATCCCGAAGAAATCATCGCTCAATTTAGCTTAGAGTAATGGGGAGAGAAGAGATTTGGGAGAAAACTCAAGAACGAAGAACTCCGCAAAGAAATCGCCCGATCTACGCACTCGTGAGGTTTGAGGAGAAATCCTTCGGTGCAAAGATGCTCCTCACGATTGCAAACAACTTGGTTCAAACGGATTTGCAGGAACTACTCCATAGAGAAAAATATCAACTCGGGATCAAAGGAGAGAAAAAAGCAAAGCGCGAAGAACACAAGCAAATCGGAGACTCGATCACGAAATCAAAGCCACCATGGCTTACGGAGGGTAAGGCCTCCGATTTCCACCGAAAGATTCGCAACTTCTTACAAAGGTTGGTGAAATCAACCTAGGGATCTCATGAACTAGAGAGAGGATAGAAAGAGAGAGAGGTGGTGCAAAGTGATTAGGGTTCAAGAGATGGGATGAGGGATACCCCTTCACCCCCTACTTATCGGGCTTTGGCTATTTTCCAAAGATCCCCTAGATATATTGAGTGAACTACCTAGCCTAAGCATTGCAGTCCAAGCTCCGAAAAATATCTCCCGCATTTTGAATGGATGACCCAGCTTCCTGCCAGGAGTTGCCGTCGCCTCGACGCAACCTCCAGGATTCCGCCACGTGCCATCCCCGCTTCCTCGAAAGCTCCGCCCGGGTTTTGAGGCCCAAACCCGTGAAACCCGCCACTGGTAGCTTTGGGCTCAACTACCGAACCCCGAGTTTTGAGGCCCAAACTCGGAAACCGTCATCCGATGGTTTTGAGGCTCAAACCACCAAACCACTCGATTTGAGCCACCTTGTTCTCGCCCGGTCGGACTCCGAGTCGCATGAGCCTTCGCTCGACCCGCTCGTCCGCCGTCTTGACTCGGTCAACTCGGTCTACCTCCATGTCTTCTCGCGCTCGCCGGTGCCAAGTACTAGCCACCATAGCAAGTCCGCCGACGCCCATGGTCCCTCAGTCCGAGCCCCGCTTCCTCCCTTCACCGCTCTCAGTCCATCGACGCGGCAAGCTTCTACTCGACCTTCTCCACACCATTGACCACTGTCACTAGGCATAGTACCTGCACACCACAAGCCGATAGACAGACACACATTTGCTTTCGCAAAGAGGTTAGAAGTAAATGCTCAAACTGAAACACTCAAGTGTTGGTCAATCACTCATCAACAAAACTGAACATTCATGGGTACTTATCTACCATGTGTTCGTAATCTCCCCCTTGATGAGTGCATTGTCAACATAAGTGCATTTCAGATTTGAGCCACAAGGTAAAGCTCTACAAATGACCAAAAAGCTAAGAAAGCCAAAACGGGGTCACTTGAGAAAAGCAAAGTGATTCCAAAACTTGGTTTCCAAAGACATGGGCAACAGCTCGACGCAACCAAGCAAAACGAAGCTAGCCCTCAAGAAGAGACAAAGAACAGGCTCAACACCGCTAGCAAAGCAAGATACCAATCGAAACCTATCAAATCTCAAGAAACCAATAGAGATACCAAAATGCCTTAAGCCAAAAGACTTCTCAAGATACCAATTGGAAGACCTAAAAGGCTCACAACGCACAATTTCTCCCCCTTGATTAGTGCAAGTATGAAGTGCATCAAAAACTCCCCCTTGGATGAATATGAGGATGAAATGCACACCTTTCTCCCCCTTGTTGATACATGCAGCTCATCAAAAACTCCAAACTCAAGATTTTTGCCATAAAGGCCATGATATGCAAAATGAGTGCAAAAAGCTTCATACTTAGAGCGAACACAATGAAAATATGCTCTAAGTGATGTGATCCTGTGAGAATAGGAAAAACTCTACGTGCCTAACATAGACTCAAGTGAGCTTAAGATCACTTTAGAAGCTATTCTAGAGAGCATTACATGTGAGAGCAGAGAAAAGATATCACCTCCTAGAGACAACTAGACAAGGCAAACAAGATAGGATCTATCTCAAAGAAATCTCATGTATAGCAAGTAAAACTATCCCTAGCAAAGTTCATACATCAAGCCAATGACCCAACTGAATGAATTTTTCAAGATTCAGAGTTTTGCAGCCAAATTTTAGTTTTAGGCACATTTCAAGTTGTATACGAGTGGTTGTAAGCAAGGTGATGCCACTTACCAACCGAGCGAAGTCAAAGGACTTGAAACACCGGTTTTGGTCATACACGACACCGCTCAAGTTCCACCCATATGGGAAGCAGTCTCGAACACACGGTGAAGTGCTCACAATGCGAACCCAACTCGATCTTGTCAATTCACTATTCAGAGAGCTATTTCATTTTAGGTCAATTTTAAACATGGTGCTCAATGGAAGTGAATGAAACAATGAAGAGCCATAGTTACAAGCTATATATAAAACAGCCAAGAAGGATCTTCAAAAGCCTACACATGCTAGTGCCATTTCAGAGGTGACATTGGGAATTAAGTTCAGTTTTAAAGCTGTTCTAACTTAGCTCTATTGCATATCATAAGATCAAAGAGAGTCTAAGTTAGGCAACACCATAGACACATAAAGCACCTCAAACAGAGCATAGTTTCATTATGTTGGCTATAGGTATGAAGCTTGAAATGAACTATGTTACAAATGCAAAATGCAATGACACCAATTGAAAGCTAAACACACCAAAAGAAAGAAAAAGAAAAGTCAAATAAGAACAAAAAAAGAACTATGATACACAAAGAGCTTCCCTAAACTAAAAAGGGAAGCAAACACCCAACTCGCCCCGAAGGCGAGAAAACGCAGCTTGATCCAAAGGCTTTGTGAGAATATCTGCGAGCTGGTTTTGGGTATCGACATGCCGAAGGTCAATGTCGCCCTTCTCGTAGTGATCTCTCAGAAAGTGAAAGCGAATGTCAATGTGCTTGGTCTTAGAATGAAGCACGGGGTTTTTGGCCACACTAATGGCACTCGTGCTATCACAAAGCAGAGGCACTTTAGTAAGCTCAAGACCAAAATCCTTCAAAGTCGCAATCATCCAAATCAACTGCGAGCAACAGCTAGCGGTTGCCACATACTCAGCCTCCGTGGTAGACTGAGCAACGCTAGAATGTTTGCGAGAAGACCAAGACACAATAGAAGATCCAAGAAACTGACAAGTCCCCGACGTGGACTTCCGACCAAGACGACAACCGACAAAATCGACATCGGAATAGCCGCAAAGACCAAGAGAGGAAGAGGTGGAAAACCACAAGCCAAACTCGGGAGTGAAGCGCAAGTACCTCATGATGCGTTTCACCGCCCGCTTGTGCGAAGTGTGCGGCGACGCCTGAAAGCGCACACACAAGCAGACGGCGAACTGAATGTCCGGCCGAGTCGCTGTCAGGTACAGGAGCGACCCGATCATGCTTTGGTACTCCGTCTGATCCACCGCTTCTCCTTCCTCATCCGCATCCAAGGCGGTCGTAGTCGACATGGGCGTAGAAAGAGGCTTTGCCTCACCCATGTCAAACTTCTTCAGAATAACCTTCGTGTACTTGCCTTGGTGCACAAATGTCCCTTCCCGGGTTTGCTTGATTTGCAACCCGAGAAAGAAAGTCAACTCTCCCATCATGCTCATCTCGAATTCCCTACTCATAAGATCTGCAAACTTGGCAACAAGAGCATGAGAAGAACCACCAAAGATGATATCATCCACGTATATTTGGACAAGGAGAGTGTCTTTGCCTTGCTTGAGGAGAAACAACGTCTTATCTACCGATCCCATTTTAAAACCCTTAGCTAGCAAGAAGGTTCGCAATCTATCATACCATGCTCTAGGGGCTTGTTTCAAACCATACAAAGCTTTGTGAAGTTTAAAAACATGGTTTGGAAACTTGGGATTTTCGAAACCGGGAGGTTGTTTAACATAAACTTCCTCCTCTATGTAGCAGTTTAAGAAAGCACTTTTAACGTCCATTTGAAAAAGTTTAAAACCCTTAGAAGCCGCAAAAGCTAGAAGGATTCTAATGGCTTCTAAACGAGTTATGGGAGCAAAGGTTTCTTCATAGTCTATCCCCTCCTTTTGACAAAAGCCTTGAGCTACCAACCTAGCCTTGTTGCGCACTACCACCCCATCTTCACTTTGTTTATTTTTGAAAACCCACTTGGTTCCTATAGGGTGGCAACTTGGAGGTGGTGGCACTAAGACCCAAACGCGGTTTCGCTCAAAGTTTTCAAGCTCCTCATGCATGACATTAACTAAATCCGGATCCATCAAAGCGTGTCCAACATCCCGGGGTTCAAAAGACGCGACAAAAGCCGAATGAGCAAAATAAGAGATACGATATGACCTAGAGCGTGTGGTACGCTCGTTGATGTCGTCGATCATAGTCTGAGGAGGGTGGCGATGCTGAATGTGTAGCGGCGTCTCACGTGAAGAAGTCGCCTCCCCTCGACAGCAGCTGGAGCTCCCTCAGGTGCAACGGGCACCGACTGAGGAAGCTGCTCGAACGACCCCCATGTAGAGGAAGTAGATGGGTCGGGGCCATGAGCTGAAGTGGACGTCACAGGGTCGACTGGGGCAGCCGGTGGAGTCGGCTCGGGATCACCCCAATCGGTGTCGTCCTGCTCTTCCTCCACGAAAATGCTAGTGTTCACCTCATCATCACCTGCAAGCTCAAAAGCAGTGGAAACACAGGGCATAGTCTCATCGAAAGTAATCTCACAAGTCTTCATCACTCGATTAGTCTCAAGGTTAAGTGCACGATAAGCACGCGAGTGAGTAGAATAACCAAGAAAGATACCATCAGAAGACCGTGACTCAAATTTATCCAACTTAGCGCCCTTTTTGAGGATGAAGCACTGGCACCCAAACACCCATAGGTGACTTACCTTGGGTGATCTCCCAAATCGCAGCTCATAAGAAGTCTTTTTCTTAAAAGCTCAAAGGAAAATGCGATTGGAAACATAGCAAGTAGAACTGATCGCTTCGGCCCAATACCGCCTAGGAGTCCTATGCTCATCGAGCATCGACCTGGCCATCTCAACAAGGGTCCGATTCTTGCGCTCAACAACACCGTTCTGCTGGGGAGTGTAAGGCGAGGAAAATTGGTGATCCAAACCCAAAGAAGAGCAAAGAGATGCAAATTGAGTGTTTTTGAATTCTGTGCCATTATCACTGCGGATAGCTCTCATGGCATTCTTAGGTAGCTCATTTTGCAATCTCAAAATCAGATCACGCACATTCACAAAAGCCTCATCCTTACTCTCCAAAAAGAACACCCAAGAGTATCTCGAGTAGTCATCAACGACTACAACAACATACCACTTCCCTCCCTCCGACCTAACCCGAGCTGGACCAACTGTGTCCATGTGTAATAGCTCACCGGGTTGTTTGGTCATAATATCCGTCACCGGAGGATCAGAAGCGGCAACCATCTTGCCATGTCTGCAAGGATGGCAAACCAAATCCTTCTCGAACTTTAGCTTTGGCAATCCTTGGATAAGGTCCATTGAGCTAAGCCTTGCAAGCAAGTCAAAACTCAAATGTCTCAATCTCCTATGCCACTTCCAAAGATCGGAAGAAGAACCGGCAAAAAGACAACGAGAAGGTCTCGAAGAGATAGAAAAATTCGCACCAAAAACCTTCCCGAAGGGTAAAATCCGGCAAACAAGCTCACCCCGAGAGTTCAAAATCCGAGACAAATTAGGCTTAAATCTCACTTCAAAACTGTCTTCAAGGAGTTGCGAAACCGAGAGAAGGTTAAAATGCAAATTCGCAACCAAAGCAACATCCTTGAGGACAAAAGACGAATTGACTCGGATCGACCCTCGAGACACAACCTTACCTTTACTCTTGTCCCCGAATGTGATGTACTCAGTGTGGCGCACGGGGTCGAGGCTGGAGAACCACTTGGCACTTCAGGTCATATGGCGTGAACATCCGGAATCCACAAGCCAAGTCTCCTCCAGTCCTCCTTCCTACATCAATAAAAAGACATAGGGTGAGCAAACGGACCAAAACTGGGGTTAGTAAACTGTGAAGGATACCAGTGTTGTCCTACTTGCCCAAAGAAAGGGTTAGGAGAAAAACCAAACATCTCCTGTCTCATGGGGGGATAGCGATCACCACGATAGGGAAAACGTGGTCCGCTAGCGAAGGGAGGAGTGAAGCCACCGCCACGAGGCACGTAGTCGTATGGGTCACGACCAGTACCCCGTCGGGCACGACCACCATGTGGTCTCGCCTCCTGAGGCATTGTACCTCTAGGCCTAGTAGTGCGCCTCTGAACTTCCGGTTCATGCACCCCAACCGGTGGGTGGTACATGTCCCGGTTGTTCAACTTAACCTGCCGCCTTTCATCTCTCTTCCTCCTATAGCAAAACTTAGTCAAGTGCCCATCCCTCTCGCAATACTCACAGTGGTACCACACAACTCTCTTGGGAGGCACTCTCTTGTTGGGTTGGGTGAATTTTGCTTGCTTAGGAGGGGGTCACTAGAAATGTCAGGCAAGGTGTCAAGTGGGTTCCGAAGGTGGTTTGGTTTGGATTCACTTGCTTCTGTGGAGTGGTTTTGGGTGGCTCTTCAAACACACCATCTCTCACAGGTAACTCAGAGGGGTTGGTAGGCTTAGGTGGAGTGAATTTAGTGAATTTGGGTATTGTGGTGGGTTTCTCACTCTCGCTCAAACCACTGCACTCACTGATCTTACCAAACAAGCTATCGTCCTTCCCACCTATAGCAAAGCCTACTCCCGTGCTTCCAGCCCTTTTGCATTAGCTGAGCATCATCCCCAACTACGGCTCTCGGCAAGACACCCAGCTCAAGATGGACCGACGGTATGTGTTTTCTTCCTCGGTACGCATCTTGTCGTGTTTGCACGACGCGATCTCAAGCTCCAAAGCCTCAAAGCGATCCGACTCTCTAGTGCTATCTGAGCTGACCTTCTCTACCACAACAATCCTAGTATCTCTTTGTGTCAGCTTAGAACGCAAGCCTAAGCAAGACTTGCACGCACCAAGTAAGCTAGGCCTAGCCTTCAGCTCACTGACCTCCTCAAGTAGAGTGTCATACTTGTCCTAGAGAGTGACAAGATCAGACATGTGAATGGCGCAAGCATCACACTCTACCTCCTCGGTAACCACCACCGACGCCTTAGCAAACTCTAGCTCATACAACGTGCTAAGATACTTAGCCTTGAAATCGTTACTCTCGCACGCGGCACGCTTGAGCAAAGCATCCTGACTCATCAAGGTGTCATTCAGAGACTCAAGCTCGAGAGAGAGGGATTCGATGGTGGGTGATACCTCGGGTGTGTTGGAGTCATAGTCGGAGTCATCCTTGCGCTTGCCGACCCTGCCTTCTTCAATCACCATGGTGCAAAAGCCACCGTGCTTGGCGTCGACGTAGAAGCATAGGCCGTTGGACTTGTCCTCAACCTTTCCCTTCGACTCATCATCACTTGAGGAAGCACCTCCGTCGGAGGAGGCATCGATGTCGCTGAGGAAGGCGAGGAAGGCTCGGTGCTTGGCCTTCACCTTGTCGATCACCTTCTTGGAGGACCTTCGGTTGTAGCCGCCCTTGGCTTTGTGCTTGTCCTCGAAGTGGTGCTCGCGCTTGTCCTTGCGCTTAGTGAAGTCACCCGCAGCTTTCTTGAGGCAGTTTGCGATGAAGTGATCCTCATCACCGCAACGGTAGCACCCCTTGGCCGAGCCACCACGTCATCGGTTCAAACGGTTGTTGTGAAACCGTGAGAACCTAGTGATGACCAAAGCCAGCTCGTAATCTCCAAGAGCCTCCACTTGCTCCTCTGTCACAGACATCAAAGACAAAGCGAACAAAGAGTGTGAAGGGTCAGAGGAGGAAGAAGACGTACCGCCGGGGCCAGAAACCAACGCCATAGATGGTTTCTACGAGTTTTCAAGCTTGGCCCGGGTCTGGTAGTCAATCTCAGAGGACTTAAGCTTGCTGAATAGCTCGTCCACGGTCAGGGCATCATAGCCCGGTGACTCCTGGATGGCAGCCACCTTCATCTCCCACACCTTCTGATCAAGAGCATGTAAAAGCTTGATAGCCATCTCATGATCATCATAAGGCAAGTTGGCTCGATTAGCACACATCTTGTTGACGATAGATTGGAAGTGAGTAAACATCCCGTCAATAGATTCGCCGGCCAATTGAACGAAGTTCTCGTACTCCCTACGGTACGTGTCGAAGAGTCTGGACTTGATCTGAGGGTTGCCCTCATGATATCGCACAAGTGTTTGTTAGATCTCTCGTGCCGTAGTGAGACTCGAAACCCGCTCAAACTCAGAAAGAGACAAACTCGAGAAGAGGATGCTACGGGCTCTTGCTTTCGACGCATGTTGCGTGATTTGAAGCTCATTGATCCGAGCACCAAGAACCATATAGTCCGCATTCTCACAAATCTCCCAATCTTTGAATCAAGCCCTTGAAGATAAGCGAACATGCGCACCTTCCAATAGGCAAAATTCGTTCCATCGAAAAACGGAGGTTTGCCAACACCTCGCTCCATGTCACCTTCGTGGATCAAGAACCGTGTAAAGTGGAATGATCCTTAACCGGCTCTGATACCAATTGAAGGACCGAGAACGGCATCCATAGCGGGGGTGAATGGGAGCCTCAAATTTCTCTCGAAATATTCGGGTCACTCTTCCCAAAAACCAAACCCAGTTGCTGGGGACTCAGACAAAATTGGGGAATTAAGAGCTCACCAGCAGTGGAGGAAAACTCACCGGAAACCCCAAAAACCAAGTTCTCAACCCCTATGGAAAAGAGGCAAGAACCTAGGCAAAACAGGTGAAAACAGCAACCGTCGGACCACTTGGTCAAGACCTCCGGACCAGTCCGACACCTAGTCCGACGCTCTTCTGATTCTCTGACAGAGACCACCGGACCAATGGGGTATGGTCCGGAGCCTCAAAACCGAGTGGTCCGGAGCTTGGTCCGACGCCCTTATTGCCTCACATGTTCACTGGTCAAGACCACCGGACCAGTTGCTATGGTCCGGAGCTAGGGGAAAGTCGTCCGGAGGGTAGTCCAGAGCTCACGAACAGAAAAGGTGAACTCCACGAAAATGAACTCCACTCCGCCAAATCTTCCTAAAACTCAACCAAATGATCACCAACTACAACCAAACTTTGTAGGCATGATCCTAGTACAGTTAGGGAGCTATCCCAAAGAAATCATCGCTCAATTTGGCTTAGAGTAACGGGGAGAGAAGAGATTTGAGAGAAAACTCAAGAACGAAGAACTCCGTAAAGAAATCGTCCGATCTACGCACTCGTGAGGTTTGAGGAGAAATCCTTTGGTGCAAAGATGCTCCTCACGATTGCAAACAATTTGGTTCAAACGGATTTGCAAGAACTACTCCATAGAGAAAAATATCAAGTCAGGATCAAAGGAGAGCAAAAAGCAAAGCGCGAAGAACACAAGCAAATCGGAGACTCGATCACGAAATCAAAGCCACCATGGCTTACGGAGGGTAAGGCCTCCGATTCCCACCAAAAGATTCGCAAGTTCTTACAAAGGTTGGTGAAATCAACCTAGGGATCTCATGAACTAGAGAGAGGGTAGAAAGAGAGAGAGGTGGTGCAAAGTGATTAGGGTTCAAGAGATGGGATGAGGGATACCCCTTCACCCCCTACTTATCGGGCTTTGGCTATTTCCCAAAGACCACCCTAGATATATTGAGTGAACTACCTAGCCTAAGCATTGCAGTCCAAACTCCGGAAAATATCTCCCGCATTTTGAATGGACGGCCCCGTTTCCTGCCAGGAGTTGCCGTGGTCTCGACGCAACCTCCAGGATTCCGCCACTTGCCATCCCCGCTTCCTCGGAAGCTCCGCCCGGGTTTTGAGGCCCAAACCCGCAAAACCCACCACCGGTAGCTTTGGGCTCAACTACCGAACCCCGAGTTTTGAGGCCCAAACTCGGAAACCGTCATCCGATGGTTTTGAGGCCTAAACCACCAAACCACTCGACTCGAGCCACCTTGTTCTCGCCCGGTCGGACTCCGAGTCCCATGAGCCTCCGCTCGACCCGCTCGTCCGCCGTCTTGACTCGGTCAACTCGGTCTATCTCCATGTCTTCTCGCGCTCGCCGGTGCCAAGTACTAGCCACCATAGCTAGTTTGCCGGCGCCCATGGTCCCTCAGTCCGAGCCCCGCTTCCGCTCTTCACCGCTCTCAGTCCATCGGCACGACAAGCCTCTACTCGACCTTCTCCACGTCATTGACCACTGTCACTAAGCATAGTACCTGCACACCACAAGCCGATAGACAGACACACATTTGATTTTGCAAAGAGGTTAGAAGTAAACGCTCAAACTGAAACACTCAAGTGTTGGTGAATCACTCATCATCAAAACTGAACATTCATGGGTACTTATTTACCATGTGTTCGTAGACACTATTGTACGTCGCTACCTCCAATGCACGTTGCACGTGCACGAACACTGCAGAGAGCCAGAGGCGATAAACACCATCGTCTAGACTCTACTCTCTCCGTCCCAAAAAAAACATAATTCTAGCTTTGGACATGGACACACATGTGTCCATGTTCATAGCTAGAATTGTGTTTTTTTTGGGACGGAGGGAGTAGAACCTAAGCATAGACTGCTGCGTAGGGCGAAAATAAATATAAGTGTAAAATTGAGGATTGAAAAACACATAAAACTTTTAGGGGGATTTAATATTTATTTAGAACATAGCAATACAAGAACATGTTTATTTCTCCCCATATTATAAATTTAGTGTTCCATTTCTTCTTTTTCACGAAGGAAATCAAGCCTTTTCGTAGCAAAGAAAGTTTTTATTCTTCAATTCCGAACACTATGTAATGTACAACAAAATATATGAATTATTTTTCTTCTCAAATTTGTATGAAAAAAATCCTCTAATCTAGACAAGCCCTTATAGCATCTCCAGTCACAGACCCCTAAATCAAACCTCTATATTTTCCATTTGGGAGGTGGTCTATAAAATTTGAGGGTCAAATTCAAAATTCAACTCTAATCATAGTCCTTAATTTGGGGGAGAGAAATAAAAAGGTCTGTTTCGTAGGGACTCGAAACTAAATTTTGAGAACCCTATTAAAATAAAAGTTCAAATAAGAGGTGCATTAAAGTAGATTTTTTTTACAAGTCCATAGATTTAGAATAGTAGTCTAATTAAGATCATGTTTATGTTTGACATGCATTGTTCTCCCAGAAATTATTAATCCCGCAACAGGGAAACGAACGAATGCGCAGAACGGATAAGACCGTGCCCATGCATGACGGGTAGGCACGCCACGCATATCATGTGCCTGCCTACCCACCACCGCGTAGACGACTAGACGGTGCTACGTGAATGCTACAGTTGATGGAAAAGGTGGCGCAAATAGCGATGCCCCATATTCTATCCTTTTTTTTTCCTAAAACAAGAGGGTGACATTTCGTAGCGAGGGCACCAAGTTATAATTCCTGCCATCACTGAGCACTGAGGTAATTACTTGAAACTAACCAGTTCTTCTTTTTTTACTGGTCTAGAAAAACACACCCAAAACCAGATTTTCTCCTAATTCTAGTTCAGAATCAAGCGAGCAAGTAAAAAAGTTCCACGATCGAAGTGATTCTAATTCAGCTGTGAAACGTTTCTAGAAAAAAAATGTTAAATCTAAACTGTTTTTAGAAGAATTCTGATACATGCCAGACAACACACTTAGTCAAATCTAAAATGATTTTTACTTAGCACAAGATGAGTTATTATAAAATTTGACTAAATTTACTAAAAGAAAATACAATGTCTATCTCTTTAATCAAGATATGTTAAAAGTTTTTCACTAGAAATCTGGTTAAAGCTAGAATAGTGGCCACTGCAGTGTCCAACTGTTCATAGCACGTCTAGTCTAGTCTAAATCGACATATCAACAGCTACAGTGCTGTCCGTAAAAGGTCGGTTCCTGTTGCTGTTTCAGTTTACTGTCAGTCACAGCACATTCACTGTGACACACGGGGTGTCCCTATCCAAAGGACTAGCAGGGACGGCCACGACGTGTGCTCGTGCCCTCCCTGAAATGTCTTTCTGTAATGAACATTGTATCAGCAGGTCAGGTTCAGACGTAAAAAGGTCCAATAAGACAGGTATTTTGGTCTGTGGATCGCGTGTCGTCCCTGTCCTTACCAACAACACTGATGCGTATTCAGTATTCTGCCAGCAATATACTCCCTTGTTTGTTGACACAGTAAAAGATGTTGTTTTGAACAAAATTTTGGTCAAATAATAAAAATATAAATTATAAATAACTTTTAAAATATTGAGTTTAAAAATATAAAAACGAATAGATTTATCTTGAAATATAATTTTATAAAAATATACATATATCATTTTTAAAATAAATATTTTTATAGAAATATAAAGTTAAAGTTATGTTTTAGAGACAATGTTATAATCCAAAATAAGTTCTTTGATAATATAGAAGGAGTAGTATAAAGTAACACGAGAAACAAGAATTCTATTTTTTCAAAAAAAACTTTTTGAAAAACAAGAATTCTATGTTTTGAAAAACCAAGAAAGTATTCGGATATTAATAAAAAAATAAATTAATTCGGCTCAGTCTTTTTTTAGAAAAGACTAAACAAGAATTCTATTTTTTTGAAAACTGAGCGAGTAATATTAAGTAACAAAAAAAAGCACACAAAACTAGCAAGCGACAACGTTGATTGATAGATTGATAGATGGTGCACGAAAACAACAGTAGCATGCTGTATCCACCACCATTCTTTGCAATGTGCCCTACCTTTACTGTGTACCGCCATTTTCTGTGTCCATTTGAATTTTGTCAATGGTGACCGGTCGAGGTGGATTGGATACGACGATAGGAATAGGGATAGGAAAGATCGGTCCGAAACACTATATCCGTATAGGCAAGCATCATGATATTCTGATTCCTCGCTTTACAAAAAGTTGTCGATGCACCAATCTTTTGCCAACAAGCAATAATTTGCATCGACAGTTAGGACACTACGGGTGCATACCCTCTGTAAAAAAAAGAATATTATAAGATACGTGCAAGTCAAACTTTCTTAATTTTGATTAATTTTATAAAAAATATATGTAATAATTATATTTCTAAATAAATTTATTATAAAAGTATATTCAATAATCTATCTAACAATACTAATTATATATTATAATATTATATATATATATATATAGTTGATCAAAGTTTAAAAAATTTGACTTCTCGAAAAATGAGAATGACATCCATTTAAGGACGAAGAGAGTACGTAGTAAACCATTTTGTGTAGTTTCCACCAAAGTTCATTGTCGCTATGGCGATTTTTCTTAAATTCTTCCCTCTAAAGATTAAAGATTGGTACGTAGGAGCACACTATATCATATGAGAGGGAGAAGCAATCTAGTTTTACATCTCTTGATTACATCACCTTGGAAATAATTTATGGTGCTATGATAAATAATCACATGTTGTTCATGCATTGACAAGACAGGGCAGGTGTGAGCTCTGTTGACCATGGCTAGGGCGAGTGCTAACGGCAATGGCGATGGCAATGGCAATGGCAGAGGCAGGTGGTGCGGACAGTAGGGAGTGCGCGGATGGCAGCGACAGCGAGAATGGAAAGCAAGAGGACTGCGCAGGGAAGAGAAGCGAGAGACTGGGTGGTGGCGGTGGGAAGAGAAGATTGGGAAATTTGGTAAGGGGAGAGCAGGTTAGGGTTTCAAGCAGTATGCTTCTTTTTCCACCGCCGAACTTTGATCAAATGGGGTGTGTGTGTGTGTGTGGGAGGAGGGGGGGGGGGGGGATGAGTTGTTTTGAGCTCAATAAGCGGAATGAGCTAAATTTAAAGTTGTCTTTGTTTTTTTTCTTTTCCTTTTTTATAGAAAATATCTACAACTTGAACTACACATTCTATCTAACAATGTCCAAAAAATATAAAAATTATATGTAAGAAGACATGTTCTATTTGAGATCACATCCTAAAAATCGATGGAAAATTAAATGTTTTTTTAACATAACTCAAACTACTATTTTGGTGACTCCAATAAAAAAACCAACAACACCATAAAGTGGTCTAAATATTCTAAGAATTTGTATGGGAGGCATAATGTAGGTGTATAAGCTTGCCATAAAAAATAAATCATCTTAACAAAGTGGGACTATATGTTATTCACAAATGGAAACATTCCTGATGTATAGTTTCATATGAACTTTGGGAAACATATACTACTTATGAACAATGTATGGCACCTCTTTTTAAAACTATTTGAAACTTTTATTGGGACAATATACACCCAAAGTGTGTTGCCATGCAGGTTTGTAGGGTTTTCTAAAAATGTTTCAAATAAATACAATTATTTTTATATTAATTTGGAGATAGTGGGATGAATTATTCATAGCAAACAAATGGTTTTTTTTCATCTATCTTTGGATATGGCCTAGAGTGAAACATACAAGAATAAATATAAATTTTAGAGGTGTCTCATTCAATTAAATGAAAGGAAACGGGATTGGACTGAGGGTAGGCCTTAGAACTCAACCTATTCCCAGCAAATCCAAAACAGAGGTTATCACAAAGCCATTTCATTTTGCGTACAATTTATGGATGTTTAGAGCATCTCTAAGTGTTCTCAAGAATTTATTTTTTAAAGCCATGCAGTTTTATAACTCCGATAGCAATATTAAGTCTCTAGTTTACCGAAACAATGAAACAGCAACAAAAAAGAATTGTTCCCCGCGTCTAAAACCCTAGCCGCCGTTGTCGCTGGTCCCCCTCCCTTCCCCTTCGGCATCTCGTCGGGGGTTGAAGGGAGTGGGGATCCATTGTTTTTAATAAGTTTCTCCAGTGGATCAAGTTTTTAGGTTTAGGTTCTCCGGCGGTGTGAGCTTGGTGGAGGAGGCGGCACTGCCATGGTGGAATAAAGTCCTCTCAGTCTTCGTCCACCTCGTCGTCGTCTACTCCGGTGACGATGGGAGGCCTGTGAGGTTGTGTAGGAGTCGGCGGCGGCTGCTGTTTCGTCGTCACGGTGGAGCGGCAGTGCTCGTGCCGCGTCTAAGGTCAAGGATACGGTGGCGGCTGAGGGCATGGCAGCAAGATGGAGTGCGGTGGATCGAACGCGATCTACCGGCGGCACGGATCGGGATTGAGCGAGCTTGGCTTCACCGCGACGACGGATGTCATCG
Organism: Microstegium vimineum; assembly: GCA_022036555.1. NCBI lineage: Eukaryota > Viridiplantae > Streptophyta > Magnoliopsida > Poales > Poaceae > Microstegium > Microstegium vimineum. The sequence continues at coordinate 16,119,693 of CM039134.1, read as the reverse complement.
TCAGCACCACTCTCGTCGTTTCAATCTGGATTGTGACCTGACGGATGGGCGCTCAAAGACTTCTTCGCTTCCGCGAGATCGAGCGTCTGCTGCAGTCCACCTCAACGCCGGTGGTTTTCTCCGGCTTCTGGTGATTCAGGTTTGGCGGCGTCGGCTGGTGTCGGCGGTCTTCGTCGGCAGCGAATGCAACCGGTTTTCTTTTTCGTAGAATATAGGTTGGACAGCTGTCCTATGTATCCTTTTTCAGTGTACTTGTATTTGGACATGTTTTTCTATTAATTAATACAGGTATACTTTATAAAAAAAAAGTCTCTAGTTTACCGAATTAACTTCCTTTTAGAGATCTTTCTCTAATTCTTCGATTGCTCCCTTTTTCTTTAACGAATTGGGGAATCCAATATTTTTTTCACAGGATTTTTACCCTTTTTAATTAAGAGGAAGGGAGGTTTGAAAACTTACAGCAACGGTCAACGAAGCTGGCGAGGAACCCCCAACATGGCAAACGACTTCCTACCTACTCAAAAATGTATGTTTGCTAGTTGTTTACATGAAACTCGTATTTTGCGTCCATAGGTCCGTAAGCACTAAAAAAGGTGCGAATACAGATTGCCAATATATATATATATATATATATATATATATATATATATATATATATATATATATATATATTAGGACAAATAAATAAGATCATGTATAATAGTTTTCAATATTCGTTCTCAAAATATAGAAGATAATTTTACATTAGAAATCGTATATTATTTCTAAATTATTTTAACCATTTATATATATTCTTTGTTCTTGTTTGAGTAACTCTTTTCTGCTCTTTATTCTTTCCTATATGCCTTTACACTTAGATTGGCAGGTAAGTGATTTTTTTATTGGAAACTCTTGAAGATAAGTTTTTTTTTCTGTTCTTGGAAAAGAGTCCTGGATTGGGAGGTTTTATTTACAACTCTTGGAGATTGGGTAGTTTTATTGACAACTCCTGTTGATGGTCTTAGGTGGCAGGTAGTTGTAGGCTTGTAGGTAGAGGAGGGAATTCATTTTACTGCCCTGCCCTGCCCGGCAGTAACCGGCATGCAAACGCAAAGCCGTGGCCGCCGCCGCACCGAACCGAAATCCCGGATCACACCGCCCGCAGGCCGCAGTAGAGTCCGGAACTCCGGATGACGCGCGATCTATCTGAACCGCATCTGTCCGCGTCTCATGGCAATATGGCATGGCATGGGCAGCCATGGACGGCTACGGCCAGAGCCGTGCACTCGACTGCGACCGCAGGGGGAGGGGAGGTAACTCTAACTCAACACGGCGACCCGCACCGCAGACCGAGGCGGACCCACGTCACGAGGGGGAGCATCCAGGCCCCGGGCCGCGTGGACGGCCAGATGGCCCTGCGCCTTGCCACCCCCCGTGGGCCTATAAATGGTGGCCCTCGGAGTCGGAGCAGAGCAGAGCAGAGCAGGTCGCATCTCATCTCAGTTCCTGATTGATTGTTCCTTCGTTGCGAGCTTTCAGCTGTTGTTGTGCTTTTGAGAGGAAGAGAGGAGGATGTCGTGCTGCGGAGGCAACTGCGGGTGCGGCTCCGGCTGCAAGTGCGGCAGCGGCTGCGGAGGGTAAGCCTAAGCCTGCCCCCTTCCCTCCCGTTCCGTTCCTCATCCTCGATCGGAGTCAGATCTGATGATGAACTTCAGAACTTGCATGCATAATATAATATGGGTTCAATTCGCTGATCGATCTGCCCTTTCGTGGCTCTGTTTCCGTCGGACCTGCCTGCTGCCGGCAGGCTTTCCCTCGTGCTTCCTTATAAATGTTATGTTTTGTCGGTGATCCGCTGAAGGTTTCTTGTAGTATTTCGTATGTTGCGAGAGAAAACACCTGGGATGCGCCCCCATGGCCTTTCAATTTCTTGTGGTTGTGTGCATGTAAAAAGTTCATTCGTACGGGAACGATCGATGCGCAGGCCTAGGCTGTTCTTGTTTCTCAAGGTGGTGGTATGAATGTAAGTAAGATGGATGCTTCGTCGACCTCGCTCATCGATCTGCCTGTGCTGTGTTGTGTTTGTATGCAGGTGCAAGATGTACCCGGACATGGCTGCTGAGCAGGTGACCACCGCCCAGACTCTCATCATGGGTGTTGCACCATCCAAGGGGTATGTAGGCATGCTCATCCCTCCCCGTATTATATATATATATTCTGCCTCTATTTATCGGCACTGTTTTTTTAGCGAATCAACATATCAGTATAAGCAAAAGTTAAATTTCAACAAAACAAGTATTTTTTTCCTTCTTCTTCTTCTGTTGCTGTGCAGGGATTATTCATTTTTTGCCCATCGGCTCCTAACAATAGCCAGCAACACATGGTGTTCTGTACTGTAGTACTACTACTATTCTTGCCCTTTTTCCTTGCGTGGCCGGTCGATATCGATTTTACGATTTTGCACTTGCCCTTTTTCCTTGCGTGGCCGGTCGATATCGATTTTACGATTTTGCACTAGCATAGCACTGTAGTAAAAAAAAGTTTCAGCAACGACACCGAAATAGAAAGAAAGAAATGGACATGCTTCTGCTCTTTCCAGCGAGAGCCAAAAACAATAAAACCAAAAACAAAATAAAAGAAAACAATTAAACAACCACTGATATAACGATGTCCTTTCTTTTTTTTCCCCCACTTATCCTTCACTGAAAAGTCTTGTATGCTGTACTATATATATTGCTATACATGTAGTACGCCTGTGACCGAGATGAGATCAGACACTGACTTTGTTTGCCTGGTGGTACGTGATGATGGATGCAGGCACGCCGAGGGCGGGTTCGAGGCGGCGACCGCCGGAGCTGAGAACGACGGCTGCAAGTGCGGCCCCAACTGCACCTGCAACCCCTGCACCTGCGGCAAGTGAGCGCGGCGATGGTGATCCACCACGCCCTGCAGGCCGGGTGCACGCCGGAGGAAGTAAGCTTAGTATAGCAGTGTCGTCTGTCGTCGTTGCATGTGCTTGAGTCAGTCAGTCGAGTGCCATGGCATGAGTAGCTGCTCTTCTACGCGTGCCGGTAGTGGTGGTGCTACTGATTGGGATCAGGGATCGAATAAATTGTACTGAGATGTTGGCGTCGCGTCCTGTCCTTCCTCCCCTGCCCCGGCCTGGGCCTCCATCATCTACCAGTGTCTGTGTCGTGGGCCATGCCCATGAATGCACGTCCTGTGCCTGCTACTTTGTTTGTGCTGCTGTGTCACCATCCCATCTATATCTATATCCCATCCTTTGTGAACTGTGTACATCTTCTTCTTCTTTGCTTTGCGAATGTGTCAATGCGTGAACGAGATGCCTGTTTCCGAGTATAGCGATACAACATTATGCAGATATCCCTACAAATTCTGCACAAAAAAAAAACTTGTGGAGGCGGGAACGAGAAAGTGTACCCAAGAAGCCCAATACGGCCCGCATTATCTGCAGTATACATTGCTTGATGGGCCATCCATGACCGCTGCATTTACTAACATTCTAACTTAGTTGGGCCATGTTTTTTTTTTGCGCATTAGTTGGGTCATGCTTGGGCTACATATTTCCCAACAGAAAAGGGGCCTTCGTGTCGGAATCAGACGCGTTTATTTTGCTGTGTGCCTCTCATCGGGACAAAGTAATGTCGTCTGAACCTGCGTGATTAAATGCTTCAACATTTGGTTGATGCAAGATTGCAAATACTGCATGTAACAAGCTGCCGACCAAGTTTACAAAATCAGAGCGCGCTAGTGTGACAACATCAAAAGAAACCAAATGTTGAAGATACAAAAGAAACCTTTTTTTTTTTTGAGGAATCTAGAGGCACTGAAGCCCGTACAGCTTATAGTAAAAACTCAGAAGAAACCACCAAAGTACAGTAGTTCAAGAAAGAAACCAAAAAAAAAAAACGAACCAGATAGCAGATTACACTACATTTTGTATCCACTGATCAAAGGTTGCTGAGAGCCTTGACTTTACTCTCAGAGAGAGCAAGGACAACTCCTTGAGGAAGAGAAACTTGCATTCCAGGACATTAAGTTGCATCCACTTCACTTTAAGATTATAAGTCATTCCTAGCTGTTCAAATCATCCAGCACAAGTGCACCACAACATAAGCCGCCGTCCTATCTTCTGTGTAAACCAGGCCGTGAGAGGACGCACGCGAGGGCGCCAGCGCCAGGCCTTCGCCGCTGCCGCCGCCTGACCCGTTCCTCCTACCTCCGGCCTCCGCCGGTGGAGAGGAGGAACGGGGGTCCATCGGTTTGAGTCGATCTACTGTTTTTACTAGAGTCTGAGTCGAGTCTAGGTCTAGGGTTTGCTCGCCGTCGATTTTCGGCGGCGGAGTTATGTTTTGCCGGAGGAGTGTGGCTTCTTCGCGGTTTGTTCTTCCTGGCGACGCTGGCGATGCGGAAGCGGCGGCGGCGCAGCGGAATAATTTCTTCTAGCCTCTTCCGTTCTCCGATGGCGATCTACTCCGACGTCAACGGAGAGGCTGAGGAAACCTCTCGTGGAGTCGAGGGCCAGCGCATCATTGTCTGCTTCAGATGATGATGTTGTTGACCCTGTTAATCTCGAGGAATATGTTCTTTGGTGGAAACCTGAGGTCTGCTCGGGTTGCCGGCGATGGAATCGAAGGACCCGTCGTGGGTACAGGAGTTGGCCGATGCGTTTGGGAGGCAACGTCGGCTGATTCGCCCAGAAGTAAGTCCTCCTCTGCGGCCTCCACCCTGTGGAGTTTGGCTCTGGTGCCTGATGACGATTGGTATGTGGCTTCGATGGCGGTGACGAATGGATCTCTGAAGGCTTCGAGGAAGATGAATAGGAGTTGTGAACTTCTTTATAATTTTCCTTTTCTTTAGAGTCCTATATGTAGAAGGGCCGGTACAATTACACTAAGATGAATACATGTTCCTTCTAAAAAAAAAGTGCACCACAACATTCATGAAGATAACCATCGAGCAATATTGTATGTCATATCAACTTATCAAGTCACTAAAATTATCACCCCAAAAGGCACGACAGGTCGATAAAAATCCCAGCCCTGGGCATGAATTTTCTAGAAGCAGTGGTCGATCTCAGAGTGCCCTTTGACGCGTAGAAATGGAATTGGTTCCTCGTTTGGCAGGGTACTGAACTCTGAGAACTGACTAGTCAATATCAACACTGACGTATCCAACACTTCAAGTTATTCCTCCATTCGAAAATAATTACACACCTTAGTTTCTCAAGAAATCAAAACTTTTAACTTTAACTAAGTATATAAAAAACTGATATTTATGATGCACGATAAGTATCAATGGGTTTATTGTAACCTGTTTTTCTATAACAAACTTATTTGCTGTTAATATTATTTTCTACTAAATTATAGTTAAACTTAAAGAAAAGTTTGACTTCTCTCGATAAGCTAAAATGTATAATTCACTACCGGAATCAGCATCAAGTCTTGTATATACTCGCCAAAGTGTTTGCCTGAGTACCACCTACGATATACACCACTTGGCAAACCGTACTTCGGCAAAGCCGAGTTTGCTGAGTGTCATTTGTCGTCGAGTGCTAAGAAGACTCTCAACAAAAAAAAAGTTGAATCAGACGGCAAGTGACGGTGATGGCATAGTTTGCCGAGTGCCTGTGTCGCAGCACTCGACAAACTTTTTCTTTTAAAAAAAATAAATTTTACTTAGCCAAATGTCGTCCAGAGAGGCACTCGACAAACTTTTTTTTTTAAAAAAAATAAATTTTACTTAGCCGAGTGTCGTCCAGAGAGGCACTCGGCAAACATTTTTTTTAAAAAAAGAAGATAAATTTTCTTTTGTCCAGTGCCAACTAGGGAGGCACTCAGTAATGAAATAAATTAACTAAATATAGCAAACCGATCGAGAAATATACTAAATTTAAACATGGAGCACCATGTACCATATGAGGACAGCAGAAAAAGTTTGGAGATCAAAATACAAAAAAATAAAAAACTTGTCGAGTGTTTATTGAGGCACTCGGCAAAGGAAGCTTCTGCCGAGTGGCTAGGGCCGGCACTCGGCAAAGTTTTTACGACGTCAGCGGCTACGGCTCTTTGCCGAGTGTCCTCTGTTGACACTCGGCAAACATTTAACGGCATCAGCAACTGCGGTTCTTTTCCAAGTGTCCTAGGTTGGCACTCGACAAAGGCTTTCTTTGCCGAGTGTTTTTTGTGCCGCACCCGACAAACGATATCTTTGTCGGGTGCGATAAAAGACACTCAGAAAAGTCTCGGACACTCGACAAAAATGTCATTTTCGATAGTGATTATTTTGAGACGGGGAGACTTATCTTCTTCTTTTTCAAGTGGAGTATTTGATCACCATCTTTTGGACCCCCATCACCGTGAGTGTCATGTAGCTCAAACACTTGGTTTGAACCAACCTATCTCATATCACTTAGAACAAAGGGTTAGTTTACATATAGTTTATTAATTAATCAACATCAAACTATGTCTCTTAGCTAGTAAAATGTCATATCATGGTACTAGTTTCATATTTCTCTAATTTAACAAAATTTAATTATGAATTTTAGAAAACAAAGTAGGCTGTTTGGATCTCTTCATTTTAGAGGAATTGGAATGTAAATAAGCCTTTAGCTTGAAAAGTGAGATTCCACAACTTTTTAAAGTTCACATATAAAACTATCTCAAATTCATAATGTGGAAGATAGAAATCGATTATATAAATCATCATACTATGTTTCAACTCTATAACTTATAGCACGCTCTTCAACTAGCTTCCTTATATATAGTACAAATATAACATATAAGCATTTCTCCTACAGCTAACAGTAGTATACAAATCTAGATCTAAATTATAATCATATTAGCTTAATCAATACAGTCTAAACTACAATTTATTAGAATAAATTCAATTCCAAGGATCTAGATCTAAATGGAGCCTTGATTTTTTTTCAAAATAAAAAACCATCTTTAAAATAGCTAGAGAAACAAAACTTTCCGGTTTCGATGGCTAGAGGGTGTCCATTGGCTGGTTTCATAATTCATTGTTGAAAATCAAATTTATGTACAATTTGGAAGTTGAAAAATGTACTTAACGATTTCAAATAAGTATAGAATTTCATGTCGGCATCACTTGCCATCATTTGACTATTTGAGTCGTCACTTGGAGTGTCTGTATAGTATCAATTAGCGTGATTATGACGGCAGGTGACTCCATTGAAGTGTGGATGGGTGGCGTTAGGGACAGTTGGGCATCACATCTCCATCGATGCCTCAAACGCGTTCCACTTCTTTCGACATGGTCGGCCTTCTCGAAGCACGGCGATCGTGCTGTCGTGGAACTCCCGTGCCAGCCCATAGTCCACCCCACTATTGATGTTGCACTGCACCCTAAGCTCGTCGTCTCCGACCCGTCGGCACCTCCTGCGCCATCGAAGTCTTCACCATTTCCAGGGACCAGGTCGCCTCCTTAAAGCACCTCTGTCGCCTCATCAGCAGGCTGCAAGCTGCACTGTGCACGATACACAAAACCACCATTTCCCCAAGGTGTACCAGAGCAGCAGCCTAGCTACATGGCAACAATGCCCTGCTGCTCGGTGTTCTTTACTCTGCTGCTATCATCCTTGTGCATGTCCGTCTCGACACTGGTGGCTGCTGCACACGCCGACGACGAGGCAGCGCTGCTGGCCTTCGAGGCTGCAGCGGCCGGTGGCTTCTTGGAACGGCAGCAACGGCGAATACTGCACCTGGGAGGGGGTGAGGTGTGGAGGCACACACCGCCGAGTGGTGGCCTTGAGCCTCCAGTCCTATGGGCTCACCGACGTCCTATCGCCTTCTGTTGGAAACCTATCGTCATTGAGGACTCTTGATCTAAGTTCCAATGAATTCACCGGGAACATCCCCGCGAGCCTCGGTCGTCTGCAGCGCCTCCATGCGCTCAACTTGAGTCGCAATGCCTTCTCTGGTATACTCCCCACCCAACTTGAGCGCTTGCACCAGTCTAACCATCATGGACATCAGCTTCAACAATCTCAGCGGGAACCTGCCCCATGAGCTCGGCCACAACCTGAAGCACCTCCAGCTTCTCGACCTACACAACAACAGCCTCACTGGACAGATCCCGGCGTCGCTGGCCAATTTGTCATCATTGAGCATTCTGAGCCTCGCATTCAACCAGCTCGAGGGTACTATCCCGGCTAGCCTTGGCGTCCTCAAGGAGCTGTGGTTTCTTGGGCTTGCCTTCAACAATCTCTCTGGTGAACCCCCAGCCTCCCTTTACAATTTGTCTTCCTTGAAAATGTTACAGATTCAATTGAACATCCTCAGTGGTAGTGTGCCTACGTATATCGGCAGTAGGTTCCCTAGCATGAAAATACTTAACTACGGGGGAAACCAGTTCACTGGGCACATCCCTGCTTCGCTCTCTAACCTCACGCTACTCCAACAACTCCGCCTTAGACAAAATATGCTTAGTGGATATGTGCCCCACACCATGGGGAAACTACAAGCTCTGCAACGGCTAGACTTGGCCAGCAACACGTTAGAAGCTAACGATGGGAAGGGCTGGGAATTTATCACTTCTTTGTCAAACTGCAGTCAGCTCCAGGAATTGCTTATCTTCGACAACCCCGCTTTCACAGGGCACCTACCAAGCTCGCTAGTGAATCTCTCGACAACCCTACAAACCCTCCGCTTGGACAGCACTGGCATTTGGGGAAGCATCCCCTCCGAGATTGGCAATCTGTTGGGCCTTGAAATCCTTGGTATTTTTAATACTTCTATATCGGGAGAAATTCCAGATAGCATCGGCAAACTAGCAAACTTGACTAAGCTTGGTTTGTTCAATACTAACTTGTCGGGACAAATACCTTCATCCGTTGGAAACCTCTCAAAGTTGGCTATCCTCTATGCATATCATGCAAATCTAGAGGGCCCAATTCCAACAAGCATAGGGAAGTTGAAAAGTATATTTTCCCTTAGTTTGTCAATGAACCGTCTCACTGGTGCGATTCCTGCTGAGATTTTCAAACAACCGCTTCTTTCTCTTGTTCGCTTAGACTTGTCATACAATTCACTATCAGGACCTCTCCCCTCTGAAGTTGGTAGCTTAGTGAACCTTAACATACTGGTTCTCTCAGGAAACCAATTATCTGGCGAGATAACAGAAAGTATCGAGAAGTGCAGTGTGCTTCAAGTACTTTTGTTGGACGATAACTTGTTTAACGGAAGCATACCTCAATATTTAAACAAGGGTCTAACTACACTCAACCTGTCAGTGAATGAGTTGTCCAGTACTATTCCGGATGCCATTGCAAGTATCAGTGGCCTGGAACAATTGTTCCTGGCACACAACAATCTGTCAGGACCAATCCCCGCAGTTCTAGAGGATATGCCATCTTTGTCAAATTTGGATTTGTCTTTCAATAATCTGAAAGGGGAAGTGCCAAAGGAAGGGATTTTCAGGAATTTGGTTAACTTGTCAATCATTGGAAATAACAAGCTTTGTGGAGGAATACCCCAGCTTCATTTAGTTCCGTGCAAGATAGATTCTGTGAAAAAGAACAGAAGGGGGAAATCAAAGTACCGCAATATAGCACTAGCAACAAGCTTTGAGCTCTTATTATTAGCTATTGTCATTGCACTCGTTCACTTGATCTACAGGAAGCAAACACAAAAACAGAAGGGTGCATTCAGACCACCAATTGTTGAGGAACAGCATGAAAGACTTTCTTATCATGCATTATCAAATGGAACCAATGGATTCTCAGAAGCCAATTTGCTTGGTAAAGGGAGCTTTGGGACAGTCTATAAATGTGTGTTTCAAGGTGAGAGAACTGTTGTAGCAGTAAAGGTTTTTGACCTTCAACAATCAGGCTCTACTAGAAGTTTTGTAGCCGAATGTGAGGCACTGAGAAGGGTACGCCACCGCTGCCTCATGAAGATCATCACATGCTGCTCAAGCATCAATGAACAAGGTCAGGATTTCAAGGCATTGGTTTTTGAGTTCATGCCAAATGGTAGCTTGAATCGTTGGCTCCATATAGAATCTGACATGCCCACTTTAAACAATACTCTCAGCCTTGCACAAAGGCTAGATATCGCTGTTGATATCATGGATGCTCTGGACTATCTTCATAATCACTGCCAGCCACCAATCATCCATTGTGATCTCAAACCAAGTAACATCCTTCTTGCAGAAGACATGAGTGCCCGAGTTGGAGATTTCGGCATAGCTAGAATCATTACAGAAAGTGAAAGTAAAGTTTTGCAAAATTCCAATAGCACAATTGGCATAAGAGGCTCCATTGGCTATGTTGCTCCTGGTAAATGCTATGTTTTTTTATTTTTTCTTAATTCCAAATCCTTCTATAAATATTGCATGCTGATCAAATATTTATTTTTTCTTTTGCATAATAATAGAGTATGGTGAAGGTTCATCCATCACAACTTTTGGTGATGTTTATAGCCTTGGCATATTGCTGCTCGAGATTTTTACAGGGAGGAGCCCAACAGATGATATGTTTAGAGGTTCAATGGATCTACATAAGTTTTCAGAGGATGCTCTTCCAGATAAAATCTGGAAGATAGCCGATACGACAATGTGACTACACATTGGAACCCATGACAGCAATACAAGGAACATAATTGAGCAATGTTTGGTTCATGTCATTGCTCTTGGGGTATCATGCTCAAGAAAACAACCTAGAGAGAGGACACTGATACAAGATGCCGTCAATGACATGCATGCTATCAGAGATTCATACCTCAAGTTTGCCAGACCTCTTGTGGTGGAACATGGAGCAGAAACGATTTTGCAGTAATTTTCAAACAACAGTGAATAAGTAGACCTAAAAAGGGGCAATATGTGATCATTTGTCTAGCACATGTCTAACTGCATATATGTTGTCAACTGAAAGAACTGATCATTGCATGCAAATTGGTGTAACAACTGGCTTGTGAGGATTGAAGTCTCTTTTGGATCTGTATGTTTATCATATAGTAAGAGTGTAAAAGGGAGAGTAAGATGCCATGCAAATTTACCTTCTTATGATAAGAAACGCTTGAGAAGGCACCAACTGCAGTTATTTGCAAGTGCAATTATCGCAGCTGAAGGTGGATTAGAATATGTTGTAGATGTATGTAGTCACCTGCAATAATAGAAATATATCCTCTTATAAGCTATGAAATGTTTTTGAATCTCCACAGCAGTGGACATATCATTCATAGCATACTCTATGCTCTACATCCTATATTGATTATAGATCAAAACATAAAAAAATGGATTAAGCATATGGATTTCAAATGACTACAGGTTCAGAACACAATACAGTTCTCGCAAAAAAAAAAATGTAAGAAATTAAAGCAACCTCTAGCACAAACTGACTATGTTTTTGTGTTAACCAGGCCGCAATTACAAGATGTAGAAATTCGGAAACCCAATTGGCTTTGGGATTCCTAGCCGAGCGTCCAATTGCATTCACAGTTTCACTCCTGCTGTGCTGCCGGTGGTTGCTGCTTAAATGAGCCAGCACAAACAAAATCACCCAACTACCACTGCAAGTACAGGAGACCAGAGGAAGACAACCTAAGAGAAGGAGAACCTGGTGACGACCTCGATGGCCGCGGAGACCCCGGCGAGCTCGCAAGTCGCATTGTTGCAAGGTAGGACGAGGCTGACAGCCTGACAGAGGTCTGGATGGAGCCGCCTATCAACCGAGCCTGGCGGCTTCCGCGGCTAGCTTCTTCTAAGGTACCGTTGGTGAAAGAGGTCGTGATGGAGATGGCGTTGGAGCAGATGTAGTGTCTCATCTCACCATCTTCTTCCTCGCCGCCGCACCTTGTTCGGTTCTCACACGGCGGCCGGGGCGCCGCTTCTACGACGACCGCCGCGGTGGGCTCCCCCCATGGGCTTCCTTGGTAGCGAGTGCGTAATTGGGCCTGTAAAAATCGTTTTATGGCCTATACGATTCCTACAAGGACAAGTGCACCGTTGTAATGGGCCGAAACGGTTGGACCTCTGGAGAGACTCGGGATGCAAGGTTTTAGCTGAAAGCCTGAAACAGACAAGAACTTCAACTGGAGTGGAACTTTTTTATTCGGTCATCGACAACTCTAGCTCTCGCAAAAGTTTTCTGTTTGGGTGCTGCCGTCCTGAATACAATATCGAGGTGAAATTATATATATGGACGAGACGACCTAAAAGTATAGCCTACACGGGCATCGTCCTGGTACTGAATACTGATGATAAAACTGGTGATTTAGCAAGCAGTGATAAACAATCTTACGTATGTTTCTGCAGTTTTGCTCAATCCCTCCCGAATGCTCCGGATCGTGTGTGATGACTAATGAACATGTGCCGGCTCTGTTCGGCTGGTACAAAAGTCGACTGATTTCGACTGATTGAATAGTGTTTTGTGAAAGAAAATAAGCAGAAATCAGTTGAAAGTAGTTCGAGTAGAGTTGAGTTTCATTTGTGTTAATATCAATAATAATAAGAAAAAGAAGCATGCAGATAAGACCTCCCGACGATTCGGGAAAAAAACCAAGAAATAATGCTTATTATCAGTGGACGTCTTTACTTGTCAAACACCAACAAGTAACAGTCTGTTCGTTTACCTTTTTAGTCGGTTTAAATCCAACCAGAACAGTGTTTTTCTTTCACAAGAAATCAACCAACAATGCATAATCCTGCTAGAACAGTGTACAATCCTACCAAACAAACAGACCGTAAATTATCAAAGGAAAACAAAAACCACACCAACAAGTAGTCAACGACTCTACATAGGATCGAGCCACTATCCAGCCAGTGCGTTCGTGGTCAAGGTAATAAGCCCCCCTGCCCCCACACGATCTACCTGCAGAGCAAAGGTGCGTGGTCTGAACCATGTAGGAACCATGTGCAGCCGTGTGCTAGAGGGTCATGATTGCGAAGGCTGTTGAATTCGTTGCTGTTCGGTTGCGCCTTTAATTTCTTTCCAATATAAGTACTAGTGCTACTACTACTATAATTACTGTAACACGCATATGGTTAACTAGGTTCGTTTGTCCGCACCCAAGCGCAATTAATTAGTCAGCAGTTGAGATCGAGCAGAGCCGCCACGACTGGCTGTGGATGCATCCAGGCCCCGCGAAGCTCCTGCACTAGTTCTCGTCGCTGGTGTGAATCGGTGCCAGCCAGGCCATCCATCCCCAATGTGCGTGATTGCTCTGCTCTGGGTTTTTATTTGGAGCACTGGGGAAAAGATACGGCGAGAAATTAGAGGTTTGTATCAAGAGGTGAATGAATGGATTGAAGCAAACATGTTTTAGTTTATATAACTGTACTACCCATTTAACTAGCCGCGGTTTGTATCAAGAGGCGAATGAAGCAAAAAAATTTAAATTTTGTTTATAACTATACTAATACCCGTTTAGTGGCAGCGTATACCATAAGCACTTGTCTTTGCTGATCGAACACCTAATAAACTACTCTTATCTAATTGTCAAAAAAAAACTACTCTTATCCATGTACTGTAGGGCCCAGCCAGCCCCCTTGAGTGTCTAGCCCGTGCGTGAGCCCCGGGACCCACAGGATCTACCTGCTCCGAACAAGGCAACTCCACGTACGCCTCTTCGTGCGTGCGCATGTCGGCATGTGTCCCGCAACGTCGGAATCGGAACAGACAAAAACATTGCTGCATATAATGTCAAGGTAGATTACCACTGAAAATCCCTGTCGGAATCGCAACGTCGGAATTGGTCCATTGCTGCACCGATAGAAAAAAAAAAGGAATACCATTGCTGCATGGACCACGCAAAAAAAAAAAATAGCACGAACATTCAGAAAACAAGATGAAGTGTAGGAAGTGCAATCCCAATCCCCCCTGGTAGACTTACTGAAGACATTACACAAGCCATCTATAATCTGAATACAAAAGGTTGAAATACATATTGAGCAAAATAAAAAGTATTAAAGAAAAAAAGAAGGCACAAGAATGCCCTCATCTTCAATGGGAAAGGAAGAAACCGAGCTGACTGCACAAGAATCTTCTTTAAAAAGTTGAGCTTGCTCCAACATAGACTTGAAGCAAAGACAGGAACAGCAGTTTGATTTATGGATGCAAAATTTGGCCTTGTTAGCTGTCTGGAGCAGATTTTCTCCCTCTCTCTCTCTCTCTCTCTCTCTCTCTCTCTCTCTCTCTATATATATATATATATATATATATATATATATATATATATATATATATATATATATATCTTAATTTCTGTCCTTCTTCCTTTGTAAACTGATTCGGTTTCTTTTAATAAAAAAATTTGGATCCTTCAAAACAAAAAGTTCCCTTTTGAAAAGTAAAAGAAGCCCCGCGCTGGGATAATGTCACGCATGATTGCGGAGTCTGTTGAATTCTTTGGTTCAAACCACCATTTTTTTAGTTCATTTATTACTAAGTAATACAGTACTCACACCACATGTTGCAGCACCCGCGCGCAATTAGCCTGATGAGTCAGTTAATAACCAGTGTCTGACCTGTTGTCCGTTACGTTTCCTTCACATCAAGCTCCGCTGAGCTCATTGGACCATGCATCCACACCACATCCACAAGCCTAGGACGAGGTTCTTTGATTTAATTATATACCGGACCGGAGTGTAGTTGTATTTGTCGAGAGAAACAAAGGTTTGTATCGAAGAGGTGAAGCAGATTTGTTTGACTATATCAGCCATTAGTGCCGAGAGAAAAAAAGGTTTGCATGAATTAGGTAGGGATAAATAACGAGAGAAGGTGTTGTGCTGGCGCATGACAATGACATTTTTCTCTGTTTCGACGTTGAACAGACGTTGCTTAGCTACTGCGTCTGCGGTGCCGCGGTGGAAAATGGAATCTGCGATGGATTCCTGTCAGTTCCTTTCCTTCCTCCCCCTGTGTGGCCACAAGCTACCTCAGTACCTCTGTATATATTGGGCTCGATCGCGTTGAAACCGGCCACTTCACTCGCCTCTGTCGTCTCGTCGTCTCCTCCCTTGGAGCAGCAAAGCCTTTTCGGCCGACCCATCGACGACCTCTCCCGCCGTTGCCATGGCCGGCCGTTTCCCGCAGCGCGCCATGACCATGGACTTCGGCACGGGCTCGATTGCGTTAGCTGCTGCGACAGCCGTGGCAGTCTACGACGCGCTCAAGACACGAGGAGGGTACACGCCCGCTCTCTTCGCCGCGTCGCTGCTCGTCATCATCAACCTGGCTGTAGGGGTTCACATAAGCGCCGCCGGGCCCGGGCCCGGGCGCCGCCACCGTATGGTCGCCTTCGTTAATTTCTGCGCGTGCTTCGTCCCACTCATCATAGCCATGGCGCAGGGCGGCGAGTTTAAACCTGAGCTCGTGAAGAAGATCTACGATGCTCTTGTTTAGAGCAGAGCTGATGATGAGGACCATGAGGTACGTCACGCACGTTCTCTAGCTACTATATACCTCTGCGTTCTCTCTTCCTGTCCTTCGTTTGTTCGTTTGTTCTGTACCAACCACACACACACACACACAAAAAAATACTACTACTAGTAGGTTACGACTCCTAGATTTGAGAACATGCTCTCTTGGATGGTTTTGCAGGACATGATCGACCGGACGAGTTCAGAGTGTGTAGCAGAGCACCTGGAGATCGACACGAGTTCCCCGGTCCGCGTCCAGTCTGTGTGGTCCGTGTCTGTCGTGTGATGTATACTCCGTAGTACTCGATTTTGTTCAAACAAATATATAGATAGACTCGCAGCTACTCCTATATGGGGAAAATAGTAGTTGGACAGTGAGAGTAGCTAATCTATTTGTTTTGTTTTGTTTTGTTCAAATCTACGTACTAGCTATCTGGGTCCATTTTGTTCCACACGCATTCAATTCAACTCAATCAATGGGCTACTGATTCGGAGTGTTTTCTCTTTGCTCGTGACTAGTACTAGTATTTTGATTTTGTTTATCTTCATGTGGTACTCGATCCTGCTTTGATTACATGAGCATGTGAGTCCAATCGTGCACCAAGGAAGGCCACGTGATTTCTTACAAGACAAGACGGTGGTGGTGATGTTAGCGTACGGCCTGCGCGTCTGCCATTTCTCTGATCCTTTCCTTTCGCTCTCTGCCTCCCCTCACTTTTTCTTTCCTCTTCTCTCTCACCTCCGGCGATGCCACATCTCCGAGGTCTCTCGGCGGTCGCGGCCGCCGCGAAGGAAGAAGGTCCGCGGTGGTGGAGGACCGTGCATGCCATTCCGACGGTGAGATCGATGCATCCAGCCATCACCGGCGATGGGCCACCATGTGGCGGGGAGGTGAGAAGATGAAGATGGATCTACCAGACCTCCCCACTCTTGGTCTCGCTGACGCGAGGGGAAGCTCCTGCAACCCCGGCGCTCGATTCTACCGGATCGGGCTCCGACCAACGTCTGACACCCCCGACCCATCCAAGTGAGCATCCATCCTACTTTGAATCGATGATAAAATGGACTGCTGGTGTGATGCAGACCGCAAGGGGCCCAGCATCGTCAGCGCCCAACGCCCGCAGCAGGCGGCCGCGGCGCCCTCGGGGCCTGCAGCTTGCGCTGCTGCTCCTGCCCGCATCATGTTCGCGGACCGTTGTTTCCACCCGCAGGCCAGATGCCAGAAGTGCTAGTTCTTCAGATTAGAGGGTCCAGATACAGTAGTGAATATCGGTGCAGAACTTAAAGGCATGATGAATCCAAAAAAAAATTTCCCAAAACTTGAGTTGCTTCATATCATTGATTGGTTCCTCAACATAGAAAACTTATTTAATGACATGGAGGCCGAATATGATCAGGTCGTTCTGATGCCTTCCCTTGAGCCCCTGTTGCTTCTTGATTGCCCAAAACGAGATCTCCGTGAAGATTTGCATAGAGTTGCCAATTTTAAAAGAATTCAAATTGAAGATGCTCATAAGCTGCAAGAAGTCGTTAATCTTCCTGCGGTTGTGTGTGGCTTAAGGTGACAGATGTTTGAGGAGGATGTCCAATCTTAACAAGCTGCAGGACCAGGGCTGTCCTGATTCCTGAACTGGATCAGACAGAGATTTATAATTTAAACGCACAGGGAGTACATACTACTATGCAGACCCGTAATGACCGGTGCCGATGGTTTAAAGTGTGGTCTAGAAAAGAAAAACGCAAAAAAAAAAACTAACTTGAAGTCAAATATGCAGCGTAGGCTTGTCCAGAGATTCCAAACCAATGCCTGAGTTGCAATCGCAGACCCTGCTGAGTGGTGAGTGGTGAGTGACGAACTGGCAACACGGTGAGGTTAATGCGTTCGGCACTGAATCGAGGACTCGTACACGCTAATCGCCTCACGCAGAAAGTTTCCAGCTCAGCAGACGCCAAGAAAACAAACAAAAAAAAAGCGAAAAGAAGATGTTTTCTTGCGTTTCCCCACGAATTTGCAATATCAAAGCCAAATTGTCAGATGCATCTTCAGTAATCATGGCTGAGGCGGCTTCTTTGGCTTTGGCAGCAGAAATCACAGGACGACTTAACCTTCATCACACCAATTTCTTATCAGACAACTTGCAACTGGTTCAATTTTTTAATGGATCAAATCATTCAAACCCTCCTGACTGGAGAATAAAGCATCTCACTCAGCACTTCATCAATCACACCAAGGAAAACAGTGCAAAGACTTTCAAGATTCCAAGGAACCAAAACCAAATTGCAGATAACCTTGCTAGAAAGGCTTCTGCTGAATCAGAGTCCTACACGACTCTGAATTTCTCATTCTCTTGTTCTAACTATAAACATGTATCTCCAACTGATGTCCCTTACTATCTGCTCTCAGTTCAGTAACCTTGGACCATGTAACGATAATTTCAGCTTCCTGCTGTTGAAATAAATCCGTTTGTTGTCAAAAAAAAAAAGAAAAGATCACTCACAGCAGTTCAAAAAGTGGCTCATGTTAGAAGAACAATAACAATTGCAATGTGCAATGTGCAACGCGCGCGTTCGGGTCCGTGTTACAATTGCAATATCTTTTCAGGTGGATCTGTACAATTTAGTAAAGTTGCTTTTAGACCTTTTTAGACGGGCGCCCGTGGTCGGAATATCTTAATAGTATGCTTCTGACACGAGCGGCTGTTTTTTCTTCTGGCTTTTGCAAGAAATGTTGTTTTCAATAAAATATTGAAGTAAATTTTTCGCGGGTTTTATTTTACAGAAAACAGTGTTTACGCTATATATTGGGTTCAATCAATGGTGTGAGGAAAATAAAATGCGCATCTTCCAAACACAGTTGTTGGCGTATTTCTCGGCTGGCCTTATATTTTTAGACTTGCGTTATGGAGTAGAAACTTTAAATCTCGTTTGAGCAATTGAGCAGGGCGTGGGCCTGGTTTTATTAGCAGCATGTAATGTTGCAAACTTAAAAGAATGAAGCCGGATATTATTATTATTATTATTTTCCACTATATCAGTCTGCAGGATCATTTCTCTCTATCTTTTTTTTTGGAAAAATCTGCAGGCCGGATCATTTCATGCAGCAGGGAAAAGTGTTACCAATATGCTAGCTCCACAAGCAGGGAAAAGCCAGCTGAGCACAGATCCGATTAATTGATGGGAGAGATAAAGAACATGCAGTCGGTCCTGACCACCAATATGCTAGCTCCACAAGTGGCGTTGCCAATAAAGCACAACCCCAATTCCAATTCCAGCACCAGATCTTTGACTCCTCGTTACACATGACGTCAAGTGGGAAGCCACCACTAGATTCGCTGGGTAACATGCATGGACAGCAGGAGGTGGACCAGATACATGCTATATCTATCTACTCCCTCCGTCGAGAAGCACACTGGAATCTAACCTTTGAAATTTATCCTACTGATGAAGTACACTGTAGTAATCTAACCTTTGAAAATCATCCTAAAATATAATGCATCTGGGAAACGAACAAAAAAAACAATGTTTACAAAATGCATGGTTATTTTGTATATAGAAATTAATTCTACGTGGCACATTTCTGTACAATCATGGAGAATAGAATCGGAACGGCCGAACACGCTCGGTCCGGGCCCATGCGTGCTGTCGCGGCTCCCGGCCCCCGTACGGCCGTACGGGGAATTTGAAGGACCGAGAAGGGCGATTAGAGGGAGAGGTGAATGAGAGCCTCAAATTTCTCTCGAAATATTCGGGTTACTCTTCCCAAAAACCAAACCCAATTGTTGGGTGCTCAACCTCCACCGAGCAACGCGAGCGGGGATTCAGACGAAAACGGAGACTTGAGAGCTCACCGGCAGTGGAGGAAAACTCACCGGAAACCCCCAAGAAGAGTTCTCAACCCCCATGAGAAAGAGGCAAAAACCCTAAGCAAAACAACCAGAAAAACAGGCGACGGACGCTGGAGGACAGCGCGACGGACGCTCCAAGACAGGGCGTCGGACGCTGGCGACGGACGCTTAGGCGAGCGTCCGTCGGCCTTCCAGAGAGCACTGTAGAAGAGAAGCAGAAGGCTGGTCGTCGGACGTGGGGCGACGGACGCTTGGGTGAGCGTCCGTTAGCGTCGGACTCTGGGCGACGGACGCTGGGGTGAGAGTCCGTCGACCTACCAGAGAGCTCAGAAAAACGGGCAGAGAACGCCACGCGACGGACGATCGCGACGGACTCTGAAGAGCGTCCGACGCAAAATCGAAAGACGCAGACACGCCGAGTGACGGACGCTGACGTCAACACGCACCAGCGTCCGACGCAAAACCCTCAGAGCGTCCGACGCCCCCGACAAACGCGCAGTAAAGACGAAAAACGATTTTCTCTCCACCAAATCTTCCCAAAACTCAACCAAATGATCACCAACTGCTACCAAACTTTGTAGGCATGATGCTTGAGCAGTTGGTGAGCTATCCCGAAGAAATCATCGCTCAATTTGGGTCGAATAAACGGGAACACTCGGATTTGGGGGAGAAAAGGCAAAACAAAGAACACCTCAAAGAAATTGCCCGATTTGCGTACTCGAGAGGTTTGAGGATGGATCCTTCGGTGCAAAGATGCTCCTCTCAAATACGAACAACTTGGTTCAAACGGATTTGCAAGAGCTACTCCCTACAAAGAGAAATCAAATCGGGAAAAATAGGGAGCAAAAGCAAAACTCGAAGAACACAAGCAAAACGGGGACACGATCAAGAAATCGAAGCCACCATGGCTTACGGAGGTTACGACCTCCGATTCCTCACGACAAACTCAAGTTCTTACAGAGGTTGGTGAAATCAACCTAGGGATCTCATGAACTAGAGAGAGGGTAGAGAGAGAGAGTTGGGGCAAAATGATTAGGGTTCAAGAGATAGGATGAGGATACCCCTTCATCCTCTATTTATTAGAGGCTTTGACTATTTCCCAAAGACCCCCTAGATACAATGAGTGAACTACCTAGCCTAAGCATTGCAGTCCAAGCTCCGGTAAATATCTCCCTCGATTTGAATGGACGGTCCCGCTTCCTGCCAGGAGTTGTCGTCGTCTCGACGTAACCTCCAAGATTTCGCCACGTGCCATCTCTGCTTCCTCGGAAGCTCCGCCCGGGTTTTGAGGCCCAAACCCGCGAAACCCGCCATCGGTAGCTTTCGGCTCAACTACCGAACCCCGAGTTTTGCGGCCCAAACTCGGAAACCGACGCGGATGGTTTTGAGGCCCAAACCACCAAACCACTCGACGCGAGCCACCTTGTCTTCGCCCGGTCGGACTCCGAGTCCCCTGAGCCTCCGCTCGACTCGCGCGTCCACCGTCTTGACTTGGTCGACTCAGTCTACCTCTATGTCTTCTCGCACTCGCCGGTGACAAGTACTAGCCACCACAGCTAGTCCGCCGGCGCCCATGGTCCCTCAGTCCGAGCCCCGCTTCCGCCCTTCACCGCTCTCAGTCCATCGGTACGGCAAGCCTCTACTCAACCTTCTCCACGTCATTGACCACTGTCACTAGGCATAGTACCGGCACACCACAAGCAGATAGACAGGCACACATTTGCTTTCGCAAAGATTAGTAGTAAGCCACTCAAACTGAAACGCTCAATTGTTGGGCAATCACTCATCACAAAACTGAATATACATGAGTACTTATCCACCATGTGTTCGTAGAATTTTTGTGAAAAAAAAGATGGAACTATGGAAGCAGGAAGAGGAGATCACCGGTGTCCACCCTGAAACTGAAAGCCGCCAACTCACGAAACATGGAACTCTGCCCGTCTCTGAACACAACTCGTACTAACAAGTATACTGTAACAACCTGGAGGAGATAGACTGACAGACATAATGATATGATAGGATCTGATCTCACTCAGAGTTAGAGGTGACCTGCAGCCCACACAGACACACACATGCAGTAAAATCATTATATAAATCGACTCAGAGGGGGAAGGTCCTGCAATGCCGGCCGGCTTTCCTTTATTTGTTTATAAGTACTCCGTAGTATTGTAGTGATAAAATTCAATACTACGACTCAAGTAACACTATACTATACTCCCTTTGTCCCGTATTGTTAGTCGTTTTAGGATTGGAGCCTGTCCCTGAATATATGTCGTTGACATGATGAGGTTATAGTTACTAGCTGTAGAGTCTGACCACTTTTGTACACACATACTATCCTGCAACTTTCTTCACACAGCACTAGGCATAACTCCAGCCAATCAAAATACGGAGGAGATGGTTTGAAGTAGTACTACATGTATAAACGTGGAAAAGGTTGATTTGATCTCTGCTTTTCTACTGTGAAACAGTGACAAGGTGGGAGCATTCAGGCCTATCCTTTGTAGTCTGCAGCTAGAAAATAATTGCTTTATAGGTCTTCTTGTTTCCTGTATACAATCCTATAACAACTAATATTAAGGGACTGACGGAGTATCGTAGAAAAGGGCCCGAAGCGAAACATATGCAGCGAACACATGCATGACGAGCTCCGGAGTCGCGATGAAACAACAGCTGAGCTTGACTCAAGTCGATGGATCCTCCTCCACTCTCCACTATCCACTCCTGCAAATTATTAAAACAGCAGGGGATTAGATTCGGCAGAAATATATCTCCTGTTCGATCCGACTCTACTTTACTTTACTTTACTGTCCTCCATTACTTTAAGGCCCCGTTTAGTTGCCAAAATTTTTTGCATAGTAACTGTGACATCGAATCTTGCGGCACATGCATGGAGTACTAAATGTAGACGAAAAAAAAATTAATTACACAGTTGGTCGAGAAATCGCGAGACGAAACTTTTGAACCTAATTAGTCCATAATTAGACACTAATTACCAAATACAAACGAAATGCTACAGTGAGCCAAAATCCAAAATTTTTTGGATCTAAACACACCTAAGGCAAACGACGGCCAAGCACAAAGGGATCCACCTGACGGCAGTCTTGTTTGTTTTGTTTAACCACTCAGGTATATATAGTACACGTACACGTAGGTCCAGTACTACATTAGGGAAATCAAACAAGGGGCAAGAATAGGATACAGCAGGTAGATAGCAGAATATTTAAACTTGAGTACTGAAAGAAAGTTGCTGATATTCCCTGAACCTCAAAGATGTTCTAAACAATCCAATTAGGCATCAAATCTGTCGGGGACCCAACAGTTATCTTTCTGCAAAGCTAGCAAATTAAGGAGAACGCCCAAAACGGAATTTTTGAGGTGTGTACATTTTCGGCCCGTCACTGAAACAGGTTCTTGCTGTGGATTGGAGGAACCAATCTCAAGGCAGCAGCGCAGGTGCACGACAAGAGCTGCGGCTGATTTGTACCAAATTTTAATAAACCCTTTTCGAATTTTTGACTGGATCAAGTTAGCTGACCAGGACCTTGTTGAACAGACGGCGGTGGGCAGAGCTAGAGGGGTTAAATGGCCACCACGCTCCCCTTTCGAATTTTGGTCTCAGAGAAGAGAAAAAAAAAAGAATGCTAGGAGGGGAAGCTAAGCTAGCTACAGTGGAATCTTCCCGGCCGGGTTGCCCACACTGCTGGGTGAAACTGAACCATGAATGAGGGAGGTGTAACTAGAGCTGCGCGCGCGGCCGAGGCGAGGAATGGTGAAAGCAAAGCAAAGCAAAGGAGGAAGAAGGACCTAGATGTACGCACGTACCTCAATCAATCGGCTGATCGAACTAAACTAAAGGGCGTTGTAGATCTTCAAGATCGAGGAGCTCGGGGTCGAATTCACCCCCCTGAGCAACAGCTACAGCGAGGGCGAGGAAGGAGAAGCAGAGGTTGATGAAGCCCACAGTGCCGCTGCGGCGGTGTCCCACTCCCACCGTGCTCACCCACACCCCGACGAAGAGGGTGACGATGCCGGCGAGCACGGCCCCGGCCACCGCGGGCGCGTACACGGGGGCCGTCAGAGCCGTGATGCAGGCCGAAGCTGAGACGGCCACCGCAAGGGGGCCAACATCGTCAGCGCCCCACGCCCGCAGCAGGCGCCGGGGCGCAGCTTGCGCTGCTGCTGCTGCCGCCGCCGCCGCCGCGTCCATCGAGTGAGAAGGTGGGCCGGCACGGAGGAAGGCAGCAGAGCGTAGTGCGGGCTGCTGTTGTGTGGGGAGTGAGCGTAGGACGACTAGACAAATGCTACACACGGCGGGGAAGAACACACGGGTGGTGGGTGGGTATTTATGGAGCGTGGCTCCGTCAGTGCGAGACGGAGCAAAGCAGCAGAATTGGTTTTGCTTAGTGCCGACTCTTGGGGCTGTTTGGTAATTGGTACACTTCATCGTTTTTTTAGAAAATAACTTTATAAGAGCTATTTTGAAAAAAATGTTTGGTAAAATAGCTTCACCAATAATTTTATGTATGAATATGAGAGAGAAGGGGGAAGAGCTATGATAAAGTACTATTTTCAGCTTTAACCCCTTCATATCTTTGTGGAGAGAAAAAAAAAACAGTTTCATGGGTGAAGTTGTTTTGTTTAGAGGTGTTTGGGAAAAAAATAGTCCAAGAAACCGTTGTGCGTTGTACCAAACAGGCCCTTCTTTATTCATCCAGATCGAGTTTATAACTGTCCTGGGTGGAGAAAATTTTGTTTGTTTTTGCCCAGGATAGCCATGTGCATGTTTGAGGGGGATCGTAGTGGACGTTTAATTATTTAATGAATGCATTTAGCAGTTTTTTTTGGACTAATTCGATTAATCATCCTAACCAAGATCAATTCGATTGTTGGATCACCGACGAAAAAAACCAAGGAGAGGGAGAAGGAAAACTAGGAAGAAACAATGAAAAGAAATGAAGAAAAGCTAACGACGTCATCCTGGATCGGCCCACTCTCTTTCCGGTCCCAACCTCTATTAGATCGAGGAGAACTGGTAGGAGAGCGCCATCTGGTCGCAACCGGGACCGGATAAGGAAGCTCCGATGACTAAAACCAATCTTAGTAGAAATTTTATGAGTTTTATTCATATTAAATGTACTGCTACGTAAATATGTTTTATGCCATTCATTATTATTAAATAATTAATGGACGTTGTATGGGGCCGTCAGGGCAGGGTTTTTCAAACCGCGGTAACCGTTCGGTAACCGACAAACCGGCCGGGACCGGTTCGGTTTCGGTACCGGTTTGAATTCAAATTTCAAATTTGAAAAAAAAATTGAAAATGCTGAAAAAAATTCCTAAAAATAGTTCATGATTTATAGAGTCGAATGGTGTACAAAATTTTTCAAATTGGAGTTCGTTTGCTATTTATTTTGACGTGTACAAGTTTGGAAAAAAAATAGAAAAGATCCTTTTTCCTTTTCTATTTTTTTTCCAAACTTGTACGCGTCAAAATAAATAGCAAACGAGCTCCAATTTGAAAAAAATTTGCACCATTCGACTCTACAAATCATGAACTATTTTTAGGAATTTTTTCAGCATTTTCGATTTTTTTTTCAAATTTGAAATTTGGTTTGGGGCGGCACCGCAAACCGGTCGGTAACCGGCCCTGTTTGACCGGTTACCGGTCTCAAACCGTTTGAACTACACCGTTTGAATTCAAAATCCAAACCGTTCGGTTTGGACCAGTAACCGGTCAAACCGGTCGGTAACCGCCCAACCGCCGGGGACCGGTTACCGGCGACCGGTCGGATTGAAAAACCCTGCGTCAGGGTAGGTTACACGTAAGCAGTCTCATACCTCATCTCATGTAGTGTTATGTAGAATTTTTAATGATGTATAGAGGAAAAAGAGGGGAGAGAGAATAAGGTCGTTGTTTCACAAACAACCGTCTCATGAGCTAAAATTTTGGAGTATAATATAATTATTGTACTATTATATAAGACAGAATGTTTCGGCTTTTGGTGTAGAGTGGTATATATATGCTGCCTCTAGACTCTAGTGTCTGGGTATTGCGTTTGCTTAGGGACTAAATGGATATAGGCCACACTCTACCATGCCATCTGCTCGCTATCACCACAGTTGTGCTATAGAAAAACATCGTCACAGTTAAGCGAGCCATAGCCTAAAAATCAACTGGGTTTTCGTGTGGCGTCATCTCCTAGCTATGAACCAAACAACAGCTAATTATTGTGGCGCTACCGCACTTTGGCGTGGTTGGTTGCGGCGTGCAACCAAGCACGGCCTTAGTGCCAACTCTTTCTCCACCCCATCATCGTCCTGTAACGCGTTTTCACTTTCTCAGGTTTGCTGGATGGGGAAGGGGAATCTTTTTTTTTGTTTGTTTTTTTGCCTAGGATGCCCATGTGTTTGAGGGACTGGGGGTGCCTGCGATGGGATTACCACCCCGCGGAGTCGGCTGGCGCCGGTCGTGGGAGGCTGGGAGCGAGATGAAAAAAAAAAGTTGATGAATACGGAGTAATGAGGTCTTACATTTGGGCGTTTGATCCTACGTAGTAGCTTTTTAGCATGTTCAAATAAAACGCGCGACAAGGACGATCAGTCTATCACATCCTTTTAACCGAACACGATATGAACATCCCATAATACTATTCTTACGCGCGTCCCATAATATTTGACTCCGGATATATATATATATATATATATATATATATATATATATATATAAATAATTTATTTACCCTAACTCGTGGATCCCATCATAATCCAAACATACCATCAGACCATCTGCTGTTTCCATCCCCTTGGGCAAGTGGAGTAGTAGTGGACAACCAGGTGGGGTTGCTGGTCGATCGCGCTGTCCCTCATGCCTGCACACACAGACTTAGGGCCTATTTGCTTTATGACTGGTGGAAGTTGCCTGGCACAGACATCACTCCCAGGCGTTGGATTTCATACGTCTGGGTCCGGATGCATGCTTGGCTGAACTTGCCTGGATCAGAGTAGCAAGCAAACAAGCCCTTAGCCTGTTTGGATTGACACCTCCCAGACAATCTCACGCCCAGGCAGCCATCCTGGCCCAGGCCTCCGAAATCCAACGCCTGAGAGCTGCGCTCGCGCCAGGCAGCTTTGCCTGAGTGCAATCCAAACAAGCCCTTAAAGCGTCGTGGATGTGCCTCGGGCCAGCGCGCACCTTGTCTCCGGATCTCTCGGTCACGTCGTCCAGTCGTCCTAGGTGCATCTGCTCGCTCCTTCCAACCGAGACTACGTGGAAGACAAAAGGAGAAGAGAGAGAGAGTGGCCTTAGACCAAGTATAATAATTGGTTTATAGCTAAGCAAATACTAATGTAGAGAAAAGAGAAGAGGAGAGCTGAGCTACCATGCAAGCACTAAACTGGACATGGAAGCATAGGTAATAATGAACCTAAGTAGTTAGTATTGTAAGGAGGATTATGAAAGAGAAACTTTTTGAAACCAAATAAAACGCAAGTTTAATAGATACATCCCACTACTAGTTGCAAGGGTTTTTACAGCCTTTTTACAGTTCACTCAAATAGTGGTTACTTCTCCACATCTAATATATGTCCCACATGTCTCTCTCATAAGTTTTCTTGATTCTTATGCCTAAGTTGGCTGTAAACTTATAATCTGCTTCTTCCCTCTCTCCTCTTCTCTCTTCTCCACATTATCATTTAGTTTTTTTTTTCACTACGGCATTGCCGAATTTCATTACTCGAAAGCAAAGAAATTACAAGAGTATTCACAAAAAGAAAAACAGAAACGGACCGAAACAAAGTTTTTGCCCAACTGGGGAGAACACACAGGGTTCCACCAGAAGGCACTCGCAACCTAAGCGTGCTTAACCCCAAAACGACGAAGCACCCGCTGTTTCAGTTCAGCCACCCAGAGCAGAGAGAGAACAAAACACTGCCTTCATTACATGCCAAACACGGCAGAAACCATCTAACAAAAGAGATAAGTTGATCTAAAACGCGAGAAGCGATCATCAGACGATAGCCATCCGGTTGTCGCCACCATCCATACGGTCCTGTTGGTGGAAGTAGAGCGTCGTCGCCTTCAGCGCTTCAACACCATGCTCCATTTGCGCCGCGATCGAGTCCTCCTGCAAACCTGTCCAGCATAGTAACATGGAGCAAATCAGGCAAACAATTTCAATCGGGTCTTGATTCTTTTCCCTTCAAAACACATGCTGTTTCTAATCTTCCAAATTGACCAGCAAACCGCTGCCAAACCAACAAAATAGATCTGTTTTCCCCTTGGCAGAACTGATCAAAAAAGTTCGGTCTAACAGTTGCTCCCAAGACATAAGCCAGCGTACTCCAAACATATCTAGTAACAGGACATTCAAACATCAAGTGATTCACAGATTGAGCTGCTTGGAAAAAGATACATGCATGATTTCCTTTCCATTTTCTCCTGATCAAGATGTCCTTAGTGAGGATTGCATTTTGCAATGTCAACCACATGAAAATTTTGACCTTAAGAGACAGTTTGGCCTTCCAAATATGCTTATTACCTCCATCATCATAACAGTTGAACATATGCTTGTACACAGATCTTACAGAAAAGGTTCCAGAGGATTCCCACTTCCAGGTCATCTTGCTCATTACATTTATATCTAAAAAGCATATTATGCAACTCTCTTAATTGTGTTTGTAACTCCTCAGAGCCATCTTCTAAAATGCAGTCTCCAATTTCTTTTACAAATGTTGTATACACAACAACTTTGATCAAAACAAATATTAAACATGACATTATCAATTATTAGCTAGCTTACAACCTCTTATAATACTTGCTCTAAGAGACAACTTATTATATATAACTTGGCTAGCTTGGCTTATAGAAGTACTTGAATCTATTATTAAACTTGTTTTTATATATATTCGCGAATCCTTTCGTCCTCGATCGACTCCTGTTGTAGGAAAGGTTTGAACGTGTGTGTCGAAAGTCCAATCTCTTCGGTCTTCGCTCGTGCAGGCGTACAGCCTTTTTTTTTTGTCGGAGATGGATGCTCTGTGGAGGTCCAGCTTGTGTATGCAGCACGGCACGCCGGCACGAGAGAGCAAAAAGCTAATCGGTAACACAAAGGCAACACCTCCGAAGTCCGAACGTCCAATATATAAACAAGAAACAAATCATCCGATCCGTTTGTCCTCTCAGCTTGTAAACCCTTGCTGGGGTATCTTAGCTTGTACCAGATACATTTTTTTGCTTGACTTGTGTCCACTCATCTTTCTCCGCCCAGATCGAGTTTTCAGCTGTGCTGGGTGATGAGAATTTTGTTTGTCTTTGCCCAGGTTGCCCATGTGTTTGATGGGATCTTAGTGGACGTTTAATCATTTAATGAATGTATTAGCAGTTTTTTTTTATTAATTTGATTAATCATCTTAACCAAGATCGATTGGATTGTTCGACCACGACGAAAAAACAAAGGAGAGGGAGAAGGAAAGCTAGGAAGAAACAAAGAAAAGAAAAAGGATGAAGAAAAGCTAACAACGTTATCCTGAATCGGGCCGCTCTCTTTGGTGGGCCATTAGATCGAGGAGAACTAATAGAAGAGCTCCACCTGGCCGGACCGGGACGGTGACGGGGAAGCTTCCAATGACTACTCACTCCGTTATTCCTGTTTCTCGAAAGTCATTTTTTAAAAGTTTTTGTTAATTATATATATATATATAAGAATATTAATATTTATAATAAATAAGTAATAATATTGGATAGATCGTTAAGTATATTTTTTTTATAAAAAGTTTATTTAGATACTTCCTCCGTATCCTAATTAGATGACGTTTTAGATAGCGGTACGGTCTCCCAAACACAACTTTGACCTCTTGTTTTTATAAAAATATTTATGAAATAATGATATATGTATACTTTTATGAAAGTATTTTTCAAGATAAATCTATTTATATAATTTTCTCATTTGGAATCTCAACAACTTAAAAGTTATTGATAGTTTATATTCCCAATGTTTAACTCAAAGCATGTCCAAAATGTCATCTAATTATGATTCGGAGGGAGTATATAAATACGTATTTTCTACCAATTAGTAAAAGTTAGAAAAGTTTGATATGCACATCTATTAATCTATTACAAGACTGACGGAATATATATATATATATATATACCTAAAAAAAAGGTGAAAATCAACTGGAGCACTGACGGAATACCTAAAAAACTAGGTGCATGTGAAAGAGTTGACGTAAGATATGCTGACGTGTGGTTGTGTCTCTTGACGTTATCATTCAGTACCCATATTGTACGACAAAACGACGCATGTCAATCGAAGGGCCTGACAGGCGCTCAGCTTTTTTGTTAGGATCTCTGATGATGTATGATCCATCTGCGATGTCGAGGAGGATGACGAAGACATGTGTGCAGTGTATCAGGGTCTCTGATGGTGTTACTCATGGACCATCTGCGATGTCTCATGGACAGGATCTCTGGTGGTGTATGATGGACCATCTGCGATGCCTGATTGACCGCCGTCTCTCCATCGGTGCCGGCTGGTTGCACGAAAAGCTCGCACATCCGTAACTTCGGTGGGGCGCCCCAAGGTGAGGCATATTATTATTAAAAAAAACAAGGGGGCCAGGCGTACAGTGGGTGGCGACGTTGAGGCCTCGGACGATATGGCGGCGGCAGAACGGCCCGCTAGTGCCGGCTGCCGGTGGTGGCGCTTGGCGCTCAGCGTGGCCTGCGCGTGGCGGCGGCGACAGCTGCAGGCGCGCGGCGTGGAGCCGAGCCGAGGTGGCAGCGCCTGGCAACACAAGGTCCGGCTTTTTTTTATATTAAACTAGCGAATGTATCGTAGCAACGGGATGACATACATCTTCAATTCTTGTTTCTGACCATGTGTATGCATCTTTCTGAGGTCCCTCCGAAGCTTCAGCCATGTTTGCATCAGCCTTGGGCACTGCAAATTCACCAGGAACTTGACCCACAGAGAAGCTATTAGTACATGGTTTAAAGCTACAAAAAGCAAAAGAACAAGTCATTGGACATTACTTGTTCTAGCCTTGCAGCTTCCTCAAGAGTGAGCACCTGCGAACATATTTTCTTTGTCCCAAATAAGTGACGTTTTTTTACTTTTAAAATTCTTATTTGACTATTCGTCTTTTTTTTAAAAAAACTGTGTGAATATTATTTCTTTGCCTCTTCCTCTACCTTCTTTGAGTGAAACTTTTGCTCTGCCAAAACTCTCTCGTACAAAACATAGAAAGAAAAATAATCAAGTTTTTTTCAGAAAAAAAAAACCCCAACATGTGCAGACTGGATGATGGGAGCCAGAAACACAAGCTGAGAATACGGAAGTTCTGACCACCAAGATTGGGATTGCTACTTGTGACCGAGGCACAAGACTCGTGACGCGAACTCTGCTTCTGTTTTGCTGCCAAACTCGTACCTGACGCGGACTCTGCTTCTGCTTTTCTGTCGTGGTGACAGAGCTGCACACGGATCCGCGGGAGGTGGATTGGAAGGCCGATGTGGTGCCCACTCAAGGGCTCCATGACCAGCGAGACGTGGTGTGCTACCGACGTGGGCTCCGGGGAGAGGGACGCGCGGATGGTGCTTGCAAGCGCAGTGGGCCAGTGCCGGCGCCGGGGCGGGCAGAGGGGGCTCGTCGGCGCCGGGGAACAGGATCGCACGGACGGTGCTGGTGCCTGGTGGTGGCCTTCCCGGCCCAGTCAACAAAGCCACTCTTCGTCTTCTCC
Organism: Microstegium vimineum; assembly: GCA_022036555.1. NCBI lineage: Eukaryota > Viridiplantae > Streptophyta > Magnoliopsida > Poales > Poaceae > Microstegium > Microstegium vimineum. The sequence continues at coordinate 16,088,728 of CM039134.1, read as the reverse complement.
TTCCCGCTTCCATTATGCTCTTCTAGCTACGTGTTGGCCAACAGAGGTGGAAACAGACAGGACGCATGCTCGTGAACGAGTGGGCCGGAGACGAGCTGTGGGCCGAAATAGTTGGATCAGATGATAGAATGAGCCAGACGAAAAAAAAATAGAGATAATTTTTATGCTGGTAGATATTTAGAAATCTCTGGCAACAAAGGCTAGCAGAATGGGCCGGAGCGCCGGCAACGACGACGGCAACAGCAACGCCGCTTGGTACCAGTACCATCTCTTGTGAACCCGGTGCCAAGCGACGGCTGACAAAGGACGACAATTGCTGGGCACAGTATGTGTGGACCCAACTCATACTGTGTATACGGTGCTGGCAATCGCCTCGACTGTGCTATACCTTCTTGCACACACAGCTTAGGTACAAGGGCTGTGTGGCAGCGTTTCTTCAGGACAACTGCGATGACGGGAAGAACCATTCTTCCGAGTTCAAGCTCATGGAGTTGCCCAACACGTACTGGGCAAACCCAATATTCTACGACCACCATCAATCCATCACAGCAGACCAGTGCCAAGATTTGTGCTTGCACAACTGCCTATGTGCAGCTGCTTTGTTCGATGGAAGTAGCAATAGCTGCTTGGAGGCAGCTATGCTCATAACTGGGTGGCAAGATTACAATGGCACAAGCATGAGGACAGTGGTAAAGGTGCGGGCAAAAAGACCACCTATTAAGATTCTACCTTATGCGGCCATTGCTGGCCACTGCTTGCATCTTCCTAGTGCATTGCTACATCACTAACAAGAAGGCAAGAAACAGGAAGCATCTGAGCGCGATGGTGTTCACTCACAAGGAGCTCCGTCGAGCGACCAACGGGTTCAGCAAGCTGCTCGGCCAGGGGGCTTTGGCAAGGTCTACCATGGCATCTTGAAGTATGTACAGCCACATGATGTTGCTGTGAAGGAGAGCTCAGGAGGGCGGACGAGTACCAGGAGATGGAGTTCGAGAACGAGGTGCAGTCCATCGGCAGGATCCACCACAGGAACCTGGTACGGATGGTCGACTACTGCAAGGAAGGCGTGCACCGGATGCTCGTCTTCGAGTTCATGCCAGGAGGCTCCCTTGGCGGCGTCCTCTTCAATCCCCATGAGAGGTCGTCCTGGAGCTGGCGTGCCCAGGCTACCTTGGCCATCGCCAGGGGCTGGAGTACCTGCACAACGGCTGCACCTCCCAGATCGTCCACTGCGACATCAAGCCAGACAACATTCTGCTGGACGACAGGCGAAACCCCAAGATAACGGATTTTGGGGTCGCCAGGCTCCTCGATGGTGACAAGCTGAAGCAGACCATCACCCATGTCCGTGGCACGCTTGGGTACCTTGCGCCGGAGTGGTTCAACAGCGAGAGGAAGGTGGACAGCAAGGTGGATGTGTTCAGCTTCGGCGTTGTTCTTCTGGAGATGATCTGCTGCAGGAAGTACCCACCACCACCACCGTCAAACGGCGGCAAGGATAGGCCGCGATGCAGTGACGACGACGACGACTTAGAGGACATAGGCATGCCTGTGACACTGAGAGCATGGATGTCGGACCTTGTCAGGGAAGGTGATATTGGGCGTGCTGTGCAAGGAGACAAGGAGGCGTTGCAGGACCTGGAGAGGGGGGAGAGGTTCGCGCGTATTGCGATTTGGTGCGTGCAGGGGGAACCATCGATGAGGCCAACGATGAGGAGCGTGGTGTGGATGATGGAGGGCACCATGGAAGTGGACCCTCTACCTTCTGATGACCCTTTCGCTCCAAGGGTTCATGACTTCCCTACAACAATGGCAGCTAGTAGTGGGACTTATGGTAACTCCAACTCTAGTAGTTTATATGGTTATGATTGAGTCGATCAACATTATATATATTTGTGCAAAGATCACCCTGCTCACACCAAGAAACTTTGTGTGTGGATGTTTGTCACACCCAATTTTAAGAGTAAAATTGAATGCGAATAACTCATGTGTGCCCAGAGATCAATCACACACATAAGCCGACAAATTTTTAAATAGTACCATCACCGAGTGCTTATTACATAACGAATAATATTCTTAAACATAACAACGGAAATAAAGATAACTCTCGCGACGAAGCTCCACTTCACAGGGAACGCCGACTGGTTGACCACTAGCCTAGTACTCCTCACAGTAGTCTTCATAGCCATCTGATGAGGATGATAAAGCAAAGGTGAGCACTTAAAGTACTCAGCAAGAGTAACACAGGGTTATGAAGCTCAAAGACTAACACTGTCTGAACTGCGGTTGCTTTTAGCTTGGTCAAGTTTTACCAACACTTAGCTTTAGTCATGCATAACCCAATTGATAACCACATGATAAGATTAGTAATCAACTTTAATAATTAAACATCATGATCATCTACACTGTGGGTTTTTCAGGTCGCTGGTGACCGTGAGCACGGCTATCATGATAGATTTACACTCTGCAGAGGTTACGCACTTTACCCACAAGCCGTGTTGCCCTTTCGCCCGAGGTGATCAACCTCTTAACCCACTTCCAAGAAAGGTCGGCAGGGTACACTATGAAGTCTTTCAAAAGTCTTCCCAACATGTTGACAGACCCTACGGACCCAAGGGCAAGGGGTATGTAAAGCCCCTACTCGATGGTACCCTCTCAAAGCGGTAACCACCCTAGGACATGCCCTACAACCAGCTCGGCAATGGTGCCTTTCACGAACTGCCAACATGCCAGTACGAATCTTCATACTTGACTAAAGCCAGAGCCATATAGCACTCATGGTTGCATTTAAGTCCCAGCTTTTGCCCTACAGTGGGGTCCTATTCCATGTTGCTATAAAAGCCAGTTTTAGATCATCGTTGCATATATCATTAATCAAGATTCAATTCATAATTCATTAAATAAAGCATAGCAAAGCTACCCATATGCATGATAACCCATTGGCAACAAGGAACAAGGATAACAAAGCTATGATAGATCTAAGTAGGAATCAAATTAGACACATGCAATATGACTAAATGAATTATGGTGAATAGGTAACAAGGATGATCCCATGTTAAACTTGCCTTGATCACAAAGCTCCTGGTGGTCCTGATCTGCTGCAAAGAACTCTGGAACACCGAAAATCTCACCGGTTGTACTCGATCAATATCACCACGCAATCATTCGAACAATCATACACAAAGCAATAAAGATTTAATTAGAACATTACATCATAAACAATAAAGAGGTTTTGAAAAGATTATAAAACAGATCTATATTATACTACGATCACAAAGACGCGAGAATCACGCTAAACGATCTAAAACGAATAAACTATAGATTAAACAAGATTTTACAGGGCAAGATTAAAGCATTAAAATAATTAATTTACTTTTATTTTCAAAAGTAATTAACATAGATGAAAACTATACTACTGGATAGAGCATAAAATTACGGATCTAACGCAACTTGAACGGATCGGTTTGGATTTAAAACGAGCAAATTATAAGCATTTAAATATCAGTGGCAAATCTGTAAATAGGGATTTTCATTTAATTTCGAATTAAAACAGATCGGAAAAGAAATACGCTTTCTAGAGGGAGAAGCGTATAGTTGGAAACCGCTTTAGGACTGTGGGTTGAAACTTAAAAGAACCGAGGGGCTCTTTAGTAAAAGTGCCAGGACGAAGGGGTATCCATCCCTCTGGTCCATCCGATCCAGAGCGGATGGTGGAGATTAGAAGGGGGGGAAACAGAGGGGATCCCCATTCGGGGAACAGGGCTCCGGCCGGGTACAGGGGCTCCGCGACGGAGCTCCACGGCGGCGCCATGGCCGCTCGCCGGAGGAAGGGGAAAAGGGGGTTTGGGTGCTCGGATTCGCACAGGAACGAGTCGAGGAGCAAGATAGGGGCACGACGAACTCACCTAGGGCAACGGCGGGGCTCGCGGACGGACGAAGATGACCGGCGGCGTGGAGCAGCGGCTCGGGCTCCCTGCGTCGCGACGGCGAGGTCAGCCGGGGCACAAAAGAAAGGAAAAAGGGAGAGGGGAGGCGTTCGGCGGGCGCGCGAAGACGATGCGAAGCTCGAAGAGGGCTTACGGCGGCCGGAGATGCGGTGCGGCGGCGGTGCACTGCTCGGCTGGGCGCGGCGCTGCTGCTGCTTGCGAGGCGAGGCGATGGGAAGAGGCGGCGCGTGGGCGCTATTTAAAGGGGCTGGGGTGCGGAGTCCTACGCGGAGACGACACGCGCGGTATCTCGCGGGGTCGGTTGTGGCGCGGCGGTTGCGGAGTCGGCGGTGGAGCAGAGTCCTGCTCGGACTCAAGGAGGGGGATGGGGCTGACAGGCGGTCCCGGAATGTCAGTGGAAGAAAGGGGAGAAGTAGGGGGGTGGTGGCTACGCGGGCCGGCGGGCGAGCTGGACCGCGGTTGAGGGAGGCCGGCCCATGCGGGAACGGTGAGGGAGAGGGGGGTCAGGCCGGGCCGCACTGCTGGGCCAGAAGCCGAAAGGAGGGAGGGAAGAGAGAGTTTTCTATTTTCTTTTTTGTTTTCTTTTGTTTTTCCAAATAGTTTTGAATTCTTTCTTTTTGAATTTTGAAAACCAAACAACGCAAAGAAATATGCAAAGGCATGCAATGCACATACATGTTGAACCCTAGCATGACATATTTATATGAAGTTTTATTTATTTAATTCTATGATCACCAAAAATTGCTTGAATTGAATGGTTAGGCCGGGCCGCACTGCTGGGCCAGAAGCCGAAAGGAGGGAGGGAAGAGAGAGTTTTCTATTTTCTTTTTTTCTTTTCTTTTGTTTTTCCAAATAGTTTTGAATTCTTTCTTTTTGAATTTTGAAAACCAAACAACGCAAAGAAATATGCAAAGGCATGCAATGCACATACATGTTGAACCCTAGCATGACATATTTATATTAAGTTTTATTTATTTAATTCCATGATCACCAAAAGTTGCTTGAATTGAATCAAATTAAAGCAAAATCAATTTAAAATCAACCCTAATTTGCTAAGTAAAATTTTAGGGTGTTACAAATCTACCCCCCTTAAAAGAATCTCGACCCGAGATTCACAGATTTTACTTAAAGAGTTGAGGGTATGTTTTTCTTAGATCTTCCTCTCTTTCCCAAGTGGCCTCTTTCTCGGTATATCGATTCCACTGCACCTTGCACATCTTGATGACCTTACTCCTTGTAATTCTTTCAGTTGTTTCCAAAATCTTAACCGGATATTCCTCATAGGTCAGATCTTCCTTAACTGTGAGTTCCTTCAACGGTAGCTGTTCTTCGGGTACCCGCAAACACTTCTTAAGTTGAGATACGTGAAACACATCGTGAACTCCTGACAAACTTTCTGGTAACTCTAACCGATAAGCAACTTCTCCACGTCTCTCAAGAATCTTGAACGGGCCAATATATCTGGGTGATAACTTTCCTTTCATATTGAACCGTTTCACACTTCTCATAGGTGACACTTTCAAGTAAACATAATCACCTACCTCAAAAGACAAATCTCTTCTTCGGTTATCAGCGTAACTCTTCTGTCGAGACTGTGCTATTTTCAGATTATCTCTGATTACTCGGACTTGTTCTTCTGCATCTCTTAGAACATCTGGTCCAAACACTTTAGTTTCTCTCCGTTTGATTCCAGAACAATAGAGTTCTACACTTCCGTCCATACAAAGCTTCAAACGGCGCCATCTTAAGACTTTCCTGATAACTCTTGTTATATGAGAATTCAGCATAGGGCAAACTCTTGTCCCAACTGGTACCATACTGCAAAGCACAAGCTCTCAACATATCTTCTAGCACTTGATTTGTTCTTTCTGTCTGTCCATCTGTCCGAGGGTGATAGGTTGAGCTAAAATTCAACGCTGTTCCGAGGGAGTCATGCACTTTCTTCCAAAAGTGCGAAGTGAACTGGGTCCCTCTATCTGACACAATCTTCTTTGGAACTCCATGCTGGCATACTATTCTTTCCATGTACAACTCACTGACACAATCCAGCTAAGCCAAGAAAACTGTGAATCTCACTGACATTGGTTGGGGTTTCCAATTCAGTACATCTTCCACCTTACTAGGATCAACTGATATACCTCCATTAGACACAACATGGCCAAGAAAGGAAACTTCCTTCAACCAAAATTCACACTTACTTCTTTTAGCATACAACTGGTGCTCTCTAAGCTTCTGTAATACCAATCTCAAGTGTTCAACATGTTCATCATCGTTCTTGGAGTAGATCAGAATATCATCAATGAATACCACCACAAACTTATCCAGATATTTCATAAAGACCTTGTTCATCAAATACATGAAGTATGCAGGTGCATTGGTAAAACCGAAAGACATCACCGTATATTCATACAACCCATACCTCGTAGTGAATGCTGTCTTGGGAACATCTGAAGCACAAATCTTCAATTGATGATAACCAGACCGAAGATCAATCTTGGAGAACACACAAGCACCCTTCAACTGATCAAACAAATCATCGATTCTGGGCAAAGGATACTTGTTCTTGATAGTTACCTCATTGAGTGACCGATAATCAACACACATCCTCTGACTGCCATCTTTCTTGTCAACAAAAATAACCAGTGCACCCCAAGGTGAAGAGCTAGGACGAATAAAACCTTTATCCGAAAACTCTCTAATTTATTTTTTAAGTTCTTCTAATTCTTTTACTCCCATCCTATATGGTCTTTTAGCTATAGGTGCAGTTCCAGGTAATAACTCAATTATAAACTCAATGTCATGGTCGGGAGGCATACCTGGCAAATCTTCGGGGAATACATCTGGAAATTCATCAACAACCCGCTCTGCTGGGTTGTCATTCTCCTCAAGCTGATTGACGGCGGCTGTCGATGGAGGTTGCATGACCACATCAACACTGATCCTGCTCCCTGTAGGTGTAGACAGCTCAACTATCCTCTTATCACACTTGATCATTGCACTATATGTCTTCATCCAATCCAATGCCAAAATGACATCAATTCCAGCGGTTCTCAGCACTGTAAGTCTAGCTTTGAAGTCTACTCCCTTTAGAGCAACGGTAACTGATGGACAATAACAATCGGTTCTCATAACCCCACCTAGTGAATTTACTATTATAGGATTTTGCATTGCTAACAATGATATTCCATGCATTCTAACAAAAGCTTGCGATATGAAAGAATGTGATGCTCCAGAATCAAAAAGAATAGTAGCAGGGATGGAGTTGACTTGGAACGTACCCATCATCACTTCTAGCGCTTCCTGAGCTGCTTCCGCGGAGATATGGTTCACACTCCTTCCATGTGGTGGTGGTTGGTTCCTTCCCCTTTGGTTGTTGCTACCTTGGCTTGGAGGGTTCAACTGATTCTGCTTCTTGGGGCAGTTGTAGGAGATATGCCCAGGTTCACCACAGATATAGCACTTACTGGGGGTATTGGGAGCATTAGCCTTTGCTGGGGTGTTGCTGGACGAGCCTGGACGAGGTCCTGTGTAACCACCTTGCTGCTGGAATGACGGACGTTGCTGATTCGGGTTACGGTTCCCATAGGTAGATGAGCCCTGGTACCTCTGCTAGTAACCCTACTAGGGGTAGTTGGGACGCTGGCGAGTGTTGCTCCCAGAAGCCTGTCCCCTAAGCTTCTTGTTCTTGTCCATTTCCCTGCGTTCATTGTCCAGAACGATAGCACGATTCACCAGAGACTAAAAATTCGGGTAAGTATTACCCTTCAGCTGCAACCGGAGATCATAGTAGATCCCCTTTAAGAAGAGACGCTGCTTATCAGCTTCATCCCTTACTTCATTGGGAGCATAGCGAGCTAGCTGCGAGAACTTGTCATGGTACTCGCTGACCGAAATCTGTCCCAACCGGAGGTTCCTGAATTCTTCTTGCTTCATCTCTATGATTCCCTCTGGGATGTGGCACGCCTTGAAGTCCAGGGAAAACTGTCACACCCAATTTTAAGGATAAAATTGAATATGAATAACTCATGTGTGCCCAGAGATCAATCACACACATAAGCCGACAAATCTTTAAATAGTACCATCACTGAGTGCTTATTACATAACGAGTAATATTTATATAACATAACAACGAAATATAAAGATAACTCTCGTGACGGAGCTCCACTTCACAGGGAACGCCGACTGGTTGACCACTAGCCTAGTACTCCTCATGGTAGTCTTCATAGCCATCTGAAGGGGTTGAGAAAGCAAGAGTGAGCACTTACGTACTCAGCAAGAGTAACATAGGGTTATGAAGCTCAAAAGGTTGACACTGTCTGTACTGCGGTTGCTTTTAACTTGGTCAAGTTTTACCAACACTTAGCTTTAATTATGCTTAACCCAATTATTATCCACATGATAAGAATAGTAAACCACATTAATAATTAAACAACATGATCATCTACACTGTGAGTTTTCCAGGCCGCTCATGATAGATTTACACTCTGCAGAGGTTATACACTTTACCCACAAGCCATATTACCTATATGCCCGGGATCATGACTCCCAAAACACTTCCAAGGTGAGCGGGCAGGGAACACTATGAAGTCTTTCAAAAGTCTTCCTAACATGTTGCCAGACTCTACGGACCCAAGGGCAAGGGGTATGCAAAGCCTCTACTCGATGGTACCTTTCGAAGCGGTAACCACCCTAGAACATGCCCTACAACCAGCTCGGCAATGGTGCCTTTCACGAATTGCCAACATGCTAGTACGAATCTTTATACTTGACTAAAGCCAGAGCCATTATAGCACTCGTGGTTGTATTATTATCCCAGCTTTTGCCCTACAGTGGGGTCCTATTCCATGTTGCTATAAAAGCCAGTTTTATCTCATTGTTGCATATATCATTAGTCAAGATTCATCACAAGAGCCATTATGATAGAGCATAGCAAAGCTACCCATATGCATGTAAACCCATGGTGACAAGGTAAAGGATAACAAAGCTATGGTATAGATCTAATAGGAATAAAATTAGACACATGCAATAATGACTAGATTGAATTATGGTGAATAGGTAACAAGGATGATCCCATGTTAAACTTGCCTTGATCACAAAGCTCCTGGTGATCCTGATCTGCTGCAAAGAACTCTTGGTCAACGAAGATCTCACCGGCTGAACTCGATCAACATCACCATGCAATCATCCGAACAATCATACACGAAGCAAATAAGACATGATCAGAACATTACACCATAAACAATAAAGAGACTTTGAAAAGGTTATAAAACAGATCTATACTTTACTACGATCACAAAGACACGAGAACCACGCTAATCGGATCTAGAACGGAGAAGTTATAGATTAAACAGGATTTTGAAGAGGCCAGATTAAAGCTTTAGCAAAGTAATTTTCTCTGATTTTCAAAAGTAATTAACATAGGTGAAATCTATACAACTGGATATAGCATAAAATTACGGATCTAACGCAACTTGAACGGGTCGATTTGGATTTAAAACGAAGAAAATATAAGCATTTGAAGTTTAGAGGCAAAACTGAAATTAGGGTTTTATTTTATTTTTCGAATTAAAACCAGAATTAAAGGAGATTACGTTTTCCCGGGGGGAAAGCGCAAAGGCCAAAGGTGTTTTGGACTGCGGGTTCAGAGGGCCAGAAACCCAGGGTCTCTTTAGCAAAAGACAGAGCGAAGGGGTATCTTTGTTTCTGGGCCGTAGGATTAGAGATGGATGGATCAGATTAGATCCCGGGGAGAGAGGAAGAGAACGGGCGCGCGGCGACCGGAGTTCGGCGGCGCGTGGTGGTTCCATTGCCGGCCGAGCTCAGAGCTCGTCGGCGTAGACGGATCAAGAGCTCCGGTGCCCCGTTTTCAGATCTGAGCACACCGGGAGATAGAGGAGAGGACGGCGAATACATCTACGCGGTTTGCGGGGTTCGGAATAGCCCGAGGGTGGCCGGCGGTGTAGAGCAGCGGTGGAGATGCACTGCAACAACGGCGAGGGGCGGTTAGGGACTCGGGTGCCCTAATCCGACTGGGAAACTGCTCGGGGAGCGAGAGGGTGGCACGGTGAAGCTATTCCGGGCCACTGCGGGGCTTGATCGGGACGGAGGAGGACCACCGACGGAAAGCCGCGGCGGCGGAGCTCCTGTGCACGTTGGCACGGTCGGGCAGAGCGAGAACAAGAGGGAAAAGAGGGGGAGGTGATGTTCTGCACGCTTGCGAAGATGGTGCGCGTGTCGGAGCGACTTACCGCAGTCGGGGAGGCTTGGAACGGTGGCGGCTCGGCGGCGGAATGCGGCGGAGCTCTGCGGCGGCGCTGCTACGTTCACAGGACGAGGTGAGGTGCTTGCGATGGGGGAAGGCGGCGCGGGGATCGGCGCTATTTAAAGCGGGGCAGAGAGGAGTCCGGGGCGGTTATGCCTGGACGCGGAACGGACGCGGCGCGGCGCGAGCAGAGTCCGCTCCGGACTCGACGCGAGGGAGAAGGAGAAACTGATGAGCGGGGCCGCTTCGTCAGTGAGTGACAGAGAGAGGGGCGCGGCGCCGACAAGCGGGCCTCGGGTGTCAGCGGCAGCGAGGAGGGAGGAGAGCGGTGCGGTGCGGGCCTGCGGCCGAGTGGGCCGAGCGCGTGGGAGACCGGCCTAAGGGAAAAGAAGAAAGGGGGAAGGGGCGGGCAGGCCTGCTGCGCCACTGGGCCAGAAGCAGAAAGAGTGAGAGGGAGAGGGAGAGGGATTTCCTTTTTATTTTGCAATTTCAATTTCCAAATTTGGTTTTCTAAATTTGTTTTGAAATTCTTTTCAAGGTTTTGAAAACCAAGCCACACAATAAAAATGCAGGGGCATGAGATGCATCAACACATGTTGGACCTAACATGAAATTTAATTTTGGTTTTATATATTTAATTCTATGCTTCACAAAAATGCTTTAAATTAAATCAAATTGAACTCAAATTCAAATCTATTTTGCTATTCAAATTTTAGGGTGTTACAAAAACTCTTCCCAGGTGATAGCAGGAGCATTGCCGGGGCGAGCATCTTGGTATGTCTCCCACCAAGTCTGAGCTGCACCTTGAAGTTGACCAGAAGCATACAGCACTTTCTCCTGGTCATTGCACTGGGCGATGTTGAGTTGCTTCTCCACCGCACGCAACCAATCATCCGCATCCAACGGATCACTGACATGAGAGACAACAGGAGGGTGTCCTTGCAGAAATTCCCTCCGCTTGTTGACAGGTGGAGCTCCAGCAGGTTGATGGGGTTGGTTCTGCATAAACTGCATCATGGCTTGCATTGTCTGCATCATCTGAGCCTGCATCTGCTCTGGAGTCATCGCAGGTGGTGGAGATAGTGGGTGCTGGTTATTGTTGTTGTTGTTGTTGTTGTCATCCTGACTTCCATTGCCACTGGTGTTGGATCCAGAGTTGGTCCTGGTGCGAGACATCTGTCACATAGAACATAAGAACAATTTTAAAACCTGACACGAGATGAGTCTGCAACTTTTCTGGATTTTCAGCACAACAGCAGTCTAGAAAAACAGTCATATCTGAAGTTCCCAAACTCAAACAGAGTCATAGCTTACATGGTTGGAGAGATAAATAATTTATCTACAACTTTCGTAATTCTGACTTTTTCTGATTCTGACATTAACTTAATCATAACTCACGTTTAAACAGATCTGTCCAGAATACCAAACTGCGCAGAAACATCAACTTGCAGGATTTGTTTCTCTTAACTCCGAACAGATATGAAGGTTCTTCTTGCAGCCTCGGAAAGATAAGGAAGTCTACTGTTTTCAGTTAAATTTTAGTGATTTTAGGACGTTCAGAATTAATTAGGAAAAATTAACAAGACAGGGAGGTCTAAAAAGACAGATTAACAAAAACTGCAACTTTATTTATTATTCAACTTTTCAAGTAACCCAACCTAAGCTATGAGTGTTGCGGACAGGCCCACAACCTCAACAATCATTACAAAGAACCAACTCACACATTAGCATAAGCACAAGAAACTAAACACATAGGAAACACTAGCACACACGACTCACGAACTAGCGAATAAACTATAAAGGAACTCCTAGTCCTAATTCTTCTTGATCTTCTTGAAGTTCATTGGTAGCCTAAACTCTTCGCGAAGCTCATCTTGTTGTTGGTAACTGCCCTTGAGCTCCTTGCGCAGCTCCCTTGATTCTATTAGGAGATGACCATACATGCTCATCATCTCCTGAACGAAGTTGACGAGCTCATTCAGGACGGGGCCACCTTCCCCGTTAGGTTCGGCGATTATCCAACCTTGCTCCGCATGGAAACAAGGGATGTAACGGCACCGGGTGTTGGCGATCCTTTTCCTGAATTTGTTGTGGATGTCCATATAAGCTGAGAACGCGGCATCCTTCATGCTTGCTTCCATGGTAGGATGAGCAACACAGCTATGGAAGGTATAATCCACACGCTCAGCTGCTTGCTCACTAGCACATCCACAGATATAGATCTTCGTCTTCCAGTAGGTGTTGGCGAGGGGCTGTTTGAATTCCTTGCAAGTGTATATGGTTGCTATCACGGGTCCTGGGTGGCATTCTATCACAAGGTCCACCAGCTAGGAGTGAGCGTAGCTGCTGTGCGCTCCTCCTCGGATATACTTAGTGCGGATCCACCCTGACTCTTCTAGCAGATCTTCTTCGACGACATCAGGAGTAGAGGAATCAACGTCAGCACTTGGGGCATGGGGGCTTTCTTCCCCGTGGTACTCCTCGCCACTGGAGATTTCCTGGACCTCTTCCTCTGGTTCTTCCTGAGATTCCACCATTGGCGCTTGAGGTTCAGGAGGGGCACGTCCTCCGGTGCTGATGCGGGCTGACCGACGAAGGTTAGACATCTTGAACATGACAAAGATAGAGATAGATTAGAACAACATTTTCATAAAAGAATAAGTCAAGTGTAGCATAAACAGTTTGAGAAAATATATATACAAGAATGTAAGCATGAAAAGAGAAGGTAAAGACAAGATGAGAAGACCATTCTAACTAGGCTTGCGTCCTACAGTCAACACTTGCTTTGATACCAATTTGTCACACCCAATTTTAAAAGTAAAATTGAATGCGAATAACTCATGTGTGCCCAGAGATCAATCACACACATAAGCCGACAAATCTTTAAATAGTACCATCACCGAGTGCTTATTACATAACGAATAATATTCTTAAACATAACAGCGGAAATAAAGATAACTCTCGCGACGAAGCTCCACTTCATAGGGAACGCTGACTGGTTGACCACTAGCCTAGTACTCCTCACGGTAGTCTTCATAGCCATCTGATGAGGATGATAAAGCAAGGGTGAGCACTTAAAGTACTCAGCAAGAGTAACACAGGGTTATGAAGCTCAAAGACTAACACTGTCTGAACTGCGGTTGCTTTTAGCTTGGTCAAGTTTTACCAACACTTAGCTTTAGTCATGCATAACCCAATAGATAACCACATGATAAGATTAGTAATCAACTTTAATAATTAAACATCATGATCATCTACACTGTGGGTTTTTCAGGTCGCTCGTGACCGTGAGCACGGCTATCATGATAGATTTACACTCTGCAGAGGTTACACACTTTACCCACAAGCCGTGTTGCCCTTTCGCCCGAGGTGATCAACCTCTTAACCCACTTCCAAGAAAGGTCGGCAGGGTACACTATGATGTCTTTCAAAAGTCTTCCCAACATGTTGACAGACCCTACGGACCCAAGGGCAAGGGGTATGTAAAGCCCCTACTCGATGGTACCCTCTCAAAGCGGTAACCACCCTAGGACATGCCCTACAACCAGCTCGGCAATGGTGCCTTTCACGAACTGCCAACATGCCAGTACGAATCTTCATACTTGACTAAAGCCAGAGCCATATAGCACTCATGGTTGCATTTAAGTCCCAGCTTTTGCCCTACAGTGGGGTCCTATTCCATGTTGCTATAAAAGCCAGTTTTAGATCATCGTTGCATATATCATTAATCAAGATTCAATTCATAATTCATTAAATAAAGCATAGCAAAGCTACCCATATGCATGATAACCCATTGGCAACAAGGAACAAGGATAACAAAGCTATGATAGATCTAAGTAGGAATCAAATTAGACACATGCAATATGAATAAATGAATTATGGTGAATAGGTAACAAGGATGATCCCATGTTAAACTTGCCTTGATCACAAAGCTCCTGGTGGTCCTGATTTGCTGCAAAGAACTCTGGAACACCGAAAATCTCACCGGTTGTACTCGATCAAGATCACCACGCAATCATCCGAACAATCATACACAAAGCAATAAAGATTTAATTAGAACATTACATCATAAACAATAAAGAGGTTTTGAAAAGATTATAAAACAGATCTATATTATACTACGATCACAAAGACGCGAGAATCACGCTAAACGGATCTAAAACGAATAAACTATAGATTAAAAAAGATTTTAAAGGCCAAGATTAAAGCATTAAAATAATTAATTTACTTTTATTTTCAAAAGTAATTAACATAGATGAAAACTATACTACTGGATAGAGCATAAAATTACGGATCTAACGCAACTTGAACGGATCGGTTTGGATTTAAAACGAGCAAATTATAAGCATTTAAATATCAGTGGCAAATCTGTAAATAGGGATTTTCATTTAATTTCGAATTAAAACAGATCGGAAAAGAAATACGCTTTCTAGAGGGAGAAGCGTATAGTTGGAAACCGCTTTAGGACTGCGGGTTGAGACTTAAAAGAACCGAGGGGCTCTTTAGCAAAAGTGCCAGGACGAAGGGGTATCCATCCCTCTGGTCCATCCGATCCAGAGCGGATGGTGGAGATTAGAAGGGGGGGAAACAGAGGGGATCCCCATTCGGGGAACAGGGCTCCGGCCGGGTACAGGGGCTCCGCGACGGAGCTCCACGGCGGCGCCATGGCCGGCTCGCCGGAGGAAGGGGAAAAGGGGGTTCGGGTGCTCGGATTCGCACGGGAACGAGTCGAGGAGCAAGATAGGGGCCCGGCGAACTCACCTAGGGCAACGGCGGGGCTCGCGGACGGACGAAGATGACCGGTGGCGCGGAGCAGCGGCTCGGGCTCCCTGCGACGCGACGGCGAGGTCAGCCGGGGCACAAAAGAAAGGAAAAAGGGAGAGGGGAGGCGTTCGGCGGGCGCACGAAGACGATGCGAAGCTCGAAGAGGGCTTACGGCGGCCGGAGATGCAGTGCGGCGGCGGTGCACTGCTCGGCTGGGCGCGGCGCGGCTGCTGCTTGCGAGGCGAGGCGATGGGAAGAGGCGGCGCGTGGGCGCTATTTAAAGGGGCCGGGGTGCGGAGTCCTACGCGGAGACGACACGAGCGGGTATCTCGCGGGGTCGGTTGTGGTGCGGCGGTTGCGGAGTCGGCGGCGGAGCAGAGTCCTGCTCGGACTCGAGGAAGGGGATGGGGCTGACAGGCGGGCCCGGTATGTCAGTGGAAGAAAGGGGAGAAGTAGGGGGGCGGTGGCTACGCGGGCCGGCGGGCGAGCTGGGCCGCGATTGAGGGAGGCCGGCCCATGCGGGAACGGTGAGGGAGAGGGGGTCAGGCCGGGCCGCACTGCTGGGCCAGAAGCCGAAAGGAGGGAGGGAAGAGAGAGTTTTCTATTTTCTTTTTTTTCTTTTCTTTTGTTTTTCCAAATAGTTTTGAATTCTTTCTTTTGAATTTTGAAAACCAAACAACGCAAAGAAATATGCAAAGGCATGCAATGCACATACATGTTGAACCCTAGCATGACATATTTATATTAAGTTTTATTTATTTAATTCTATGATCACCAAAAATTGCTTGAATTGAATCAAATTAAAGCAAAATCAATTTAAAATCAACCCTAATTTGCTAAGTAAAATTTTAGGTTGTTACAATGTTCCTAATAAACAAAGTGTTGTTAATTTGTTTTGAATTGCATAATTAGCGATTGCAAATAATGTGTTTGTCAGTTTCTTTCTTTCTTTTTTGTACTTTGATTTGTAACGATTACTAGCCAATCAACTCATGGTTCTAAATCCTTGATTTTATCTTACATTAGTATTAAAAGTTGAGATATGTTACGGTGCTAGAGAGGTAATAAGAAGGAAGACTCTTGAGAGAATCAATTCCATCAAACTTGCATAGGAAAGATAGCTGTCGATTCAAAAGGTAAACTGTCCACTGGAAAGGTTATTAAGGTCCTATCTCAAGATATTCTTCAATCCCCAAAGGGAGATCGAGGGATGGTAGTGGGAAAGAAGTACCATTTGTTTCTATTAAGTAAAATTCCTGTGTATCTACACCAGTAGTTGCAGTAGTCAATTTTACATTGAAAGTAGGCCTCTTCTAGAAATACATAAGCTAGGCATTCAATGGCAAAGGCGAGCATGATGAAGTGGTCAAGCTTAGAAGTGTGAAGAGTAAGCAAGTGTAGAAGAAGCGGGTCCACCGCAAAGCAAACATGCAAAAGATCGATAAGTTCACGACCCAACACATGGGTAGATACCTTAGAAGATGTCCTAAAGATACAACGAAACAATAGACAGATACTGGAATCGAATCCCCAAAGGAACAGGCGAAAACAATGAAGACTGCACAGCCACGGATTGTCTACCACAGAGGGGCAGACTGTCTGCAAGGAAGGTCCGGACCGCCCGTGGTCTGCCGCGAACTATTGTTGCATAGAAACATAATATTCAAAGCAAAAAATGATATGAAAGTATGAAAGACATTTGAAATACTAATTATTGTAATACAAACAAACGACACTTGGTTTATTGCCTAGTGGGCAGGGTGCTATTTGCACGCGGAAACATAACATTTAGTCAATCATAATGATATATACTACTGGAGTTGGAGGTATCATGCTGAGTTCCACTGCTATCTGTAGCTGTGGGGAAGTCATGATTCCTTGGAGCTGGAGGGTCATCACCAGGTAGAGGGTCCACTTCCATGGTGCCCTCCATCATCCACACCACCCTCCTCATCGTTGTCCCCAACGATGAATCCCCCTACACGCACCAGATCGCAATGCGCGCAAACCTCTCCACCCTCTCTAGGTCCTGCAACGCGTCCATGTCTGTCTGCACAACACGCCCAATATCACCTTCCCTAATCAGGTCCGACACCCATGCTCTCAGTATCACGGCCAAACCTGGGTCCTCCGAGTCATCGTATTCGTCGCTGCATCGTTGTCCATCATGACCGTCGTCTGCCGGTGCCGATGGTGGCGGGTACTTCCTGCAGCAGATCATCTCTAGAAGAACAACACCGAATCTGAACGCATCCACCTTGATGCCCACCTTCCTCTCCATGTTGAACCACTCTGGCGCGAGGTACCTGAGTGTGCCTCGGACATGGGTGATGGTCTGCTTCAGCTTGTCGCCGTCGAGAAGCCTGGCAATCCCAAAGTCCGTTATCTTGGGGACTCGCCTATCGTCCAGCAGGATGTTGTCAAGCTTGATGTCGCAGTGGACAATCTGGGAGGTGCACCCATAGTGCAGGTACTCCAACCCCCTAGCGATGGCCATGGCAACCTGGGCGGTCTATCAGAGGGATTGAAGAGGACGTCTCTGAGGGAGCCTCCTGGCATGAACTCGAAGATGAGCATTCGGTGCACGCCTTCCTTGCAGTAGCCGACCATCCGCACTAGGTTCCTGTGGTGGATCCTGCTGATGGACTGCACCTCGTGTTAGAGTTAGATCTCTTCCCGTTAGGCCCAACGGATTAACGGGCCCTAGGTCACGCCCTGATCGGGGGCGTCCAACCATTTGGTTGGTGGGCCCCCGTCGCACAGTGCTATATAAGGAAGGTGGGGGCCGGGGCGCCAGGCACGCGAACCAAAGTTCACCTGTGCGCCGCCACGATCCACCGACATCCCTAATCCCTAGACCGATCGATAGAGGGCGCTGCAAGCGGCGGGAAGTACCACCGACGGCGAGCACCCAGATGGCGACAGAGATGACGGCCAACGGGACATCGGCGACCATGACCGACGGCGGCTCCAACCCTAATGCCGCCGCCGCTACTGCACCTCCCCCCCCCCCCCCCCGTCGACCCCTCTGGTATGTACCCTCTCTGTCTCTCTCTCTCTCTTTCTCGGTGCATACACATGAACTGCATACATCTATTACTACCTATACGAACTAAATATATCCACTAGATCCGCTCCTAGACGATCCTAGAAACTATCAATGGTATCAGAGCCTCCTACAGAGGGGATCCACTTGGATCTGAGCCCACACGGCTCAACCGAATCAAAAACCTAACCCTAACTCAAGAACAGAGAGGGATTAGGGAACAAGAACCAAGCACGAAGTCGAGATCGGGATAACGAAACTCAATCCAATGAAACCCTAAAGGATCCCGATCCACAGAAAGCACAAGAAAACGAAACCCAACCCCAAGAAAGAACCCCACCCTTACCTCTGCCTTGCCGACGAAATGGCACAGCCGCAGAGCCGCCCGACGGCGGCGAGCTCAGCCGTAGGCGAGCTCGCACGCCCCGGGGGGGTCCTACGACGGCGCTACGGCGGCGCTTGCGCCAGCGGGCCCCTCCCGGCTGGGTCCCTCGGGACACCGCCGCCGCTGCTCACTGCTGCTCACGCGGCGCAAAGAGGAAGGAGCGGCGCGGGGGGGGGGGAGGAAGGAAGGAGGGAGGGCCCTCGGTCTCTCTCCGGCCGGCAGTTTCGCCGTGCCGACGCCGCCGCCTCTCTGTCCCTCGCCGCCGCGCTCTGAGGAGAAAGGGGAAGGGAGCAGACACGAATGAAGCTAGGGTTCGGGCGCTCGGCAGTCGGCCGGCGGTTTTGATCCCGCGAGATCGCCGCTCAGCCGTCCGATCGACGCCGCCCTAGATCAAACGGCCACGGGCGCTCCCTGGCTGCTGGGCCGGCTTTAAGCCCAGGCGGGATGCGGCTTTCCCGGCCCAGGCCCACGTTGCGGCCTGGGGGGTAAAGGGGAGCCGCGCTCGCGGTCTGGTGGGCCAAAATGGCCTCTGGGCCACTTGGTTCGCCCCGGCCGCGCATGAACAGTGAAGATTTTTCAATTTTTTATTTTCTAGAAATTAAAACGAATTGAATTTGATTGATTCCAAATTGAAATTTAATGAAATTTTCTCTGCATAAATTTAATCCAACGATATTTTTATGTTTAGAGAATAAGAAGAAGAAGAATATTCTGGAAAATAATATTCTTTGAACAATTTTATTTTATTTTCCAGAAACAATCATGAATTTCCTTGTAATTTTGAATAAATTTTGAACTGAATTTTGATGGATTATTCTCTATACAATTTTATCCAACGATAATTTTTTGTTTAAAGAACAATTCAAATTGAATTTTCTGGAAAATAAGATTATTATTATTTCCGTTGCGAAGAAAATATTGAATTTGACTCTAAATTAAATTTGAACCAACGGGATAATTTAATTTTGAGTGAATTATGATTTCGATAATTTTGTTGAGATTATAATATTGTTATTTTCTGACCAACGTTGTTAATAACATTATTATAATGAATTGCTATGCATTAATTTTACTTCTGCCCAACGGTGATGTATAAATTCTTGCATAGAGGAATTGTATGTTTTAAATTTTGACCAACGTTAAGTTAAGGCATGCAATTTCATGATGAATGTTTCTCACTTTTCTTTGGATAAATTTCAGAAGTTAAAGGAATGGTCAACATAAATAACATTCCTCCGCTCAACGGTACCAACTACCGTGTGTGGCGGGAGAAGTATGAATTGGAACTTGCACTGGCAGAGATTGATCTTGCCATTACTTCCCCGTGTCCTACTATTCGAGAGGAACTGGAGAAGAGAACCGATCAAACTGACGAAGCTTTTCACGCCCGAAAGCGTGATTTTGCAGAAGTCAGAATGAAATACGATATCGAACATAGGCGTTGGATTCAATCCAATAGAAAATGCCTATTGGTGGCGAAAGCCACCATTGAAGACCAAATCCGAGGGTCAATCCCAGAATAAATCACCGCCATTGATTACCTTGAAAGGGTTAAGAGCCAGTTTACTGGGTCTTCTAAGGCCACAGCAAGCACAATGATACATAAACTTGTATCTGAGAAGTACAATGGTGGTGGTGTGCATCAGCACATATTGAAAATGAACACCATGACAGCGAAATTAAAGACTATGGATTTGGGGATCAATGACAAGTTCCTCATTCACTTGGTCTTTCTTTCACTGCCAAAAGAATTCGAAACTTTTGCTGTGAATTACAATATGATGCCTGAAAACTGGGACATTGAAAAGCTCATTGCAATGTGTGTCCAGGAGGAAGAGAGAATCAAGTCCGCACAGGGTGAATCTGCTCATCTTGTCAAGGACAATAAAAGAAAGAACTTTTACAAGAAACCACAGGGGAAACCCCAGTGGAACAAAGGTTCTCCCTCCAAGCCACAAGAAAATACACTTGCAAAGGGAAAAGAAAAGGACTCTCAGGATGAGGACTTCAGAAAATATGGCAATGCTGAGAAAGACCAGTGCAAGGAATGCTTCAAGAGAGGGCACTATAAGAGAGATTGTCCTGTCTACCTGAAAAAGCTACTAAAGAAAGATGATGACACTATCACATTTGTAGATGAATCCATGTTTTTATGTTATTCGAATACCTCTTGGTGGATTGATTCAGGTGCAACAATTCACGTTTCGAATTCTTTACAGGGGTTAAGTGGGAGGAGAACCCTGCAAAGAGGAGAAAGAACGATTAAAGTCACGAATGGAGTACAAGCTGGAGT
Source organism: Microstegium vimineum (assembly GCA_022036555.1). Lineage (NCBI taxonomy): Eukaryota > Viridiplantae > Streptophyta > Magnoliopsida > Poales > Poaceae > Microstegium > Microstegium vimineum. The sequence goes on along the minus strand of CM039134.1, from coordinate 16,068,031 downwards.
TGAAGCCATTGGCGATCTAGATTTAGAATTAAAAGATGGCTTTATACTTAAGCTCAGAGATGTACTCTATGTTCCCTCTTTACGTAGGAATTTGATAAGTGTTTCCAAACTCGATGATGTTGGATTTGGCTGTCATTTTGGTAATGGCAGATGTGAACTATTTGATGATAATAATAAATGTGTTGGTCTTGCCTTCCGACAAGACAAGCTTTATTTGTTATCTCTTGTTGATAATGTGAATCATGTCGTGAATGATGTGAATGTCTCCCAATCTACAAATGAGAATAAGCGGAAGAGAAATGAAAGCGGCTCTTCGAAATTATGGTATTGTTGTTTGGGCCATATTTCGAGGGGGAGAATAGAACGCTTAGTGAAACAATCAATTCTTCCGCACTTAGAATTCTCCGATTTAGAACAATGTGTTGATTGCATCAAAGGAAAATATGTTAAGAAAATAAAGAAAGATGCTAAACGAAGCACGAGAGTATTAGAAATAATTCACACGGACATTTGCGGTCCATTCCCAACGAAAAGCGTAGATGGTTATGATTCATTCATAACATTCACGGATGATTACTCTCGTTATGGCTATATTTATCCAATTAAAGAAAGAGCAGAAGCATTGGATAAATTTAAGATATTTAAAGCCGAAATTGAAAATCAACACAACAAGAAAATAAAGATAGTTCGATCAGACCGTGGTGGAGAGTATTACGGGCGACATACCCCATATGGCCAAATTCCAGGTCCTTTTGCAAGGTTCCTACAGAAAAATGGCATAGTCGCTCAATACTCCACACCGGGGGGGCCTCAGCAGAATGGAGTGGCTGAAAGAAGAAACCGTACCCTAATGGATATGGTGAGAAGTATGATGAGCTACTCTACACTACCGGTTGGTTTATGGATGGAGGCACTAAAAACCGCCATTCATATACTTAATCGAGTACCAAGCAAGTCGGTGCAGAAAACACCGTATGAATTATGGACAGGAAGAGAACCCTCGCTTAAGCACTTACGTGTGTGGGGTTGTCCAGCTGAGGCAAAGGTATTTAACCCAAACATTGGAAAATTAGACTCCAAGACTGTCAGTTGCCATTTCATTGGCTATCCAGAAAGATCGAAAGGTTATCGATTCTATTGTCCTGATAGATACACGAAATTTGTTGAAACAAGACACGTTGTATTCTTGGAGGATGACATGATCAAGGGGAGCAAGGTAACACGTGAAATTAGACTTGAGGAGAAGCGGGTACATGTACCCACTCCGATGGTTGAAGAACCATACTTTACGTTACCTGCTACCGATGTTGCACCAACAGTACAGGACGCTGTGGTGACAACGCCTGTTGTGAATTCTCCCATAGCAACAACGAATGAACAAGAGGAACCTGTCCATCAGGAGCCTATAGAATCAGATATTGATGATGAGGAAGAACAACAACAACCCATAGTGGACCAAGTGCCAGAGGCCCCTAGAAGGTCTCAAAGAACTAGAAGGTCAGCTATTCCAGATGATTATGAAATCTATGAAACTCAAGAATATCATATGGAAGATGACCCTCTAACCTTTGAAGAAGCCATGAAAAGCGAACACTCATCGAAGTGGCTTCAGGCCATGGAAGATGAGATGAAATCAATGAATACCAACAAGGTTTGGGTTCTAGAAAATATCCCTAAAGGAGCTAAGAAAGTAGGATCCAAATGGGTCTACAAGACGAAATACGACTCCCAAGGGAATATTGAAAGGCACAAAGTGCGACTTGTGGCTAAGGGTTTTACCCAAAGAGAAGGGATTGATTACAATGAAACTTTTTCCCTAGTTTCTTGTAAAGATTCTTTCAGAATTATTATGGCACTTGTGGCTCACTACGATCTAGAATTACATCAGATGGATGTAAAGACACCATTCCTAAATGGGGATTTGGATGAAAATGTTTATATGGCACAACCGAAAGGTTTTGTCGTAAAAGGAAAAGAGAATATGGGATGTCGTCTGAAAAGATCAATTTATGGTTTGAAACAAGCTTCGAGACAGTGGTACTTGAAGTTTGATAAAACTATAAAGGGTTTTGGGTTTAAAGAAAATGTCGAGGACAATTGTGTCTATGTAAAATTCAAGAATAAGAAATACATATTCCTGATCCTATATGTGGATGATATCTTACTTGCTAGTAATGATGTCAATCTACTATTGGAGACGAAGAAATTCTTGTCCTCGAACTTTGATATGAAAGATCTCGGTGAAGCTTCCTTCGTCTTGGGAATTGAGATTCATCGAGATAGAAGAAAAGGGGTATTGGGATTATCGCAGAAGGCATACATAGAAAAAGTTTTGAAGAGATTTAGTATGCATGCGTGTAGTCCATCTCCTGCTCCGATTGTTAAGGGCGATAAATATGGGGAACATCAGTGTCCCAAGAATCAATATGAAATTAATCAAATGAAAGCAGTACCGTATGCTTCGGCAATTGAAAGTTTACAATATGCTCAAACGTGTACACGCCCTGACATAGCTTTTGTTACCGGGTTACTTGGCAGATATCAAAAGAATCCAGGAATTGAACACTGGAAACTAGTGAAGAAAGTCTTGCGTTATTTGCAAGGTACAAAAGGTCTCATGTTGACATATGAAAGATCTGATTCCCTGTGCATAGAGGGGTATTCAGATTCTGACTATGCTGGAGATGAAAGAAAATCCACATCAGGATATATATTTACTCTTGCTAAAGGAGTGATATCGTGGAAAAGTTCGAAACAAACAGTGACTACATCCTCGACAATGTATGTCGAGTTTGTAGCTTGTTATGAGGCCTTGGGGCAGGTAAATTGGTTGAAGAAATTTGTACCCGGATTGAGAATAATTGAAAGTATAGAAAGACCAATGCGGTTGTATTGTGATAACAACCCAGCGGTAGAATATGCTCACAACAATAGGTCAAGTGGTGCTGCCAAACACATTGACATAAAGTACTATGTTGTGAAAGATAAACTTCGGGATCATATCATAAATCTTGAGCATATACGAACAGAAAAGATGCTAGCGGATCCGCTCACAAAAGGCCTTCCACCCAGTGTGTTCAGAGGAAACATAGCCGGCATGGGTTTAAGGGAGAGCCTATGATTCCCGAAGAATAAGAAGGGCTCAGAATGATGAAATGTTCATTCCAAAATAGAAAGGCATGTAGTAGCTGTGAGTCTAATGACATGAATTGTTGTGACGATGAAGCATGCTCTATATACTGATCTGTGATGGAATTGGAAAGAATTGGAATATTGAACTTGAAATAGAATTGAAGAATTAAAAGAATTGTATGAGATCTAGGGGGAGAATGTTAGAGTTAGATCTCTTCCCGTTAGGCCCAACGGACTAACGGGCCCTAGGTCACGCTCTGATCGGGGGCGTCCAACCATGTGGTTGGTGGGCCCCCGTCGCACAGTGCTATATAAGGAAGGTGGGGGCCAGGGCGCCAGGCACGCGAACCAAAGTTCACCTGTGCGCCGCCACGCCCCACCGACATCCCTAATCCCTAGACCGATCGATAGGGGGCGTTGCAAGTAGCGGGAAGTACCACCAACGGTGAGCACCCAGATGGCGACAGAGATGACGGCCAACGGGACATCGGCGACCATGACCGACGGCGGCTCCAACCCTAATGCCGCCGCCGCTACTGCACCTCCCCCCGTCGACCCCTCTGGTTGTACCCTCTCTATCTCTCTCTCTTTCTCGGTGCATACACATGAACTGCATACATCTATTACTACCTATACGAACTATATATATCCACTAGATCCGCTCCTAGACGATCCTAGAAACTATCACCTCGTTCTCGAACTCCGTCTCCTGGTACTCGTCCGCGCTCCTGAGCTCCTTCACGGCGATCTCGTGTGGTTCTAGGGACTTGACAATGCCATGGTAGACCTTGCCAAAGCCGCCCTGCCCAAGCAACTTGCTGAACCCATTGGTCGCTCGCCGGAGCTCCTTGCGAGTGAAGACCGTCACGCTCAGATGCTTCCTGTTTCTCTCCTTCTTGTTAGTGATGTAGCAATGCGCTAGGAAGATGAAAGCAGTGGCCAACAATAACATGCCCAATCCAGCAATGACTGCGTAAGGCAGGATCACAGCAGGGGATCCTTTGGTCCGCACCTTCACCAGTGTCCCTCACGCTGCTGGTGCCATTTTGTTGCCACCCGGTTGAAAGCATAGCAGCTTCCAAGCAGCTACTGCTACTCCCGTCGAACAAGACAGCTGCGCAGAGGCAGTTGTGCAAGCACAGGTCCTGGCACTGCTCCGCCGTGACGGGCTGGGGCTGCTCGTAGAAGATCGTGTTCACCCAACGCGTGTTGGGCAGCTCCACGAGCTCGAACTCAGAAGCATGGCTATGGCTCCTCTTCTTCCCGTCGTCGTCGTCGGCGCAGCTGTCCTCAGCAAACGCTGGAGCGCAGCCGTCGTACCTAGACTGCGCGTGCAAGAAGGTGTAGCCACTGAGGCACTCGCAGTCGAGCCGGTTGTCAGCGCCGGCGTACACACAGTACGAGTTGGGTCCACACATACCATGCCGCCCGTTGGTCACCGCCTGGCAGCCGTCGCTTGGTACCGATGGTTTCACGGCCGACCATGCTGCGGTGGCGGTGCTGCCGTTCCTGGGGAGGATGTAGACACGAAGGATTCCGTCTGGGTCTAGCGTGGCGTGCTGGTAGAAGAAGAAGAACCTGCCGGCGGCGGTGGACGGATTAATAGGCTGAGGGGCTGTCAGGTTCCGTCTGGTGCCGTCGGCGAGGCGGTAGTAGAGGTGGCCGACGAGGTCGGCGTCGAAGAAGAGCGTCGTGTTCCCGTCGCCGACGCAGCAAGAACGGGTGCTCCAGTAGGCGTTGGCGGAGGTGCTGTCACCTTCTGGCAGGTCCGTCCTGTACCAGACGATGTTCCCGTCATGCTCCAGGACGAGGCTGAAACGGCCGGCCGAGAAGTCCGTGTCCGAGGCCCTAGACCGAAGGGATGTTCGTGTTCCCCTTCCAGTGGACCGGGACGACATGGCCTGCCCCGGGAGCAGAGTGTCCGTGGGGTGTCCAAAGCTCTCCCAGACGACGGTCTCGCCGTCGGCGGCGAGGAACTGGAGGTTGCCGGTGTCTCGCAGCGCTAGAAGCGAGCCGTAGTTCTGGCGGCTAGGGTCGGTGGCGTAAGGGCACCACAGCAAGGCCGCGTTGTTGTTGTCAGTGTCAGCTAGTAGGGAGAGCAGGCCGGCCGAAGTGAGTTTGAGGACGGACCGGCCGGCGGCGACCACGGCGGAACCTGAGCCTGCTGGGTCTGCGGCGAACCAAGCGAAACCATATCGCTAGGAGGAAGGAGTTGGAGTTGGTGTCGTCGACGGCGCGGAATCCGAAGGTGAAGTCGCCGGAGGGGCTGGTGATGTAGTTGGGTGGCGTCAGGCTCTCGCCGGCGGCTATGCTGCTCCGAGTCGGGGTCGGGGCCGACGACGACATGGTGGATGAAACCACGTACGGCTGAAGAAAAAGCATGCTAAGAGCAACTCCAGCCCAGTATGTAAATTGAGTCTCTATTTTTTTCATTTGCATATTGACCTGCATATAATAGGGGCTCAAAATTAACTCCAACTCCAGCGCAGCCAGCAACGGCGCGCCGCCTGCTCCTCGTCGCGCGAACCTGCGTCGACGTCGACCGCTCGCCACGCAAAGCCCTCGCGCTGCGCCGTCCCGGTCGCGTCCCTCGCGCTGCTCCATCTTCGTGCGCCTCTTGCCGAAGCCCGGCCAAGGAGCAGCCAACCTCCACGACCTCCGCTCCGTCCTCGACGTCTGGAGGAACTACACCGCCGGCACACCCGACGAGCGACGCACAGGCAAATTTCAGTGGAAGCTCCCGGGCATCTGCATCCACTGATCGATCGACTGAGTGAGGAGATCCAGCTAGAGATCAGGAACCCCGGCCGGCACATCGATTGAGGTCCACTCCGATATGATCTCGGCAACGACACGGCGAGGAGTGCAGCATCAACCACCTGCGATTGGCGGTGGCTGCCTTCCTCCCCGCGCTCGGCCTGTCTGTCACATTGACGTTGCTCTTGTCCATTCTTTCTCGATCTGCTTCTTGGTTCGTGACGTGAAATCTCAGGAGGTTGCATTGAGGGGTAGGTTCCATTCTTTTTGATTCGTCATCATCGATCAAAGGTTAATATATACTAGTAGGTAGCTAGAATTCAGGAAAATTCATTAAGTTATACTGCTCTGTAATGTATGTACGCACACAGCACAGCTTATATATATATACTACATTGGTGGGCTCTGTAATGTAATGTATGTATGTTCTATAATATATACTTGTTCTGGCCATTGGTGGTCTACAAGCCTGCATCTTTTGTTGAATATTCCAGTTATTTTAATATGTTCTTACCTCTGTTTGTATTTGTGATGCTGATAGTGTCTGACAGTAGTTCTGGGTGTGGTAGACAGAGTGCTTAGTTTTGTGAAAAAGGGAGGAAGAGCTTGTACTTGCTTCCTTTCAGGTCTACCTGTTTTGTGGCCTTCTAGGGAAAGATTGGAATATAGTACTTGGTTTTGTGAAATGGTTCTGGGCATGCATAGATAATTACTATTTGTTCTCATTTTTTGTAAATAAATACTTCCAATTTTAGGTGGTAGTTAACTTGTGCTCAGCTACTTCTACTAAACTTTTCTGTAGTACTAGCAACTATCTGAACATTCAGATAGAAGGAGCATATCCTGTACAGACAGAAGGAGCAGTTCAGTGATGGCGAAATGGTACCTTATGTACCTTCTGCACCGTCAAACTAATTATTGGAGTTTATAACTTTATTTGATGGCATGGTAAATCATGAATTAAATCTGGAACTATCTTTAGTACTGTATATGGGAGGGACAGATGAACAACACTGAAGAATATATGAACGGTTGGCAAATAAGTACTTGTATCTGCCAGACAATAAAAAGACAGGTTGTCCTCTGAAACTCTCCAAGCATATAATCCCTCTCATTGTAATCCCTCTGTGTCTCTTTTTCCTTTCTCTGTAATTCAGTGTTACCTGTCTCTTTTCTTAGTTGTTTTATTTATATTTATATACATGAAAAAAATAAGTAAAGAAATATTCAGTACCTATGGTGAAATTCAGAGTATGGGGTATCAGCTTGGAGGGTGGACAGGTGCTCCTCAGCCTTCCTCTATTTGTTGGGGCAGCAATATGTACACCAGTGAGATCTGAATCTGATGAAAAACCTGAGCTTCCTCTATTCTAACTAAATTTCTCAAAATCACTTTCATGCTAGTACCTGCTACTGGTTATGGTGTCACTGAGTTCAATTTGCTGGAGGACCTGCTAGGTAAAAGGAATGCTGGAGGCAAAAAAACAATGTGACATTAAGCAAATTTCCTTCAAATGCACGCTGCAGCAGAGCAAAAAGAATAAAAAATGAAACATATGGAAAAAAACAGCTGTTGGGGACAGCAAAATAAGGTGCAAAGAAACTGAGAGGAAATCAAGAGAGCGGTATATAAAAAACACTTAAGCAAGAAACTATGAATGTTTAAGTTCAAGATATTTGTGTCATGGGTTCTCTTATTTTATCCTTTTTCTGTTTACTTTACAGTTGTACTGTTATCTTCCTGAGATTGTGTCTGGTCTTAAAAACTATATTTTTTTTAATGTATGGTCTTAAGACTATGAATGTTTTTTGGAGCAAGTGTAAAGAAACTATGAATGTTATCCCATATATCAAATATTTTGGAGCAAGTGTGCTAATATAGTCTTTCCTGCTAATATAGGTATGCTCTGCAGGTTGCAAATTTTTTTGAGTTTGTCAAGAAACTGAAAGAAGCTTCACCAAACCAAAACATTGTCACAAAAGACAAGAAACAGCAAATCTTGCTTCCTGCCAGTGGGGGTCTCTTCCTTCGAGATGATAGCTCCTTATCTGAATCTAGTCTCAAACCACTGACTTTCTAGAGGACAAGATATTTGGGCATTAAAAACCTAGTAGCTATTTAAGCTTCTGGATTGCCATCGGGAGGATGGTGTATATCAGGAGGTAGGAATTAGATGATCCTTAGGTGTTATGCTATTTCCAGGAAATTCTGCAATAGCTCTTGATGCAAAGTTCTGTCAAAATAAATAATACAATAGCTCGATGTAAATACATATCCTGCTTCCAAATGTCATTACAACATAGTCTACAAATCAGTTACTGAACAGACAACCACACAGTCTACCACACCTAAAAGAAGTAGGACTGCAATCAGTAAACACAACACTACCAACAGCTGCACCAGAACGATAAGCCTTGGTCCAAACGAAGACTAATTGCATACTTGTTTGCTTGTCCAATACACAACCCACATACATTAGTTCAGAACCAATCTCCAGGCAATCAAGCAAGCAGCTATAGTCCACACCACTTCTATGGTGCTGGGATTCAGAGCCCAAGCAGCACTGGTTGGCTGAGCAGCTGATCATCTGTGGCGCGGACGGAGGGGAGGACGCCCCCGGAGCTCGTTACCGCGGCGCCCTCGCCGATCTTGAGCTCGTCGGAGAAGCGCTCGGTGGCCATCTCGATCTCGTCGATGTGGCACTTGCGGTACCGGAAGTCGTGGTTGGAGATGGCATCCAGAGCGCGCACCTTCTCGTCGGCCTCCCGGCGCGCGCGCACCTCGGCGTTGCGGCGCCGCTGCGCCTCCAGGTCGGCCAGCCTCTGCGCCGCCTCGGTCGACTCCATGGCCGTGCGGCACTTGGTCTTCTCCATGTTGGCCAGTGCCAGAGCAGCCTCCTCGGCGTGCCTGGCCTCCTCAAGCCGACGCGCCTCCTTCAGCTTCAGCAGCTGCATCTCCTTGGCTCGCTGCTTGGCGTTGATGGCCTCCTTGCACGCTGCGTTGTACATGTCCATGGTCTGCTTGAGCTCCGGCTGGAGCTGCCGCATCTCGACCTCAATATCCTGCTGCGCCTGCTGCATCCGCATGTCCATCGTAGAGGTCATCAGGGGCAACGGGTGACTGGATAGATAGCAAAGAAATCACACCAAGAACGAACGCATGAGTTACTCACGCTGGTGGCCGGTGACACCAAGAACGCCGGTGGCCGGCTTCGGCGGCGCGGCGCGGTCGCTCGCGGTCCCTCGGCCAGGTGGGGAAAAGTGGGGTGGGCCCTACAGGATAGGGGGCTGCTAGATCTGGGGACCTGAGATTATAATTTGAGGGGGCATGTAAAATGGGGGCCCAGATAGGGGCTCCACTGAAGTTGGAATTTTGTCTAAACTCCTAAAATTTAAAGTAAAGGCTCAAGTAGGGACTTGGGCTGGAGTTGCTCTAACAAGGAGGAAAAGAGCAAGGTGTAGGAGGTGAACAACAACGGATCGGAGAGTTGTGGCTTCTTCATTGCTGGGATCTCGATCGAATTGAACATCACCTTGCATTGCATGCTGCTGCCTAGTAAAGTAACAATGGCTCTATACGAGCGAGGATGCATGTTATGTGATTTTAAACCTTCAATTTCCTGTGTAGGAGTATTTCATAACGGAGAGCCGGAGGGAGTAGTGGTTTTGAGTTGACTAAAGTCGTCGACGTCGGCGGTCCTTCACCACTTAGGTACGTTGTTGTCCGAGGGCCACGCCGCACGCGTCATCGGAAATAAAGCTAGCCCCAATGTGTGAAGCTAAGGAAGAAGCTCGATCGATCGGCATCAGATACAGGACCTCTATTCGGGCTGACTCTGGCTGTTTTTTTTTATTATAAGAGAAAAATATAAAAAGTTGCTTCCAAATGCTTGACCACAAGTCAAAATAAATTAATCACAAGAGTCAAAGAAAAAAGATGCTTCACCACGAGTCAAAAAAAAAAAACATGAGTCAAAAAAAGATGCGTGACCATGACTGTTGACTAGGCTTCACCATAACTTAGCTCCTTAGTGTCTCCTCCACCAGTGCCTATGTCTATGTGGGAAAGTGGCTCTAGACAAGACTAAGTTCCACTCTAATACTCTAACGACACCATTGCACGTCACAAGATCCGTTGGGTGGTTCGAGACTTTTCTCGGCAAACCAACATCTAACACGAGGCTTTCAGCCCAATTGTCGAGCTAGTGATGACCAGGACCATCCTCGATATGGCTGATTCACCAGTGTGACGTGAAGATCTTTCTTCCTGGCAATAGAGATGACTGTGTACTGCCACAATTCCTTGCCCGGGTTCCCAGTCTACTGCGTAGCAGTCAGGGTTTATAAGGTTGAAACTGATGGCGACCACGCCTCTGAGCCATGTACCTTTATCAGAATTCATTCAGAGCTTATCACGAAGCAGACGAGATTTAATTTAACTGATCTGATGGCTCGGCCGGACCTAATTAGCAAAAACTGCAAAGACGAAGAGACACCATTTCAACCCCATATGCGTCGCGCGCATAAACCATCGCAGCCGGGTGGAGTTGCCGCGAAACATTCAATTCATTACAGAGTTGAGGCATTGTTTTGCTCAACTACCAACCCCGGCTGCCTGATCGTGTGGCTAGCTGGCAGCAGCAGGTCGTCCCGGTAGAAACCAACCAACCATGACAGGCCAGGCGGCTTGCAGGAGTTGGACGAGAATTGATGAATACAAATGTTCCCATAGCCTCACTTCCCGCTGAACACGCTGGTTCAAATCAGATTCAGCAAATCACAGGGCAACAATGGTAAATAGAACTCTGATGACGATCAAACGGCATCTGGATGACTGCATTTCATCCTGACAAACTACACCAATCCGGTGCTATGTACTGTACATGCATACAGATCATGCAGAGGATCGTTGAACGTTACATGGTCAGCAGCTGTAGCCATTTTGTGAGCACCGGCTGGCCATAATAATAATAAATAATAAACAAAGAAAAGAATGAAAACAACTGTACATCAGGCACGAGGGGGGCAGCAGGAACAGTGCGCCACAGAACACGAGTGGTGGCAAAGCTTGCAGAAATCTACACCACCTGGAAGACAGAAACGGTCAGACAAAAAAAAGCAGGTAGGATACAAGCATCGAGCGCAATAATAATTAGCAAAAAGAGCTTGCGGATGTAACCTTGGTTCAGGCAACACTTCCGTTACCACTGGAGAGGATCAACACCAAGTTGGACTACAGTTCCCAAAAATATGCACATCCACAAGATCCTGACAAAGCAGACGACAAATCAACAATAAACCATGCATAACGCAGCAACGTGAAGTTTGTGCCACCTAAAAATGTAGAGGGGAGCTTTCAGTGGAGAGAACCATGTGCTGTGGTTGCACTTCAACTCTTCAATACAGCATGCCAGAGAATGGACACTGATGAATACAAATGCAACCATTCTGATCAATGGTAGTTTGTGGCTGGGTGATCTGACAGCAGTTTATTTGCTCCACTGGATCTAATGCACATGATAACATCACTCCATCTGTTATTTCCGTATTTAATGACTTAAGACTTGTATAAAAAGAGAACCAAATAGTGACCAACATAACCTGGGGAAGATATGCCTATTGCTACCCAACTACATCTTTCTGGCAGGCAAACTAACCATTTCAAGTTTGTGAACAACGAACATAAAGAACAAATGGGGTACTGGGGAAAAACAAAGATGCCAATCTTTCCGTATTCTAGAATCAAACAAGGGATATAAATAATCCAAACCTTTGAACATTGTTCCTTGGAAAATGGACTCAATCATAATAGCTGATGGTCGTTTGCCGAAGAACTTCAGAAGTTCGGTCAAGGCTATGAGATGCCACCTATCATACAAAAAAGGACATGTATCTCATTTATAATCAAGGCACAAATTCCAAATAACATCAAGTCAGGAAGTGAGCCTAGCTCAACTGGGTGTGTTCGTGCACCCAACCACCCAGGTTCAAGTCCTCTCAGCTTTGAATTTAGATGCCAATTTTCTTAATGAAAAAAAAACACCTAGTTCCTCTTCCTCCTAAGTTGGGTCTTGTTTTTTCCTAATAAAACATCGTCGAGAAGGCATACAGGAAAATGGGTGGAGTGATTACCAGATAAGTCAGGGCTGTGTATCTTTCTTGACTTAGATATAAAGGCTTTCCTCTCTGCATTTCATGATCCTGCATCCAAACATCCAAAAGGTAAAGAGCATAAGCTCACATTGACATGAAAGAATGCCCACTATCCTCAATGCACAGTTTTCGTTGAAGTTTCCCTTATTCTTGAGGTTAATATATGTATGGGTGGTAGTTTATGACTAGATACAGATGATAAGATTCGTCACATCATCCATTGATGGTCATTCAGATGATTTGAAATCAATTTCATATTGTTATCGTTCTCGAGGAAATCAATTTCATATTGTTATCGTTCTCGAGGAAAAATCAAGCATCTAAAGATTTCACATATGGGACATTTTATTTCATGTGCATCATAGAAGCATGCAGCCGATTTTGAGGCCAAATGAACTTCTGCTGTGTGGCGGAGAAGCTCAAAAGTGGGTTCATCAGCAGGAGGTGAAATTTCAAGCGGAGAATGCAACAAACAGCTATAAGTTCATATAAGAATAACAAAACATTAGGAAATTAAGCAATACCTCCTCTCCAAAAGCATCAAGGTATAGAGACGGCCAAAAGGTCAGACGGGCAGATCGCTGCAACAGGATTGTTGTTTTCTGTGCAGAAGACCATAAAATTTGAAGCATATTCACACCAGAAAGAACAGAGGACATTATACTGGACAAAATAGTATAGCATGTGTAATGAGCTAGGGTGGTTCTTTGTTATTTGGGGTTTCTCATGCCCCTTTTCTTCTTAATATAAAAGATATGCAGCTGTCCTGCGTGTTCGAGGAAAACAAAAGCAATGAGCTAGTACGTACCCTCACTAGAAGAAATATGCCAATACCAGCACCACATTGCAATGCATGATTCTGGCATTTACCACTCCTACAAACAAATAAAATTAGGACAGGCGTTTGATAAATTATGGCACATCTTAAGGTAATAGGAACTTTTACAAGCAAAGTTGTATCACCTGCAGCATGGTTTCCAGCTAGGCGAACATAGTTTTCCACAAAGCAAACACAGTGCTGGTTCATCAGGCACTGAGCCACAATCAGGGCATTGCATCTTGATATATCTAGATGGAAAAATAATAAACCATCAGTTCCAGGAAAAAAGGCAGAGCTCGTACAAATCTCATCCCAGCTTAGAAGAACCAGACCAAACCTTTCTAGGAGAACCTGGTATACATCTGGTAGTTGCATCAGCCTAAATGGAACTGCAGGAGTACAAAAGAGAGTGCCTCTATATTTACGGGAATTGTAATCTTCACAAAAATGTTGAGACCATTTTAAGGCCAGCATATGTACAGATTCATCTTGGAGAATCAGGTCCAGCGACTGAATCTGAAACAGGTCTTCCAATTCTCTTAATCCATTCAATTCCATTGTCAGTGAAGAACTGCCGTCTTGTGTGCTATTACTCAAGTAAAGATGTGATCCTTCCCAAATATTGGAACCATCATACAAGGGCGATGTGGCAGATGATCTTAGCAGCTCCCAAAGCAATGCACATCTCCGAAGATATGGATATGTTAATCTGCGGACCATGTCTTTTGGATGACAAGAGAGATCGATATATTTGGATACAAAATACTCTCTGGCAATATCATATCCTGACATTGTCTTGCAAACATCATTAAGAAGGCAGTCATTGAAGTTTGATCGATCAAAAGTTTCCTCTCGGTAGCATGTTATCAGGGCCTACATCAAAATCATGTAGTTGCAAGCTATAAATTGTTCTTGAACAGGAGCACATGGAAAGCAACTATTCACATGCCTGAACCATGAACAGGCTTCAGACCCTCTAACGACATCACTAATATCCACGACTTATATATATACTTATTCTATTTTCTCTTTTGCCTTTTTGTTGATAGCTCATGTTGGATTTTAGCTCTAGCCTACCCCAATGTGCTTGGGACTAAAAAGCTTAGCTGATATTGAAACAAGCTAAGAATTAATACAGCTAACATACAAACTGCAAACATAAAAAGGAAGCAATGCAAAATAGCATACCTGAATGGCACAAACAACATAGAACAGATGGACAAAAGGGATGAAGAATTCAGCAGATGACAGAAACTGAACGGGCAGACAGAAAAGTGCTGACATCAAAGAAGAAAATGGATCTTGAGCAAGAACTGGATCAGCACATTGTTTCCAAAATTGGATATCAGGGAAGAGGCCACCCTCACTAGCTGGATCAATCATCGATGGCAAAGAGCCTGTTAAGGATGAAAACGTGAGAAGTTATAACTAAACAAACATTCCATAAGTGATCAGAAGACATGATCTCATGAGATACGGAATAATTCATGTTTCTTCCAGGATCCCCAATATGACATTTTGGCTTGTTCAGACCATTAAAACAAAATACTACTATCAAATGTAAGCATTTTTATGATAAACACATTAGAACTAAGCAAGAAAAAAGACTTTAGGTTAGGCCACATCTACTTTCACATACAACACATAATAGAGCCTTCTTGACAGGTACACAACCTACAAGAGTAAGCAGCACGGATACGGATACACCAATTTCCCAAAAAAACCCGATACACGGATACGTTTAATATTTATAATAAAATAAAATAAAAATGATAATAATGCAAATTGGGAGACGCCATCTACTGCGTAGATCAAGAATGGGGAGAGGAAGATGAGGTGGAGATCGCAGCTACGACTACGAACTGAAGCAGAGGAGATCGAGAATGGAGGAAGGAAACTCATCGTCGCAGCCTGGCGGAGCGCGGGAACTCCACTGGCGGCTGGGCGAAGTGGCGAACAAGGGCGGAGCTCGTCACCGGCGAGCAGGGACGGATGCTCGTCGCCGGCGAGGGAAGGCTCGTCGCGGTGGCCAGCGGGCGGCTCGAGGCGCTCGTGGCGTCACCGCGCGGGGAGGAATCACGCTGCGGCTACCGGCAAGCAGGGACGGATGCTTGTCGCCGGCGAGGGAAGGCTCGTCGCCAGTGGCCAGCGGGCGGCTCGCGGCGTCACCCGCGCGGGGAGAAATCGCGCTGCTGCTGCGGGCGAAGGGACGGCGCGACGCGGGGAGAAATCACGCCGCTGCTGCTGCGGGCGACGGGATATGCTGCTGACCTGCTGGGCCAGGCCGTATCCTGTAATTGGGCCAGGTGTATCCTTTCACGCGGATACGCGTATCGGAATTTTGCAAAAATAATAAAAATCGGATACTCCGCCGATATGTATCCGCTGCGTATAGGACGCGTATCCGTATCTGATACGTATCGGATACACGATACGCATGTGCCTTGGAGTATCGGGGTAACAGAAGTGACCTGGTATGCACCCTTTTGTTTAATTTTTCCTTTAATGAATGTTTAGGTCTTCATGGAAGTATCTTGGAATGTCTTTACCTAAGCATTTGTTTTATACAAACATAAATTGAGAAGATGCCATCATGTCACAAAGTGTGGGATGCAAATTTAAAGGTTATAAGGCTTTATTGGTTACTTCAAGAAAATGTAAGCCTAGACCAGAATTCTTCGCTTTGCATGTCAAATCAACTCAAGGATCTTGGTTAGATAAAAATATAGAACTAAAAACCACCAATAAAAAACAAGGAAATACAAAATTGGAACTTTCACAAGGGAAAATAGTAAAATATAAAATAAATAAGAAAAGAACTGAAATAACTAAAAGAGTAAAGTGCATTGGCGGTCCCTAAACTTGCGCTGCTATGTCATCCCGGTCCTTAAACTCTCAAATTGATCATTTAGGTCCTCAAACTTGTGCATCTATGTCATCGCGGTCCCTAAACTTGTTCGGCTGTGTCATCCCGGTCCCTGAACTTGCAAATCGACCGTTTAGATCCTTAAACTTGTTCAACTGTGTCAACCCGGTCCCTAAACTTGTATTTGAGTCTCACCTGGGTCCAAAAATGACGATCTAAAAACTTGATATCGAAAAATAATTCATAACTAATTCATATAAACTCGAATGAAGACAAACTTTATATCAAAGTTGTAGCCTTCAATGTGATCTACAAGATTACAGTTAAAAATTTTTTTGTTTGAAGTCATTTATTGACCCAAAATTTAATTTAAAAATTTACATATTTGAAATTTAAAAATTAAAATTAAATTTTGAGATAATAAACGACTTCAAACAAAAAACTTTTTAACTGTAAAGTTGTAGATCACATTGAGGACTACAACTTTGATATAAAGTTTGCCTTTATTTGGGTTCATATGAAATAGTTATGAATTATTTTTCGATATACGATTTTTAGATCGTCTTGTTTGGACCCAGGTGAGACTCAAATATAAGTTTAGGGACCAGGTTGACACAGCTGAACAAGTTTAAGGACCTTAATGGTCGATTTGTAAGTTTAGGGACCGGGATGACACAGATGAACAAGTTTGAGGACCTAAACGGACGATTTGAGAGTTTAAGGACCGGGATGACACAGGAGCGCAAGTTTAGGGACCGCTGACGCACTTTACTCTAACTAAAAAGGTTCATTTATGTTGCCTGCTGTCCTGTATACAAATCAGCACAATAAGGCAAACAAGGCAATGGTAACACAAGCAAAAAAAACTATAAATATGTTCTAAGACACAAACTGTTACAATAAATCAGCACAACACAATCAATTATGCCCAGTATGCCTATCAGGAAAAAAAAAGGAAAGCAACAAGACAAAAGTAACACTGCAAACAAGCAATTATAATCCATTCTACAACAGAAATAGTAACAATTAAGAACCAATTATCACTATAATCAGCTCAACAGAAACAATAGCAAATGAGTACCAGCATATTGCTCATAAGGTCACTTTATACTATATAAATCCCTGGAGTCCACTTGTTTAATAAGTAAATCATAAATTTATCAAAACCCCACTGAAAGAAATAGAAAGCTCATGATATTCATTTAGAAGCGGAAATAAGAAGACACTCCAAAACGAGGGAAAATAGTATCTAGAAGCAGGGAAATACATTAAACAAGGTACAGAAAAAGGATGAAATATACCTTTTCGCTTAGTGGCATTCAGAATGTCTTTATAACCCGAAATACAAGAGCAAACAGAACCTGCTAATAGTTGGATACCTTCAAACCTCAGAAGAACCTCAAGACGATTCAAATTCCGTGCAGAGTGAGCAGCATGGAACAAGAGGGACAATATGAACCCACTTGATGAATTAAGTTCACCACGCAAAGACTCCAAGCAGGACTTTGATTCAGCAGAGTGGTTTGACATCCTACCACGAGAAGCGATTTCTGTAGATACCAGAGAGTATCTTAGTGTATCCCAGAGAAATAAGGATGGGTTGAGCCTCTTAGATGGTGAAAAACTGCTGTGACTGCGAGGATAGTAAAGCATAGCCAATCTTCGAAGACAAGGATCAAGGGCTGGACTTGTAGTTTCATTAAGCTTCCCAGATATAGCTTTTAAAAACTTGCTTTCTCCAACGATTTTTCCAGCACTTTCAAGAAGAGATAGTGCGTGAGGGAACTGTAAGCAATTTCTATTCACATCTGATGTAGTTGTAACTTGAGGTGTCAAGGTTTGCACAAATGGTCTCACCATCCTTGATGTTTTACCAGAGAAATCAGGTGATGCTGGAAGAATGGAATTTGCAAATCTGCGGCATACTGGACAAAGCAATTCTCCCTGCAAAAAGAGTTTTCTAAGCAAACAACAAAAACCAAAAAAAGTCAACTTCATAAACACAAATATATACACATACCAGATCAGGATCAACTATATGACCACCATCAAAACCAAGTCTCCGGACATATCTGTAAATAAACAAATGAGTAAGTTACTGCAAACAGATATAGACTCAAATCAACAGAAGTTTCGCAGCCAGTAATATGTATAATCATAAGATATTTAGGCCTCCTAAATAGTAAGTTGTCTTCTGCTTTCCAGATCACGAACACTAAATAGGTATATCCTATTAGAGTGTCCATAAATAAAGAAGTCCACCATATACCAAATCTACAATTTTGCCATCAAACAAGTCGATTTCATTCAATGACATAAGGACTTTAATTTTTTATTGAAAAAAACATGGCTAAATTGATCGTAAATCGTGAAACTAGGACTTGGCAAACAATCAACTATACCAAACAAATTAAATGAATCATCTAAAGGTTATAAATTGACCATTTTGTGAATTTGTACTCATATAACTGAAAGATTTGCATTGAAATGTAACACCCAACCAAAAGGCGCAATGTAAAATACCTATTTCCTAACTGGTAGAACTAATTATAGTTACAAAAAGGTATGTTATGGGGGGTGGTCCAGCATACCTTTGTTTCAAGGAGAACAAATATCGATCATGACATTCCTGATGGACCGCATGTCCACAAGAAGATATATGGATGCCATCACAATCAACAGGACCAAATCTGTTTTTTGTAGTTACAGAGACAGAAGATTTTGAGACTACATCGTACAGAGAAGAATGGCGGTGTTTTGCAGAAAGGCAACTAACATATGTTCCCAGCACTGAACGCTTGGGCTTCTAGTTCTCTTGGTATCAACTGTGATGTTTGAAGTATTTGATGGCAACATTTGGTCACTATCCTGAATATGTGCATTGCTGGATCCAAATAGATCATTTAAAATAGAACTGTAAATGTCAGCCTCAATTGCCTCAAGCGAGACATTTTCATCTGCATTGATGTTGTTATGCCCAGTTGGGAAAGATGATATATATCTAATCAGTGGATGTTGCTCATTAGAAAAATCAAGAAAGGCATCAACTTCCATGTTGTCTATATCAAATGATGGTTCTACTGTTGTATCGTTGACAAGTTCCTCAGAAGTTGAAGAACCAGAGACTGAGGAATCGGTTGAGTCTTCCCTTTTGACTGATCCAATCTTGTTTACTTGAGCTGGATTTTCCCAGGATGGATTACCCATCTCAACAAAGGTTGCAAGCCGAGATTTCTGAATTATAGAACACACATGAAAGATTATTCTATGGTAACATATATATATCAGCATATAACAAAAGAAAAATAAGTAGAATTAACATGTGTTTTAAATATAGGTCAGAAAACATCATACACCAAAATACTGCACAAAGAACAATCACTACTTTCAACCTATGAGGCATCACAAGATAAAGCAAGATGTTAAGTCAACAGTGATTACCTGAAGAAGAATTAAGTAGCACAGAGGGCTTTTGGAATCTGAGTCCCGGCACAGAGAGCAAACTGGTAGTGACTCCTCAGACGTTGTGTCTGACTCAGACACAACTCCAGTTGAACTGGACACGTCTGTCTCCAACATAGTAACATCATGCCCCTCGTTTTCTGATGACTTCATACTTTCAGCAAACTTGGACTGCTCTGCTCTCATTTTCGCCTAAATAAATATGGTACAACAGAATAAAATTGTGCTTAGTGTAAGTTAGGAGAGGCCAAAAGTCAACAAGTTTTTTTTTTTTTTGAAAGTGAGCAAGTAGCTCGGAACCTAAGAATGAGCCAAGTGCAGAGTGTAGGAATTAGATGGCTGAAAAAACAAATAAACATCTAACTAGGGAAAACACAGAAGTAGCACCTTGCAAGTTAAAATAAAGTGATAAAGTTGTGTATTTTTCGTAAGCCCATCTAACAAAGATCTCACAATTAACTAAGGCTGGAATTTGAGACAAGTCAAAAAGATAATTAAACTATGAATTTTGCAAATAAAGATCTTACCATAATTGCAGCTTGGCGTTGACGTGCTTTTGCTCTCTTTTCCACGGAATCTGAAGAAAATCCTAGGCTTTCTTTGGTACTGGTATGATCAGGTGTAGAAGGCACTATATGTGGTGCCATTTGTGCCAATGTAACCATGCACTCCTTACTTAACTTGGCAAACTTCTTTAATAAGATTTCAATTAGAGATGGGATATAACAGTACTTGGAACCAGTAAAGGCAGCATCATTCTCTTCTTTGCATTTGTGCATTAACGAGACAAGCAGAGTTAACATGCTTTCTTTCTTTACTTTGCCAGACACTGGGGAAACTAGTTCAGTGGAGTAAGTCAAGATGGGGAAATCCTCTTCTGTAGATGACAGAACAACCCATGATTCATCATCATGCTGCACCACGTCCATGCCATACTGACCAGCATATATCTGTCTTTCAGATTCACATATATCAAGTGCCAACCAAAGCAGATGCAAACCCGTCACAAGAACATTATCAGGGGCACGTGATGCCGATGATGCATCACTGTAATCAGCATAAAAAAGAACGGCACGAACAATCTGAAGGACAGCCTTTGAGGTTGCAATGTTAGAAATACTTCTGAGGGGGTTAAAAACATGAGTCCACCGAGGTAGCTGAGCATTAAGGGCAGAAATTTTGCAGAAACGGTGATATCTCTCCTCAGCAATTTGCAATTCCCTAGAATTCCAGCGGGGGTGATACAAGTCCAATTCCTTCCAGCATGATTTGCGAAGTACATACTTACCCTGTGATAATGTTTTATGTTAATCCTCCATTTTAGGATTATTTTCAGAAACATGTTATAAAAATTGAAGGACAGTACCTGCTTCATGCCAGATGGATTAGAATAAGCTGCCAGTGAATCCAGAACATTTTGAAGTTGGTCACTTGACGAAAGATCGCGAGGAAGAGACTTAACAATTTGGCTATGAGTGGCGTCTCCAATAGCTAACTTGTAAATCAATTCTCTCCTCAAGTTATCTGCTGTGGAAAGCCCACAAAAACGACGTTCTTTAACCAATTGTATAAGAAAAGTCAGCATTTCTTGCATTAGAACTGACTCAAACCTGAAAACAAGATATTGTCAGAACCTAAATGTGGCATAAAATAAATCTTCAGATTTAAGAAAATGTAAGTAAATGATTAGTCTGTGGGTAAGACAAAAAAGCAAGCAAGGACACTGTTTCCTTAAACCTTGTTTCGATGTCATGGATTATGCAGACCAAATTGAATAATAAAGACCACATCAACACCTTAAATAATTTTAATTTAAATACAACTGAATGCTATCTCCGTTCTTTCATGAATAAAGATGTTTTTTAGGGGCCACATGGTTTTCCAGCAAGCTAGCCTCGCCTAGCGTGGCTGGGCAAGCCAAACCTCGCCTAGCGTGGCTCGTTTACAACAGATAAGAGTACATGCACATGGTATCCTACTTTCCTGCCAACCAGGTTTTGGAGAATGGAGACACTAAAACTTCCTCGTGTACTGCCACCGTTAAAAAATCCTAATTGTTTTAGCCTCACGCACAGAGACCAAGGAGGGCCGACGATCGCTAAAATTCATTTAATCGTTGTTGTTTACTTAACTCACCAATGGCTGTTCAGTTTCCCAAAAAAAATGCGCTAACACAGACGAAAACTCTGTTAACGCGCTGTCTCCCGCTCAGCCCCTGGCTCGCGCATGCCTCTCCCAAACTCCGAATTGCACCGGCCACACGACATCAAAACCGGCCGGCGCGTACAGCTCCAATTGCATCTCTCACGCGCGTATAGATCGATCCAAAATTGATCAGTCTTGCAATGGCCCAAAATCTCCCGCGGTCGATGACAATTCGGAAGCCTCACTCTCAGACTTGTGTCCTGGTGATCGTCTTCTTTGTAGCATGAATCTGGTGCCCAGTTCGATCAACAAACGAGCTCATCTTCAGCGCCAGCAGTGAATCGCTGGTTATCCATGGCTTGCAGCGGCGTGTTTGCACGGAGGAGAGACGCGGTGGCATGGCAACTAGGTGAAGTGACACGGTGGCACGATGGCGCAGGAGCACGGCAGCAAGGCGGAGCCTGCGGGCCGCGGCTTTGTTGCTCTGCGTCTGTGAATTAGTAGAATGACAAACGGAGCAGACAAAGGATCCGTATAAGAGGATAACGGGTGGGCGGTGCAGTAATGAACCCGCAGTATATATGAGGCGTCGCATGCCCATGAGACCGAGAAAAGACAGGTGTTGCATGCCCGTGAGACCGAGAAAAGAAGGGAGGGCCACCTAATACGGTGAGGAGTTTCGAAAAAATCCAATTTGCTCAGACGACGTGGACTTTTGAACGGAGGGAGTACTACTCAACAAGGATTTATCCTAGTTTCCTACCAACCAGCTTCTGGAGGAAATAAAACTTTCTGATGTACTAATCAACAAGGAGTTCCATGGCAGCACACTCTTATAGCATCCCAGTGCCACAACCTTCAATTTCTACACGGAGCACAAATATTTCAAATTTGAAAATGGAAGCATTGAAGTAAAGACTTCAAACCAAACCACTCTCTGACAACATACCAAGCTGAGCATCACAGTTCATAAAGGCAGAAACAAATGAAATGGTTGTGATTGTTCCTTTTTCGTGTTGACAGAAAATCTACTGACAGAAGGAACACTGTCTAGCGCCCAAACACAGAACAAGCAATACATATCCACACAAGATGTGAAGATGCAAGGCAGATGGAATGAGTTGTGCTAACTTTTGTCACCATCATACTTTACTTAGTACTGATGGAAATAGAAGTGACCACAACAAACCATAAATACTATACATGGAAGAAGAAGAAAAATACAACGCAGAAACAGAAACGGACAAGCAGCTTTGGGCTTACTCGTTTTGCTCTGCAAGTCCCAAATCCGTATAACTGGACAAACCAAATCGCTCTTGAATTGTCCGCACAAAGAACTCTGGAGAAGATAGGGCAGCACAGCATTGAAGCAGAAACAGATCTGACTCCAAACCTTGTTCAATCCTGAAAATGGGGGCAACAAGATAATTTCAGCACTATTATTTGAACATTGAATTGACATGAAGTCTGATCTTTCAACATTGTATCGACATGAGGTCTAATATTTGAACATTGAATTGACATGAGGTCTAAAATTTGAACACTGAATTGATATGAGGTCATTATGGAATTACCATTGCACAGTGCGGTACCACTCAGCACTCAGGATAGCTGCATCACCGTTCTTGCGCCACATTCCAGCACGCACTTGTGCGCAAAATACTCTCACTCTCAGTGGATGCTCCATAACAATTGAAGCAAATCCATAGGGTTCACACCCTCTAAGTATCTGAGAAAAGAACTCACTGGATTGCCCATCTGAATGTCCATCCTCTCCAAAACATTTCTTCATTGCCTTCCGCAATAGTAACGAAAGCATGCGGTGCAAAGGGATATGGAAAGATGTTTCTTGTGAACTGACATCAAAGACAACATGAGGCCATCCTCTTGAATTGAGTATTCCTAGTTCCTCGATTCTTGAATCTGGATGAGCATACAAAATGCTACCATCAGCCAGAGTATAAGTAGCGGCATCCTCAGGATGCAACTGTACATCTGTAGTGTTGCTGCTGTCATGCATCTTCCCTTTGCCTGTACTGTTACTAACCGGAGGCATCCCTTCTTGGTCAATTTGCATCCGGTTGCCTTGACCTTGAACAGGAGAACTAGATGCCTCATAATAATCTGCAGTACAATCTGTTTGTGATCCTTCATTTATCTTGACGCCCATCACGCCTGTCTTTGTATTAGAATTGTTTCCCTTAAGAGAACTCAACGGGTCTTCAAGCAAAGCCATAAAATTGTGAGAGTCACTGCTGCTAGCATCAAGGGATGACAGTTTGCTCCTCAGAGCTATATCATTTTCGAGCCAGAGCCAACTTTCAATAGCTTTCAGGCATTGAAGAATTAACCAGGCAGCAGGTGGTGGCAATCCACAGCACAAAGAGCAGTCTCTGCTGCTTAAATTGGATACAGAACTCTCCTGGGAGACCCTCCCAACTTTTGCATGCCGCTGATTTTCAGCACTTTCCACCCCTTTTATCGCAGTGGAGCAAACTGTCACATCAGTTGATTCATGCTGATCAGGAGGAGAAAATGATCCCCTCATCAAAAGATTCTGAACAATTCCAAGATAATGCCCCAGCACAAACGGCGCAGATAGATGCTCATTCTCATCTTCAGCATGAATACTTGTCACTCTCTTCTGAGGATCCATTCCTTGCACAAGTGATAAGAGCTTAATCCATGACCTAGTTAGATCAGGCCTCTCATAAGCAACATGCTTAGAAACCTCTTCATGACTCAACACATAGCGTGTATCATCCAGTAATCGAATAGAAGCATCAAATAAATTTCCCCATTTGTTTGTCTGCAAATAACAAAGTGAAAAAGGGTATCCCATGACCATAAGAAAGTAAAGTGGTACTCTACAAGTCACAATGCATTAAGTTGGCATATAAAATGACAGAAGTGTAGTCAATCTGTCTGTCTTATTATGAATATTTTTCCATTCCAATGTCACATCTCAAAACAGAAACCAACAAGGGTCCGGTCCCCATGTTATGAACCTTAGTTCATATAAGGGATAGAGAGGATAACCATTGCCAAGAGGAAGGCCGGCAAAGTCGGCGTGGAGGGAGACTAGAATATTTGGGGGTAACTGGATTGTTTGTTGTTCATTGCTTAATCCAACATAAGCTGATTACAGGCTATATATAGAGCAGCCCAGCCCCTGCTAGCGCCCAGCAACTAACTCCTTGTTTCTCTCCCCAACATTAACTCTAATTAACTCTATTCTCTTCCCCAGAACACTAATTGCTATTGACCAAAGCTGCATGCACCTCTATTGCCGCAGCCATGACTACAATTCCCAACCATATATTAACTGCCATTGACTACAGCTGCATGCCCCTCCCTCTGGTGACCATGCAGCCACCGGCTGCCCCTCATGACATCTCCCCCTCCCTTGAGGACCAGCTCGTCCTCGAGCTGCAGTGCTGGTGGTCGAGGAAGGTGCCGACATCGTCCTGGATCCGATGGGAAGAGCCGAGCAGCCAGCTTCTGGAAATGGGGAGGCCGGTCGTCCTGGTGATCGCTGTGGCCTGAGCCCCTTGAACTTGAGAAGGATGCCACCGCTGGAAGCTCCTGTGACAGGGCAGCGACCTGTCCTTGCAAGTCACTGGTGGGGGCGGTGAGGGATTTGATGAGCTTGGACAAATCAGCCACGGTGGGTGCTGCCATTGGCGACAAGATGGAGGCAGCAGAGTCTGGAGGCGAGGATGGAGCGGCGGTGGAATGTGTGGTGGTGGCTGGTGGCGGCGTATGAGCAGATGAGGAACACCTCATTGAAGGCGGCGCAGGTTTGATTGCTGCCCGCATCTTCCTTGTGGCGTGCCTCGCCAGGAATCCTCGCACCGCCGCCTGTAGGCGTACTGCAGCCAGGCCTTCACGCAGCTTCCTGGTGGTGTGCCTCACCATGAATCCTCGTGCTGCCGCTTGTATGTGTGTTGCCACCATGTCTTCACGTGCCGCCCTCGCCTTGAGCAACGCAAGGATGTGCTGCAGTGTTGTGGACGCCTGCTGGAGCCCATCAGCAAGGGCGCTTAAGGCAATATCGGCAGCAGAAGCCATGAAAATGGATTGAAACCAAAGCTTTGATACCAGATGTTATGAACCTTAGTTCATATAAGGGATAGAGAGGATAACCATTGCCAAGAGGAAGGCCGGCAAAGTCGGCGTGGAGGGAGACTAGAATATTTGGGGGTAACTGGATTGTTTGTTGTTCATTGCTTAATCCAACATAAGCTGATTACAGGCTATATATAGAGCAGCCCAGCCCCTGCTAGCGCCCAGCAACTAACTCCTTGTTTCTCTCCCCAACATTAACTCTAATTAACTCTATTCTCTTCCCCAGAACACTAATTGCTATTGACCACAGCTGCATGCACCTCTATTACCGCAGCCATGACTACAATTCCCAACCATATATTAACTGCAATTGACTACAGCTGCATGCCCCTCCCTCTGGTGACCATGCAGCCACCGACTGCCCCTCATGACACCCCAAATGTTTATGGTTCATCCAATTAATTCACTCCCAGTTATCTGAGTGGCTACGCAACATACCAGAAGCTGATTCACATGAGTATTAAATTCGTTGAGCCATAAACAGCAGAAACAAAAGCATACCTGTAACCGACCATCCTCACCGATGCAAGAGAGAAACAGATCTGTCAAGCATCCAAGGATAACACCCAACAAATCAACCTCGCGCACAAGCCTTGGAGTCAATGTAGGCACAGTGAATATTTGCACAGAAAAAGTTGTCATCAGTGGATAGTCTTCCAGTAGTGAGTCATTACAGCCTTTTATAACTTCCCCAAATGTGATAGGGTAGTAGCGTATGAAAACCTTGGCAAACTCATACTTAAAAGCAGGGTCACTGATAAGCTTCAATAGAAACTCATGCAATTTTCTGGCAACCTTCTTGTCAAGCAACCTATCTGACCTTATTAATGCATCTAACATATCAGGGAACTCACGGATCCTTAGGGACAGAAAACTAAGAAGGTTTTCACTGCGTGTGCAGAACTCAAGCAGCATGCTAGAGATAGAAGTTGTCAACTCTTCAGCAATCCTCTTGTACGAGCTACTATCACCCCCCTTTACATGGGGTTCCAGCAGGCATAGCGCCTCTTTCCAGAATTGCAAGAGGACATCCAGAACAGGTCCTACAGAACACGCAAGCTCCTCTGGAAGAGGCTTGATCTGCTCAGCCCCCTTGTGCTTTGAGCAGAATCCCTCACGCTTCCAAGCAGTTGCATCTCCACAGTCACAACATCCACCCCCTGTGTACATGATAGAGTAATCATGATCCTTGTGATTGCCATTCTGGAAGCACGGGACACAAATTGCACATGTGGGGTCACTCTCGCAAGTCCGGCAGCGATAAGCAAGATCATTGTGCCCCCAGACAGACCCACAGACAGCACGCTCCCCTGCATTGGAACGCTCTAGGTCATCCAGCATCGCTCCTGGTTCATTTTTGAACATCAACCATTGCAGCCATGACAAACTCTCAATGTATGCATCGCCATTGCTGCTGCTGTTTGTGTCCTTCTTTGAGACCTTTCGGGCCTCTCGGGCCTCTGAAATATCAGTACCTGCTGACAAGATATGCCTCACAATATCAGGTATCTGCTCCTTGTGCTCCTCAGTGTACCGGACTAGGCCTTCTTGGTGCTCTTGAAGTTGTTCTTCGGGTACTCCATAGAGAATGAGCTTCTGCGGGGGAGAGCAGAGCAATGATGTGCATCAGCAAATTTCTAAAAAACCTTGATGAATCGTTTAAATTAATTAATTATGAAGCAAAGCTCGTATCATTGTAATCATATAGCTGATTCTGTTCAACAGAGTTATCTCTCATCAATATCTTAAAACCCAAAAGAAAAAAAGGCACATTCTTATATAAAGTAGTAATAAGAAGAAATATTATAACACTAGGCATATGTATGTCCAGTAACATTACTGTAAAAAAAAACACTAAGGAGACGTTAGGATCTTTTCATTTTGGAGGAATTGGAATCTCCATAATGGATTAGACTATTTGGTTTGGAATTTGACATTCCACAACTATAATTTTCTTCCTTGTATGGCTATCTCAGATTCATAGGGTGGGAGATGGAATTTGATTCTATAAACACCATGCTATGTTTCTCCTCTAACACTATAATTTTCTCCCTTGTATGGCTAACAATAGCATTCAAATATATTCTATATACAACCATATTAGCTTATATATACCTAAATTTTTAGAATGAATGAATTCATTTCCAAGGATCCAAACGGGGCCTAATAGTTTTTCCCAATTTCGTGCCACATAGTATATAGCATGAAAAAACAGCACCTACACTCGAAGTCTCGAACTCCACCCGCTGCCAGTTTCTATCACAGTAAACACACCAATCGTCGCGCCAGCAAAGCGAATGGGAACAGGCTAGCCAGCCAACTGAACCGCAAAAAAAAACACAATCCCAAATCACCCGCCGCCACGGGACCTAATACCAAAGCAGCACACGGCCAGCAACCACCGAGCTAGCTACGCCAGACCGGCACGGGGTCGCGGGGAAGAAGGATCACGGGTTGACACTTAAGCAGCGAGGAGAACGCGGCGCACCTGCTCGATACGCTCCTGCGGCGACAACTCCGGCGGCGGCGCGGCGGCAGCCCCCTCGCCGGCGTCGATCCCGGCCATAGCGCGCAGCCAGTGGGCGCAGCTCCAGTGACCCGATCGCCCACCCCCGCGCCCCAGCCTCACCGAATCAGCCGACCCAGCCGCGAAATCCGCCTCCGCCCGCCAAAACCACACGGCGGCGCAGATCCCGCGGCGCGAACCCCCACACGGAGGCCTCGATCAGTTCGGCAATCTTCACCTCCTATCCACTCCTCTTGCGGCGATCTCTCGAGGGGCGAGCCGCAGACCAGAGGAAGAAATCCTAACCCTAACCAGAACGGGGTTATTTATAACTTCGTCGAAGGGACGATTCGTGCAGGCGTTCGGGTTGTCTTTTTTTCTTTCTTTTTTTTTTGGCGGTGTTGCCCTCGGACCCTTTTTTTTCGTGAATGATGGGGGAAGCAGGATAATGGCGGAATGGCGTGCGCTTATCGTCGAGGGTTCGAGGCGAAGGCGAGGAGGTTAGTTCGGTCGCTGAGCAGTGGGTCCAGCACGTGGGGGGGCTGCTCATCGTTTGGTGCGTGGTCACACTGCAGATGGGACCCACCGCCCATGTTCTCTGTGCTGATGGTGCCAATTGCGAGGTTCCAGCACTGCATCGCTGCAAGCCTGCGAGTGGGGAGGTGAGGTGCTCCTGTAATTTTCGCTGAAAATACTTTGTTCAAAAAAGAACAAAAAATAGTTTTAAACAAAAAGATAATTTAAACCAAGAATGTTTTGTCCGTGTTACAGAATTTTAGCTATAGAAATGGTAAAAAGACAGCCATAATAAGTTTTCTACAGTAGAGCTGTGGATTTGGGAAAAGATCCGTACATGAACCAATTTTTTTGTCTGTTCGAATTTTGGTTTGTCAAACCGAGAAGTCGCGACCAACTGTGAGGAGCTCTTTTAACTTTTGAACAAAAAAAACATGTCCTTGCAAAAAAATAACGTATAAAAAAAGGATAAACTATCCAAAATTCTACGTTACTGAATTTTGGCATAAACCATTTTACTGGTATTGTATCAAGCGTAGTTCTTTGAAAACAGTAGGGCTTGTTTTCTCGTATTGTATTCTCACCACAAAGCATGGCTACTTTTCAAATAACGAGCAACAGAGAAAAGTAGCACCATAGAGTGTGGCTTGCCGCAGAGTTGTGGCCCGCTACAATCCAAACAGCCCCTAAAACCAATAGTTATCAGTTAAGAGGTAATCTTGTAACGGTCAAACGCAACTGATGAATCTTAAAAAACATTAAATGTGTGAAAAAATTACATGATTGAATTTTGGAGAGATTTTATTTTACCGGTATTGTATGAAGCACATCAGTACACAAGCATGAAAAAATCTGAAATGGGATTACTTAAACCAAATTGTATGTTTATAGTAGATATTATAAGCAATTGAGAGGTGGTTCTGGTAACTTTCCCCCAAAAAAGTGCACATAACAGCAGCACAAAAAATAAGTCTAACCTAAATAACGAGCTGCAAAAGACAGTTTGTGTGGTCATAGCTAAACTTTGGTAGGATTTTATTTCCGTGGCCTTGTATCGAACACACTAATAAAATAGCCAAATTTAGCAACTTTGAGCTCTATATTTTAAGACTGCTATAAGAAATTACTAGATTGGTGTGATACTGATAATTTTGACCACCTCCAAAAAGTGTGACAAGTTGAAAAAAAATGACATGAAAGCAATTAGCGGGTTTAACCATATTTGCGCTCAATGAACAAG
The DNA here is from genome assembly GCA_022036555.1 of Microstegium vimineum. Classification (NCBI taxonomy): domain Eukaryota; kingdom Viridiplantae; phylum Streptophyta; class Magnoliopsida; order Poales; family Poaceae; genus Microstegium; species Microstegium vimineum. The sequence continues at coordinate 16,038,306 of CM039134.1, read as the reverse complement.
CAGGACTATTCTTCCCAAGTTTGATATCATTGTCTGATATATTATGATATAAATGCATCAATTCACATAAGATTCAGTCATACATTTAGGGTCCATTTGTTTGGAAAGCAGTTGTAGTGGGATGGAGCTGTCTCATTTAAAAATGGGATGGTCTCATCTTGTGTTTGGTTCAGGAGTTGATTTGGTTTAAAGGATGAAAAAAAGATACCATGAATGGCATTTCTTTATTCCATAGTCATCGTTAGCATGCATCCCAACTATCAATCTCTTTTTTCAATAACTATCATTAACATGGTTATTTGTAAGAAGGTTAAGACACATAAATTAAGTAAATAATTACAAGATTCATAGAGGACTTTATTACAAATCACTATGGCGGTCGGCGGCCGCTAGCTGGTTCGTGCAACCATCAACCATACCAGCTATGGGTACCCCTTCCAAGTCGGCCATGTGCACCACATGTGTGCCACGACCTCCCTTTGCACCTCGTCGCCGCCCATGGCCTACGTGACCGCCCCCTGTGCATGTCGTCGTGCATGGTCTCCCCCCTCAAACACCCATGCACGTCATGACCACCCCTATGTTCGCTAGCCATATACCACCGTAGCTACCGAAGCTAGCAGCGACCACAAAAGGCCACCCTCATCGTCATTGTAGTATAGTTGCCCAGAGAAGCGCAACGCGAGAGACAGAGGACGTCATCAAAGCGTAACGAAGGACACGTTCGTCCCCTTTTTCGAGGGTCAGTCCTCGAATCTCTAGTTATTAGTTACATTCCATGTGAGGATGATACTGTCTTTCATGTCCCAAATTCAGACACCAATATAAATAGGTTTGTCATGTTAAGCTCTCTTGCCTCTAAATCAAACACTATTATGGTTTCGAAACCAACTACCAGTATATATATCATTACCCCTTGGGTGGTCGTCAATCTTGTTATCAACTAGAAATGGTTGTTACATACCATACTTCCTATATTTCTTAAGTGTCATTCTTACTTTCTGGAAAGTAAATATTTTTAACTTTAATCAAATATATGTAAAAATAATATTTATTGAGCATAAATAGTATTAAAAAGTATAATATAAATTTACTTAAAGAATTAAATTTGTCAATATTTTTTATAAGGGTCAAATTTGAGGACCGACTCATAGGGGCACTCTTTTGGCGACGGAAAGAGTATAGCGAGATGTGTGAAAGCTAGTTTGAATGTATAGTCGACGTCGATGGGAGAGAGATGGATAAATAATAATGTCGCCGTCACGAAGCTAAAGATGCGAGGAACCTTGGCTGGCCCTGGCCGACATGTGCTTTAAGATGCGACGAGTCAATTCTCGGTGATGAAATGGCCGACGAACCGCGGTGACTCGCGTGGATGCCGGCGGACATCAAAAGGGGAGACACGATGCCGTGTCTGAAGCCTCAAAGTCACACCCACATCGTGTATCGTCGCCTCCGTCAGTAGCAGGCTATCAGGTACTGCGACCAGAGTCGTCCAGAGTCCAGAGACTGCATGCCACCAAGGGCCGATGACTCCGGCATGCAGAAACTTCGTCAGATAAGGTTGATATACTAGCAGCCTAGCACTGTCTTTTCCTTTACTAAAGAGAGGGAATGATTTCCTTCTGGAAGAAAACGTGTGGCTTTATGGGATGGATTGATCTTGCAGACAACCAGCCATTGACATGAACGGAAAGCAAAATGGAAAGGTAGTTTTTTAATACCACTTTTTTTCCCAGCAAAAACGTGCCTGGTCAGGGAGCAACAGATGACACCCACTGAATTTTTGAAGGTAGAATACTACTTCCTGCGTCTCAAAATAGATTCAAAATATATGTATGCATGCTTAGATGATAATCAAAAGTTATATATATATATATATATATATATATATAATATATATATATTTGACTGTTTTGTTATGAGAGAAAAACATTATACCATGGTTGATATGTCAAACCGATAAGACAAGCGAACATACATTGAATACCATATGCAAATGAAATGTTCAACAATCGTGAGCATCTTCAACAGTTTGTCAAATCCACTTGTTATCCTTTATTTTTTGGCAAAACTAAAAAAACACCCCTCCAACAGTTTGACATCCCACTTGACAAATTTTACCAACTTGGGAAATCTTTCCCCTCCACGCGCCTATATGCGTGCCCGCAAACCAGCGCGCATCGTCGGCAAATGTAGAGGTGGAAGGGTATAAACCTAATTTTGTTTCATTTTTGGTGTTCCTGATGCAAGTTTGTCAAAGATTTATCAAACATTTATACCAAACTGTTGGAGAGAGTCCATTTTTTCACTTGTTATATATTTTAGTAAGTTGTCAAATCACGATATTTGCTAAGTAAATTTTGGCAAACTGTTGGAGATGCTCCAAAATATTGTAACGGAGCATCTCCAAGAGTTTGCTAAATTAACTTAGCATCTATAAAATTTTGACAAATCATGGAAAAAAACATTCTCCAACAGTTTGGTATCCTAACTTGGCAAATATTTCTCCCGACACACATATATGCGCGCGCTTATACGACTTCGCATCCGTCGAAAGATTGAAGTGGAAAGATCATCTAGTAAACAGAAACTCTTTATTGTATTCACTTTATAAAAATATCAGATTTGAACTTATTTGATTTCTGAAAAATTCAGGGTTCCCGATGCAAAATCATTTTTCTTTTTTTTTGTTTATGTACATTTAAATAGCTGAAAATTTGGAGTAATTCATAGAAAAATCGTAAAATAGCAAATGAAGACTTTTTAGAATCCTCGTGAGTAGATCTATAGAGTGGGATAATAATATGGTAATTTTAGTAGAATAGTTTTACTATTATATTTATCTATAATATTTAAGGATAAACTTGTGGCCTTTTTTTAATTCGCCAAGTCCAAAATAGCTTTTTTTTTTACTTGGCATATTATTTTAAGAGTTGCCAAATCACATTATTTTGCCAAGTATAATTTAGCAAACTCTTATAGATGCTCTAACTACTGATCAAAGCTTGATATTGACGCTAATGTACATTTTTTTTATACAAATAAAAGGGGATGGAGTAGGTTTTCATAGAAAGGAACGTACCATTAATTCCCGTGATAACTCGCATCAATAACATATTCAGTCGGTCTTGCCAACTTTGACAAAATAAAATAATTACTACTCATTTTCTGCGGACCAAGGAGACTAAACAAAAGAAAGCTAGTATGACAAGAAGCGCATCATGTGATTGGGCGTCTTCAATTTTCGTGGTTATGGTAGGACGACGACGAGGCTAGCTCACGTCCTATCATCAGTTTTTAAGACCAATTATCATCGGTTTCTGGAGAAAACAACGATAAACTTACATGAAACCTAGTGAGGGTGGATGTAACCATCGTATCAAACGCTAGAGAGGCTGTGAGAGCCAATGGAATGGGAGTTGGTGGCCAGTGACGATATGTGCTCACTAGTCACTACTACAGACTTTTCTAGAAGCTTATTAGGTTTCGAGTGACGAGTCTTTTAATTTCCTATCCTCCAGTTGATCTCCGTGGCAGTAGCTTTAATCTCCATTAGTTGGTAGACCAGAACAACACACGATTCCAAAAGATAAGTCAGTTTACCTTTTCTAAGCATACAAAACTTTTGTTAAGCATCATATCAATCTAGAAAAGCTAAATTTGATTACAATTTAGAACGGAAGAGTAGCTCAAACGCACACATCACAAACTAAAAAAAAGAGAGAATATGTAAGGGCAAAACTAAAAGGAAGTATCATATGGTCAAATGATCCCAGATTTGTACAAGTAAAAAAGAAAAAGGGCATTGGAATTAATGGCATTCGTGATTATAGTCTGTTTACTATGTAAAATGGTGGTGGAAGTTATAAAAGGAGAAGACATTATGGCAGGATAAATTAAAGCAAACTACCCCAATGGAGTGCTAGTAAATAAAGAAAAATACCTCAATGAAAGTTAGAAAAAGAGAATTAACTATGGCAGCATGTAAATAAAGCAAAACAATAGTGATTAAATATCCGATGACATGCAGCCTGCACCTCTACCACCAAACACCCTCTAGACATAGCTCAAATCACGGGGCGACAAATAAGGCCAAGAGGACGTCTTGTCCACTAACAGTCCGAAATGTCCTAAATGGCAGAGGCAGGGTGAATAGCCTAATAAAGAAAATTTATAGAACACTAGAGTAACTTATTAGCCAACCAAAAAGTGATTAAACGTTTTACTCTAGCTCTAAAAAAATAAGCCACCTACCAAAGATCTAGTTAGCTATGATCTCAAAATCACACAATAGACTAGTATGTCTTTACAACTAAAACCTACAAGCAAGCTAATTAGATCAACTACTAATTACTTCTGACAACTCAACTAGGCTACACTAGTAAACTACTACTACACTAGGCAAGAATAAATAAAAGTAATGAGCAAGAGAGAGTACTAATACTGAACCATGAACCATGAACCAATCATGAATATAAGGGATAACAATAATTTTTCTCCCCGAGGTTCACTTGCTCCAGCGAGCTAGTCCCTGTTGCCTAGTTATTGGAACCGGACCGACCTCTAAAAGACCGAACCAGACACTATACCGGTCCGGTCCACTTAAAAGGCCGTTCGTGCAATCGAACCAGAAAAAAAACCGGCTGAACCGGCCTGTTTTTCATGAAACTGGTGAACGGGTCGGTTAGAATTTGAGCCGGGCGGTTCGCTATGCCTGCTGACCTCGGCGTGGTCTGGCCTGTGGCGTGATTGGTGGCCTGCGCAGGGACACATGCTGCATGCAGCACCTGCCGCTGTGTGTGTTGAGTTTTTGCTAGAGTTTTCTTTTTTTTTTGTTTCAAAATTTGATAACTGTTCCATATGAGCTCTAAATTAGATAAATAATATATCTATTTCAATTATTTCATCAACTAACTCTCGACAATGACGCACTCCATCCGCTCAACTACATACTCTACGGGCGTGTTGGCTGGGAGGCACGAAGGGTGGCCCGAGCTCAAACGTTGCAGCGCTGCGTGTTTGATTCACTTGGCCCAACAACCGACCTGATTCTCTCCATGCTTTTCCTCTCTTTCAGCCTGGCTCCCGAGCGAAGCTCCTCCTCACCGTTTCTACTCGGCTAGGCTCATGCGAGCGCAAAAAGGAAACAAGTCAGACATGTCAGTGAGACAAACGATGCTTGCATGCAGTGAACCAAACACGTTCTCGTCTTGGCTCGTCTCTGCTCCTACGTGCACCAAACACGGTCACATGTACTATTTAGACGAGGCTCTAGCTGGCCATAGCCAGGCCAGCCGGCCAGGTGAAAGGACCGTGATGCCTAAGAGGGGTGGGGTGAATTAGGTCACTTAAAAACTACTCTCTATTCTATGACCTCTTTTTCTAACCTTAGCGAAACCTATACAAAAGGTAAACTATCTAGTAGTGCAACTAAAGTTTTGCTAAGTGTTGCTATCTCTACCGCAAAAAGAGTTATGCAACCTAATTTCCAAACCTATCAACTAGCCTATCAACTAAGCTAGGAAAGGTAAAGAGCATAAGGTAAACAAAGTAAGTGCGGAAGGTAAAGAGCAAGGTAGAGATGCAAACTCCCGTCGACGACGCCAATATTTTTACCGAGGTATCGAGAAGCGCACAAGCTTCCCCCTAGTCCTCGTTGGAGCCCCTCGCGAGGAATCTTGCACAAGGGCCAAGCTCCCAGTCGGGTAACTCCGTGGATAGCCTCGGGCTCTCCCCACGTGCAAGTGGGTCTCCGATGTGCCTTCCGGCAAGGCTCTCCCGGATGCTCTCCGCCGTCTTCACTATCAAGCTTCCGGCCGAAACGTCGCGGGCCTTGTTCTCTTCGGTACACCGGTGGCGGCCACACCACAAACGCGATTGGTGTGATCGTGCAAGATTACAAGCCCCATCGAGTACAAGATTGGTGCACACAAGCACCCTTGATCAAGAGGTATGCAAACCTCACTTAACACTAGGCTTACACCTAGAGCAAGCGCAATGAGCAATGGTCTAACTAGCCTATGCACTTCGCAAAGCACAAATGCTAATCACCAAGTGTATCACTAAGCTCTATGTATATGGAGATTACTATAATTGTGTATCAACACCTTGGAATGTTTCCTCAAGTCTCCACACACTCATTTGGCCGACCAAAGGTCATATAGGTCATATATATAGGCCCCAAGCCAAATGGAGCCGTTGGTACCTTGATGCAGCTCCTCTGCGTAGCTCCGGACGCAGGCAGCAAGGGGGGTCCGGACTAATCGCTGTGCGTCCGGACCTTCCAACGGTCTTCTGCGCGTAGCAGCTGACTGATGGGTCCGGACGTTGTCTATGGTCCGAAGTCCACAGTCCAGACAGCGTCCGGAGCCTTCACGCGCTTCTGGAACCTCTCTGCATAGAGTCCGGACGCCACTGTTGGTTCGGACCCTATGCTCTGGTCAGCGTCCGGAGTCCTTCGTGCTCTCGGGTTCTTCTATATGTGCGTCCGAACGCAAGCACCAATGGTCCGGACACACACTGTTCATAGCGTCCGGACTCGCTGATTTGAGCAGACCAAACCCTAGGTGTCCGGACACATCCGCAATGGTCCGGATCCTTCTGTTTGCAGCGTCCGGAGCCATTTTTCTTCAGTGATTTCGTCCGGGTTGATTTCCAAAAGTCCGGACGCGAGGCGACGAGCGTCTGGAAGACTTTGTTTCTTCATGGTCTTGCTTCCGAGTAGGTTCCATCCATCATGCTTGAACTATGCTTGATCTTTTAGGTCTTCTATATGCTTCAAATGTCTTGCTTGCGGTGTTGCCTAAGTCCAAAGCATGATTGCACCCTATTGGACTACAAAATAAACACTTGCAAATACGTTAGTCCAATTTAGTTATGTTGATCATGAAACACCAAAATCCAAACTATATGGGGCATGAGGACCATGTTCCTTACATCAGGCCTGCGGGGTGCAGGGCACCAAACATGCCCTACATTGTTGAATTTAGCAATCTGTGCTCATATATATATATATATATATATATATATATATATATATATATATATATATATATATATATATATATATATATCTTGCTAATTAATTATTATATATTATTATATAACTATTCAAGTCTTTTTAAGAACATATTATTCTATATATACACATGAATGAATCTTATGATTGTACAATTAAATTATATTATTTACCACCTATCAATATTATTAATTATAGCTATATATACCGGTTCAAAGTATTTGTGGCCGGTTCAATTTGTCCGGTCCAAACTAATTGAATCGGTGGTTTAACCGGTTCTAAACGGTTAGACCAGTGAACCGATGGCCTTGCCAGTTCAATCTCCGGTCCTGTCCTAATAACTTGGCCCTGTTGTGACAATCGATTCACTTGATGGTCACACGCTAATAGACCCCATGCCTAGCCCAATACTTGGACATCGTGAGAACCAACACAACTAAGGGCACTCAACATCATAAGCAAGTTACTAGGGTGACTTTTGGCGCTCCGCTAAGAAATAAGTCCATGAACCCCTCACAATATCACAAATCGAAGCCAATCACCACCCTCAGCTCAACGATCACCGCTGCTCCAAGTTGTCTAGAAGACGACAACCACTAAGAGTAATGTAGCTCATACGATCACTAGTGGCACTAGATACTCAAACTCTAAGCAAATGCGACTAGGATCTCTCCAAATCTCACCTAGATGATGAAACAATGAGTGAGATGAGTGGAAGGTGTTTGGCTTAGCTCACAAGTATATATCAGTGATCAAAATATTCAAAAAAGTGAGCCCAAGTCGACCAACCTCTGTTTGTAGAGCCTCCAAGGATCCACTAGCCGTTACCCCCTTCGTTGGACAAACTGAGACTCAGTGTGTGTGCGTGAGAGAGAGAGAGATGAGAAGAGGACCCAGCTACAACCAAAATCAAACTAGGACTTTCACCATCGTTGCTTCGTGCAGACCTGGTACAGGGCCAATTGAGAGTGAGTGTGCGTGTGAGAGAGATGAGAAGAGGGCCCAGTCGTAGTCCTCCATGTTATTCGTTGGATTCTGACGTTGAACTCTAGCGGCGTTCGAGCAATGGAGGCGCAAGGGAGGAGCCAACGTTGGGGAACAACGACGCTCGAGATGGCATGTACAGAGAGCGACATATGGGGCCTCTCATGAGACTTGAGAGTGTTAGAAAGTTGAATATTTCTTTTAGAAGATGACTACATCATGAATGAAGGGGTCGATGGGAGTTGATTTGTGAATTTTTTTGTTATGTTTCAATTCTCTCTAAATGAAGGCATGCTCCAATGAAAATAGGATAAAAATATTAAGATTTTACATTGCTATTACAATGCAATAATCAGAAATGAGACTGTATTTCCTATAAACATATATGGAAACGGAAGGTCTCACAAAAAAACAAAAAATTTCACATGGCTCGTGGAGAATAATGCAATCTTAACAAAGACACTTATTAAATTCGGATGGGTTGATGATCCTTATTGTGTATTTTTGTGATACGAATGAATCCATTGATCATAGTTTTTTTTAGTGCATTGACGGAACCTCATAGAAGCGAACCCGAGCACTTATTGCCCATTTCCTTCCATGCTTTGCCACTGCATATAGTATTGTTTATGTCATGTTTTCTCTATGAAAAACTCCTTTGTCAAGCGCGCATGAAGAGGGCGAAGTCTAGATTGAAGAGAATGTGAGAAAATACGCGTGAGTTGGAGAGTTTAAGGATTTTTTTTCCAGTATCAAAAGAGTGTGAGATACTAGGTTTGAGAGTCAGTGGAATTGATTTTTTTTATTCTTCCTAAAAATCATTAATTGAGAAGGATTTATGGGTACTCTGGAGATGCTCTTACATATATGATTTCGCTGGGTCTGTAAATTGTGCGCTGAGATGGGCTCAACCGGCATCTGGTAGCAGGCCGAAATGCCGAACCAACCGGAAGAAGCTGCCCCTCGGGCCCCGCCTTGTCCAGTTGTCCGTCTCAAAAGAAAAGGCAATAATAAGCTGGGCCCAGCTGCGAACCGGCGCGAAGGAGGGGGGGGGGGGGGGGGGGAAGAGGCTTTGCAGCGGGGGCAGAGCTGGAAAGCGGAAGGAAAGGAATCGCCGAGGAGGTGCGCATCGAGTCATCGACGATGGAAAGGAAACGCACGGTACAGTACGGACCCCACCTGCGTCGCGATCCGCCGGCCGCTGCTTGGGCGCCCCCCTTGTTCCGCAATCCGCACCGCTGCGCCAACTGCCAAGCGCCCACGACAACATCCGCCGCCGCTGGATCGTCTACACCCGCGTTGCCTGTGTCCGTGACACACTCCTCCACTATTTTTGACGAGAGAAAAAGAAAACAAATAGCATCTGCCTGAAGCAATCACTCGAGCAAAGATTTGATTAAGGCTCTATTCTGTTGAGTTGGTATTAAATCGGTTTTCTACTGATTTATATGACTAGACTATTGTGTGTATATATGAATTAAAACGACATGGTATTGCCTACGATACGATAATAAAATAAATATGTTTCGTGTGCTGTAGCAGAACCCAAGACATCATTAAATTAGATTTCGTAGTAATACAGTACACGAGTCGTTCTAATTTTGAGTGAGTTCTGAATAACATACAAATTATAAAATTAGAGTGCATAGACATTTTGAAAATGAAAAATGGATTAAAAGAAAGATTTTGCTTTTAATATGAATTATTGTATTATATATAGGTAGACATATAGAGTTAGAGTAAAGTAACTTTTTGTTTTTTTATATTTACATCATAGTAAGAAGATAGATAGATATAAGAAGGTAGATAGATATAGGGATAACAAATAATAGATAGTGATATTTCAGAGCAGAAGAATATATAAATATAGATATATAGACAAACAAATATGAATACAGATATATAGATAAACAAATAGAGATAGTGGTACTTGATATATTGGAGCAGACGAGCAGATTATTTATAGATAGATACATACATACATATCGTAGATATAGAAAGAGAAGAAGACATAAATAATTAAAGATAGAGATAGGAAAGATAGCTATCAATTTTTTTAAGGTAAAAACCCTCCCAAAAATTCGATGGTGGCAGCAGGGGCCACATGTCATCACATCACATGAGAGGCCACAAACCTTACCCCGCCTATATTATCCCGTGCCCCTTGTCTACCTTTCCTCTTTCTACATCCAAGACCAAGAAGCGAAATCCAATCTGGAAAGCGCCCCTGAAATCCTTCCTCTCTTCCCCGTCCGACGAACCCAATCTAATCGACGCTTCCCCGAGATGGGCCGCAAGTTCTTCGTCGGTGGCAACTGGAAATGCGTAATTTCTCTTCGCCTGTCTATATTTTCGGGGATCGATCGGATGTGGAGCTCTCTGGTTTTCTGATCCCGTCCGTTTGCGGTTAGGCTAGTTTTTTTGCGTGGATTCTGTTGCTCTCGATTCAGATCGGATTGGGTTTTTGCTCTTGGATGGGAAGCCTGGATGTGATGCCTCCACCTCCAGGGCGTATAATCCTTTAAGATCCGGCCACGATTACAATTGATCTGGTCGTTCTCGTACAAAATGGAATCAGGGATCTTCCGAAAACAAACAAAACAGAATCAGACAAGGTGATGTTGATGGTCTTTGTATGTTTTGACCTAGCTGAAACTGAAAGTGCGCGCGTTCTTCTTCTAATCCGCCCGTGCTTCCAGTCTCCAGCGTTCTTCTTCCAACCCAACCGTGCTTCCAGACTCCAGCGCAGAACAAATCGCGAGAACAAACCTTTCTCTTCGTTTTGTGATACATGTTGTCTGTAGCAGCATAGAAGCTCGATCTCAAACTTCTGGAGATTCATTCTTGTCTGCCCCACGAATTAACCTTAGCTGCTTGTCATGGAGCTCGTCGTAAATTTTAGATGTTTCCTCAATGAAGGAGCTTGCTCAACCCGAGCATAGATTGGAGCTCTTTCGGTGACTTCAATACTCATTGAGCAGTGAAAGAGCCTGTTGCTTTGCCAAATTTCCCATACAAGCGACATGCATATGTAGTGAATTGCCTGTTAGCTGTTCATGTCATGGTTGATCTTCATGCGTGCAGAATGGAACCACAGATCAGGTCGAGAAGATTGTCAAAACCCTGAATGAAGGACAGGTTCCCCCTTCAGATGTTGTTGGTATGGACGCCGAAACTTTACATAATGCCTTTTAGGACTGACCTCGAGCTTTGCAGATTTACATAACCCATCCTGCGAAATTGTATGATGTACTTAGCGATTTGGAATTGGTTGCATTGCAGAGGTTGTTGTCAGCCCTCCTTATGTCTTCCTTCCTGTGGTCAAGGCCCAGCTGCGCCCAGAGTTTCATGTTGCTGCTCAGAACTGTTGGGTGAAGAAGGGAGGTGCTTTCACTGGTGAAGTCAGGTTAGTCGTTACTTCTCTCCTGTCTGATCATGCCATATGTAATTATGACCAATCTGAGGAAGGATTAATGCCAAATCTTCAATGCAAATGCATACAGTCTTACATAGAAGAATTGATTGTGTTCTCTTGACCGTTATGCACAGAGTCTTCTCAAGTCACCTTTCGCGTTTTCATTCAATTTTAACTATTTTCACACTGATTAACTGATGCCATGTTAACCATTCTGCATATGATTTAGCAGTTTGTATATATAGCTCTTTGGCGCTTTCTCCATTCAATGTTATGTCACTGTTAGTTGATATCCAAGCCATTATTAATGCAGTGCTGAGATGCTCGTCAACCTTGGTGTTCCCTGGGTCATTCTTGGACACTCTGAAAGGAGAGCTCTGCTGGGAGAATCAAATGAGGTATGATCCAGGTTGCATCTTGTGCAACATGTTTTTTGTGTCATTTGCATTGTGGTTGTAATGCATGCATCTTTCCACTTGGGACTATGTTTCCTTTGTGATATGTTTGATTGTTGACGTAATGTGGAGGCCCTGTTTTCACACCATAACCACTGCCTTCCAAAGAATGTGTTCACATCTCATGGTTTTATACTCTTCTGCTTGGATGTCAGTTTGTTGGAGACAAGGTTGCTTATGCCCTGTCTCAGGGACTAAAGGTCATTGCATGCGTTGGTGAGACCCTTGAGCAGAGGGAGGCTGGGTCAACCATGGAAGTTGTTGCTGCACAAGCAGAAGCAATTGCTGGTACTTTTTATTTACTTTCAGTCCAGTGATTGTTTAGTCTCTTTGGATGCTCTTCATGGTTAGTTTTTTCTTATGAATACTGGAGAGTTGTTGATTGATTATATTCAAGCACTTCTACAATTAGTTCCCATGCATGGAACTGTAACTTATTATTATATATAAACGTAGCTATACATCTTCTGGTGAATTTTGTTTCATCTTGTTCATGATAAAAATTAGATCTTGGCGTTCAGTTTGGTTAGATAATCTACATGTTTAGTTCAGACATTACTTTTTTTCTGGAACAGCTGTAGTTTAGAATCAGCTTAGTATGTGTGTTTCTATTGCTAGGATGAATTCACATGCTGGATCCCCCCGCCCCCCTCCCCTCCTCTTTGTTTTCTGCTCTGTTTGGTTCATGTGGACTTTTAGTGCCTTGCATTGGATTTACCAAGTTAAAAAAATTGATGCCATATGAAAATTCAGGCTGAATGGATCAAATGGCTGTTTGTTTTTCAGAGAAGATCAGTGACTGGAGCAATGTAGTTGTTGCCTATGAACCAGTCTGGGCTATTGGAACTGGTAAAGTTGCCACCCCAGCACAGGCTCAGGAAGTAAGTTTTGTTCTTTCTTGGTGCAACTCTCTACTGGTTCATATATTTTTATCTGTTTCAATATTTGTCTGTGATGCACTATGATTATAAATATGTTGATCTGCTATGCACATTATCCTTTTCTTTGTGCAACATTCAAGATCTGTATAATGTTCCCAGGTGCACGCTTCCCTGAGGGGTTGGCTACAGAGCAAAGTCAGCCCTGAGGTTGCTGAATCTACCAGGATCATCTATGGAGGTATATACATTGTTCAGCAATTGTCTTGGTCTTTTTTTGGTACCAACTGCTAAATCATCTTGATAATCACACACGTGCTTTCTGCTACAGGTTCTGTAACTGGTGCCAACTGCAAAGAGCTGGCAGCACAGCCTGATGTCGATGGTTTCCTTGTCGGCGGAGCTTCTTTGAAGGTAATGAAAAATCCAGGAAGACAGTTGATGTCCTGTTCCTTTCGTTTTCTTTTTTGTGAACCAAAGAAACAACAAAATGACTGCTGGCCTTGTCAACAGCCCCATGTTGCTGACTGTTTTCGTTCCCCTATCTTGTCTGTAGCCCGAGTTCATCGACATCATCAACGCGGCCACCGTGAAGTCGGCTTAAGATGTTCCAACCCTTCACCGTCCCTGATGCAGAGATGCGCTGAAGAGGAACATACATTTTTTTGTTTAACTGTGCTATTGAAGCTAGTAGTAGCTTTGCTCTGGAGCAGATACTGTTTTCCCTCCCCTCAGCTTTTTGGGAGGCTACAGCTTGAGCTTGCTAATAATGTTTACCGCTGGACATATCAATAATGGTGTTTTTGTAGCCCTTTCTTGTGGCGAATTACCATGGACCCGTCATCAGACGAACCATCGGTTTGGTGTAAGCGCATCAGCCAACGCTAGTGTGTGACTTGAGTTTGGGCAGTTGGGATAAGGCAGCCTGTGCCCACATTGGTCGAATGCTGCCAAAACTGTATTGATCATCTTTGCCCGGTACCGGGTTAGTCTGATCTACGAAAGCAACTTGTCAGCTGATCGCTGTCAGCTGATCGTTGCACGGAGACGGAGGCAGGCAGCCAATTATTGTTCGATATGAGATATCCTCAGCCATAGGATAGGACGCTAGGATCCCTGGCGGTTGGGACAAATCAGATTCATATGCCAAGATGAAATGATGGGAATGGAGCATAGTGGCGTTTTCTGGCGATCCATCTGCGCGGCATTTTACTTCGGCAGTGCTACTCTAATAATTCATCTGAGCGTCTATCCTGCTCTAATTGTCAGTTTTTGTGTATGATAAACCGGTTTAGCTGTCCTGTTTTTTTTTTGTCTCACTGCACTGGCTGATCTTATTTGCCTTCAGATTCTGATGTGAGTCTAAATCGGGGTTCATCACAATAGTATGCTTTTATATAGACGAGAAGCCCAGGAAGAAGATTAGCCCCCGGGAGATTCTGGTGTAGGGTGTGTTTAGTTTGAGGATCCATCTTATTCTAAATGAGGCGGTGCAAATTTGATGATCCGATTCCTAATTATTAATTTGTGGGAAATGGGATAACGATAGATTAACTTAGGGCCTATATGGTAGAGAAATGGGATGACGGCCTATATGGTAGGAGTTTTTGGGAGGAGTAGGATCCATTTCAGGCTCCTTTTAAAAAGTTCTGGCTCCTCTACTTTTTTTTAAAGTAAAAAACTTTTTTTTTAAAGTAAAAAATGATTTCTCCAAAAAAACGTTTGTTAGTATTAGAACTAGAGCCAGATGTATTACTCAAAAAAGAAGTAGAGCCCGATGTAGAGTGAAGTTATGCTAAACATACCCTTATTTAGTTTTTTTTTTTAAAAAAAACAAGTTTCAGGTACAAAGATGATCGGTCAATCCATACATCAAATTGAGTGCCCTGTTCTGCAGGGACATGATGAAAGAGCCCGACTAAAGAAGAGGATGTGTTGGTGACTTGAGCATCTTCATCAGAACTCTGCATTTTCTAGTAGTTATTTTAATAGAGTGCCTTAAAATCTTTAGGAAATAAGGGAACAGATTTCTTAAAATTTGTCTCTTTCATTTAGGAGAAAGAGCCTATATTTGGTTATTTTGAGAGAGGAAAAAAGAGTTCAACAGCTATTGTATTTTGGTTTGCTAAAATAACAAGTCATCTATTTTAGAGTTCTCATATGCTAAATATAGCTTGTATGTTCTGTTAGCCATAGGATTTGTCGTACTAGAAAGATTGTTGGAGTTTTTGTTTTTTACATGATTTTTTATTTTAGAGGTTGGTTAAATCTTGAGTTTAGCTATTGATTTTTACCATCTTCTTGGAGTTGTTTTTAGTTATATGTTGTGTTGCACAACACCTTCTATTTCTAAAATGCTATTTTTAGGTATAGGAGATTAAATAGGATATCTCATGCAGGTGCTCTTAAGTATCTATGCCTAAACACATAAAAAATATCAAATATATATTCCGTTTTACTGACGAAATATGGATCCCAACAATGTTCAAGATTATTTTTTCCGCTAAAATATAGATACATGTACAAGATTGTGCGGGGCTTAATTGGGAGTAGGATCAAACCAATGTATCTGAGTTAAGTAGGCATAGGTGCTCTCATATTCCTTTTAATCTAAAAATGTATGAAAAAGCAACGTTACTATTTTCTTAAAAGATTATAGAAAAAATAGGGATTTGCTAAATTTCAGGTGCCTGAATTTTAGTTTTATTTCAGACGACAGTTATTGCATATATTTTATACTACAATTGCAGTTTTAGTTTGTTGCAATTTATATAGACACGGTCTGTAATTTTTGGTTTCAGAAATAAACAATATGTTAGATATTAACAATTTAACAATTACAGGCACAAAGACAATTTAACAATTACAATTATTTCTATATAAGGACAAGGATAAAAAATTAATATGTTATAACACAAAGTTAAATAACAAAATATAAAATTAACAACTAGTTGATTGAAATTATCTTAAATTTCAGGCACCTGAATATAGGAAAAGTGAGAAAAATATTATGTGTGTGTGTGTTTTTTTTTTAAAAACAGAAGTATGTGGAGGAAGACCCCTCATCAAAGTGACATCGGTAACAGATGCGGTCACGGGCATAAATTCGCAGCCGGTAACGTTGCGTTGCGTCAACCGCTGGGGAATTTAAGCCTGTCATGCGTTGCGTTGCATTGCATTGCATGGGCCACACATATCCGTTGCGCGCACGGGAAGCGTGACGCGACGCCGACGCGCGCGCGCCCTCGCCGCCCCGCCCCGCCCCGCCATCGTCTCGTTGCCTCCCTCCCTCTGTCCCTGCTTGCCCCGAAAGCGGCGGCAACCCAGGCTCTCCGTGCTCTCACTCCCCGCGGCCGCTACCGTCTCCTCCCTTCTTCTTGCCCGCGCCAGTTCAACCCATAAATGAGCTCGCCGACGCCATTACGCCCCACCGCCGCCGCTGGTGGCGGCGGCAGCAGCAGTTACTACCCCGTTCACCGGCGGCGGGGGCGACCGGGCCCGGGCGCGGCCGGTTTAAGAAGGCCGCGGGTGCGGCGGTGCAAGATGAAGCTCATGTACTTCCTCATGGACAGGGACGAGCAGCGCGAGAAGCGGCTGGAGCTCGAGTTCGAGGTTGAGCAGGAGCTACCGCGGCAGCCAGCCTCTCTTGTTCACATACATCCATGTCCGTGGATGCCATCGATGCGATGCGGTAGCCGTGCTGACGTGGTGTGTTTTGTGTGTGTGCAGGTGTCGGAGCTGGAGACGGCGCTCGAGAAGGAGCAGCAGCTGGGCAGGGTCCTGCAGTGCTCGCTCCAGGGGCGCGGCGGCGTCTGCCATTGCTGCCTCTCCGCGCTGGTTCCTACTAATGTAAGCACGTCACCCTCTGTTCTGTTTGTTCTGTTAATCGCCTCGGCTTATCGATCTGATAGAATAGAACAAGCTTTACTTTTTAATTATAAAGTAAGTATTTTTATATTTCATAATAAATCAGCCGCAGTCACAACCACAAATAAGTCCTCCCTAGCAAAGCCTCGATCTGTTCCATGCCTGCGTGTCGTGGCGTCTGAATGTTCAGTCCCGACAGTGTGAGATCACCATGTATTGCCGCGCTTAGCAGATTGAACTGGTTTCTGCAGAACTATCGTCGCACAGAGTTCAGTTTTTACAGCTTATTATTGCCTGTTGATTGTTTGGAGCCGTGACACATGTTAATTAACACTCTGGTCACTGAAAAGCTGAAACTGCTCAGTCTGAAGTCTGAGCGACGAAGAACAAACATGATTGCAAGCGTACTGTCACTGCAGTCCAAGAGGAATTTCCATCATACCATTTCACCTCACCTCACCGCCGCATGCATCTCAACTTCTCAAGGTAAATGCTGTACTGTATGGCACACGTGAAGCTGTCACCTGACCACCACTGTACTCGACGGCAGTGACGTGTGTGCATCATCCAACCACTCAAGTCTCTCCTGGTCCTAGCTACGGTAAACACCGTAACATGAGAGTACTACGTACTATAACAGTAGTAACAAAGAGCAGGGCCATTTCCATTCCAAGGGCTGGGAGATTTCAGGATCCGGGTACGGGTGAGGGTGAACAATGCCAGGTGCAGGAACAGTGTGTCCTTTGGATTCCTGCCTGCCTGCCATCCGATGTCACCTGCCTCTGACTTGTGAACCAAGGACACAGAGTTCACTGTGTGAGTGATCTGGAGACTGGAGCCTCCCTATCTCAACTTGTCTGAAGACAACCACTACCTCTATCTATCAGATCTGGTTTCCTTGGATGCTGCCTTCTTGTATTGTACTACTATCTCTATCAACTGGTCAATCACCAAATGCTTGCGTGGCAGTAGTACAAAGAGAGCATTAGTACGACTTCATAATTGTTGCTTGTACTAATTACATTCCTTTTTTCCTGCATTGTCTCACATGACCATGCATGTCCTTGTGTATGTATATCAACTGTAAATTCCCCTACCAGTAACTTTGTGCTTCTCTGATCATACTACCAATTACCAAATGACCAACATGTTGCTGACCTGAATACTCTTTTTTTTTACCTTCTTTTATCTGCACTGGTGAGTGACTGGTGTAGGTGAGGAGCCTCCTTGCGGAGCTAGCAGTGGTGGAGGACGAGATATTCTACCTGGAGAAGAAGGTGGACGACCTGCGTCTGCGTCTGCGCCGGGAGCAGAAGTGGACGGACCATTGCATCCTTCAGCAGCAACAGCAGCAGCAGCAGCAGCAGAGCTGGCTGCAGAACCGCCATCAGAGGCGGCACTCCGTGTCCAGGAGGGAGCTCCAGCTCCAGCTCCAAGGAGCCCAGCCGCAGCTACCCAAGCTGCCATGTCCATGCCCAGGAGGAACCGACGACGAAGCTCTCGAACGCGACAGCAGCAGGGCTTCCGTCGGATCCGCCGCATCCGCCGCCAAAGGTAGGAAGCGACGTGACCAAGTAAGAGCACGTGAAGATTCAGCCAGGGCTCATCGGATTCGTACGGATCGGAGCAGCTCCATTATTATGTGTGACGCAGACTCTGTCTGATCTGATGCGCCACGCGATCATCATGGTCATGTGTTTGTGAACAGGAGATGAGGATGAGATGGAGCACGTCGTCGTCAGGAGAAGCAGCCACTGCCACTCGTCGTCAGAGAATCCGAACCCGACGACGCCTCCCGAGAGGAAGACGACGACGTGCCTGGTGAGCAGCATCAGCCCGAACAAGCTCTCGGAGGAGCTCGTCAGGCTGACGGTCACCATCTTCCACAAGCTCAACAAGACGACGACGACGACGACGGACGCGGAGCTGGAGCTGGAGCTGAGCGGCACGTCGTCGTCGTCGTCCAAGCTCAACATCTCCTCGTGTATCGGACCCAGGAGCCTCGTCCCCAAGGTCTCCGTGTCCGTGAACGGCGCCGCGGCGGCGATGAGCCCGCTCAAGAACCGGAGAGCGTCGTCGACCAAGGGCGGCGCCGCGGAGAAGGAGGGTGCCGGCGGGACCGGGACCGGGTGCCAGAGGAGGTTCGTCGAGTTCACGAGGGCCTCCGTCGACGTCACCCGCATCTCGCTGTGCCTCGTGGACATCAAGAACCTCAGGTGGTGAGCTGGGCTCCCGGTTTGTTTGTGTATGCTTGCTGTCAGGCTCAGCTAGCTCTGAATGATAGAGTTTCATTGTTTTTCCTCTGACAGAGGCCTGATGCAAAAGCTTTGCGCCGTGGATCCCAGCCTGCTGACGAACAAGCAGAAGCTGGCGTTCTGGATCAACATCTACAACTTCTGCGTGATGCATGTACCGTAAGCTAATCCTCTGATTTTTTTTCACCTTAAGCGGAGTTTTAAGCGTAGGCTGGCTGACGAACAACTGCGTGAATGAAAACAAATAATGCTAATTCAGGGCAAGTCGTTTCGTCATGATTGATTTCAGGCGTTTCTTCAGCACGGTTTACCTACATCTCCAGAGAAGCTTCTTGCACTGCTGAATCAGGTGCAGTGCTCTCTTTCCACTTACTAACACACACACACACACAAAAATGATTGCTTCAGGCTATCTTTAGACAAATTGGGTTTTCGAAAAAAAATATGTTTACACATTGAAATTGCAAACGGCAACTGTCATTCATTCAGGCTTCAGTGAACGTCGGAGGAACAGTACTGAATGTGGTGTCGATCGAGCACCTCATCCTGAGGCACTCTCCTGACGGCAAGCAAGTACGCAAGGCTAGCTCTCAGACCGTTGTTGCTCACCTCTGCATGCACTCTTCTTAGCTTGAAGAATAATGCATCATTGTTTCCCTTTCCATTAGAATTTTAATCTGAACATGATGATGATGATGATGATGATAAGGGTATCATGGACGACGAAGGACAGATGGATCTGCTGCACTCATACGGGCTAGGGTACCCGGAGCCGAACGTCGTCTTCGCGCTGTGCAGAGGCAGCCGCTCCTCGCCAGCAGTACGTGTGCCGTCTGTCTCATCGCTGTCGGCTTCGACCAGCTCCTGTTGGGCCGGGGCGACCGGCCTGTCGTCGTTTCACTCTCTGCTGCTCCAGATCGACTGAGTCGTCGCCTCACGTGGCGTTGTTGTGCTGTGCAGCTGCGCGTGTACACGGCGGAGGACGTGTCGAACGAGCTGGAGCGCGCCAAGGTGGAGTACCTCGAGTCGTCGGTGCGCGTCGCCGCGTCGGGGGGACGGAAGCAGCAGCGCGCCGTCGTGGTGCCCAAGCTGCTGCACTGGCACATGCGCGACTTCGCCGACGACACCGCGTCGCTGCTGGAGTGGGTGCACAGCCAGCTGCCCACCAGGGCGTCGGCCCCGCTCCGCCGGGCTATCAGGGAGGTCCTGGGCGCCAACGTTAGCAGCGGCGGCAGGGCGCCCACGCCGGCGCCGGCGCCGGCGGCCAAGATGGTGGAGGTCGAGCCGTACGACGCCGACTTCTGCTACCTGCTGCCCGTCTGGTGAGCGTGAACGACCGTCCGTGTCAGCTGGTCTCTGGGTGGCCGTTGGTCATTCCATCAGGGGATGGGCATGCTAGCAGCGCGCCGATCAAGTTTTGCTGTGAGTCTGTGACGATGGCTGTTGTATGTGTAGTGCGAGATGGTGATAATGTCGTGAAGCATGAACTACTTCCGCGGTTCCGCAGTACTATTACAGTGTAAATGCATACGTTTGGCTGGTGGTTTTTGAGACTAATGAGTTAGTTGATGTTGTTTCGTCGTGGAAGAAAAACATTGTATCATAACTGATAACGAACGGTGATTTTTAGCGTTTTATTGACGTGCAAATATATATATATATATATATATATATTAATTAATGTGGATTTTCTGCTCATAGAGGATAGCTGCCCCTGGGTTGTAGCTGCCCCCCACACTGGATGGTAGACACGTACAGGGTTGAATGGATAGATTTGATTAACTCGTTTTGACAAAGAGCAGAACCTCCCAAACCGGCTTGGACATTTTCAGTATACTGGATCACAAACCTTTGGTGTTGGACCACAAACCAGGATTGGAGCGTACCATTCAAAAAATCGCCGGACTTTAATAGACGCTTTGTTTTTTTTACAAGAAACGTTGTCAGGTGCTTGGGACTACAAACTTTGTTGATGTTGTTGATGTTGATGTTGAAACGTTGTCAGGTGCTTTTGTCAGGGACCGCAACATGTGTTCCCGAGACGTTGAAAGTTGAACGGCATGTGAGATGAGATGTTTATTTAATAGCTTAGGGGATATTATTTTCCTAAACCACGTTACTAATTTGCATTTAGTTGGCATCATATTATTTGTGTTAATTTTATCTACAAAATAAAACCCATATTTACTATATTGTTTACTGAAATTTTCAATTGGCAAAAAAAATAGTAGACAAAGAAATCTTATTTTGTAGATAATTTACAAAAAAGTATATAGTAAAAATATATTACAAATTTGACATGGACCCCACATTTGAAAGTTTATCAAAACATAGCCATAATGGATTTCATTTTGTTCGAGACATTATTTTCAACAATAATTTTGAAACGGTTCGTCAATTAAATTTGCGGTTTATAAGGTAGTATTACTTCTTTAAATACGAGAAAATTCACTCACTACTCACAGTGACACGTAGGGGGTGGGGGAGAGAAGAGATAATGTCTGCACTGTACTTCGGTGCCGACCACCAAGCAAACTTGCAGTCTGCTAACTGCATGTGTGTGTCAGCGCATGCATGTCTGTGTGCTGTTGGGAGGGGGAGCTACCACCCATGGATGGTAGAATAACTAGGTTATAGGAGAATATTTTTAAATATATATATATATATATATATATAAAGAAATCACTCACTTTATTATACATCGGGTTCTTTGTTTTATTTTCAGTATTTCCACAACCACAAGTAGTGATGCTATTTTTCTACTTCAGGCTTAGAGCATCTTTAAAATATTAGCTAAAAAAAGACTAATAAAATTTACTGATTTAGTTACTCTCTAAAATAAATTTAATAAAAAAAAATACTATAATACTCCAATAAACTCCATAAAACCAAGAGACTAGATGGTAGGATATCGAAAAGTAGAGAGCGAATGAAGTGTAATGAAGAGTTACTAAATTTGAAGTTATTTATAGAGTTTATTGAACACGTTTTTCTTTCAATAATAAACAAACTTACTTTTAGAAAACGATTTGTCTAGTCTCTTATATCTCTTATAGGATGACTTATTAACAAAATCATACAAAATAGCTTATGGGAGGTCAGTGTTGGAGCCAGGAGTAACTTTTAGGAGGGGCCAGTTTGCCTTATGGAAATTAATAACTTTTAGGAGGGGCTAATTTTGCCTTAGGTTCCATTTAGATCTATTATGGAATTGAATTTATTTTAATAATCATAATTTAGATATAGATTAACTAAGCTAATATAATTGTATATGAAGCTAATATAGTTGTATATGAAATATCTTTGTATAATATTATTGGCCATACAAGAGATATTTATGTGTCGTATTTCTACCGTAGAGGAGTGTGTTGAAGATTATGTTATAAGTTGTAAAATAGAAACATAACATGATGATCTATAAAATCTTTTTTATCCTCTCACCTATGAATTTGAGAGAGACTTATATGTGAACTTTGGAAAGTTAGGAAATATCAAATTCTAAAGCAAATAACCTAGTCTATTAAGTAGATTTTAGTCCCTAAAAAAATGAAGGGATCTAAACAACCCCTTATAAAAATCAATATGTAAGTAAGTCACCGATCACAAATTTGATGCTGATTAATATCTCAAAACTCAACAAAAATATCAAGTAGACTCTATCATAGACAAATTGTTGTTTAATTAAAATAGTCACTTCTGGTATACTGTATAGGCTATGTAGCAAATAATTGTAGATTAGTAATAGCAATGAACATTGATTATTAGCAACCTCTAGAGCTTAGCATCGCTACCCCATCTTAGACCTCCGTTCAAACTATACTACCGGTCCCAAGCAACGTGGTGCATGCAGAATTTAAACAACTGTTATGCCATTCAGTGTACTTAAGAGTGTAACCTAAGGCCTAAAATCTTTATTTTTAATAAAATATAGAAGACGACTTCACAAGCATAAGAGTCTAAGCTAAACTTGAAGATACAAAATTGTAGCAGCTGATAATATAAAAATTTGAAAATTTAAATATAGATTCACGCAAACGAGCCTCTAGCACAAATGGTTAGAGCCACTCAATGACACTCTACAGGTCTGGGTATGACTTCTCATGGGAGCAAATTTTCAGGTATTTATGCCATGGTTAAAAAAAAATCTCCTCGTTTATCCCATGACCAAAGCATAGATCTTTAGGGCCGGTCCAATCTCACAAGGGCTATGGTGTGGTTCCGGATTTTCTCGACCTACGTGAGAAGGTTTCTTTTATTAGATTCATGACATCATAAGATACAAGTACAATCAGAGCTGCCATAGCTTTAGCTAAAGCATCAACTGAATACACGTTCAAAATAAAAAAAGATGACTCGCAAAATATACATACAAATGAACATCATATATACTGGCTGGTGTTTGATAAAGTTTTCACAACTGGATAGTGACTATAGAGTATTTATTTTGCCAATCATGCTAGAAAATGAAAATGAAACAAATGCAAATTAATACAAACATTTTTCAGTTTTTTATTAGTCATATACTCCCCGCATACCCAAATAGTGTTCTCGCTTCTCGAAAAATAAATTTAACTATATTTATATTAAATATATTAATATTTATAATATATAATTAATATCATTAGATAGATAATTAAATTTATTTTTATAATAATTTATTTAAAAATATAGATGTTACACGTATTTTTTTACAAATCTAGTTAAATCTTTAATATGAAAAATAGAAAAAGACAATTATTTAGAAATGAATGAAGTATGACTTATCTAAGCAAAACCAGCCTTACCTACGGCTACGGGCTTGTCAGGCTTCAATTCGAGTCCGGTGTGAATTTTGAGACCCAAACTTATCCATTGGGTGGCCTAGATGCTGATTCTAGCCAACCAGTCAGCCTTTTTTTAGCCTCATCTAAACTTTTTGCTCATGTTTATGTGTGAGAGTACGGATGCGCGAGTTGATTGATAGGGTTTCAAAATGTTTAAGAAATAGATAAGAGTATGTTTGTTTCATGATTACAATTTGTCATGCCGTATTTAGGCGTGTCATAGTTTTTTTTAGATATGTGTTTGGTTTAATGTTGTAACTATGACTTATTATATTTTCTTATAACTTTATCACATGTATTAGACTTATTTTTTGATAAATTTTGTCACAAGTTTGGCTTCATTTTTTCTCGTTATACTTTCCGTGTCTACCAAAATTTATTGAAAGTCAGGTGCCACAACTTTGGGCAAGAACTAAATACGCTCTTAGCATTTAAAAGTGAATCTACCACATTTATATTACCTTTATCTCGTATAGAGTAAGCATAGCATGAAGAAATGACAGTTGGTTTGTATAATACTCCCTCCATCTCAAATTGTAAGTTATTCCAAAAATCTTGAAGAGTCAAAGTTTCTCAAGTTTGACCAAACTTATATAACAATATAATAATATTTATGATGTCAAATAAGTATCATTAGATTCGTTATCAATTATATTTTTATAGTATACGTATTTGATGTTATAAATCTTTATAGTTTTGTCTATAATTCTTGGTCAAACTTGAGATGCTTTGTCTCTCCAAGATTCTTGGAATGACTTACAATTTGGGATGAAGGGAGTACTATTTAACTCCTACCTTTGCGTACAGTCTTATTTAAGTAATACTTTCATCATAAAACGTGGATTATTTACTCACACTACAGTAATAAGCGAGCCTTGTTTATTTTATTAAATGTACTGAATAACGTTTGGTTTGTATTTAAATGACGTGTGAATTTCATCCCGTAGAAATATCTTTTTATTCTATCTTGCTATAAATTTTATTGGAATAGCAGTATCTTACTCTCCTATCAACAAATTATAGTGTCATACTCTTCTATCATTGAATTAATATACCCCATTTAAAATGGAAAAGCTTTTGTTCTATCATTAGTTTATTAATAACTACTCTCTTTGTCCCTGAAATAATTATTTCCTAGAATTCGTAGCAGTCAAACTTTTTTTTAGCTTTGACTAACTTTATAAGAAAATATAACAACATTTATGACTTAAAATAAACACCATATCAAAATATTTATTATAATAAATCTAATGATACTAATTTGATATCATAACTTTTAATGTTTTTTGGACATATGGTCAAAGTTTTAAAAAGTTTGATTTAAGACAACTCAAGAAATTTATTTTTTCAAAGATGGCGGGAGTATAACCTGAAGGGCTCATCTAGAGGAGTCCATGTCAACTGGGGGGAGCAGATGACTCCTACCAAATGGTTCCGATGATACCTTTTTTCATTAAAAAATCCGACTTCGAACAGTTTCTATTACTAAACGATTCCTTCTAGTGGCTAAATTTTTTGTAGACTCCTCCGCAAAAATTGAATTCCATTCTCGAGAAACTAGAGAACCGAGAGACATAAGACATGTTTGGTTATAGGCCAACACGCTAACCACGTCGTAGGCTCGGCAGCGCCACAACTTTGTGGCGAGCGGAATGACCGCCACACGTCACACTTCGTCACAGACAAAACCGACAAGTCAGAGAGAGAAAAACAACAGCTGTGATAGCCAAACTTTATACAACAACCAAGCAACAACCAAGGTTGTCAAACTTTTGTCGTGACGAGCTGCAGCGTGCAACCAAACACGCCTATGTTCCATTTTTAGCTTTTAACCATAGCTTTGGTTAAAAATCACATGAAAACTTTTGTTGTATTTCTGCTACGAATTTTTTCCAAATCTCACTATAAGAAGCGTTTGCCCACGAATATGAAGGAAAAAGTGTCCCATCATTAATTTTATAGACAAATTTGGATATTTCATTTTTTTGAAAAATTAATTTATTTGATTTGATTTTAAATATAGGGGATTCTTGTCATAAAATCGCATTCCTTGGAATCCCGGTCCTATTGACGGCTCCCAAAGCGGTCGCAGTACTAGTGGCTTTTCTCGTCCTTCACTCCCGTGCGCCTCCAACCCCCAAAAGCCAAAACCCCAGTGCTGTGGCAATCGGGATTGTTTTCCTCGTCGCTTCCGACTCCGCCATGCCACCATAGATCCAGCAAGGGCGGCGTCGTTGCGTTCAATCCTGTGCGGGGGGACGCGAAATCGCCGCCGGCTTCATATTGTCCAGGGCTTTCTCCGCCCAATTGCATCAGGTTTCGCTGCCATTTGCAGCGATTGTGCTCCAGTTCGTGGGGGAAGGTGAGTCCTCCCATTCCTCTTTTTAGATGCCTGGATCGACGAACATTTGACGGGGGAAACATCCCTTCTCCTCTTTCCTTCCTTGGAAAGATTAAACAAAGAACGGTTGTTCTTGTGTACAGGAGGAATCTTATCTGCTGAATCCCCGAGCTTCCGAAATGGATCTTGACATGGACGACTACATAGACCCCTACGAGGAGGCCGAGGCCGAAGCTGCCGCGGCCGAGGACTCCTCCGACGACCCCGACGAGGACGACTCGGATATGGAGAGCGACTACGAGGAGAAGTCGTTCGACCTCCTCAAGTCCGGCAAGCACCGGGTGCGCAACCCGGACGGCACCTTCCGCTGCCCCTTCTGCCCCGGCAAGAAGAAGCAGGGGTACAAGATCAAGGACCTCCTTCAGCACGCCGACGGCATCGGCGTCTCCAGCAAGCACCGACGTCACGGCCGCGAGCGCGCGAACCACCGCGCCTTTGCGCGCTTTGTCCGCACCGATCCGGACTTCGCGGAAGACCTCGTCGGTATCGTCGGGATTCAAGGTGCCATTACAACCACCCCTGCTTCTGCTGATAAGAATGGCAGTGCCAATGGCGATGGGAATGCCAAGGCTAATGGGGATACTGCTGGATCCAGTTCCGTGGCGGCGAAAGTGGTTCCGCCGCAGGAGGTTGAGAGGTTTGCTTGGCCGTGGGCTTGTGTTCTTGCAGCTGGGGCAGGGTTCAATCCCGAGGAGTTTGCTGATAGAGTAGTCATGTTTAGTTTGGTTGAGGTTGTGCCTTTGTTTGTCGATGAGATGGAAGTCACAGAAACCTTTGCAATCGTGAGGTTTACCAATGATTGGAGTGGATTCAATGACGCTCTTTCGCTTGAGAACCATTTCAGTGTCAATAAGCTAGGGAAGAAGGAATTTGAGACGAGAGATAGTGGTCTAGGTTCCGTGGAGGGAGATGGTGGAGAAGGTGAGGTCAAGGTTTATGGGTGGGTTGCCCGAGCTGAGGACTATGATGCTACAAGTGTGGTAGGAAGATTCTTGAGAAAGCACACCGTCCTGAAAACAATAGACGAGGTTTCTAAGACTGAATTAGAGAAATCAGGGAGATGGTGGCAATACTGGCATCCCAGATTGAGGAAAAGAACCGATACTTGCAGGATTTGGAGACAAAGAAGAATGCGACAGAACTCTCCATCTCAAGGCTTGAGGAGGACAACAGGAAACTGCATGAGGCATACAATGAAGGTAACCTGTGCAATTTCTCTCCCTTTCCTTTGGATCTACTTGATGATTTAGAGTTTTGCCTGCATGCTTGACATGTATTGTAGAGCATATTCACATATGTTATCTCTGTCTTGTACTCTATGTTTTAAATGTTTTTCATGGAAGTCCTGAAACTATTTGTTTTGTTTTTGTTCCATCTTTATATTGTACATGGATTATTTGAAGAAAAAGACATTGTGGGTTGTTAAGACGAATGCAGAACTTATTGAGATAATATTATAATGCATGAAGTTACTTCATGTCTTATATGCTTTATCATTATATGTATAAGTAAGACAAGACTAACGACGGACCTGATGAGATGAACATTCGTTATATGTGCGAGCAAACCTCTCCCAATCTTTAATTTTGAGTGCTTAAATTTCTTGGCTTTACAAAATCAACAAAGCAAATTTGCTCTGTTGGAAGTCATTTATCTTATAAATTCTATATCCTCTTTTTCAGAAATGCGCAATCTTCATCGCAGGGCTCGTGAAAATGCTCTGCGGATTTTCCAAGAGAATGAAAATTTGAGGATTGATTTAGAAAATAAGAGGAGAGAACTGAACTTACGAGCTAAGGATCTTGAAAAAATGTCAGCTGAGAATGCTAACGACAGGAAGACACTCGATGATGAGAAGCAGAAGGTAAGCTAAATAACTATACAAGGACTAAGCTATGCACATGTAATCTCTTCTGAGGTGGAGTATTATGCATATGGTGCTCTAACATGGAGTTATGGGGGTGTCCAACATTTTTTTATTTGAGTGTCTGACTTTAGCGTGAAAACAAGGACTTCATAGTTATTTGCTATTTTTTTGCAAATGTTGTTTAAAATGATTATCAATACTTTCACTTTGACAAGGGACACATTGCTGTCAAGTACTTTATCGTCTTAATTCTATGACATATCCCCAAGGACACCATGTTTCTTTCTACAACTTAATTGTGTGCATATAAAACTAAAAATAACAGCCTGAGCATATCAATATGATAGCATAAGTTCATACTGAAGTATCTTATACATTTTTTTGTTTCTCTTCTGAAATGTACAGGCAAAATATGATAATAGTGAACTTGAGCTAGCTAGCATAGAGCAGCAGAGGGCTGATGCAGATGTTCTCAAGCTATTGGCTGACCAGGAGGTTTGCACTTTGCACTTTGCACTTTTCTTAATGTTGTTTTTAGATGTTGCTCTATAATCTGGAGATGAGAATTGATACACCTTAATAACATCAGAGGGAAAAGGAAGATGTACTTGCTAGAATGCTTCAGCTGGAAAAGGAGCTGCATGAGAAGCAGCAGCTTGAGCTCGAAGTAGAACGGTTGAATGGTACACTCCAAGTGATGAAACATCTAGAGGGAGATGATGATGGGGGAGATATCCATGAGAAGATGGAGAAGCTGAGTGAAAGATTTGAGCGTGAAAAGAAGCGCCTGGAGGATTTGAGTGGGGATCTGGTGACAAAAGAGCGTGAAAGTAATGATGAGCTACAACAAGCCCGAAAAGAATTGATAAAGGTACTGCCCAGTTTCTCTGTTATAGTTTATCTCAACCATTTAATGTTCATAAAATGATTTAATTGGTGAAATGATTTTCACAACGATCAGGGTTTGGAGGAAGAGCTAAATGGGCGGACAGCTATTGGGATCAAAAGAATGGGGGAACTTGATGAAAAACCTTTCCTAAATGCTTGTAAGAGAAAATATGGAAACAGTGAATATCAGGTGAAAGCAGCAGAGCTGGTCACAAATTGGCAGGAGGAACTAAAGAATCCATCCTGGCATCCTTTTAAGATGGTTGAGGTTAACGGAGAAAATAAGGTACTTGCTCAGTTGTGTCCAGCTATGTGTTATCTTTAATGATTATAGAACCTATTAGTATTTGTTCAGAAATCATATTCATCCTCATTTGTTGTAGGAAATTTTTGCTGATGATGATGCAAAACTGAAGTACCTGTGGATTGAGTACGGCGACGATGTGTGTAATGCAGTGAAGGCTGCACTGTTGGAGATAAACGAGTATAACGCAAGTGGGAGGTATGTTGTACCCGAGCTCTGGAACTTCAGGAAAGGCAGGAAGGCGACGATGAAGGAGGCGCTCAAGTACCTGTTCAGTCAGATGGACACGACGACCAAGCGCAGGAGGGGCTGAGGAGGCGCCTGAGTCCGCGAAGCCAACAAGTAGCGTCTTTATGCTGTTCTGTGAGTCGAGTGCTGCTTGAGCCCCCAGTGGTGTAGTCTGGCAGAGGAGATACCTCTTTGTGCAGTGACATCTGATGTAATAAGTGCTAGTGATCAAGGCTTGGGTATGCATCATTTTCATATGCTTGTGCATGTTGTGCTGTTGCTGCAGGTGTCCTAAAACCCTATGTGATCGTTGAACTGACTACTGAATAATCATTCGTGCTGCCACTATTGTTCAGGTGTAAATAGTTAGCGCTTCTTTGCGTGGCTTTCTCGCATGTAATCATTGAATCATGCCACCTTATAATCAGCGAATCATGTCGCCTTATAGTCACTCGAGGTTTTCTGTCTTCAGATCTGATGAGAATATTCCTATATATGTTCCTATATAACCGCCATATAAACTGATCCAGGCCTGGGTATGCATCATGTTCCTATATATGTAACGCTCCTGGCCTAAAAACTGACGTGGCTGTGAACTGAATAATACTAACTCACTAACTCGTGAGGCCGTGACTTTCGTGCTGCTGTGTTTCTGTATATTTGTTAGTTGCCTGCTTAGCTGCGCTCAACATCTCTTCGCCAAGTTTCAAAAAAAAAAAAAAACATCTCTTCGCCCCGGTCCACACGCTCGTGGCACCGTGCTGGCTAGGCTCGGCGGAAACGGATTCCCATTTCGTTTCCGGCGACGAGTTTTGCATCTACAGTTCTCCGCAGCCAGACCCGTGGTCTAATCCCAGGCATCCAACAAACCACATCACACGAACCAGGCCAGACAGTATTCGCACTTTATGTCGAATCTCAACCCTTCACATTCTCTCCCATTCGAATCTACTCCGTAGTCCTATGCTCTCATCTCTTTTTATCTACTCCCTCCATTCCTTATTACTCATAGTATTGTTTCTCTCAAATAAATTTATTAAAAACTAATTAAAAAAATATGTCTAATAATACATCATAATATTAATATTTTTAATACAAAATTAGTTAAAGTTATTTTTTGAGAAACGAGAAACATAAATATCTAGGATAGAGAGAGTACATGATTACGTCACATCCTCGTCATTTTTTTTAAATGCTGTGCAGTAATAAAGGGTTTTAGTAGGAGGCATATGTCTCCTCCAAATTGCCTAGGAGAAAATGTTACTTACTGGAAAAGTTAATAATTTTTGTCTAGCCAAGTAAATCTAAAGAATATTATTTGATCGAAGGTCCCAGAAATTAGAAGTATTTAAAACACATTCACGGTAGTGTGGGATTACAAGTACTTAAATAGCTTGATTACAAAATTAGATGAGTTATAATAAATTATTTTTCTCAATTAGCTAAAAAAAATTAAATTACCTAGTAACTTAATTATATTTCTTATGCTAAAGTTTTACTGTATTAGAGCATGTATAATAAGAGGCTACAAGCTGACTAAATGGTGATACGGGGGAGAGAAGAGAGGAAAGAAAAGAGAAGTGGGTTATAAATTTATAACAGGCTCAGGTATAAGAAAAAAAAACTTCGTGGGAGAGATAATTGTGTCATGTATTAATTAGTAAAAAGTTAATTACTATATAGATGGGCTGGAAGAAAGCTATACAATTTTTTATAGCCAACGACCAGTCGTAACTATTAGTCTTGCTCTCAGGCATTAGCTTAGGCAATATGGATATCATAAGTCTACAATAAATCTTACAGCCAACGGCCAACTGTAACTATTAGTAAAGGACTAACTATTATATGGGTGGACTGGGGAAGGTTACAATAAATCTTACTGCCTAGGCAACATGAATACCATAAGTTGTAAGTATAATAGGAGGTTGTAAGTTGACTAAATTATGATGTGAGGAGAGGAGGAGAGAGAGGAGAATGAGTTGTAAACTTATAGCTGTCTCAGACTCAAGAACCAAATTGAGAGACAAGTGGGTCATGTATTAATTACTAAGAGTTAAGTACTATATGGATGGCGTGAAAGAAGCTTACAAAAATCTACAACCAGCGACCAACTGTAACTATTAGCCTTACTCTTAGGTATTAAGTTTACAAAAAATCTTACAACTAGCAGTTAGTTGTAACTATTAGTAAAGAACTAACTAATATATATGTGGGCTGGGAGAAAATATAATAAAAATTACAGCCAGCGACCAGCTGTAATTATTAGTAAATAACTAACTAATATATATGAGTGGACTGGAAAAAGATTATAATAACTCTTACAACCAACCACTAGCTGTAACTATTAGCCTTGCTCTTAAGTATTAGCCTAGGTAACGTGGATACTAGAATAATAAAACAAATCTTACAGTCAACGGCCATAATCAGTAAAGAACTAACTAGTATATGAGTGGGTTAGGAGATGGAAGGTCTACAATCACCACTATCATTATTTCTGTAACTTATTTCAAGTGACACTATATATAACGAGAAGACAGGGCAGGAGAAACTGGATTATTTACGGCAAAAAATCTAGTGTTTAACTATGTCGTCCTCCGCCAATCCGGCTGGTGGAGCCGACGAGGCGGCTGGGGACGGCGACCTGGGAATGCAATTGCAAGGTGGTGGCGGCAGAGCTACCGACGGGAATGGTGAGTGGTCTCCTGGACTTTCTTTCTTCTACACCATCACACATCGTAGCACTAACCATTTGTATGCAATAGTAGTCGATCTACTTTTCCCATTGACATCCGCGTGGCCAAGATTGGTGGGTGCCATGGTTTACAATCTGACACCTTTGGATTGCATACGTACTCCTGAAGGACCATAGGAAGAGGAACGCAGAGTAGAAAGAGAAAAGCAGCATACTTGATGGGGAATGAAGGTAGGTGCCAAGTTTGTGACTGTAAAACCCGTTTGGCCGTTTGGATCTTCACCATTTCACATGTCATTTTCCCGTGTTTAGGAGATTTCAATGTGCCGAGTGAGGATGAGGACTCTTATAGGATCTCCAAGGAGATTAAGAATTTAAGGTCTCAGTTGTCTCTGAAAAAGAAAGAGCTTAAGTGCTATCAGCAGAACAAGAAGCTGAGGATTGAGCTGGATCTGAAGGTGGAAGAAGTGGAGTGCCTAAGGAAGGAAAATGAGGAGCTGAAATCCCAGATCAAGGACCGCCAAAACGATGTATGCTTTGAACTTTCTAGTTACACCTGTTGGTATCACAAATGCATCTCTATATCTACAGAAACAAATGATTATTCTTTTGCAGGACACCTTATTTTGTCACATACAATACTTTTCTTGTAAGCTTGAGCAACTGATCTGTAGTGTGTCTGTGTTTGAGAGAGTACATGTCTACATGAATACATTATATGCATGCCGTTAACCACTGGAAAATACATGGTGCTTCTACTTTATCTTCTTTAACTTTGTCAATTTCCTCTAGGCTTTCTAGATTTTGTTTCTTGAAATTGTAGATGCGGATACTGAAAGTATCCATATTGTCTATTTTAAACCTCAGATCAGAACTGGGCACGTGGATCTGAAGCTATCCATATAGTTTATTTTAAACATTAAATCAAAACAGATTAAAGAAAAGGAGATGAAAATTACTCCAGTCAAGTTGTAAAGACAAATTTTAGTATCCATGAATCAGTTCCTTGGTGGTGGTAAAGTTAGGGACTTACGATTGAAGAATCTTGTTTTATAAAATACTGAAGGTCGATGAAATTCACCTACATTATGAAGGAAAAACAGGAAGGTCTTATTGGCTATTGACATCTGTTTTTTTTCTCCCTGTACTGTTCTAGATTTTAGAAATGTTGGACAGTCAGATTGAGTCTAAGAAGAGACATCTCCAACAATCAGAGAGCTGGATGACAAGATTCGAACTATCAAATGCACAGCTCGAGGAGCAAATTAAAAATCTGTATGATGAGGGAAATAGTGAAGGTTCGCAATGTTATTTCATGCTTATGTTATGTTGGGTGTGCATTGAGTTATCAACATCTCAAATTAATTTGCCAATTTGACATTTAGGAAACTAAATCAATGCATAAGTTGTGTTTTTTATACTCGTGAATTGTAATTGATGCTAAAGTTCAAAATTTACTTTTTCTATTACCAGATAGACTTACTGGGTTTACCTTTCCATGTGTGCATTAGCTCATAAAGTTTTTTCCATTTTATTTAAGAAATATAATCCTTGATATTTTTATTTTATAATCGATCAGAAAAACAGTTACTGCTAGCCAGACTATTGTTATTTTATCTTAAATTCTTACATTACTGGGTACATGGGTAGCAACCAATGATATTGTTACGGTTTTTTTTTGTATTCTTTTCCATTCTCAGAAACTCTCTACCTTATGAGTCATAAGACTTGTAGTAATGTGTCGAAGGCCACCTTAGAAGACGAAGTTGACAATCTCAAGTTCAGAGACGAAGACCAAGAGACCATATATCTTTGGAAGCAGCTTGACGTTCGCGATCAAGAAGTGAAGGACTTTTCGGAAAGGTGCAAATCCCTGGAGACTGAAATCATTACAAAGAACGAAGAAATCGACAGGGTTTGCAATGATCTTGCTGCTACACGCCAAGGAAAAGCTTTGATTGAGAAATCCTGTGCTGCGATGTTGGAGAGCTTTGAGTCGAAGTCCACAGCTGCTGTTAAGGCTTCGTCAGATGCTGTGAAGGCCTTCCCCCCCGAGAAACCTGGTGATAGCCAAGGCTACTTTAAGTGGATAGAGAGCTCATTCCAAGACTTGAGACAGGCTGCATATCTTTCCGGCTATGCCGATGCAATGATCTCTGCAAAAAGCATTGCGTATTCTTCGGTATACATCTGCGAATTATTGTCGGTTTCATTTTTTTCTTTGTTTCTGCTGCTGCAGCACTTCTTTTGGTTCTGTTTTTTTTTTTTTTTTTTTTTTTTGCAGTTTGAGCAAACGGATGCACAACAATCTGGTGTTGGGACTCAGTCTGTTGGCCCGCATGCTGGAGCTGGAGGCCGACTTGATGCTGGAGCTAGTGGAAATGGAGCCCTTGTTGAAGAATTGGCCCCAACCTGCGACGGAGGACCTGCTACACTGAACATGTGTAGAAACAGGCTTCATTTAGGACTCTTTTTTCGGGTGATGCTTCCGTAGTTTTTTTTGTTGTGCTGTTAACTTTGTGTGTCTCGACGTCAGACTTGTTCGGAGCCTGCGCCAGAAGTTGGAGATTTAAAACTCATTTTCATTTTAGCATTATTTGGCCATTCAAAAGAAGCAAATAATAAATGCATGGTTGTTGCTTCTGGTAACATTCATTCACACTTGGAGAAAAAAGTCCTTGTTGTCATCGCACCATAGTGCGCAGCTGCAAAAAAAGTTTTACAGTAGCGTTAGTAAAAATAAGAATAAAACAGCTTCATTTCTCGGAAACTGTAGTATTTTCTAGGAAATATAATGGCTGCTCTTTTATTAACTAGGCATTGTTTATTTTACGCACTGGTTTGTATCCTCCATGAACAACGTCATTATATGCCACACCAAAGAAACTTAGCCTGACGGTAATAAGAGAACATGTTTTTTAAATTACACAGCACAACGACAACACCTATAACACGCACGTACACTCACCCCCTATTATGAATACATGTACGCAAACCCTACCCTATAAGCATCTCCAAAAGATTGAGAAAGATTGAGCAGAAAGATTGAGCCGACATATCTCAAAATTTACAAAGTCACCACATACATCTGTGCCAAGTTGATGACTTAAACCTGGGTGAGCAGGTTTCACCACAAGAAACCCAACCAATTGATCTATGATCAGTTCGCAGAAGATGTTTAATTGTTTCATTCCTACAACAAAAGGCACATGACTTGTTCACATTCCATTTTTTTCTTGCTAAGTTATCTTTGGCTAGGATAACTCCTATCTTTAGAAACCACATGAGAATCTTTATTTTTAGAGGTAACTCTAAACGCCAAACATCTAGTGAGACCTTGATCGTTGACAAGGTTCCTATACGTTGAATTAATCCATTAGTTTTCAAAAGCCAAAAAAGTGTTCCTTTCATCATGTGAAACAATGTTCGATATCCTTACTAGGTACAAGAGTCTGCCACTCTAGTAATTTGTTTTCTACTAATACCCTTCTAAAAAAACATTAACATGAATCGTACTAAGAGTTTTTGCTACCGTAA
This sequence comes from Microstegium vimineum, assembly GCA_022036555.1. Classification (NCBI taxonomy): domain Eukaryota; kingdom Viridiplantae; phylum Streptophyta; class Magnoliopsida; order Poales; family Poaceae; genus Microstegium; species Microstegium vimineum. The sequence goes on along the minus strand of CM039134.1, from coordinate 16,002,691 downwards.
CATGCTTTTGGTGAACAATGTTGAGAGGAATTTGAGAGGATGTCGCCAACCAAGTATCTTCTCACAACTTAATTTTGGAACTATCACCATCTTAACTCTTCCTAAGCTTAAGAGTTGATCCTTCAACCTCATTAGGCTCAACAAAAATGAGAATCACTAACATATTATGTAAAATGTGATATAGTTTTACCTTTAATATATTTATTCTTAAGCAACTCTTGCCACAAACCATCTCTATTTCAAAGTTTGAATAATTTTTTTGAAAGGATCTTGATGTCGCCTAAAGGGGCAATGAATAGGCACTACTTTGCTTGCACACAAACTCGAGCTATAATTCAAATTCTACCCAAGGGAAAGTGGATCAAGTAATTTATAGAGTTTTTAGGGGTAGAGCAGAACCTATTCCACCACCAGGGACGAAGCCAGGAAAAATCTTAGGAGGGGCTGATGTAACATAGCACTAGATGAACATGTGTTTAAGTTTAGCTACACACTATAAATATTCATATAGATCGGCATGTCAGCCCGACCTCTAGCCATCTTCAACCTCCATATTAGCTTCTCAGCCCCACCTCCCGTTCAGAAACTTGTGAAATTTTACGAAGTGCTTCATGGATGCAGCAGCGGTAGGGGGGCTTGAGCCTGGCCTGCCCTACCGCTAGCTCCGTCGGTGTCCACCACCTAAATGTTGACAAAAGTGCACGAGTAAGTGGATTAGGACAAAACCCTAGAATCACCACAAATAAAACTAATAAAAGCAAATAGCAAGAACACAAGGGACAAAATGGTTTATCCCGTGGTTCAGTTCGTCACCAAGGCTTGCCTATGTCTACGTTGTTGAGAAAGCCGCTAAGGCTTAGGTTTTGCAACACTTGTTGTTGTTCTTAAGTCAAGAGAGTGAACTCTTGAGATGAGGGGTGTTTCACTAGATGAATGGGGCGATTACAAACCTCCTGGGGCTGCCCCACAAGTTGGCAAGCTCCACAGGCGACGCTCTAGCCGACTAGGAGTAAACTCAAGAGTAACAAATGCAATCCACTGACTTGAATGCGAACCAAGTGCTTTTATCGATGAAGAACATTTGGGGATGCTCTCTAAACGAAAGTCTAAATCTAGCTACACTAGCTTCATGTAAAAACCTTTCATCCTTAAAGTTATTTGGAAGAAAACTCATTTAACTTTATAATTTCTTCACAGATCAATCCATCTTGCTTTTTCATATGGATCTCATGTATTGTTTCATGTAAAACAATAACTCTTTCCATAATATTTCTAGTTGGAAAGAAATATGTCTACTAGGATTTAATTAGTTCAACTAAAGTAATCAGATTGGTGTCCTTTTGTAAAAGTTTTGAAACTCACATTTAGCAAATAGAATTGTATGTATTGTTGTATTTGATTCGCCTCGCTATTTTTAGGCAATAAAATGATGGTTCCACAATTTATATTGTAAAGAGGGAGACATTCATCGTGGAAGTCTTCAAACAAAGCCATTAAATCCTCTTGGATTACATACAAAAAAAAACTTCATAAAACTTAGTTGGATACCCATCTGAATTTGGGTTGAGTTATGTTCATTTGGAAAATTGCCTCCCTCATTTTAGACATAGTCCTTGTTTGTATCACATGAATTGAAACCAATATCTAGAAAGTGCTTCCTATTGTATTATTAGATTTATTTCCTATTCCTCTCAATTCATAGGAACCAAACATGGCCTTACAGAAACTTTGCACTATGATTTCATTTTCCTCATCATAAACCTAGTGGTTGTCCCCTCTTTTGGACTTCCATGGACACATAAAATATCCCCGATGGTTGTCCAAACACGTTGTTTTTAGACATCACAATTAATCACATCCTTGTCTCGTCCTAGTTCAAAAATTATTGTTTTCCTATTTTTCACCATTAGCTACTAACTGAAAAGGCTTTGTGTTGGGTCACTCTCTAACAAGGTCTTCCCATTAGTACCATTTTTATTTCCTCCTTTCTTAGAAAAGTTATGAGTCTTTCATGTAAACAATGTTTTAAAATTCCATTAGGGGATAAACATACATCTTCAACCTTTTTATCTAATTAATCTAGTTTATCTAAAGAACCTTTTTTCTTTTTATATGCCCTATAAACATTTTTAAACTATCGACCTAGATGTTGATGAAGGCATTTGGTCATTTTTACTTGCTAGCATTTTAAGGGAGTATAGCCATATGTTAGGCTCCCTTTTACAAAGCTCAAGCAGCTTCAAGAGTTGTTTGAAACTATTTTCTTTGCCAAATGGATTAAAATAGATCAACCCGTCAAGCGAAGCTCCTTAAAAGAACCCGTAAGTACTTTCGTACTCAACAAGTAAACATGGGGTTCATGAGGCTCAAAAAGGTACGACACTGGTTAAACTGCATTAGCTTTTAAGTTATCATAATTTTAGCATAGGATAGCATCAATATAAATATCAGCCCAATAACCAGATGATCGAGTAAACATGAATAATGAATAGCAAACTAGTAAATGATAGATTAAAGTCATTCTGTTCCATAAGAATTCCAGGCCGCTCGTATCCGTGAGGACGGCTAATATATCAGTTTTTAACACTCTGCGGAGGTTGTACACTTTACCCATGAGTCGTGTTTGCCCAAATGCCCCGGGATCATGACTCCCTTAACACTACCGAGGTGAGCGGGCAGGGAACACTATGAAGTCTTTCAAAGGGGTTCGCTGACATACCACAGACAGTACGGATCCACGGGCAAGGGGTATATAGGAGCCCCGGGATGGTACACACACGCAGCGGTCCCCACTCCAGCCGCTCCGCAACCGCTCGGCAATGGCAACTTTCGTGAACTGCCGCATGCGAGAGAGTGACCCTAATACTGAACTAAAGCCAGAGCCATATAGCCCCCATGGTTGTACTGTAAATCCCGGGTGATCGCTTACGGAGGTTCTAGAGCATCTCAAAAACTATACTCTAGTTCACCCTAATCCATGTTGCTAAATAGCAGATTTTACCATTGTTGCATAAGTCACTAGTCAGGTTTACATGATCATGGTTATGTCTCGAGAGCACTAGCTTGATCTACCCAAATGCATAAATTCCCAAGGTAACAAGGTATAAGGTACAAAGCTATGGTGAAACTAAATAGGATATCAAGGAAACACATGCAATCATGAATTAATGATTTAAGTGATTAGGACAACAAGGATGATCCCATGAATACTTGCCTTACTCAAAGGGTTCCTGCTGCTGCTCCTGCTCAAAGCAAAACTCCTGGTCACCCACGTACTGCTCACCGTCTGTACTCGATCACCACATTACACGCAATCACGCAGAGGCATAACATGCAAGCAACAAGGCTATAGATTAGAACAGTACACCAAACATAATAAAACAAGATTAAAAGTTTATAAAACACATCTACGTTTCACTACGATCACATAGACGCTTGAATCACGAAAAACGGAGCTATAACGAAGAAGATACGAATTAAACGGGATTTTGAAAGAGCAAGATTAAAGCATTACTAAATTAATTTTCTTTGACTTTCAAAAGTAATTAACATAGATGAAATCTATACTACTGGATAGAGCATGAAAATACGGATCTAACGCAACTTGAACGGGTCGATTTGGATTTAAAACGAGCAATTTATAGGCATTTGAAATAGAGTGGCAAAAATGTAAATATAATTTTCCTTTTTATTTTCGAATTAAAACAAACCGAGAAGAATTACGTTTTCCAGAACAGAAAGCGTAACGAGGGAATACGCTTCAGGACCGCGGGTTCAGTCTTTAAAAAGGGCGGGGTCTCTTTCGCAAATGCGTCAGCCGAAGGGGTACGCGACTCTGTGGACCGTCCGATTAGAAACAGACGATAGAGATTAGAACAGAGGGAGTAGGTGGCGGCGCTCGGCGGCCGGAGTCGGAGACGCGGTGGCGCCATGGCTGGACGGCGGCGACGCAGGGCAAACCGAGGATTCGGAGCACGAAACTCAACGCAACCGGGTCGAGAAGAGAGGGGAGGATGGCGAACGCGATGGTGGAGTTGGTTGAAGCGATTTCGTGCGGGGGCGGAGTGTCCACGCGGTACCGCGGCTCGGTACTGACGGGAACGCGGGGAAGTGCCCAAGCGAGCGAGGCAGAGAGAGTAGAGGGGTTGGCAGGCTCGGGGGACACTTCTTACCACGTTGCGAGACTTGGGGGCGGTGGGATCGAGTGGAGGAGCTCGGCAGCGCAGAGGCGGCGACGACGGCGCTGTGCTCGGTCGCGGCGGCGCTAGGTAGCTCTGCGGGACTTCCAGAGGGCAGGGGTGGAGACGGTGGAGTGCAGGGGCTCGGTTAAATAGCCCCGAGGGCGCAGCCATGATGGAAAGAGAGCGCTCCGCCGCGGATTTCACGAACGGCAGTAAGGGGAAGGCGGCGGCGCAGAAAGGAAAGGGAGAGGGAGGTGAAGAAAGGAAAGGGTCGGGGATGTGCTGCGCTCGGCTTGCTAGACGCGGCTCGGTGTCGGTTATGGGAAGGGGGATCTCCTACTCCGAATCGCGCTCGGCAGAGCGGTCAACCGGAGCGAGAGAACAGAGAAGGAGAGGGGGAAAGAAAGGAAAGGGGAGGGGATGGATCTGCCATGCGGGTCCGGCTCGTCAGTCAGGGAGAGAGAGAGAGAGAGAGAGAGCTGAGCGCGTGGGCTGGTGGGCTGGGCCGGGCAAAAGCCCATGCGGCAGAAAGGAAGTGGGGAGGGGGAAGCTGGGCCGGGGAAAGAAAAGGCCTCGGGCCAGGTAGCAGGGAGAGAGAGAGAGAGAATGTTTCTCTTTTTATTTTTCTGAAATTCCAAACACCTTTTCAAAAGAACTTTTGAATACAAATTTGAATTTTGCAAACTCCAGACAATACCAAAAGCTATACATCAGCATGAATGCAACAATCATGTTTCTAGTTGACAAATTTTATTTCATGAATTCTTTAATTAATTTTTCCTATATTTTAATGCCCACACAAAATGCATTTGAATTGCTTTTAAACTATTTTGAAAAATGCATAATTTTTAGGGTGTTACACTGGACTTGGACATTCATTGCCTCCGCATTAAAAACCGCGGAAGAGGGTGAGGGTGGGAATGAAAGGGTAGAACTATCTTTATGCTAAGCCATTAATGACCTTTAGGGATAGTAACCAAACAACCCCCTAAACTTTCGTGGAAAGGCCACTAAACTTTAGGTGTAACCAAACAAATCCTTAGTTAGGACTCTTTTTTGGGGTGATGCCTCCATGGTTTTTTTTTTGTTTTACCGTTAACTTGCCTAGAAAAAAAGTATTGCCTGAAAAACTAATGAAGTTCTATCTGGCGGCGAGACAAATTTAAGAATTGTCCGTTTTTTGTTGGAAACCCGAGAAAAGCTAATAGCAGAAAGCTTTACAACTTTACATATAATTGAATTGATTTCATTATACACTTTGATTGTAGTATTAAAATTTTAAATTGTTAATACATCAACTTGATCTAGCAAGAAAAGAAATTGGATTAGGTTATTTTTTAAATAAAAAAATAAAAAATTTGATAAGTCGTATTTTGTCTAGCAATGTCAATAAGTTTCATTTTTACAAGAAAATTGTGATAAAGCTACATGATGTCATGATCTGTATATATTCTAATATTCATCACGTACTGTAAAAGCCAACACATACTACTACTATGCATGTGTCCCCCTAATCATGGTGGTGCATGGTGATGATTAGCTAGCCCAGGCAGCAATGCCATGGCAACGATCAGCGGATCAATTTTAATGGCCTGGGCGCCACAGGCAGGGCAGGTCTGTTTGGTTGCTTGTCAGCAATCAAGGTTATTGATTTTGATTATTACCTGGTGGCCAGGACATTTGGCAGCTGGTTTCCAAAGCAGTTATTCAGGTTGCCACCTCGCGATCTGTCTCTAGAGGCACACACAAGGGCCAAGACGTGTGCGTGCGTAGAACAGCGGCTTGCCAGTGAAGAAGTTGTAGGACGCGCCATGGCTGTGTTTAGTTGTCTCAAACTTCATAAACTTTGGCACTATGCAAAAAGAAGATTTTCCGTCACATCAAACTTGCGGTATATGCATGAAGTACTAAATGTAGACGAAATCAAAAAGTAATTGCACAGTTTGCTTTAACTTTGTGAAACAAATCTTTTAAACCTAATTAGTCTATGGTTGAATACTAATTGTTAAATACAAACGAAAAGTGCTACAGGATTTTTTCCACCAACTTTTCATCTTTTCCCACCAACTACACACAACCATGCTGAGGTTGCTGAGCTGGCCTCTTCGACGGCCCTTGAGATGCGGCCCAACTCCGGCCTCTTTTAACTGACACACATAATATAATTGTATTTTTTTTGTCCAGAAGCTTGTTCGTTTGTGCAGGATTCAATCCAAGAGCTAATTCATTCCGGGCCAGGAACGAGTGAATCCATTCATGTCACTCATTCCAGGCCAGGATTAATTCCAAAGGGTAGGAGGTCCGGTTTCGTTCCGAGTCATGTAGACAAGAAAAAGAGAATCACATTTTATTCCGATTGGTTTTCATTCTGGACTAGTATAAAACGAACGCACATTTTAGTTTCCATCTGGATTGAAAACGGGTCACAACAATCCACCCGGAATGTTACACGAAATGGGCGATAGAAACGAGCAAGCCCTTAAACTACTTCCAGGCGGAATCAACCGGCTTTTTGGTACGACTATTGATCATGAGATGTCTGAACCTGCCTGAAGATGGCCAACGAGGTGATACTGGTCCGGCACACGGAGAAGCTGGCGCGCCTGAAGCAAGGCGCAGCTGCCGCACCAGACGACCAAGTACCCTGACGGGTGGTCCCGAATGGGCGTGATCCATCGACAGCCAGAGCTGCGCTGTGGGGAATCACGCTGCGGCCAAGAACATCTAAAAAGCTGCCCTCTGAAAAGTCCTGTGCTCTCTTAGGCCAGTCTCAATGGGAGTTTCATAGACATTAAATAGACTAATGTGACACCTTATTTATAAAGAGAGATGATAAGAGTTTAATAAGAATAGAGAGAGTTTTATCGATTCCCATAAAACTATCTAGCACTGTTTCCAACACATTAGATCACTGAAAACTATGATATGAAATTCCCCATTGAGGATGGCCTTATCTTTGCTTTGTCCTTCGGATCCCAAATTCCCTAAACACTTTTCTACCAGAGCCAAAAACAGCAAGCAAACAACCCTCACTGCCAGCGAACCGCACCAAACCGCTACCATTGCTTGCCATGCTGCTTGCCCACCACTGCACCACCGCCAGTGCCTCGATCGGACGCACGACAGCGTGCTGCTTGTGTAGGCACGATCATATATTCATATCCCTTCCGATAGCCATGGACTCATTACTAACGAGGAACATGCATGGTCGATTTGTGAAAGGGCCCCACCACGATCAAGTTAGGCGGCGGTAGCCATGGCGAGAGCTAGCGAGGAAGCAGAAAATGGCAAAGGACGAAGGGAGGGAAGAATACGGGCAGTTAGTGCGCTGTCGTTTCATGTGCGCAGCCCACGCTGGCTGCTGAAATTAGTGATGAGTCACGTAATCAGAATCAAAAGTGACAATAACTTAGCAACATCTTCTTTGATGGGGAAATTTTATAAGATTAGTCTCAGCAGAAGTTTTATCAAAACTTCATTCACAATAAGGACTGCTGATTGGTTACTTGTATTAACTTGCATAACATATATATTTTATCCAGTTTAGCTAATTCTAAATTAGGCAATGCAATTTGATGTTGTTTGATTCAACTGAATAGAGAGTTGTATAATACTATACACTTGATTGGTTGTATGCATAACTATCTAGTTTGTATATAGGGTGCATAGTGGATGTAATGCAATACTTGCATAGCTGGATACGGTCAATTTCTAGGGGATAGTGGGATGCAAATCAAAGCTGCTTTGAGGATAGTGCTAGCCCGCATAAAGCTATATGCAATAAACCAAACAACACTAAGTAGCATTTTCTTAGCCTGGAGAAAGAGATATACAAGTAAATATCCTAGCAGGTGAGGAGTCAAACACATGCACGGTTGAGTCTTTACACTAAATTATTAGAGTACACACAATATAGTTCAACAGTTCCACACACTCACAAGGTTTTCAGTTTTGGTAAAATTACATGACATTCACAAAATTAGTCCAAAAAATCACTAATCTTTTTAGACTTAAAATGTGAAATAATATCTGATCTAAACATAATATATAGTGTCATGGTTTATGACTATACGCGCGTCTACCTCGAGTACAAGCGCGTCTACCTCGAGTACAAGAATATGTAGCATAAACAATAGAATATAGTCTTAGATGAAATTTTTGCCACCTTGAGATTACTGAAATTTGTGATTTTTTTTCAAATATAAGTACGTTTAGAGTTATATATTACAAAAAAATTTGCAATAACTTGGGTGTTTTAGAAGAAAAAAAACACAATGTTGAAAAATCTGAATTTACACAGGCAATCCAAATGTTTAGTACACTCTATCAGTACACGTGGTATCTAAGAATGGTATATACTGTTAGCCCTAATAACCATGATGAAACTAAAATTGATGATTGAGACAAAATATGGGCGGGAAGGGCGAACAGTGCGGGAAATCAAAAACATTTTTTCCGCGCCCAAGAAAAAGGGAAAAACCGATTTCCTAATAACGCGGGGGAAGCTAGAAGAAGAAAGCAGCATAGAAAACCGCTAGTCGCATTTGCAAACTCGCAATACCCGGCCCTCCTCATTCCTCGCCGGCCGCTCTTCTCCAACGCGACATGGCCTCAATCGCCACCAAGGGCCGCGCCGGCGCCGGCTCCACCGCCGGCGTCACGGAGCCAAGGCACAGTGGTGGCTGCGTTTCAACTACGGCGTCCCCGCTGATGAAGGCGACGACAAGGAGGAAGAGGAGGAGGAGGGGAGAGAGAGGGTGCGGAGCGGAGGGAGACGTACGCTGTGGCCGGGTACGAGGAGGCGGAGGCGGAGGCGGAGATGGTCGCGTGCGGAGGCGGGAAGGCGGAGATGGAAGCGGTGGGCGTCGGCGGCAAGAGGCGGAGCAGCCCGCGTTTCGCTGATCCTGCCGCCCTCGATGGTAATCGCGTTCCGCTGCGCTGATCTAGCTCGCGGAATTCATTCACGTCGCAGTAATTTACTTGCTACTTGTCGAGTTGTCGTCGCACTTGGGGTTTGCTAGTGTTTTATTTTTTTTTAATCAGTGTTTGCTAGCTCTGTCGTCTCATAATTTCAATTTTCATACAAAAAGTCGAGATCGGCGCAAATGCATTTTCATCGCAAGTTCGTAGGTGCGTCATGGATGGCGAAAACGAAATGTGCCCGACGAAAGGGGATTTTTGGGAGCAGGGCGATGAGCGATACCCACAGTAAATTGTAAAACTTGTGTAGTGTTTTCTCTGCAAGGGAACTACTGAACTGCCGCGTCCCACGGCTATTAACTTAAGGAAAATATTCTGCAAAGGTGCATTTTCATTTAGGACGGCATCCTTCAACTGCAATAGATTATCGCTGTACTGCCATTTTTGCTTTCGTGTTGGTTTGTGAGACATGGATAATGGCTGAATGTAACATCCACTGTTTATCTTGCTCAAAAACATCCTCCACTGTCATGTTTTGTACAGTGGAGCAGGAGAGAAACTTTCCACTTTGTTTTCTTCCCTTGCATTTTGATTGATTATGTTCAAATACAGAGGAGATCAACTATCTTGAGCCCGCGGAGCTGCCACGGAGGAGGAGGAAGAAGGCAATCGCCAAGCGCACCAAACTGAATGTTGCTGGAACTGAGGTCCAGAACATCATCAGCCAAGGTATGAAGAAACCACATCACCTGTTTCTCAAATAGCAAGGAGGGTGAACCTTCTGAAATGCAGTTTGTGAGATTTTGTCTATGCTCAGTGGTTAAGGGCCCTGAACGGGACTATGAGGAGAATGAGAATCTGAAGTTGCAGCTCGCTTTGAAGACAGCAGAGCTCAAACAGGAAGAGAACCGCAGGCTCCAGTTAGAGTTGATTCTAAAGTCCAAGGAGATTGAACACCTGAAAGCTGAGAATGAGCAACTTAGAAAGAATGTAAGCTTCCTACGCGATTCTGTTTAATCAGTCTGTCTTGGTTATTAGCATCACAGGAAAAATAGCCATGCATGCTTGAAAATTTAATCACTTAATGTTATTGTTTTATTCTTTTTTTTTCGTGTTGTTTTATTCTTTTCTAGTGTTGAGTAGCAGCTCACAGTTTTCTATTCGTATATAGTTAGCACTATTTACTATTAGTAGGTAGGTAAAGGCTCTTTTTATTCTCCTAATCAAGCCAATGCTGATCCATTAATCAATTGATTCTTGTAGTATATATTTATCTCAACTGAATAACTCATCATAGCAAATGAGCTATGGATTGAAACAAAAACATTGCCAAGGATGAAGATTGTTTCTGTCATCACTCATCAACCTCTCACAAGTGTTTCCATGCATAAACTTAGTTGGGCTGTACACATGACCTTAATATGATGTCATGGACTTATGGGTTTCTGAATTTCTAATTGACCTATCCCAAAACTAGGATGTCATTAGCTGATTAGCTCCTACTTGTAACAGAAGAAACTTGAGAACCCACAGGCTATACATTTTGGATATATTTTCTTCTGCATTAAACCTCCTCTGTATTGTCTTTCAGCTCAAAGTCAGTTACATCTATGTGCTTATTTGACCTTTTTTTTGTGCGTGTACACTACAGGCAAAGCCAAAAAGAGTCGAAAGGTTATGCCGATCCTGTGGTGCATATGTCATGCATAACTACCGCAACTGTCCTAAGAGGCGAGAAGCTGCTTCTTCCCTTGAAGAAGAGGCTGGAGAGGACACCTACTAACACTGCAAGGCTACGGCTGTTCGTCACGTCCCTTTTGCGTGATTGCATCGATCGATGCATGGATCTGTTGATACCTAGGAGTTCGCAAAGTTCTGTTCCATCTTTCTATGGTTGTCACTAGAACTCTAGTGCCGGGAAGCAGTATAACTAGTGGTCTAGTGGATTTAGTGCAGAACACATAGATGTGTGTGTGTCAAATCGGTTTCCCTTTATGTGATGTTTATGGTTAGCTTATGTGTTGTTTATGTTAAGTGTTAGCTTATGTGATGTTTAGGGTTATCTGATAAGGAGTTTCTTGCAACTGCTACGCCCTGAATAGAAAGTCATATATTCTTCTGCATATGTGTCAGAACTGCTTGCATGTGATCTCAATTGCAGTTGTCTAATTAGCTGGCGAGTTGTGCTTTCGTGCAGAAAGACCTGTGCTGTGGACTGTGGTGTGTGGCCGGGTGAAATTGCTTGCACCCACTTATTTTTCCAACAAATTTCAGAACCTGAAATAAGTAAATAGCCCTTGAGGCACGTATAACTGATGTAATAAAAAAAACCATCATTCAAACAAAGAAATATCACCATTTTGAACTGAAAAAGAAATGTCACCATCACACAGCACATGTAGAATGTATGACATACACTCATACAGTGATAAGACATGGTATATATGGCGACGTGATTCAGAATTTGGGAGCAGAGGCACACCCCCACCCAACCACAGGACACTACACCTGGAACTTCAGCAAACCAAAAAGCATTCAGAATCCCATGTCGAGTAACGACATACCAATGGCTGATGCCGATGCAGGCAACCCGAGCGAACTCCTCGTCTGGCCATGGACTGGGATCATCGCCACGATCAAGGCCGACGGCGACGACGCCACGAGCACCCTGGCCTCGCACGCGCAACAGCACTTCGCCGGCGTCCCAACCACCGCGCTCCAGGAGGCGGCGGCCAGGGCCAACCACCACTGCTACTTCTTGCTGCTCCACTTCGTCGGCAACGGCAAGAGTCGCTGGGCCGGCCTCCGGGACGCCATGTCGCTCAACTTCCACTTCGCCCGCGGCGCCGGTCGGAGCGAGTGGCAGCGGCAACAACGCGGCGACGTCGACGGCTCTACTGCCGGTCGCGTGTTCGGCTGGGCAGCCGTGGAGGAGGACCTGCTGGGCAGCGGCGTGGTCGGGAGGTTCCTGAGGGAGTCCGGCGCCAAGGCGAGGAGCGTGGAGGACGTGCAGAAGGACGAGGCGAGGCACGCCGACGCGCTGGGCGCCGTGCGTGACGAGTACGAGAGGAGGGAGAAGTTCTTGAAGGCCAAGAGCGAGGAGATGGCCAGGAGGCTCCGGAACGTGGAGCAGGAGAACAACTGGTTCCTTGCCGAGCTCAATGGTTGATCCACTGACTCGTTTAGGCCTAACTGCATGGAATTATATATGATATAGGCCTAACTACATGGATTAACCTGATGACGCAGTGCTCCTGTGTTTGTTTGTCAATCAACAGAGGTAAAAGCCATAGCTGACAATAAATTGCCAGAGCTGAGCCGTGGCGTCGATGATGAGGAGAACGAGATGCTCAGGGCAAAGCTCGATGCAATCAGCGGAGAGATCCAGTTGAGAGTGGAGAGGATCCAGGAGTTGAAGGAATGCAGAACCGAACTGCACTGCAGCAAAGTGGAGAAGGTATATATATATATATATATATATATATGCTCGTGGTTTTATCAAGATTTCAGCGTTCTGAATGGATCTGCACTCTGAACCCACTCCGTGTTGTAGTGATGGACACTGTCGAGTTTTCGTTCAGATTTTTTTTTACTGTCTTTCGTTCAGATTTTCTGTCAGGCCATGTATTAGCCCCTTCATTAGTCAGTACATCACAAGCAGACACGCAAATTGTTCCATTTTCTGTGTATTATCCATCTTCTTAGACCTTCTCAGCACAACATTTTAGCTTATGTTGTTTTCTGGTATGATGATTCAATCAGCTTGTCATCGAGGTCAATTCATTGGAGATGGAAGATAGAGAGGCCAAGGAAAGGGACCACGTTCAAAAGCTTCAGGAAAAACATAAGGTTCATACTTACCTATCTGGACATATATATAATAAAGTTAGCAAGATCATTCGCGTCATCTGTTTCACATATGACCAACCAATTCATACAAAGGCACTTGTATTGTATACATGTTGTTTAGGAAGAGATGGAAGCAATAAATGCAAAAGTAGTTCAACTTGAGAAGCAGCTGGAGCAGAAGGAAGCACAAGTGCCCGCAACATGTCTGCTGGACATGATACTACAGACAGGGGGGAACCTCAGGGAGGAAGAATGCCAACATCTTTATAAATTGACCACAATCTGGAAAGAGTGTCAAGAGCAAGAACGTGAAAGGTATCAAAATGCACATATTGACCTAACAAAGCGAGATAGGCAGAACAAAGAAGAGCTTCAAGAGACCCGCCAAGAACTGATTGAGGTAAACTACCTTTTATTGTTTTTTTTGGGGGGTCAAATTCTCCATTTGTATTAGTACTGCCAGCCATTGTTCATGAAAACTTTTCTCTGTCGAATCATCACTACGCTCAGTGTTTGGAGAGCATGATGATCCGCGGGCACGCGGTCATAGGGATCAAAAGGATGGGACAGCTTGATGAAGAGCCATTCTACCATGCATGCAAGATCAAGTACAGGGATGACGACCCACAGGGCAAAGCTGCAAGGTTGGTCTCAATTTGGCAGGAGGAGCTGAAGAACCCATACTGGAATCCGTTTACAACTATTTGGGTCGATGGAGAAGAGAAGGTATTTCTCAAAGTCCCCATCTAATTTTCTCAATGTTGTGGTACAAGACTGGTTGGTTACGGTCTTCTTGCCTCTGGATGATTTCAGGACATTGTTGATGAAGAAGATCCAAAACTGAGACAGCTGTGGACTGAGTATGGTGACGATACCTGCAATGCAGTGAAGAACGCACTGAGAGAGCTCCATGAGTACAGACGGCAAGCAGTGAATGAGCTCTGGAACTTCAGGGAAGGGCGGAAGGCTACAGTTGGAGAGGTGGTGAAGTTTATTTTTGAGCAGCTGAAGATGAGGAATTAGTCTCATGTACTACATACACACCATCACCAGTTTCCTATTGTAGGCAACAACATTATGCCATTTCCGTCCTAGAGTGAAACATTTAGTCCAATCTGTATAATCGTTTCCTATTTCCAGTTTTATATTGTTAGCCATGTGCAGTTTACGAAATAAACATTACAACATTGTGGGTCTTTAGAAGAATTGATTCTCCCCTTTATAGGCGTTACAATTTTTATGCCGTGCTTATAAGTAAATCCCTTGATTCCTTAAGCATACAGTGACAAGAGTCATATATAGTGATTCCTTAAGCATAAGATATATAAATATGAAGGAAACAAAACCATAGACACAAATGAGTAAAATTTAGCTGTCGATATCAAATGGGAGCTGACAATTTCATACAGTGATCAGGAGAATAAAAATCCAAATGCAGAATTACATCCCTGACGTCATGGATCAGCCATTGGCAATAGCAGTGGTACCACTACCAGGGATATAAAATGGATTCGAATTAGCATTCAAAATTACTTTTGTATTTCTTTGTTTTTGGTTTACTTGTATGTATCATTCCATCATCAGCTTCTGTAACACTTAAATCCTTATCCAAAGTTGCAGGAAAAACAAACATAAACATTCTGTTAATAAGGCCAAAAGTGGACGTACCCAGTGCCGTAGGCTCCCGCACTGCCAAAAGTGGAAGGAAAGAATTAAGAGGAATGCTAACCTAGAAAAAATAGAATCACAGGAGTTATACATGGCTTAATGCTTAGCTTGGGTCTTGTATAACCAACCATCTTCAGTATATTTGATGTATCATATCAATTTTACTTAACTGATACAAGTCCTAATTCCTAGTGTGCTTGCAATGGTTGCCCCCATCTCCCTCTCTCTAGCTATCTGAGCAACAATCTTAGATATGTACACACATTCTATATATTATTCTAATTTTTGTTCTTTATTTTTGACAAATTAAGAGATTCATCATGCCTATCTTCTCTCTATTTTATGCTTGACACCTTTTTTTATCTTCTTCACAGTAAAAGGCAAGTCCTCAGTTTCCAGAAACTACTGCCTCAAATTGTCCATCTTTTAAACCACTAACTGACATTCATAATACACAGCATGCACAAGAAGAAAATACCATAGAAGCCGCACAAGCATTAGCAGATAATCACAATATAAATATAGGCTTCTAGTTATATATTCATAGATAGGCTGGCATTGATTCCCTGTTAGAAAATACAGACATTCACTATTAACCGCAAAGGCCGACACAGAGATGTTTAATTGCTTCCGTGTTGTTTGGATTGCTGAGAACATATGTTGCAGTCTTTCCAGTGCTTTCACATGTCAGATTCAGTTGATTTCCGAGCTGTGAAGACTGCAGAAGAAGCTAATATTAATAAACTTACAACAAAGATATACAAATAAAAAATGGAACAAGAGTTTAAGCACGAATGGCTGCAACAATAACATGCATACTGAAAGTAAATAATCTACATACGAAAGTTCTCATTACGCTTATAGGAAAGCAAGCTAAAAACTGCCGCCAACAGCAAATTAGCTGAAAACCAAGGCAAGATTGTGGTTGAAGTTCTGATGATGCTCGTGATTTTATCTGACATATTTTTTATAAAGTAAAAAAAAAATGCTCAGAGTTAGCTTGGCATTCATCCTGTGTTAATATACACATTATCCTGACTAACAGGTTAAAAATTTACAAACTGGTGATTACCACAGCAGAGCCATTAAGTACAAATAGTCGGATCATAATTCATAACTACAGAAAAACTTACCATGCAATAGTTATTTGGTGTGTTGCAACTCCACTTTGAAGTAGGCACACAGCTCAAATAATGGCACCAAGAACAGTGCTCACTAGCATTGAACCCTTGAAATAGCAACACCAATCCAACGGTGAACCTGCCAACAATAAAGTTTAGCTAAACTAAAAGAGTTGAACTGCAGTGGTTGATTAGATTATTAATCTTAATCTCATTGTCAAGATATTTACCCAGAAACAAGTGTCACTATAGCAATAACCAAAAGTATGATTTGATATGTCTTGAACTTCTGTTTAGTTACGCCCATGGGAAATCCAAGAGGAGAGTTCTTTTGGTTAATGTATCCAAACTGTGGTCGCATTAGCAGTACAAAACCAAGACAGAACCCTGACATAAATCCTCCAAGGTGAGCGAAGTTGTCAACATGTGGAAGGATCCCAACAGCTAAGTTGATGACAATGATCATAACTAGAGTCAAGAGTGCTGCAAACTGATATTTTTTTTCAAAACAAGAACAGAATTAGAAACATGGAATACAGAATGGTTTGTGAACATACTGCATATATTAGAATCAACCTTGTTCTCATATATCGTCCAATTTGTTATGAGCTCTGACAGCATCGAGCCCAATAATCCAAATAGTGCACCTGAAGCACCGACAGATATATTTGACACCATAAATAGAGAAGACAGCAAGCTGCCACCAACACCAGAGATCACATACAGTGTACCAATCCTTACTGCAACAGACAATCATCAATCAATGGTCAACTTATATGATCACCAGGCCTTGAAATAACCGTCAGGTGCCAGATAATTAAGATGCTTTTTACAAAGATAAAGAGTCTGTTTTCCTAAAAAAGAAGACAACTACTGAAACTTTCTTTAACCGAACCAGACAGGGACACTTACTGAAACCAAATTCCTTCTCGAGCCTGATTCCGATCATTAAGAGACTCAACATGTTAGCGAGTATGTGGACAACTCCAGCATGCAACCAAATGCATGTAATGAGGCGCCAGCCTTCGTGATCTTTGGTAACTTTACTGGTTTCCAGTGCCCCCATTTCCAGCAGCCTGGGAATCGAAACATGTTAGATGAACCATCAAACTATCAAGATTATACAAATAAGCAGGAAATTCAAGTACTGCCACCCGAGGGCATAATTACCAATAAAAAATTATGGATGGTGAAAAGTGATCCTTAATACATTATCAAACAATAAGGTTTAACAAGATGATATAATATACTAGACCAATGTCCTACCATCTACCAATCGAGGATCTCAAAGACAGCACATTTCACAAAACCTGCACAGTTTCTCACATGCTCACAATGCAATAATGCATACATCTAAAGCAATAATGTAAACCGAGCAAAGTGCAGAAAGATCCAAAATTTTGGACAGATTAGAATAGTGAATAGTGGCGTACGTGGCGGAGGAAGGGCCGACGAGCGGGTTCTCCTTGAACGACTGGAACGCGAACCTCCCGAGCTCAGGCGCGAGCAAGCAGCCCTGCGCGGTGGCGCTCTCGCCGACTGACCCCCCTATCGCGGCGCCGGTGGCCCGCGCGTGGGCGGGGCAGTCGTTGACGTACATGGTGAGCACGAAGAGGACGATGTTGGCGACGATGAAGAGCGGCACAAGGAACGGGAACCACCGCCGGAACGGCCGGAACGTCGGCGGCGGCGGGCGGCTCCGGTGCTGGTGGTGGGGGCCGTTGCGGCCGTGGTGGCCGGGGCCGTGGCCCCCGTGGCGCTCGCTCTTGGGCCGCCGCTCCTCACCTCTCCCGCCATCGCCGCCGCCGCCGCCGCCCGACGCCACGTCAATGGGGACCACCGCCGTCTCGCCCCGCCGCGGCATGGCACGGCCGGCGGCGGGGGGCGCGTGGCCGGCTGGAACCTGGGTAGCGGCGCGATGAATGCGAGCGAGCGCGCGGCGCGGGATTCTGCGTGCCGGGAGGGTCGTCCGCGCGTGCTGCCTCGTGGTGGAGATGGTGGGGAGGAGGGAGAGAGGCCGGAGACGCGGTGGCGACCTGGCCCCCCACCTGACCTGGGATGGAAAGGACGGAGAAAAAGAATGACTCCTAATTTTAGTGTTTCCCTATATACTGGGGAATGCAAAGACTTGGCGACACTAATCATGTCCTTATAGGCGTCTTCTAATTCATTCAAACGAGTTATTTTAGAGGACATGTTTGGATTGAATTTGTACTCCTTGCAGGCTGCAAAAAAAAAAACCCTCAAAAGGTGCCAGCTTTCTGAAGTAGACAAATTTGATTATACCCAATTTATTTCATTTTGTGTGTGAGTGCACACGGAGATCAATCAATTAGAAAAGGGAATAAAGGTGTCGCATAAAATTTAGGAGAGACGATTCATTTTTTTTTTTGAGCATGGACGATTCAAATTTTCAATTGAAAGATGTACACATAGTCCATTCGAATCAAGGCAGAATTCGCCATCGCTTTCTTTTGCGTACCCGCTGATAGGAAACCACTGCCTACTATCAACTCCATTAACCGCTACGAAACACACAAATAAATATGGGCAAACCACCACGTCGCTGTCAATTAACGACTTGGTCCGTGAACTGACCTTCCTTTACGTACGTGAAACAGAATATCCGATCACATAGATTTGCCTGTCCGCATCATGCTGCATTTGGTACGTCCTGAAAAAGACCTGCATTTGTTGAAAGGATAATACTCCTTCCAACATTTGGCAGACTTGCTTTGATTCTGAAACATCGTCAACATTCTTTTTCCTAACATCATCATTATCTCTAGTTACTCAAGGATCAAGTGTTCGGTAACTCATATTACAACAAATATGAAAACTCTCATGACACCAATAGGCAATAGGCAATAGCACACAACCAGATAAGCATAAGCGATGAGGACTCATTGAAGAATTACCATTTATCAAAATTGAGTTACAGTTTGGTAAGCACAATTAATCATTTGTCACACTATGTTTTGATTTTTAAACTTTCTTCAAGTACAAACAATCGAACTTCAACCCAACTCAAAATACAGCCTGATAGGATCTAACTGTAACTCATAAGCATGACAAATGTTTATACACAATATAAAGGCATCATCACTCTTGCTTGAAAAGCGCCATATTTATGCATGCTCATAGCAGAAGCCTCTGCAATAGATAGTGCCCAAATCACCGGTTTCTGAAGCATAGATGTTGTACCCTACCAGGCAAGCAAAATACCTGGATAAAAGATCCAAGCAATTATTGATGCCGAGCTGTTTGCCACGGGATGGTGGTAGGATGCTTCATACTAATTCAGCAATCCCTGCAGGCACTGTATCATGTGCTGGGACTGCTGACTGCGGATGACATAGTGGGTGATCTACAGGTACTTGATCATGCCACGGCCTTCCACACTGAGCTTCGACGCCTGAAGGTTTTTCTTCTTGGGCGCTTTCAGCTGCTGCAGTTTCTTGTTCATCTGCGAGTCCAACGAGAAGAATCAGCTATTGCTCAGTTGGTCCTACGTCAGCAATTAACAGGCACGAAAGAACCCCAGCTAGCTTCTTATAAAGGGAGACAAAGCCAAAGGTATTTTAAAGATGGAAGGAAAACCTTCAGCCGACGCTGGTCTTGGACAGCCTGCTTAGCACGAGCTCGTATCTGCTCAGGGTCAATTTTGGACTGTGGACGAATGACAAAGTCCAAAGGCGAGGCTTCTGGCCTAGATGCATGCTGCCTTGAACTACTTTGCCCAGACTTGCGTCTAAATACAAAGCATAAATAAAACAGATTAAACTGACAATTAAGAAATGGTGAAAACATGCACCTGTGCATCCAAGGCCAAACAAATATGATTGAACTTACTGTGAAAAGTCAGCATCAATATCATCATCTCTGGATTCCATTCCAGAGCTACTCGACGAAGGTCTTCATGACACAAAGGATAACCAATAAGAATACAAAGTACACACAATATACAGGATAAGAAGATGTAGTACTCAAATGGCCAATAAGTACACACTTACTTCTTCATCTGTGGCCGCCTGTAAGGTGCTCTTTCATCATCATATCTCCTCATGTCCTCAAATCTTGTGCTCTTGTTGAATATTGGTCGACTCTGATTTTTTACAAGTACCAACTAAGAACCCTCCACAACAACAAACACAAAAACATATATGGATACTGAGAACAGACTTACCCATTTATCAACCAGCTCCTTAGCCAACTTCCTATTTGCAGTAGTCTCCTCGTCAGATTTAGACAAAAACATAATGACCTAAATATGCACCATTGGATATATTTAGCGCTTAACAGATAATCTTCTGCAAAATAATATATCAGAGGGACTGGTATAAGCAAACCTTTCCCAGGCCACTTTTCTTAAGCTGCTCTCTTCGGTCAAATTGTTCCAAGTCAATTGGAAACTGCAAGGGGCATGAACTTCCATTAGCAACCAAATTCCAAGCCATCCAAAAATATGTCAGACAACTACGCTCTTGTGCAAAATAAATAAAGTTCTACAATGCAAAAAGGTCTAAGGAAATAAAGATGCCTACATCAGTTAATAATTTCAGTACAGCAGATCGAATATTCATGTTTGGCATGCTTCCGTCAGGTAATGGCTCAAGCCAATTTTTTAGAAGAGTGAGAACTCCATGGTCAAGAAATTCCTGCTGAAGATTCTTCCTGTGAAACAGAGATAAACAAGAAAATATTACTGTTAGCTATAAACAAATGACAATGTGCACTGGTACTACAGGTAAGATTCCAGATATCTTACTTTGAGAGAACATCTATGAGCAGAGGGAGCTTCATAAGTTTGTTAATGGCTGGCTTCGATTGCCTATTCAAGTTCGCATCTTCTTCAGCTGCTACCTCAAACTCGGCAATGAATTGTTCCACTATAAGACCAATATCTGCACGAGGGCGATCATTCTTCTTCTTCTTCTTACCACCCTTGAAGAGTCGCTCAATTTCATCGTCCTCCTCACCCTCCTCCGCCTATAGTCATCAACCCATATTATTGTCAGTGATTAAAAAACAAAACAAAAGATAGCAGGCATGGTGCAATGGCCCAGAAATGAATAGACATATTCAACCCAACAAGGGCCTATTGCGATCATGGTTTTAGCTTCATCAATGAGGATTAAACTCCAAAGCTTCTATCAAATCCTGTAATGCTATGAAAGGATGTCTAACACCATGCTTCAGTTAATGGGGAACAGCAACCAATTCTCAGGTCAACGAATATTGTCAATTTGCCACTAGAACGACTGGCATAGAACACAACCAAGAGTAAGACATAAGATACAATGAACCAAAAGACATTTGTTTAGCCTGTATGACAATTCAACTTATAAAGAATACAAAAAGATAATGTTGTAAGGCACCTAAACAATTAAGAAAAACTACCTGTGCATAACGTCCAGGTGAATGCCGCTCATTATCGCTGCCATAACGATCAGCTGGATCAACCCCAGTGTCATCAATGAAATTATCATCATCTAAAGTTCTAACACCTTCTTGGTCATCCTGTTCCATCATATTAGAATATCATGTCAGTGAAGAGCATTAATCAGTGTTAGTCATATTGCATTATAACTTTGGAGATGCTACACATCTGGTCCAAGAGGGTTGGCTACAAACATCGTACTAACACCTATAAAAACACCGAATAGTGAAGGATGCCAATAACAGCCAGATGAACCAAACACACCGATACACAGACTGACAACCAAACTCACTCAGACAGTTGACTCACCATCAAGAAAAACTCAACAAATCACAACAACTCACCAGAATTAAGTGACAATTCCCCCCCAAAAAAAACATTAGGCAGATAAAAAAGATAGCTAGTATATTTCATGGCAAAGCATCATTATAATCTCCTTCAACAGATAGAGGGATCATTAGTTCACTACGGCAGTTGATAGAGGTTAAATTTTTCAGAAACCTTTCATATTAAGCTCAAAGTAGTTCTAACAAGCTAATGCATATATATAGTACAGTAAGTAAAGGGGCATCCAAGCAGTAATGAATTGAAAAGGAACTGAATCAAATTGAAACATACAGCACACCATCATACTTACCTCTGAGTCACCACCGGCAATGGTATCCCAGAGCTCCTGGATCTCCCTCTCCCCATCATCCACCTCCCTACCTCCAGAGTCCCTCCCTCCAGACTCCCGCCTATCCCTCACCATCCCACTATCCCTCCCCCTCCCGTCGTCCTCCCTCCGCCTTTTCTTCTCCTTCTTCTCCTTGCCCGCTCCGCCCCTCGCGAGGTCCCTCAGCGCCGAGGAGCCCTTCCTCTTCCTCGCCTCAGCAGCGGGGTCCGCGTCCTCGTCCTCCAGCCCAAAGTCATCTAGCCCGTCGTCGCCGGGCATGCCGCCACCGCCGCCCTTCTTGAGGAGGCGCTTCCGGGTCTTGGAGGAGGACCCTGCCCCGCCGTCGTCGCCGTGGACGGGGGTCGGGGAGCGGCCGCGGGTCCAATCGCCGCCGTCGCCGAGGTCGTCATCGAGGTCCTCGTAGGCCTGGGGCTCAGGGGAGGGTTCACGTTCGTCGAAGTCCACGGTCGGCTCGCCTTCGTCGTCGTAGCTGGAGGTGTAGATCGAGGAGGGGAATCAGAGTGAGGCGGCGAAACCCTAGGAGAGACAGAGAGAAGAATTGGGGCGCTGAGCGGACGGATACTTACTTGTCCCCCATGGCGAGACGGGAAGCGGAAACCCTAGGTGAGGAGAGGAGAGGAGAGGAGAGAGACGAGCTGGAGCTGGAGGGAGGTGACAGGTGAGGAAGAAGACTCGTCGGTGGACCGTGGGAGGAAGGGAAAGGAAGATCGAGTTGGCGTCTCGGCGACGGGGGAAGCCGACTGGGGTCCGACTGGTCGGAAGCTATAACCGTCCCGGACCACGACGGCCGACGCACACGACCGCACAACTCTGTGACCCCAATCCAATACAGCCGGCCTTTACAGGGCGGCTGATAGAGCTACAGCGGCCTTTTTGTTCAAATCCTTCTAACATGTGCTTAAGGCCCAGCAACCAAACCGCGCGCTCGGCTGCTACGCCGTGATAGACAACGGCCACGTGCGCCGCACCGGCCCGCTGTTCGTTTGCCCACGCTGCAGAGCCGCGCCCTCGCATGCGTTGCACCTGCACGTCCCTCGCCGCGCATAGCGGTTCCTCGCTGCGCCCTTCCACGGTTCCACCCACACGCAGTGCCGCGCATAGCGGTCGTCGCGTAGCTATGCGTTGCGCACTGGTTGGTCAGGGCCTATATACAAAAAAAAACGAATTTGTAGCTTGCTGCCAAATGGCGTGCCAGGAAATGGGCAAAATTGTCTTTTCTTTGCTAGCGTAACAACATGCGCACTGGTCAGGGCATATATACAAAAAAAAAAAACGAATTTGTAGCTTGCTGTCAAATGGCATGCAAGAAAATGGGCAAAATTGTCTTTTCTTTGCTACTGTAACAACAGTTCAGTGGTTTCGGAACGAAAATGGCATGAAAGATATAAGATCCAATTTCTTCAGGAATTGAGAGATATAAGAGCTCAGTGCTTTGGCCCATGGTTGGTGGTCGGAGATTTCAATCTCATCTATAGGGATGAGGATAAAAATAATACCAACCTTAATAGGGCAATGATGGGACGATTCAGAAGATGGATAAATGATATGGAGCTCTCTAAAATCCCTCTCCATGGCCGTAAATTTACTTGGACCAGCTCTTTCACCAGTGCTTCTCCCACCCTGGTCAGGCTGGACAGAATGTTCTGTTCCCTCGACTGGGAGGAGCAATTTCCTGGTTGTCTTCTGCAGGGGGGTGGGTGATTCTATGGACTCAGACCACTGCCCTTTGATACTTGGGCTGCACGATGTTATTGGCAGTAAGAAAAGGTTCCATTTTGAGGCCTTCTGGCCCTCTCTGGATGGTTTCCTGGATGCTGTGAGGCAGTCTGGGGACAGTGTGCAGCCCAGCCAGTGCCCTCTCCAAACTGTGGCGTTAAAGCTGAAGGCTATAGCAAGAGGGCTACAAAGTTGGTGTCAGAAGAAATGTGGTCATATCAAGTCCCAATGGCTGCTTGCTAAAGAAATCATTCGTCAGTTTGAAAAAGCACAGGAGTAGAGGCCTCTGCAACCAAATGAGCTGTGGCTGTGAAACAAGCTCAAGAAGCACTCTCTTGCTCTAGCATCTTTGTTGCGAACTATTGCCCGGCTCAGATCTAGAATCGGTTGGCTAAAAGAGGGGGATGCCAACACAAGGCTTTTCCACCAGCATGCTCGTTACAGAAAGAAGAACTTCATTCCAAAATTGCAAGTTGGTGATCAGCTCTTTACATGAAGAGAAGGCAGCGGCAGTCCTAGAGTTCTATGACAATCTCATTGGGACTGATTATGGTCGAGATAGAGCTATCAACCTGGATTCTCTTGGTTGTCCAAGCTTTGAGCTATTAAATCTGGATCTGCCTTTCTCTGAGGAAGAGGTGTTCAATACCATAAAGGATCTGCCTCCTGATAAGGCCCCGGGACCCGATGGGTTTACGGGCAGATTTTACAAATGCTGCTGGGCTGTTATAAAAAATAACGTCATGGCTGCCATACAGTCTCTTTGGAGTGGTAATTGTAGAAATCTAAGCAAACTGAATTCGGCTTTCATAACTTTGATCCCGAAGAAGCCAAATGCGGTGCAAGTTAAGGATTTTAGGCCTATCAGTTTGGTCCACAGCTTTGCCAAGCTAGTGACCAAAATTATGGCTAATAGACTTGCAGACCGCCTTGATGAGATGGTCTCCCCAAATCAGAGTGCCTTCATTAAGAAAAGGTTCATCCAAGACAATTTCATGATGGTTGAAATTCCTACATTCTCAGAAGCTGCCCAGAATACTCCTAAAATTAGACATTTCCAGAGCCTTCGATTCGGTTTCTTGGGCTTTCCTCTTGGAGGTTCTTAGGAAGTTGGGGTTTGGAGTTCGTTGGTGTGACTTGATCAGTGGCCTCCTATCTACGTCATCCACACAGGTGCTCCTCAATGGCATACCGGGTGAAAGTATAAAGCATAGAAGGGGATTGAGACAGGGAGACCCTCTATCTCCCATGCTTTTCATTCTAGTTATGGATGTCCTGAATCTGATGTTCACAAGGGCTGCGGATGATGGGCTGCTTCAACCCTTATCTAGGAGACCTATTCAGCACAGGTTCTCTCTTTATGCTGATGATGTCGCCCTCTTCCTCTAGCCCATTGCAGCAGACATAAACTTATCTTTACAGCTCCTGCACCTGTTTGGGGAAGCCTCGGGCCTTAAAACCAATGTCCAGAAAAGCAATGTTTTGCCTATTCGCTGCGCTGAGGACGACCTGACACGCATTCAAAACTTGCTGCCATGTGAGGTTCTTGATTTCCCTTGCAAGTATCTGGGTTTGCCCCTATCCACCAGAAAATTGACCAAGGAGCAGGTCCAACCCATTATTGATAAAGTCGCCAAACAGCTTCCGGCATGGAAGGCAGATTTGTTGACTCATGCGGGTAAGGTGATTCAGGTGCAATATGTGCTTACAGGTATCCTAATCTATGTGGCCATGGCAATTGATCTTCCGCCTTGGGCTCTCAACGCCATCGATAAGATTAGAAGGTCCTTCCTATGGAAGGGAAGGAAAGAAGCAAACAGAGGTCACTGTCTTATTGCCTGGCCCAAGGTTTCTCGGCCTCGGGAATTAGGCGGGCTGGGAATATCGGATCTCAAAACTTTGGGGATTGCCTTCAAAGCAAGATGGCCTTGGCTGCTGCGGAGTGCATTGGAGTAGGGGTGTGTGTTTGTGGTTTTCCTCCCTGTAAGATTATTTCTTTTCTTCTATCAATATACGCAGCTCTCCTGCGTGTTCGAGAAAAAAAAAATATACATACTGCATTGCAACAAGCAGAAAACAACATCTTTCAACATTGGAAACGAACAGCTACACATGCCCAAATGGGAATGAATGTGGGTATCTAGTACTTTGTACTTTATATTTACTTCAAAATTCTGGTACAAGGGGGGTTATTTTATGAAAAATCTACACATGCAAGGGCCAAGGCCCTTCTAATTTTTTAACAGGGAAGAAGTATATAAACTAAAATTGCAATTGCAGTTAGAAGAAAGTGCCTAACTTCTCAGTATAGAAAACTTACAGAGCAGCATGCAGCTTGAACTCGAGTGGATGTGCCGCTGAATATCGAAAATGCTGCACATGCCAAATTTTAAATTCCGATACTAAACTAAAAAATAAATTTCCAATCAAATTTCATCGACAACTTACCAAAAGCTTCTTGTGACTGTAAGCAAACAAGGTTCCATGAGAAGGGTTTGAAGCTAGCACAATTGAAGTCGTTCCATCAAAATGATCCGCATACTTGGCAAGTCCTAGATTCTCGAGGTTTTGTGGATTGCCATCCTTGGCACGAAGGAAACACATGGCTGAGCAAGGAAATAATGCCACAACAAGGCAGCTGCCCCAATTTGCCCAACACATTGATGTTATAGCCTCCCCAACAGGGCACTAATAAATAAAATAGAAGTCAGAAAAGATTATTTGTGCCTACCTTGATTTTGATACAAAAGATACAACACATACCAGCAAAGCAGTCTTGGCCGTAAAGGCACCTTTTCCATCATATGATATGATAGACAGCCTGCCTCCTTGGTCACTTGATGCAACAGCAAGAACCAGGCCATCTCTATGCCATGCCAAGATCTTTGATTTTAAAGAAGGGCGATGGTGAATATCCTACATTCAAAACAGGAAACAAGCTAAGATTTTTTTTCTTTTTACGTGAAGGATATAGGAATGATTTGTGTGTGTGTTGGGAGGGTGGGGGGGACCAACCACTGAGGTAAACTTTTGCTTGTTTTTCTTCAGACTATATATACTCACTCCATTACTAGAGACACAGGCCAGTATTGCATTGGTGTCTTCAGAACATGCAGTGGGTTTAGGATTCCAAGCAATGTCGTAGACAACTGGGCAAGGCCCATCTTTTACCCCAACCGCAATTGAGTGTGTGCATTTGATGTCTACATCATCTGCACAGTCAAACATAAATAATGTATACATAAGTGCAATTTTATGTTAAATTTAAGTTATCTTAAAAGGTTAATTAGCAGATCGAATCTTAGATGACAATCGTAAACAACAACTCTTATCAGAGCCAAATTAGATTACATGGACTTGAAGACTTTACAAACAAGTCTGAATTATGGTGAACACTAATGGTCAGACTCGGGACAGTCAGACAAATGACATAACATTGAGCAAGGAAACAGGGTATTGCAATTCCTTGCCACAATCGGAACAAGTACCCGCACCTACTACAAATAATAACTAACTCCAACCACGACACTCTGCATTTGATGACCTAGA
This sequence comes from Microstegium vimineum, assembly GCA_022036555.1. Lineage (NCBI taxonomy): Eukaryota > Viridiplantae > Streptophyta > Magnoliopsida > Poales > Poaceae > Microstegium > Microstegium vimineum. The sequence goes on along the minus strand of CM039134.1, from coordinate 15,975,571 downwards.
TAGAACAGGAATTTAGATAAAACATGGGAAAGCAAATGATCAGCAGAATCAGAAACAGATTACCATCCATGGCTCAGGCGGTGGTGAAGAATCACGGGCGCTGACACCGGATCTGATGAACCGGCCTGCAGCCTGGCGCCGTTTAGGAGTTAGAGCATCTCCAGCCATAGGCTCCAAATCAAACCCCTATATTTTTATTTGGAAGGTGTCTTGTAAAATTTGAGGGTCAAATTCCAACTCTAGTCATAGTCCCTAATTTGGAGGGAGAGGAATACTTATTTCTGGGGACCCAAAACTAAACTTTGAGGGCCCTCCTAAAATGGAAGTCCAAATAAAAGTTGCATTAGAGTGAATTTTTTAGACCAAGACCCTAGATCTAGAATATAGGTCTATTTAGGGGCTCCACTGAGATTGCTCTTAGGTCTTAGGTTAGAGGCGAGGCCGAGACCGCGAGAGATGGGGAATATTCGAGATGGGTGCGGGAGGAGCGGTACGCGAGGGATCCGAGCTGGCGCGGCCTCCTACGCTGGGCCACGCCGGCAATGGGCCCGGGTGCACTGCAAGTGAGCCGCGCCTATCTGTGTACCCGGTTGACACGATGAGGAATTCAGCAGATGCAGATGTACACATGTTTTTGCTAAGAGGTGGGAGAGTTGTGAGTTGAAAACAAAAAACAGGGGGATCATTTCTGAAAGAGACGCAATTTTTTTTTCTTTTAGAGTTTGGTATAGCTCCGTGCAAAAAAGAGACGCAAGTTTGATGCTGGTGAGCTAATGATTGTTTCATGCGACGGTAAGAAATGATCTTTGGCAGGGAAACGATCTGGCCCCAATCGGCGGCAGACCAGATCTGGTGAGCTAATGACCTTCGTGCATGCCGCGTATTGCCTTCGTTTTTTTTGTCCCCCAAGGTTGGTTCAGTTAAACTCGGTTATTTATGTTGTGTTGGAACATGTCCACTCGATTTATATATTCGACTTAACGCATTTGTTCGTTTTATAATTTGTAATATAGGAAGTGCTATAGTAATCATGTATCAAAGGGAAATTCATCAGATCGGCGGAATGTGGGAATAATAACGTTTTGATTCATTTCTATGCTCGCCATTCATTTGATTATGCCAGCGATAAAATCAACACCGAGTAACCAAATGGAAGAAACATCACATCGTATATGTTAGTATATAAATTTGCGCTATGATTGGCATAATTGAACCAAGAAAATATAATGAAATATATCAGTAATCCAGCGATAGTCCTAGACTCCTAGCTGTAGTTTTCCAAGTCGTCAGTATATTTATATTTAAAAGTATTTTTATAGGTCATATAGGGACCATTATATATTCATAATTTTATAAATATAATATGAGACCAAAGAAAAGAATTTTTGTGGCAAAAATTTATGTATATCATAATGAGAAACCTAAAGTAGCACACCACCAAGCAGGTAAATAAACTTCTCTAAAATTAGAATACATTTAGACGTCGGACGTCGAGGCCAGCTCTTGAGGCGCTGGTGGAACCACGTGGCGTGCTGCCACGCCACGGAGATCGGCGTCGCGCGGAGTGGTCGCGCCGACCCTGGATCACGTCGGAGGCAGAGGATGTCGCTCGGCAGGAGATCGGCGTCGTGCAGAGTGGTTGCGCCGGCCCTAGATCACGTTGGAGGTAGATGATGTCGCTTGGCTGGACTGCCTGAGTAACACCATCAGAGATCGTCGCGCCGGTCCGGGATATATCGTGGCTTGGCGAACCTGTACGTCTTGTCATCGTGATTCTGGCTGAGGTCGGTCGGCTCGGTGAGATCGTTTGCAGAAGAGGATGCGTCCTGTACGTTGCAGTGGAGTCAGATCGGATCGTCAATGTCGTGCTCGGTACTGTACGTTACGGCGGAGCGAGGATGTGGCGCTCGACCCTGTAATTTGCAAATGTAAATTGAAGAAAATATATCACGGCATTGCATTGCTATCACCGTCAATTTAAATTGAGAACCATATTCAACTTTAATTCCACTCAAATTATGTTGACAGATCGAATTGTCTAGGAGTACATGCTAACCTTTCCGTCAGGCGTGGCCTTCTCAGCAGGTGGTTTCTATGTCACGAACTCACGACCCTTGGCGTAGTCCGGCAGTATGGCTGAGGTCATCCGTTCCCGGCCACTCATTGCTCGTATAGCTAGTGCGTTGCGCCGGACGTAGTTGACGATTTGAGGATTCACAAATATGGTGACGTGGGGTGTCAGTCATGGCCGGTGACGGCCGGGAGACACGGCATGCCTTTTTTGTTTCTTTTTTATAAGACGAAGGATGCGCGGAGGGATTGATTTGATTTGATTTGTTTTCGGATGGAGCAAGATTGGATCATTATTTTTGGTATCCTTTTTTTTACGGAGCAGAATACGCAAACAAATTGGTATTTCCCGGATGGAGGATCGCAGTTCCGCGTGGCCCTGGCGGGCGGGTGAGTGTTTGATGAATGATGAAGCCTTTGACACGAGCGATCTCGCCCATTGGATTGACATGAAGTTTGTGTGGGACGATTAGAAGCCATAAATTTTAATATTGTTGAATTCCTGTGTGCAATTTCTTTGGTGCTTAATGGTTGAGATATCTCAGCGGAAGATGTTTTTCTTGGTATACTTAGCATAATTTTGAGTGTTCCCTTATAGAAGAGACTAGTACGGAGTATAGTTAACCAAACAATGACATTTTTCAATAGCTCAAGTCACACACAATTGTATACAGCTATTTATATTGTCTGAAAAATAATATTACTCATACTAACGCTATGGTATCACTTAGAAACACAAATCAACTAACCAAAAGAGAACTGATTAAGAATAAAAATGAACAATATCTCAGCATTCTTTTATATTGGGCCACTGTGCCAGCCCCTCGACCCCACGCCGATTGCTGCCTGGACCACTCACACCGTGTCTTCACGCCCACCCGCACCGGGTCTTCACGCTGTGTGCCGCCTGCACAACCGTACCAAGCTCCCCCGGCACCCCATAAGAGTGGCACGAATTCCGCAACCACCGGAAGGTCCGTCGCAATGTTCTCAACACCATCTCACTTTCAGTTTCGCAACTCCACCGCAACAGTTCTTTGGGCCTTGCGCATGTCTTCCAAGCCACCATGCATTTCCCCCTTACCTCGGCATTGGCTCCAGTCCCACAGGAATTGCCTGCAGATCGAGTCAATCTCGGCCTGCGCCCATGGAGGCAGGCCAGCTGCGAGCATGCAGTAGACGGGTATAACGGAGAGCACCGACTTAACCCAGATCAGCTGCCCACTTTTGGCCATTAGGGGACCATGGCAAGCGGGCAGTCTCCGCGCGACGTCGTCCACTGTTAACCGGATTTGATGTTTGGGCAGTTTGCTTGTGCTCAAGGGCAGACCAAGGTAGCGGATGGGGAAGGCCGCAACCTGGTAGCCTAGTATGTGGCGGAGGTCTTCTATGTTATCCTCTGCGCCATGAATGTTTGTGATGGAGCATTTGGCCATGTTGGTCTTGAGCTCAGAGATGTCCGCGAAAATTTGCAGGACTCCTTTGATTGCAGTTGCTTCGTTGTTGTCCGGGTGCGCGAACAGGATAACATCATCGGCGTAGATGCTGCATTGGAACTTAATCCCTTCTCTGCTCATGCTGCGCAGCACCCCCTGCTGCCTCGCCATACTGAGCAGCCTTGTAAGAACTTCCATGGCCATGATGAAGAGCAATGGCGAGAGCGAATCCCCTTGTCGCGCCCCTCTCCGATGCCTAATTGGTTTCCCTGGTTGACCGTTTAACAGTATGTTTGAAGATGCCGAGGATAGAATAGTGGACATCCAGCGCCGCCAATTTGGGCCGAACCCCAGCGCTTGGAGTACGACGAGCATAAATGGCCACTCGTCAGTGTCGAATGCCTTAGCCACGTCCAGCTTGAGGAGGACCTTGGGGATTTTTTTCTTCCGCAGTAGAACAGCCGCCCTCTGTATGTATTTGAAATTATCGTGTATGGACCTTCCTCTGATGAAGGCGTTTTGATTGGGCGAGATCAGTTGCTGCATCCTGGGCGCGAGTCTGAGAGCCCGAATCTTGGATACCAATTTCGCAAAGCTGTGCACCATAGTTATTGGCCTGAAGTGTGATGGCTCATTTGCCTCCCCTGATTTCGGCAGTAGGACTATCAGGGCTCCATTTAGCCTGTGGTAGGCTCTGGCGTCGCCAAACAACAGCGCATTAATCCCGGTGACAATCTGATGTTTGATTACTTGCCATGCCGACTTGTAGAACGCCCCGGTGAAACCGTCGGGTCCTGGCGCTTTGTTTGAGGGGAGCGCCTGTATCGCGGCCCAAGCTTCTTCTTAGGTTACTGGTAGCTCTAGGTGCGAGAGGTCTGTCTGTTGGAATCCGAGCTGTTCGAAATCGACGACGCTGTCAAGGCTGTCGGAGACACCGAACACCGCCGAGAAGTGCTCATGCATCGCACTGGACATGGCGTCATGGTCCGATGTGAAGGTGTTCCCTACTTTCAGCCTGGTAATTAGGTTGCGTCTTTTCCGACCTCTTTCCAGTAAATGGAAGTATTTGGTATTGGCATCGCCGTCGGATAGATAACGAACTCTGGAACGCTGCCTTGCTATTGTTCGGTCGAGAGAAGAAAGGTCGAGCACCTTGCATTTGAGCTGGACCCGGAGCGCCATTTCAGGACCTGAAAGCGCCCTGTCCTCTGAGGTTTGGTCGAACTTGAGTATGATAGCTCTGGCCATCAGCAACTGCTCTTGCACCAACCCAATTCTGCGCGCGGCCTAGCTTCTCAGTTCCTTGGACAGCTCCTTGAACATGAAGTCCAATCTGAGTAGCGGGTCATGGATTGAGTCGGGGCAGCTCCATCCTCTCTCAAGGGCCTCGGCGTACCCTGGGAATGTGGGCCAGAAACTCTCAAAGTGAAACCTTGGCTTTGTGTGGCCTGCGAGGCAAGTCTGGAGCAGCAATGGACTGTGGTCCGAGGCGTCTGAGGAGAGGGCTTGTAGGTGGCAGTCTGGGAACCGCTCCTCCCAGTCAAGTGTCGCCAGTGCACGATCAAGTCTCACCATGGTCGGTTGTTCCCGTTCATTACTCCAAGTATACCGCCGGCCATGTAGATGTATGTCCAGAAGCTGTAGGGTGGCCACTGTTTGCCTGAAACGCTGCATTGTCCTTCTGTTGATTCGATTGTTGTTCTTGTCGGAGTCATGCAAGATTAGATTGGAATCCCCAATGACGACCCAAGGCCCTTGGCAGAGATCTCTGATCGCTTCCAGTTCCTCCAGGAAGAGGGCCTTTGCTGCTTCGTCTTGCGGGTCGTACACAACGGAGAGCCACCAGTGGTCTGCACCGTTCACTGTCACTTTTACCGTGACCGAGTAGCAGCCGACGAGCGGCTCCTACAAGACCACCTCTGGAGAGCGCGCCGCCACGATAATCCCTCCCCGAGTGTTAGCTGCTGGGACATACGCGTAATCGATGTAATTCATTCCCAGCAAAGAGGCAATCAACCACTGGTTTACAGTTTGTAACTTAGTCTCAACTAAGAAGACGATGTGGGCATGTGCGTCCCTCATCAAGGTGCGCATGTTGTCACGCCGGGCTCTATCATTGAGCCCGCGGACATTCCAACACACTATGGTTGTGTTATCCATTCAGTGATGACAACCGTGAGACAGCCAACTCAAGCCCGCGTGCACCGCAGCGCCTCCTGCGTCCGCCGATGTCCCCTTTCCCTGGGAACAGCTCTCTGAGTGCCTCCATGTCTTCTGGATTGTCGCCGAACAGAGCGTCGAACTTGGTGGTAGCAGTGGCGGCGGATAGCGGGGAGACCTGTCCAAGTCGTTTGAGCACCAGGTATTCACCGCGCTTGGACGTAGGGATCCTCGAGAGGCTCTGCGCCGCGATCCTTGAGCTTCGGAGCGGCCTCCTCCAGGCCGCGTCGGCCTCCTTGACTGGTGATGGCCGCTTCAAGAGGGCCTTAGGCATGGGCTTCTTGATTTTTGCTGCGAACGAGTTGAATCGCCGTTGTGCTGAAGCAGTGCCTTTTGGCGGCGATGGCGTGGCGCGTTGCGCCCCGCTTCCAGGTGTAGGAGCGGGTTCCTGTTCCCCGTCCGACACAACCTCTGGCCGTGATGGAGTTGTAGGACCAGGTTCCCGTTCCCTGTCCGACACAACCTCTGGCCGTGGTGGAGTTGTTTGGGCCAATGAGAGGCCGGCCCCTTCTCCGGACTGGTTGCTTTCCTGGGCCACGATTTGTGGTGGGTCGTTGGGCTGAGGTGTGCTCCATGCATCGGTCGCCTGCGTGGGCCTAGCACACGGCCCGATCTCCAGCTGCGGCCTTGCAGACGGGGTTGGTGTGCCAACGTCCGTATCGGCGCGGAACAGACTGGGAATCGCCCCGTCTGCCGTTGCATCCCCTGAGCCGGTGACGGTTTGAATCAGAGCCAGTTGCGGGGTCGCGTGCACCTCGGTAGCCCCGCCTGCCATATCAGGGATGGCGTCGCCTTGCGTTGCCTCCGGGGCCTCCGGTGCGGCCAGGACGACCGGTGCTCTTTTTTCCTGGGGCGCGGCCAGTGCGTCTGCTGCTCTGTTGTCCTGGAGCTGGTTACCGGTGTCCAGCTGGGCACCCATGGCTTCTTGGAGTTGTTTGGTTGGCTCGGTGCCTCCCGAAGTGGTGGCAACAGAGCGATTGGCAGCTTTGTCCATCTCTTGTTGGTGAGCCGGCGCTTCTTCTCGTCTTGTAGCTAGCTTTGGCTGCCAGACCTGCCACACTGCCTAGGATTGCTTTCTGCTTTTTGGACCGGGACCGTGTTGCTCGGAGCTTCCGATTTGCTTGGACACAGCTGTACGCGGCCCCAGTCTTTAGTGGACAGACACGCGTCCGTGGTGGCCCCGGTTTGTGCCATGGGCGCCGCCGCTCCTTGGAGGTCCCGGAGCGCAACCGTCCGGCATGCCACAGCGGCAGGGGAAGGGGCGAATCTCCGCGCCCGAGCCTCGGTGCCCGTGGTGGCGCCTGGTGTGCCTGGCGTCCTCCGCATGGTCATCGGACGAGGAGGTTCCATCTCTGTAGTCTAGCTGCGGCGAGTAGTTGTGGACGCACCAAAGATGAACAATGATCTTGTACCTCAGAGTGTCCTTCTTCCAAAGGAATGGCTGCGTTCCGCGAAACCTGATCCCGCCGACCTCCGGTGCACTGACCTCGTGCTCGGCGACGCTGAGCCAAAGAATCTTGGGCAGGGAGCTCGGCTTAGCAGTCCAAGCGGTGAGCCGGAATGATGACAGGTCGTCTGCGGTCGCCGTGACAGGCTCGATGGTCTGTATCCAACAGTATGGGGCGAGGAGCTTGGCCGCAGTGTCCTCCCGCCAGACGTGCGACGGCATTCCCTCAAGCTCGATGGTGAGCTTGTAGTGCATCGTCGCTAGGTTTGCGTGCGCCAGCCTGGTCCACGGGATGAGCACCAGCGGCGTATCGCTGAATGGAACCGGCGAGGCCGCCCGCACCCGGTCCCAGATCGCCGGCGAGCTGCACAGGATGATGAACTGCTCTGGGTAGAATTTCTTTACGCGGATCTCGTCTGCCGCCACCCCCGTAGCGGCCATGACCGCTAACAGGACCTCCGATGTGGAGTTCCGGATGGCGATCCCGCTGGGTTGCGCGATGAGGGCCAGTCGATGCGTCGCTTCCGCGGCATCCGTGTTGAGGTCGCGCTGAATGAAGCACTCGGGCTCCCATGGCCTGGTGCCCGGGTGGCTCCCCGTCGAAGAGCACTGGGACTGGCTCCTCCGAAGTCCTGTCGGGAAGCGGAAGCGGCCAAGTGGTGGCGTCGGGCCTCTCGCCGCCGCCCCCCGAGGGGTAGTGGAGCCATCACGGCGCGCCCTGACGAACCAGCGACCCGTCGGCCTGCTCCCTTCGCCGGAGTGCTCTCTCGGCCTCTTGCAATCCTTTGCTACGTGGTGTAGGCTACGACAGCGGACGCACCGCGGCGGCAGTCGACAAGTGGCCACCCTGTGGCTGTAGGAGAGGCAGTTGAGGCAGCGCCTGTTGAACTCCAGAGGGATGCGGGGGCCGGCCCTGCGCTGGTGCTGCCGCTGCGAAGCCCTCGGCGAAGGACGACCCTCGCCACGCGGGAGCACCTTCTGCCAGCCGTCACCATCTGGTTGGGTGGCACGTCTCTGGGGCCCGAGTCGTCGATGAACGGGCACCCGCTCCACGACCCGTGGGCCGAGCCTCTGCGCCGTCGGAACCCGCTGTGTCGCCGTGGCGTTGGAGGCCTCTCGGCGAGCTGCTGCCCTTGCGCGGCGTCGGCGACGGCTCTGCGTCTTGGTTGGAATGCAGTGGCCCGCCTCGCCCACGATCTCACCCGGGCCTTGGCTACCAAGCAGTGTCTCCGAGGTATCCAAGGTAGTGAACTCGCGCCCGTGGCGTGCCACGTCGAGGTATGAGGCGGCCATCGTCGAGCTGCCGCCGAGGTCGTCGTCGTCGGAGTCGTAGGAGTCCACCTCCCAGCGCTGCGACTTGCCCCTACCTGCCGACCGCGCCCTCGGGAAGAAGGGCTCGGCGTCCGGGGAGAGGGGGGAGGAAGGGGGGGAGAGAGAGGGGCGGCGGCGCCCTTACCTGAGTGGGAGGGGGCGGGGTTGGGGAGCGGCGTCTCGCTCCCGGAGGGAGCAGCGAGAGAGCCCATCCTCTGTGTACAAGTGCTACTCTGCATATGCCGCCCTTTTTTGTTTTTGTTTTTTGACAGCGAACAAAAGCCTTGTTTGTTCTTTTTTTCCGACGAAAAACCTTGTTTGTTGGGCTATTTTGATCAAAGCCATTACAAGTCTTCAACTTTAGAAATGTGCCATTACAATTCACCTATTCTGAAATATGCCATTACAATTCTCCTTCTACCGGATATCTACCATTTTATATATTTTTAGGGTGTTTGGTTCCACTGTCAGTCCGTATAAATCTACACATTCTCCGTATGGACAAAAACACCCTTAGCTACATCTCTCTCTCCACTCATTGACGTGTGGGCCCCACACGTCATATCCTTCTTCAACCTCTGGCAGTTTTTCTTTGTCCACCGTTCATGAAGGGAAGGGCCGGAGGTGGCGCTGCACACCCGCGCGGTGGGTGCGGCACGCACGCGCGCCCAGGCACGCCCTAGCGCCCGCGGTCGCGGAGGGCCGGTGGGGCGGCGGCGCTGCACGCCTGCGCGCTCGGCTACGGCGAGGCTGCACGCCCGTGCGCCGCGGTCACAGAGGGCTGGTGGGGCAGCGGCGCTGCACGCCCGCGCGCTCGGCGGCGGCGGCGCTGCATGCCTGCACGCTCCGCTGCGGTGGCACGTCTCGCCCGCGCGCCGGCGTGGCTGCGGCGATGCTCCTCGGCGCGTTTGCGGCGAGGCTGCACGCCCACGTGGCTGCGCTGGGCTCCTCCGGTTGTCCTCTCGCTGGAGGCTGAACGGTGGAGGAAGAATGCTGGAGGTTGAAGGAGAATGTGACATGTGGGGCCCACACGTCAGTGAGTGGAAGGAGAGAAACAGCAGGGGTGTTTTGGTCCGTACTGAAGATGTGTATACCTATACGGCCTGACAGTGGACCCAGACATCGGGAAGACGTATAAAATGACAGATATGCAGTAGAAGAAGAATTATAATGGTATATTTCAGAATAGGTGAATTATAATGGCACATTTCAAAAGTTGAAGAATTGTAATGGCTTTGATCATTTGATCAAGCCATTACAATTTTCTAAGTTCTGAAAAACGCCATTACAATTCGTCTATTTCAAAATCTGCCATTATAATTTCAACTCTCTCACATTCATACCATTTTCTACCCCTATCGCATATAAGGGCCCACCATCATACAGGTACACGTAAACGGACGTCAAGTGCCGGCCTCCTCTGTCAGACGGAGCCCGCGCGCGGATGCTCGCCTCGCTGCGCTCACGCACATGTCGTCGCGATCGTGCGCCACCACTCCACCTCTGACCACCACGGGCAGGCACCAGCACGGAAGAGGTGTGTGTACTCTCCATCGATGGCAGCGCGCTCGAGGCCAACGAGTTCCTGGCCGGCGCCGCGCTTGTGTGCTAGCTTGGAGGCTGCACTGCAGCGGTACGCCGGCAGCCCCGCGGCGCGGCTCGCCGACTTGGCATCTGTCGCTTGTCCCACGTGCACCCCCTGCCTCGTCCTCGACCAGTTCTTCTCGCCAAAGGACCATAGGACAGGGATGCCTTGAGCTTCAGCTCCAACCATCAACGGTAATGGCAAGAAGTCCAAGATGGCAAAGGGAGAGGGACGCAAAGAAGAACAAGGCCACCAAAGGCATGTGTATCCATCCATCTCTTCCATCCCCACACCGATTCCCCTCCCTGCGTGTCCTTTGCTCACTTTCTCATATAATTCCATCGATTTCCTCTCTGTATTTGTTTGCATAGTTGCAGGTAGGCAGCTAGATGCCAACAAGAAGGCCATGAACATCCAGGTGCGTGTGGCTTTTCCCATCCAGTTCTCCCTTCCTCCCACCCTTTTTCATCTCACTGTCCCTGTCCTTTACATCCACAGCGTGCGCGCGGCTGACAGGCTCCTGGCCAGCATCGCGCTAACGCCACGCCAGCAGCCCCGCGGCACGGCTCACCGACTTCTTGGACGTGGTAGCTAGGTCCGGCACGGGAGGCGCACTGGCAGCCCTGCTGTTCGTGTGCGCTGTTTTGCATGGCGAGACCCGCGTCCTTGACGGCACAACGGCCAGGAGCGCCTCGTCGCTCTCGCGCGGCGCGCGCCACAGCGTTGAACATGGAGCAGGGCGCGCAGCGGCCATGGTCACCCTTGCAGCACGATCCGCGGACGCCGCGAAGAGGAGGTCCGTGCGGCGAGGCGAGGCGTACGCGGGCGGTCTCGGTCCGACGGAGGAGACGACTGACTTGACGTCCGTGTGTATTCTTGTAGGCATACATGTGGCCAGCGTAGAAAATGGCACGGATGAAACATAGATGAAATTATAATGGTAGATTTCTGAATAGATGAATTGTAATGACGTTTTTCCAAACTCGAAGAATTGTAATGGCCTGAATCAAAATAACCCTCCTTAGTTTTGTACCGAAGCTAGTCAATCCAAATTTTGGTTGCTTTGATCAATTTTAGCCACCATTTGGTTGGATGCTAAAATTTGGCTTAGCACCCTCTTCTTTTGGCCACCTTAGTTCATTTTTGTGGCCAAAGTTGACCCAATCCACGGCCACCAAATTTTGGCTTGGTTAGAAGATGCCATAAACCAAAAACACCTTACATCCTTGTGAGTTTGTGATTCTGCTTTGTACTGGCATTTTGTATTAGGATGTCAGTATTAAGATGATGATCTCCTATATTTTCTGTAACATCCAGATTCGCAGTGATAAGGCCAGGGAATATTTGCTTAACATGCCGAGGAAGCGCCCTATTCCCTTTTCTGATAAGTTCCATAATGCTGATCCTCTGGCTCTCCGTTTGCTGGAGCGTTTACTTGCATTTGATCCTAAAGATCGACCTACTGCTGAAGAGGTATGTTATTTGGGGCAAAACATGTTATTTCTCATGAGTGCACCTGCATAAGGTTTATATCTTTCTAATCTCGTGCAGGCTTTAGCTGATCCATATTTTAGTGGGCTTTCTAAATTGGAACTTGAGCCTTCAGCGCAACCAATTTCAAAGGTTGAGTTTGAATTTGAGGGAAGAAAATTATCAAAGTCGAGTGTAAGAGAAATGATATATCGGGAGGTATGTAACCATTTTCGTTCTGGGTGGAACATATCTTACTCAGTCAATATTGGATTTCTGATCTTCTCAGTGCAAACAGATTTTGGAGTACCATCCACAGATGCTTCAGGAGTACATCGAAGGTGGAGAGCATATTCACTTCCTATATCCAAGGTGCAGATTTGTACTATTGATTTGTACTACTATTTAATTCAGTGCAGAAGTACATCTACCGTAGGCATCTGTACTCTTTATGCCTTGTTGCTCAGTGCTCAATATCTTTCAATTTCTTTGGTGATTCGATTGAGAATTACAGTCTTAGCATTACTTTGTAAGTTCTCAATTCTTGTTTCTAAACACTTTCCCCCAGACATTGCAACTACTATTAAATATACATCTGAAACGTCTGTAACACCCTAAAATTTGAAATAGAAAATAGATTTGAATTTGATTTAATTTGAAGCAATTTTTTGAAGCATATAATTAAATATATAAAACTTAAATTAAATTCCATGTTAGGGTTCACATGGTTGTGCATTGCATGCTCTTGCATTCTTTTTTTGTGGCTTTGCAAAACTTGGAAAAAGGATTTCAAAATTCTTTGGAAAATCTAATTGCAAAAATCAGAAATTGAAAATCTTCATTCTCTCCCTTTCATCCTTTCGGCCTGCTACCCGAGATCCGGCCTGCTTCCTCCCCTCTCCCCTTCACCGCACTGGGCCGGCCCACCAGGCCACAGGCCAGCGCGCCCGCGGCCTCCTCCCTCTCTCTGCCAGCTCTGGCCCGCCTGTCGGCGCCTCCCTCTCCCCCTCCCTTTCACCGACAACTGGGGCCCGACTGTCATCTCCTTCCCCCTCCTCGTGTCCGACACGGACACTGTCCGCCGCACGCGCGACTCGCCGCGCCGTGAACCGCCGACACGGAATCCCCGCGCTCCCCTCCGATACGGACTCTCCCCATCCTCCTTTAAATAGCGGCGAGACCCTGCGCCAATCCCCTCATCTTCTCGCCTGGATTTCGCCGCAAACACAGCAGAGCAGAGCCGCCATCGACGCCGCCGCGTTCCGCTCTGCCGTCCGCACCAAACGCCTTGCCAAGCCCAGCAGCAGCTTCGCGTGAGTATCGGACACGCCATCTCTCCCTTCTTTCCCTCCCTTGCGTCCTGTCTCGACCCGCCGTCGCGAACCCGAGGTTCCGCCGCCGCTATCCGTCGAGGCCGGCTCTCCTCGGCCGTCCTCAGTCTCGTCTGAGCCTCGCATTCGCCTCGCGCGTGTGCGGGACACCTCTCCCCTCTGTTCTCTCTCTATTTCGCTCTGGAAGCACCGCGCCGCCGTCACAGAACGCCGCCGCCGCGGTTCATCGTCGCCGACGCCTCTCCGTCCTTCTCCGAGCCCCGCCGTGGCTCTGGACGAACTCGCGTCGCCATCCTCGATCTCTCGGTGCGATTGGACTTGAAAACGAGGCACCGCAGAGCCCTGTCCCCTTGCGCCGCCGTGCTCTGGCCGCCGGCCATGGCAACCGCCGCGCCGCCTGCTCTGACTCGGTGAAGAACCGCCGAGCCCCTCCCCAATCTAATCCTATCCCTCCATCTCTAATCCTACGGCTCAAGATCCACCATACCCCTTCGCTCTGGCACTTTTCCTAAAGAACCCCCGAGCTTTCTGACCCCTAAACCCGCGGTCCAAAGCGCCATCCAGCAATACGCTTTTCCATCGGGAAAACATATTTCCTTTTCTGAGTTTGTTTTATTCCGAAAATAAAGAAAACCCTAATTTCCCCCTTTTGCCCCTAAACTTCAAACGCTTATATTTTCTTCGTTTCAAATCCAAATCGACCCGTTCGAGTTGCGTTAGATCCGTATTTTCATGCTCTATCCAGTAGTATAGGTTTCACCTATGTTAAGTACTTTTGAAAATCAAAGAAAATTACTTTGCTTTTGCTAAACCTATCTCTCTTCAAAATCCCGTTTTATCTCTAACTTCTTCGTTTTAGATCCGATTAGCGTGTTTCTCGTATCTCTGTGATCGTAGTAAAGTTTAGATCTGTTTTTATAACCTTTTCAAAGTCTCTTTATTGTTTATGGTGTAATGTTCTGATCATGTCTTGGTTGCTTTGTGTATGATTGTTCGGATGATTGCGTGGTGATGTTGATCGAGTACAGCCGGTGAGATCTTCGTTGACCAAGAGTTCTTTGCAGCAGATCAGGATCACCAAGAGCTTTGGGATCAAGGAAAGTTTAACATGGGATCATCCTTGTTACCTATTCACCATAATTCAATCTAGTCATATTGCATGTGTCTAATTTGATTCCTATTAGATCTATTCCATAGCTTTGTTATCCTTTACCTTGTCACCATGGGTTTATATGCATATGGGTAGCTTTGCTATGCTTTACTATAAAGGATCTTGAGATGAATCTTGACTAATGATATATGCAACAATGAGATAAAAATTGGCTTTTGTAGCAACATGGAATAGGACCCCACTGTAGGGCAAAAGCTGGGATTTCTAATACAACCACGAGTGCTATATGGCTCTGGCTTTAGTTAAGTATAAAGTTTGGACTAGCATGCTTGTGGTTCGTGAAAGGCACCTTTGCCGAGCTGGTTATGGGGTATAGCTTGTGTGGGGACCGCTGCGTGTGGTACCATCGGGGTGTCCCATATACCCCTTTGCATTGGGTTCGTAGGGTCCGCTACATGTTAGAAAGAACTTTTGAAAGACTTCATAGTGTTCCCTGCCCACTCACCTTGGAAGTGTTATGAGAGTTATAAACCCGGGCATATGGGTAACATGGCTTGTGGGTAAAGTGTATAACCTCTGCAGAGTGTAAATCTATCATGATAGCCGTGCTCACGGTTACGAGCGGCCTGGAAAACTCACAGTGTAGATGATCATGTTGTTTAATTGTTAATGTTGGATATTAATCTTATCATGTGGTTATTAATTGGGTTATGCATAATTAAAGCTAAGTGTTGGTAAAACTTGACCAAGTTAAAAGCAACCGCAGTACAACCAGTGTCAACCTTTTGAGTTTCATAACCCTGTGTTACTCTTGCTGAGTACGTAAGTGCTCACTCTTGCTTTCTCAACCCCTTCAGATGGCTATGAAGGCTACCGTGAGGAGTACTAGGCTAGTGGTCAACCAGTCGGCGTTCCCTGTGAAGTGGAGCTTCGTCGCGAGAGTTATCTTTATTTCCGCTGTTATGTTATTTAAATATTATTCGTTATGTAATAAACACTCAGTGATGGTACAATTTAAAGATTTGTCGGCTTATGTGTGTGATTGATCTCTGGGCACACATGAGTTATTCATATTCAATTTTATCCTTAAAATTGGGTGTGACAACGTCTAACACCATCTGTTATAATGCAAACATTATTTGAGGGCCTGGTGTGTTTTCTGAATGTACTTTTGAAACTGTTAGCAATGTCTATTATATAATATCGCGTGGACCCCCTGGACCGGGTCCACCTTATAACGTTCCAAATTTTAAGTCGTTCTAGTTTTTCTAAGTACATCACTACATTGTTTTGCTATATATGCTATGCCTAGATAGTAGGTACATAATAAAAGTTATGTATCTAGAAAAGCGGAATGACTTATAACTTGGAATGGAGGGAGTATGTTTTAGGAGGTTGCTCGGTTGCTGTTTTTAATCTTTTGTGTTGTGGTTCAATTGAGTGTTCTATCATCTGTGCCTGCCTACCAGCAGTAGTATAGGAAATGGTATCATATCAATCATACTAACCAAAGCCATGGAATCAGCATTTAATTGGACCATCTACCTATTAATATAATGACACAATTCTCCTGTGTGTTCCAGACGAAAAAAACCAACTGAAATTTGAAGCAGTATGATCTGTATAAGTGTCTCACAGTTTAGTTTCAACTGAAACTATTGGAAGGTGTTAAATCTTGTTTAATACCTGAAGCACTGGTACTTTTTGCTAATGCTACACCAATGCAGTGGGATTGATCGCTTCCAGCGACAGTTTGCTCATCTTGAGGAGAACTACAGAAGAGGAGTAGCGAGTACCCCGCCGCGAAGGCAACCCACATTTTTGCCAAGGCATATACATGAACCCATAGCGATACTTTTAACTGCTGCAGTTACGACTACTAGCTGCACGGAAAAGTTATCTTTGAATTTTATTCTAGTGGCTTATGTCGTTCTTTAATTGTGACAGAGAGAGAGTCTGTTCATCAGAAGATGACCACAGCGAGGACTCTGACAACGAAGAGCAGAGAGAAGCATCCTGTGTTGCCCGAACAACAATAAGCCCCCCAAGATCACAAGAGGAGGGCCGCAAACTTCAATCTGTCTATAAGAGCGCCACAAGCACCTGTGCCAAGAGCTATCTGAAGAGCACCGCTAATATCAGTGCTTCCAAGCGTGGCATCAAAGGGAATATTGGCCGAAAGGTATTTTGTACCACCAAGCATTATACCTCCACTCAAATTTTGTTTGAGTGCCAGGAAGATTATTGTTTCTGTTTTATTACCCGAGAGACTGACTGTTTCCCTTTCCTCCACTTAAGGAGAAGGTATCTCTGAAACTGTGAAAGAGGCGGCGCCGGCTCATGAACTGTTAAGCAAGGTAACTAGGGCCTAGGGTGCTCTCCTAGGACAGAACTCAGGAGCAATGGCACCAATGCAACGGCAACTTGAGATGTCTTAGGTATCATGCATCAAATAATGCAGGAGCCCCCAAGTTCTTCTGTCTCTGAGCCTTCAGTATGACTATGTAGGTCTAAGGTCATCCTAGGTTGCCCAAGCACCCTGCTTGGAGAAATTAGACTGGTGTACTGTTAAGTTTTGAGATTCAACTGCTAGATTCTGGCAGATCTGTTAACCTCACTCTCCTTTTGGTTTCCCAAAATTTCCTGATTTGAAGAACTACAATTAATCTAGGCTGTGGTGCTACATGTAGCACTGGATTGGATATACTGCTGCTGCTAGCACATTAATCTGTGAGAGGCAGCTGCAGCCGCAGCGGTCGAAAATGGTTTCCAACTGCTCGTAAAATGTCATGCCGAGGCGATGAACCTTGAAGTGCCATGACAGCTGCAGGATTCAGTTGGGGAAATGGTCAGCTGATGAATGCAACGCATGTACGTACTCTACGACTACTGGTGAGCGCCGAGTGGGGGCAGGTGAACTGTGTCAGTGTCACAAATTGTATGCCTGCCTGGCCAGTGGCCACTGGCACACCAACACGGTTCTGCACTTTTGCCTGATAGGTTTCATCAGTAGCACAGCATGAGTGCATGAGGGAAGACTGAGGTCAGCTGAGACACGGTCAGCTGCTGTCTGTAGTACTAGCATGGCACAACCGAACAACCACTCCACCAAGGGCAATGTGATGAGAGCCTAAGTTTATTTACAGACCATTTCAAAATGAAGTTTATTTACAGAGAAAAATCACACAGAAGAAGGAACGTTGTCACGATTAGATGAAACAAAATCTAAACAACTTAAATACAGAAGCACTTATCTATAACTTTTGTAAACTAAATTGACGCAAGAAAAACTTTAGCAAACTAAACTAAATACTACCACATGAGCTAAGAAAAGGATGAACAGGACACTGTTTTTTTAGTGCTCCAGGCCGGACAGCCGGCCGGGAATCTTGATGATCAGCGGCGCAGCGCGGCGCGCTGAGCTCCGACCGCACGTTCTGGACGATCGACGAGCACCGCACCGCATGCTCAGTTGTGGTCCTGCGATTGGCCTGACGGCGGGGTGGGAGCGTCGCCGCCGACCGTCGTCGCCCGGCTCGCTGCCGCGGCCGTGGCCACGCTCCCCCTCTCCCGGTGGTGACCGCCGTCGAGCGCCTGCACCCGCGCAACAGTAGCTGCACCACCGTTACTCGTCCCCTCGCGCAGTGGCCTGCTGGCGCTGCCGCACGGCGCGCGGAGGAGGAGAACGACAAGGAGAAGCGCGACGATGACGACGAAGCCCCGGTGCGGCGCCGGGACGCGCAGAGACGACGACGAAGCTGCTACTGCCATGGCGAACGATCGAACGAACAAGCGACGATACGATGGGTTGATCCCGGTGTGTGAAAGTTGAGGGAACGAGATGCCCCATAGAGCTGCTCGGTTACGTGTTTATATGGATGGGAAAAGCCCCCATCGTAGCATGTACAACAAGGGTTGGTTACAACAGAATGATCTCCTAGAGTCAACAAATACTGGCTACAATCTAGGAAGGGATAGATGAGGTGAATGAGTGGAGACTGATGAGGTGAGCTGAGACACGGTCAGCTGCTGTCTCTAGTAGCATGACACAACCGAACAACTACTTTACCAAGTGTCATGTGACGAGAGCCAATGTTATTTACAGCCCATTTCAAAAACAAAGTTTATTTACAGAAAGCGCTGCAACACTTAAAAGTACAGCATGCAAGCACGTAGAGCTTCATGATGAAAAACGGCAACAAAAAGCGAGGCTAGCTTCAAGTCGCCCAAGCAATTTGATGGGCCGTGATCATGCTTGCTCTCAGCCCATCCGATCCGGTCCGGTTTATTTGGCCTGCTTTAGCGTCTTACCTCGAGCCTGAAATAGCTAAGCACCGATGAATAGAGTCGTTCAGAAGGCAAGAATTTCCTTTCTCAAAAGAAAAAAGAAGGCAGGAATTTCACATGATGAATTGGTTTATTGCTATAAAAAATGAAAGGAACAGAATTTTTTTTTCTATATACTTTCTCCATTTCAAATTATAAGTCATTTTGACTTTTTTTGGTTTGTCTATTTTATTATGTATTTGGATGCATAGCAAAAATAGATGTATCAAAGAAGATAAAACAACTTATAATTTAGAGAAATTTTAAAATGCTTGGGGATAGCCCAAGCCCTAGTGCAAAGCACAAGTGCACACCTGGCCAGCAATCTGGAAAGGAGAGAGGACTGGAGGTCGTCGGAGGAGACGCGACGCAAAGTTGGATGACAAGGGAAGGACCACCGGTTGGAGAAAGGAATCCACCACAAAGCCATGGACGGTAGTAGTGTCACCACCACGGCACACCGGCGTGCTGCTAATGTGGCATGTAGCATCTGCAATAGCTTAGCAAACATTTGGGAATATAATCTAGCAGCAGGAAAAGGGATTCCACTGCATGCAGAAAATACTAGAGTTCAAGTTCATGCAAAATCCTCTGCATAAACTACACTAGCGAGTTTCAGTTTCAGAGAATCGCAGCACGCTGCTGCACGCTGGAAAAGCTTTCCCTTTCCCGGGGCGGAGCGCAGCAGCACTAGCGAGTCCTTCGATCGATTTACCAGAAGCCCAGACGCGTTCGGGGCCCGAGCACGAAAGAAACCCCGCTCCCAACTCCCTCTCCCTCCTGGCCTCCTCCACCCACATGGCGCTCCAGGCGCAGCAGCAGGCCAACCCGTCGCAGTCGGCGTCCCTCTCGCCGACGCGCGAGAGGACGGGTAGCGGCGAGTGGCCGGACGACGCGGAGAAGCTCCCCACCTCCGCCGGCGCCGGCGCCGGCGCCTCTGCCTCCCCGCCCTACTCCCCCGACGCCGTCGAGCTCGTCGTCGTCGCCTCCACGCACCACGCCGCCGCCGCCAAGTACGTGCCGCCGCGCGCCACGTCGCACACCGCCGACCCGAACCCCGGCGGCGGCGGCGGCGGTTCCGGGGGATGGTACTCGTGGAGCGGCGCCCGCTCCGCCCCGCCCCGATCCGCCGCCGCCGCGGCGCCAGCCGCCCGTGGAGGCCCCGCCGCCGCCGCCGCCGCCCCCCGCGCCCGCGCGACCGGCTCTGCCTCCGGCTTCCCCTCCCTCGCCGGCTCCGGCTCCGGTTCCACATCCCGCACCGGCTCCGGTTCCGGCACCGAGGGCCCCGCGGCCTCACGCGCAGGTCAGGTCGGCCGCCGACCAGGTGGTGCCCAACATCCTGTCGCGGAAGCGCCGGGCCGCCGCGGTGCAGCGCGCCGCGCTGCTGGCCAGGGGCGCCGCCGCGGGGCTCTGCCTCGCCGCGCTCGCCGTGCTCGCCGCCGACACCCGCAAGGGCTGGGCCCGCGACTCCTACAGCAACTACACCCAGTTCCGGTACGCGCTCACACACGCACAAATTAAATTCCCCTTCATTCCGTTTATTATTAATCGCGTGTTAGTTAGGGTTCTATATTTCTTTTTTTTTTTTGGAAATATAGGGTTCTATATTTCTATATAGCTTTGGTTGGCGATTCTGTTTAGGCGACATTAGTTCTGCTGCTGCTGCGTGCGCAGGTACTCGGAGGCTGTGAACGTGGTCGGCTTCATCTACTCTGTGTTCCAGTTCGTCGCGCTCGTGGAGCTCATGAGGAGGAACAAGCATTTGATTGCCCATCCCAAGCGTGATCTCTTCGACTTCGCCATGGATCAGGTTGGTTTGTGCCTGCCTCATGCCGCTTTTACTGCTCACTTTTCCTAGGCTTGTTTAGGGCTGTAGTCCTGTCCTGTCCTGATTATTATTTTGTGGAGGAAGAGGAATCGGTGTGAAGTCATCTTGCCGAAGCAAAGTATAAGCTTTTTAACCTGGTCAAGATGTCTTACTTGTGACTAGTGATATACTCCGTTGTTACTTTATGCTCCATTTGGTACCTCAGTCGCAGTCAGCATGGTTAGATCATTGCCGTCTTGGTATGCACCCCAAATGTCTGCATTTTGATTGAACTATCCCGTGCTGAACTTTGCATCATCCAAATTTGCGATGAATTGTTATGGCTGTTAATAGCTACTTATTTGAAGTTGAGTAGATAATGCTCAACATCAGCGTGGAAATAAAACATGGCTGATTGGTTGCTGCATACTACTTTGCATCCTTGACTCCTGTTACTTTATACATGAGTAACAGCAAGATCATTGCCATGTTCGACATATTTCATTATCACGTTAACTGCATCCGTATTCACATGTAAACCGAGTGAATGAGCAATTGATGAGCTTGCTTAGTATAGTTAATATGTCCTCAAGCAAACTGAAATTATTTCACAATGATTATGTTCAAGTGCATAGAATTGCAGGATCATTAGCTGGCCCCTTCCTGGTTTCTTATCTGAACCCTCTCTGGTTTCTTATCTGAACTGAAGAGTTACAAGAGCATAGTATTGGTGTCTAGCACCTTTATTGTGATGTCACTGTACTGGTGTCAATTTTACTCCTTATTTTGTCATTTACACGAACTTGAGACTGCCTCCTTGTTGCTTTGCTTACATTTGAGGTGAGACATCTCGATTCTCCCTGTTTCTGAGCATGTGATAGCTAGCGCCAGAATTGACTTCAGTGAAGGGTTAGATAGATAGTATCGATGGCCAATTTCATCAACTATCCCACAATCACATTAGTTTCAAGGTTGACACTTCAGTGTTATTAATTTGTCCAATTAATCATGATTAGTCATCCTAATCGCTACTATGGACTTGACTAGGAGCTACAACCTGATTAAATCGATTAGTTTTCTGGTCGTGTGATTAATCGTCGACTAGGTGGTGAACGACCAGAAACATAATGCAATTGTTGGCACTTAGCTGAGACATCAGGTGTATCTAGGATGGCTTGGGCCACTTGGGCTTATTATTATTATTTTTTTTGCACAATTTGCAACCCTTCTCATCCTAGCTGCTGCTGATCTGCGAAGATGAGCTTCTCCTCCGATGGTACTTTCTCCATTCCTCCATTTTCTTGAGATCTTATTCCTGGATCTTGACTGCTGCAGTAGCAGTGTAGCAATTCCTCTTTGCTCTGCTTGTCTGCCATTTACTGACGTGTATGTCTACTGCTACTGGTGGTTGCTGGCTTGTGGCTTGGCTGCTGCACTTGTGTCGATTTGGTTCCCCACTTGTGTACATAGTATATGATATATGGATTATATTATTAGTCCTGACATATAGGGAGAACTAGGTTTGACTAGTCACCCTGGTCGACAACTAATTGCGACTAGTCGCCTGGTTGGTCCCTTGGCGACTAGAATCAACTAGATAACTTGATAACACTGGAGACTGGAGTAAAATCACCATTCGTCAAATTTTACCAAAACTCTGCATTGTAATCGGACTAATCGCTCCGTGTCTCCCCCTTCTCCCCCCAACTATATGAATAAGAGAACTCTAGGATAGTATGCACTCCCAATTCCCAGAGATGAGCTTGTTTTCTTGACGGTTTCTGCTTTTCAATTCAATCTGTGCAAATGGTGCTGATTGCTTCTTTTGTTATTTCAGGTGCTAGCATACCTTCTGATATCGTCATCGTCATCAGCAACTGCTCGAGTAAGTGATTTGTGTTGTGAAACGACACCTATTGACGAGCAGGCACATCTTCACGAACATACGTCTTTTCACGAAGTGATCTCATCCATCGAATACAAGATCGGTGGATAGGATTAGACATTAGTTTAGTCCCAAAGGGCATGTCCTTTGGGAACAGTCGTGTCACTTCGTGACACCCCTTTCACTTCGTGACACCCCTTTGAACAGTTGTGTCCCTTCATGACACCTCTTCATATGTATATATATCTGAGAGATCAATGAAACAATGATAGTTCTTGCAATCTCTTGTTCATTTGTATTCACTTTCTAACACGTTATCAGCACTTTGCTCTGCGATACGAACAAGACAAGGAGAACGCAGGCACAACATCAGCCATCACATGGAAGGAGAAGATTTACGTGATGCTTCTTGCTTTCTGAGATTGATGCACTGCATCACATGTTCGACGGAGGAGATGAATAGAAAAACGGCAAATACCCAAAGCCTTTGCTCTACTATGTTCGTTCAACAACATTGAAAATCAAGCATGCAGTCTTTGTTGATCGGCTTCACGGGTGTGCTAATTGAAAAAGAACATCAAAGGAATACAAGCCTCAATCCGGCAACGGTATGAACCAATATATATATTTTATTCAATTGACGATGTTCTTACCGCGATAGGAAATCGCAATCGATCTCCTGTTTGCACTCCATCTCCTTGTCGCCGGCTGGTGCTATTGCCTGCACGATAGGTTTGCCATGATGGTTGTGTCTGCACCCATCATGGTTGCTGTGCCCTGTGGCCAGCCCAGCACACGGACAGCGACGGTTGAGATGAGTCTCTACTTGTTCTCGCATCGGCTCCATCTGCCGGCGTTCGCTACTGCAGCGGATTACCGAACGATCCAGCGTCGCCTGTTCCGGCTACTATGTACGGCCGCACACGCGACCACACGACGGCCATGAAACTTTCTAACACGCTGCGTCGAGTTGCCGCTTGCATCCCTATTAGTGCCTCACGCGACCAACATCCATCGATGGAGGTCAGCCCCGCAAGGCCTCTATGCCTTAGTGGTGGTGGCACTCATGTAACTCTGAGGCAACTACCCCAGCGGTAAACCTTGTCTCTCCCCGGATCGGGCGGATCCAACGCCCGGTCTTTATCATTTCCTGCGAATTCACTAATAATCCAAATAGATTCTTACTATATTCCAGATTTATGTTTAAGCCCTCAGGTTTTAACATGTCGGGTACTATATTTACTTCATGTAAATGTTCATTTTAAATCTAATGTTTAAAATGAATCATGATGCATAATATTTACCTCGTGTAAATAAATATTTTGAAACCCATGTGTTATCAAAATTTGTATCATAATATGTACTCCTACAAATGTAAATTCGCTTTCCAGATCCTAAGTTTTCTGGATTTTTTTTAGTATTGTTCAAAGCGTTTGTCCAAATTGGCAAACCCAATAAACATATACTATTAGTATTACATTCAAAGTGTTTGTCAAAATTGGCAAACCCAATAAATATGTAATATTATTATAACGACCTTTTATTGCAACTACTTTGTATTGCAATTTTTACTTGAAGCCCATTTATGCTTTATATAAAGCTCATAGTGCTTTATATTTTTAATGCAAAATCAATTAAGTGTATTACCTCGTTATTTGTATAACACAAATGTTTCACATTATATGTTAACCATACACAAGGTAGCACCATAGTTGCTACTGCGGGATCTACACTAAGTTCATAACTTAGTGACTATCCTCAACGTGCGTACTCAACATCATAAATTGGAACATATGGTCTACATCTTTTCACAAGATGACTACCATTAATTTGTATTCCTATTGGTCATACACAAGGTAGCACCATAGTTGCTACTGTGGGATCTACACTAAGTCCACAACTTACTATCCTCAACGTGCGTACCCAATTCGTTTGCGGATTAACTAAGGTCTACATCAACTTTTTGATGATTACCTTAAAATGTGTTTACACAAATTGCATACACTATTTGGCATCTACTATAAACGATGTCCATATTATTAGAGGTGTACATCTTTATGATGATTACCTCCAAGTGTTAGCATAAATATGAGGTTCACACCATTGACCATACAAGACTCATCTTGTTTCCAAATTTATTTTGCATTAATTAATACAACACTACCATAGCAGTTTAAATTTACCCTTAGGTAAATTTAGAAAATCTATGGTTTAAACCTTGTTAGAATACTGACCACGAAAGAGTTTGATCTCTCGCTCTTGATGGTTACCATTATCTAACATGGTCAAAGGATGTAATGTTAAACTTGATGTTCTATGGACTCTATCAATACTTGATGCTCCTCATAAGAGAGCATCTCTTATTCTGATCAATTTAATTATGGAGTTTTATT
The DNA here is from genome assembly GCA_022036555.1 of Microstegium vimineum. Taxonomy (NCBI): domain Eukaryota; kingdom Viridiplantae; phylum Streptophyta; class Magnoliopsida; order Poales; family Poaceae; genus Microstegium; species Microstegium vimineum. Next base: position 15,951,179 of record CM039134.1, on the reverse strand, counting down.
AAAATAAAGGACCATACAAATCCAGATTACACTATGTGTATCTCGATGGATATACATCGATGCATTGTATGGCTAACTCTCACAAAGTGTTATGAACATTATATGGCAATAATTTTGCCCAATGCCAACTATGATTGGCCATAATTTTATCTCTAAGACTTTATGTCCATTTGAGAATAGAATTATGTTGTTCTCCAAATATCCTCCATATTGTGTTCTTGCGATTTCGCAACTTACCATATGTATTCTAGATTGATTCCTACATTACTTTAGGTCTAAGTGTATGATAAATTCTTATTGAGGAATCATCACTAGCATTGTAATGATGCTCTATCATCTGAAGTACATTGAATTTTTAGAATCATGAAAAGTTTGATGCCATATAATATGCCATCCAAACAACTTTAATGGTAAGAATCAACACAATAATAAGAAGTAGCCCCATGCATTTCTCAAGGTCAAAGTATTTTCCAAACATGACAAAGTCATACTTTGTCCCAATTGTGGTTGTTATAGCCACACAATATGGAAATAACATGGCTTGAGACATTTAGTTGATCAATATTTGAAATTCATTGAACATAAATATCCAGCTCAACAATAAAGATGTGAAGTACGCTTCAATCTTCAACCTGTCACCACCAGGAAGGCCTGTTGTTCACAACTAGTTTCATGAAGGAACCAAGTAGCAACCAAACACTTAATTAATAAGTGGGTCTTATGAGCATGGATAAAACGATCATCGAATTTACTTCGCTTGATCCATTTTAGAGATCAAAATTTATCTCTCATTCACAAAGATACATAGTATTTACGTCCCATTTTAGTGTTGTAATATAAATGTTGTCATCAATTTCAATTGAATATCACAATAATGTGGCTGCACATTTGATATTCCATTAAGTTGTATCTAATCTTTATATCTGCAAAGAATTTCATTAAATTCTTCATGCTATATATAGATTTATACGAGAGTCAATCCAAATAGGAATTTTGTCTAGTGGACAGTTGCACCACAAACTCTATACATAGGGAAGCAAAGTATTCCTATGTTCTTAATAAAGATAAGGAAATATTTTGACAATTGCTAGATGCGATATCATGATAGTTGGTTTTGGTCGTCCTACTATCATACTCCCTATTGGTACTCAAATAATAATCATGAATCCATTATTGTATTCTGATTATATAATGTACCCAACCAATTATAGAGATATCTGTCAATGTGGTTTTCATAATCGAAACCCCAAGCTGACAACTAAGAGGAGTATTTCCTCCTAAGCACAGATATGGCAAAACAAAACATCCTTAGTTGGATTGAACTACCTATACATGGTATACATATTCTATATGAGTGCAAATTCATACTCGAATATTGCCTCGCTCAATATAGAATCATTTGGGATTCAACTAGATGGAAAGGAATCTTGTTTAGTGGGTCATTGTCCTACTAACAAAATTATGAGAGATTGTGCCCCCTCTATGGATATTCAATTAATCATGGATACATGGATTTTGTCAATTCTATTGGTCTAAATTCCTGAAATCCATGGATTTTGTGTGCACCACATTTGCCACAGGGGAATTTATTTTTAAGGTTATCTTACCTTAAAATTCAAATATATATAGGCCACTCAATTTCTTGAAGAAATTCAAGTACACACTAGTGACCTCATTTAACCATTTTTTTGGACCATTAGTACTCACTTTGATGCATCCATAATATACTCCCACACGTGTCTCTCACTTATGAGAACCACCATTATACCAAACACATTGCTCAAAATCTTCAATTTAGAGCAAATTGTCCTGGACGCAGGATAAAATCCATTTCACATGGAATTGTTTGGTTTTTGGGAACTATATATTGAGTACCTTATGTCCATACCAATAATGGTTTGATTGGATCTCTTATTGAGAATCAAAATTATTTGAATGACATATTAAATAGAATTGTCATTTACTAGCACTAAGTTGGTTACATTCGGCTTTACACACCGCATCGTTAATTCAAATTCAACATGATGCACTTATACAACTCCATTGCAGTAAGTACGTGGAACTTTGGCCATAGCCAAACATTTCCCATCTACACATCGAGTGTGTTTGCACATACGGATATCACCACCCAACATACCAATGGGCATTAGGGATTCCAGTGAGGTATTATTATCCGTCATTCATACAATATATACCTCGGATCTCTATAAAGGATTTATACATTGCCCGTATGTTGAACATAATTTGAGGATAATTCCAGGCATTAGAGGGAGATTTATACCACACATAGAATGCCAGGAATCAAAAGAGTATCACATGTTGATATTCTATCCTCACATACACGTACCAAAGAATCTAAACCAAATCGTTTAGATCATATTATATTTGCATCATATTGCAAAGAATCTGCCACAAGCATTTACTGATAATATGGGTGTCACAAAATCCTCTTATCCTACTCCTAATACGCTCGAAAGAATGGGGGTACCAAATAAAACCATTCAACTCCCACTTCCAAAGATGAGGGGGAGAAGTACGGCCGCTCCTAAGGATAATGCTCTAAGTAAGCTTCTGAGGACACTGAGGACTAGATCCTCCCAATCAGTAAATCCAAGCCAACCTCAAGTTGGTAGACACCCAAATGGATGAGCATCCAAAACCCAGATCAAAATCCACCCGGATCAATGGTGCACCTAAATTCTGATCCTGGGGCATCGGAACACCCTGACTCCATATGGGAAATGACAAGGAGTCCATAAGGGTTAATATTTTCACATGCTATGTTGATTCAAAACCATGAATCAATCATTTAAATACTACAAATTGTCGCGACATATACTCCTCAAAAATTGCTATTCGCCTTATTGGATACATACCAAAAGTCCTAGGCAGAGTGTCTTCACACTCAAATCTTGGTCAAACAAAAAGGTGGCAATTAAGGAGAATTGCTCTTGTTCAATGATGATAAGTATTACCATAGTAATATCTTCTCTCACGTAGTTTCTTTTCAGAAGCAAGGTGGTGAACAATAAGAGCTTGTAGCATATGGTTTCACGCAAAGACCTAGCTTAACATACCCTATGGTATGTGTGAAAATTAAGTTTCCAAATTCAATTATTGGCAGATCAAATGAATTTGATAGATTCAGATGTATAAGTCCCAATGGACTTCACATTCTGAATCCAAATATAAATAACAACATACAATGTGTACAATTCAGATCACAACATGACTTGAGACAATTAAGTTAATTGTGGTACAACTTATTGAGTTCCTTCTATGGAAGGGTTACTCTAATCATGATTGTGTATATGTGTTTGTACAGAAATCCCAAATCAGATTCCCTATCATCTCAACACATATTGATTATTTTAGTATCATCAAGATATAGAAATAATTAAGCAATCATTTTATTAGGTACAATTTCCATTATGTGAAGTTGACCTCTAAGACGGATTTGAGATGAGATATTTGGGTAAAACCAAATTGTGCTTAAATCTTACTCTTAAGCACATATTTGTCTATCAATATCCAAATAATATTGGACATCATATCCATTAATTCTTGTGGTCATTCAATCCCTAAATATGGACTTATATCCATTTAGACCTTGGGATGAAAACATTAGTGCCATAAAGCGCTCATGTATCTTGCAAATAGCATCAAGCCTAAAATTGCATTTGCAGATACTTTGCTAGCACAAAATAGCGCAACTTCTACAACACCGACAGGTGGGAGTCAAAAAGGATATCCACAGATATTCATATGGTACTATAGGGCTTTAATTTTTTATCAAATAAATTAAGACATGACCTAAATGGAATATTAAGATCTTGGCTATTTAATCCCCCATGCTAGATCACATACTGATTTTATTATGGTGGACTCTCCTCACACGAGTCATCAAATATGACTCCAATGGTTACTTCCACTTAATCATTCTCAAGCATCCTATACAGATGACTTCATAGAGTGATCAAATGTGATTCTATAAAATCACCAACCATTATCTATAAAGATAAGGTTGCTTGTATTGTCAAGATGGAAACAGATCATATAAGAGCAATATGATTAAATATATTGTCCAAAATGTTTTATCCCCGTAAATTATAACATATTGGGAAATAAACATCTTGCAAAAGTAGTCTTGCATTTTGTGGATTCACTCACTAAGTCCATACCTATATTCACATTTCATGGAATTGGTATTTAGTGACTTAGAGAGTTGCAAGGTTTAGAGGGAGTTTTCTCCTGAATTATAACCTGTTCAAACATCATGTTGTACTCTTTTCCCTCTATGAGTTTTCCTCACAAAGGTTTCTTATAAAAGGTTTTTAATGAGGCAATATCAATACAAGAATGTGTCATATTTTCTATTTTCCCCATCAGGGTTTTTGTGGGAAATATCAAAGACACATATTGCCCTCACAACTCATTCATGGTTTTTCCCTGAAAAAAGGTTTTTCATGTGAGTTATTCAAGAGGCAATACCAATAATATGTCGTCATATTTTCTCCTAATTTTCCCACTGGGTTTTTACAGGAGTTTTAGCGGCATATCACTTTATATTGCTCCTCACATTTTTCCTAAATGGTTTTTGGGGAGTTATCTTTGTCGTATCTCCAATATTTTTTCCCCACTGGGGTTTTTAGTGGGATACCAATGACATAGTGATTTATTTAAATCACACATATATGCTATTTTCTCCTTATTTATCCAAATATGGTTTAAAGGAGTTTTTATAGCATATCGATACATACATGTTCCTCATATTTTTCCCATAGGGTTTTTCAAGGAATTTCAGCTTACAGCTGCATTGATCTTAAGAAAGATTTGATCAAGGGGAAGTGTTGTGAAACGACACCTATTGACGAGCAGACACCTCTTCACGAACATACATCTTTTCACGAAGTGATCTCATCCATCAAATACAAGATCAGTGGATAGGATTAGACATTAGTTTAGTCCCAAAGGCATGTCCTTTAGGAACAGTCGTGTCACTTCGTGACACCCCTTTGAACAGTTATATCCCTTCATGACACCTCTTCATATGTATATATATATGAGAGATCAATGAAACAATGATAGTTCTTCCCAATCTCTTGTTCATTTGCATTCACTTTCTAACAATTTGATCGACAACTGGGAGAGCGATCCCTTCCCAAGCATGGCGAATGGCTCCATAGCCAGATCTTTCATGGCATTTGCGGTTTTCGCCATCTGCTCCCTCATCTCCGCATACAATCTGTTCCGCCGAGACATATAGCTGCTCTTTGTCAACTTCTTGTTGCCCTTCCATTACTGGACAAAGTTTTCGGTGCAGACTTCACATTGTGTTGTATTTGTGTACATGTATATATATGCGATGGGAACTCTGAACTTCTAGCAATAATATATCTACATATTTAAGGGCAACCAAATCCAAATGTTCTAGTGACTCTGAATCAAAGTAATTTTACTGCATTACACGAACACTAAGGCAAACAATTGGTGTGCAATCACCAGACCTATACTACGCATCAAGGTTCATAAATCACAATGCAGCTCCAACAACACCTTTTACAAGCTGCAACGTCTGGAACTGGCAAGAATGGCAAAGATATGCAGGCTACTTCAGCCTAACTGTTGAATCTAACATCTCCAGTTTCGCTGGCTTTTGTGTATGCTGACGAATGAAAGGGGCCAATTCAGCCCAGTTCTTATAAGCTAACGAATCCCCAAGCCCCGGCCCGATGAGCTGCACGCCATCTACTTGCGCTGCAGCTGCCTCTGCAACGGCTTGGAGCTCCACGTGAGCTCCTGCACGGCGGCCGGGAAGATGACCGTGGGCTTCCTCCTGCTCTCCTCCAGGTACGGGAAGTCCTCGGTGAAGTGCAGGCCGCGGCTCTCGCGCCTGGCCAGCGCGCTCTTGACGACGAGCTTGGCGCAGCAGAAGAGGTTGCGCATCTCGCAGGCCTCGATGGCCACCATGGTCGGCTTCCACCCCCGCCGGAAAAGAAACTCCTCCCACTCCGACTCCAGGTCGCCGATCTTCCACTCGGCCTGCTTCAGCCGCCCCGTCGACCGCACGATGCCGACGTACTCCCACATCACCGACTGCAGCTCCGTCCTACTACGGCAACTACGGCAACGTCGGCCGTGCCCACCTAGCGCCGACTACGGCAACGTCGGCCGTGCCCACCTCGCCGCCAGGGAAGCATCGCCGTCGCCATCGGCGTCCAACATGTGGTCGATGGACGGCTGCACCGCTCTCCTGGCGAACACCAGCGCCTCCAGCAGCGAGTTGCTCGCCAGCCGGTTCGCCCCGTGCAGCCCCGTGCACGCGACCTCGCCTACGACGTACAGGCCCTTCACGTTGGTCTCCCCCTGCAGCCCGGCCCGGACGCCGCCGCACATGTAGTGCGCCGCCGGGACCACCGGGATGGGCTGCCGGGTGATGTCCAGGCCGTACCGCAGGCACTCGGCGGCGATGTTGGGGAAGTGAGCAAGAACCTTGTCTCTTGGCTTGTGGCTGATGTCCAGGAGGACGTAGCTCTCGCCTCGCTTCTTCAGCTGGTCATCTATGCTCCTCGCAACCACGTCTCTCGGCGCCAACTCAGCGCGGTCATCGTACATCGGCATGAACCTCTCCATGGACTGATTGTAAAGAATTCCCCCGTCTCCTCTGACTGCTTCCGTTATCAGAAATGCATTCTCTCTTCTTGTCTTTGGCTTGATTGGTAGGCCCTCATCTGAAAGTGCAGTTGGATGGAACTGCACAAACCTGACAATACAAAGTAGAGACTTGTTTAATCATGATATCAACAATAATGATATAGAAGTAGAAGAAAAACAGAATCCTAGTGTGTAAAGTTCAACTAGCAAATAATAGAGATGAATACAAATTATACTATTTTATATTGAGGAGATCTCAGGGCAACAGAAACTCACTCCATATTGGATATTACAGCCTGAGCACGATGAGACATCGCGATTCCATCCCCTGTAGCTACCTGAAACATCAAATTTCAAGGAATCTGTTCACCTACTGATAATTGTACTATTGAAAAGGCATGTTAGCCTAGCAGAGTAGATAACAGACAACAACAACAACAACATAGCCTGGATAACAGACGTTGGCTTAAATAAAAGACATTAAAGACTGCAGTATCCTGAAAAATACCAGTGGATTAGTGGTTGTGGGATATATATGGCCAACTCCTCCCGATGCAAGTAATGTCACTTTCGAGATGAAATGGACTACCTGGATGGCAGAAGAACAGTTTTTGACAAGAGTGGTGCTGAAAGTTTATAATTAAAATGACAAATGACACAGGAGGAAATGAGGAACACTTGTAAGAATGTAAAAATAACTAAAAGATATATCTTCTGAGTTTCAATGTCTATCGAATCCACTCCATAGCAATGGATTTCACCATTTTTCTGCAACAGAACTGTTCATATTAGTCGTCATGGGTAAAAAAAAATACTTTAAGTGGAAACTTTACAATTGGAGGAGCAAATTAGGCATGTCATATAGCACAGCACATATTTCCACCTATACAACATAACTGTGATTGGCTTTGTTTCCATAAAAAAACACATGTAAAAAGGTCATGAAAGTTCATGTATAAAACAAATTAATTGAGCAAAGGCATTGAAAGTTGGGAAATGAACAAAAACAAGGACAATGTGTCAAATTTGAGTGTAAATCTGAGAACAAAAGTGGGGAAATGATCAAATGGAAGACGCAAATTGCAAGTTAAGTACCACCGAGTGCGACATTTTAAGGTTGCGGTTAAGAGGTCGCTATCTTATAAAAGTGAGGCATTAAGATACGATCTCTTCGCCTTGTCGCTTCCTGCACTGTTTCCTGAAAAGTGAGCACTTCAACAACCATGTTCTGAAACCATTTTTATACTCTATACTGCTTTAAGCCTAGGACCATTAATTGTAAGCAAGGTCCACTATTTTGGTTGTTTCTAAAAAATTCTGATATTTTTGTTCTTTTGTAAAGTCTGATGACAAAAGGAAATCATTAATCTGGCCAATCACCAGTTTGCAAACAGTTTCCGTGTAGTCCAAGGCTAGTTGCCAGGTACCAACATATATGTTGATGAAGGAAATCAGGAAAAACAACATGCACACAACTATATAGAACTATAGAAGGCAGCAGCCAAAAGGAACAGAAGGGAAAAAAACATGCAAGAACACACCTAATGGAAGTATTATCCACCAAATAAATTAGAGATCAATGACTGGCATAAGAAGAGTATATACCAACCTGGCATGTCAATAGATCAATGGCAAAGTGATGACCAAACAAACATATGTTATCATCATTGTCAACTGCTTGAAGTAGTGCTCTTTCAATCTCTCTTCCAGTCATATCAGCAGAATGGACAATTCTGTTGTGAGAATGTCCACCTTCCCTTGCAAGGTGCAGCCTACCATCTTCACCATGGTCGAATGAGGCACCCATGGCAATTAGTTCCTTGACACGCTCTGGACCTTCTGTGCAAACTACCTGAAAAACAGCACAAAGGTTATTTATTTATTAGCTAACAAATATGAATTAACAACTGTACACATGCAGAGAAGAATTTGTTCAGAAGTGATGATTTGCTGTAAAATGTGTCAACACGAGGCTGAGGCAATTGAAAGACTACTGTGAGGATGGTGGATGCTAAAGCTTACCCTGACAGTCTCTTCGTCACACAGATAAGCCCCTGCAACAATTGTGTCTTCCATGTGACTTTCTACAGAATCCGAGGGGCATAGAACGGCGCTAACACCGCCTTGTGCATAGTTTGTGTTGCTCTCATAAGGCTCTGCCTTCGTGATAATAGCAACAGAGCCGTGCTTCGAAACTTCCAGAGCATACCTTAAGACAGGGACACCGCTGCCAATAACCACGAAATCGAAGAATTTTGTGGTATCATCTTGCAGGCAGGAAAGAGTCGAGGCTCTGATGGCGCTGATCCTGTGCCTCACATGATGTTGGGAGACGGTAGCAGATTTTGCGCCCATGAAACGAGGCACGCTACCTAGTCTGTTAAGCATAGTTAACACATTGTCAGCATCAGATTAAAAATTGCAGCAATGACCAACAGGAAGAAGCTGTCACATGAGAGGTCCAAACTACAATAAGTAACTCGATTAACTGAAAACGCTGTACATGGTTGGTCCTTATTTTAGCAAATTCGGTCAGCATTGGAATTCCTATTCGGCTTCTTTTCCAAAAGTAGTAAAAAGGAAACATGGAGAACAACTTTAAGCTACGAAAATCAATGCCCTGAAGTTGAACAACTTGATTAAGAATGATAAGCAGTTGGGATCCTTTTAGGGGAAAAACTAAACATTTGGCACAGAGCCTGAAGAACAATTGACAGTAGCAACTTCACCTGGAGAAATCAAGCTGGGAGCATCTTCTGAAAGAGAGAAAAGGCTGCCCGGGAGCTTGCATGTGCCCTCTGTCCACATGCATCGCCCCTGCGCAATGGAGGCTCGCGAAGCCGTTCGTCAGGTTCGCCATCTCGGCCTCCTTGGGCCTGCAAGAGCACCGGGATTGATCAAGAACCTCGGATTCCTCGGCGCGGAGGCAGCGAAAGCAAGAAAAATCCCGAGGAACAAGGAGCAGCACAAGCAAGAATTCCAAGGAAACAACAAGGCAACGAAGAAGCAACCAGCCCCATGGTTGTGGGATCGTTCCCGGGCGGGAAGAGGAGGAGATCTAATCATCCTCGGCGACAAAAATAAACAAAAAAAAAGGGAGCTTTCGAGAGATCGGATCAGAAAACTTTTTTTATACTAAAATAAAAACAGAGAAGACGCATGGAGAAGTGGAGAGGGAGAGGACTGAATTCTAACCTGTTTCTGTGCAAGAGACGCTAGCTCCAATGGCAAGGACAGAAGAAGGCCGGGAATTCCAGAAGCAGCAGCACTGGAAGTCACGGCCTTTGGGTGCTAAAGAGCGGACGCAGGCGAGCAGCGTGGCCGTCGGGTTCGGGCAGGCAGCGGTTTTATTGCAGAGGGTCACGACGGCGGCGAGGGAAGCCTCCACGAGAGAAAAAAGGGAGGCAGCGAGAGGGACAGGCTGGGAGAGGAGAGGAGGCAGGGTGGCGCCAGCCAAAGAAAGGCAGCGCAGGGAGACGGTTGATGGCGCTCCCGCTTGGCTCAGAAAGGAAACAGAAAAGACTAGGCGAGGAAAATTCCTGGCAGCCCGAGGCGCCACATCGGCGGCGACGACCGATGACGCCGCCGCCGCCACCTCGGCTCGCGTACTCGTGTGGGCGTGGTGCCGCCCCCCTTTCTTTTCTCGAGATTCACCGGATCTTGGGCGTCGTCGCCGTGGGCCCCTGCTCGTCGCTTTTCGCATTCTGGGGACGGCGTACCTACTACCTAGGCGCGCGACGGGACCCAGCGAATCACGCCGGCCGGTGTGGGTCAGCCGCCGTCGTGGGGGTTGTGGCGGCGGATGCTACGCTGACTTTTGGTCCATTTTTTTCTTTTTTCTTTATTTCGTAGTAGGTTTCGATTCGAGGCCAAGACAATGACAGGATGCGGAATTTCCAAATTTCAACCACTCAGATGGTCCTAGGCACCTCGGTCTTTGCAAAAACTAGTCCACTCAGGTTGCTGAAACTTGCTCAAATACATCAATCAAATCGAAAAATATGTTGATAGTCCCTCCTTCCTAAAATGAATGACGTTTTTGACTTTCACACTTCGTGTTTGACTGTTTGTCTTATTAAAATTTTTTATGTAAATATCGTATATTTTATTATGTCTTGTTTTAGCATTAGAAATATTTTAATAATAAAATTTTATTTTGTAATTTATATAAATTTTTTAAATAAGATGAACGGTCAAACATGAAGTAAATTTATATACTTGGAGGGATGCACTATGCACACAAGCCCTTTTGAATCACATGTTTTTTTTTCTTTTTATGTTTGTTCTGCCAAAAAAAAAAAGTAATCCTCGTGACATTCTTGTGTTTTGAAGCGACCTAAGGTGGTGTTTGGTTCCTAGGGTCTAAAGTTTAGACCCGTCACATCGAATATTTGGACACTAATTTAGACTATTAAATATAGATTAATTATAAAACTCATTACACAGATTGAGTCTAATTTGCGAGATGAATCTAATAAGTCTAATTAGTTCATGATTTGACAATGTGATGCAAATATTTGCTAATGATGGATTAATTAGGCTCAATAGTTTTGTCTCGCTAATTAGTTTACTCTCATGTAATTAGTTTTTTAATTTACTCATGTTTAGTCTTTCTAGTTACCATTTAAATATTCGATGTAACAGGGTCTAAACTTTAGACCCCGAATCCAAACACCACCTAAGTAAAGGTTCCTACGTTTCTATTCTTGTCGAAAGCACTTGTCCACCTCCTATTCCTGTCATTTTGTTAGCGCACGAGTGTCCACATCGTAGATATTGTTTTGTAATGCATCGCCATGACGCCATGTACTCTCCGTATTAAAAAAAGAATACAACTTTCAGTTTTCAGAAATCAAATATTTTTAAATTAGTCAAAAACCTATAAAAGTAATTACATTTATAATATTTGTTTATTATAATTTAATTGGAAAAAATATGATTATAGGATATTAGTAAATACTAGTAATATATTCAAAAGGTAGTTAATGTAAAAGTTTGACTACGTTTAAATTAAGAATTGAAACTTTTTGGATTAAGGAAGTGCTACGAAATACTGTAGAAGAAAAGAGACACTCACGACCTCGGATCTAACCGTCTAAATAAAACAACCCCAAACCCTTCATGCGCATGAATGAATCCGTCAATTCAGCAACGACCAACCCCCTTGTCTGTCTCAGTGGTGCATGGTGGCGCAACGGCGGCATGTCACGAGACACGTGACATGACGCGCCAGGCAAAATGGTAAATTTTTTTAGCAGAGGCAAAATGGTAAATGACCTCCTGTTCTGACTTAAGTGAGGAAGTGAAACTTGCATGGGTCTGTCAAATAAAAACTTGCATGGGCCTGTCAATAAAAACTTACATGGGCCTCCATATTCCCACCTTGCCGTATTTTTCGGCCCAACCGATCAATGGATGATGGGCCCATAGACCTGGCAACAAGGAGACAACTTGTCTCTATCAAATTAATAAGAACTCCAGTTTTTTTTTAACCTCCAAACTTGGACACGAATCAACTAGAAATCTAGAATCACTGACCACGCTTTTGAAGGTAAACCAAATTGTTTTAACTTCATATAGGCTATAATAAGCTTCTTAAAAGTCGAAAAGGATTGTGTATAATATGTAGGATGTGAAACTTCCCGCAAATACGGAGACTTGGAAAACAAGATGTCTACCACATACACATGACAAGTAGGGTATTTGTAATATATCACTATGTAAGGTCTAAATGGCTAGAGGGGGGTGAATAGCCTAATAAAATTTCTTGCAAAACTTCACTAAGCAACTTGTTAGATAGCAAGACGGCGTATATGCAAAGCTAAAGCTTCGACTAGTCACCAAACCGGAAAGCCCTATTAAGTTATACCTTTGCCTTGATCTCTATGGGCCTTTTCTTTTCTTTCCGAAGCTTGATCATGCATCAAGTCTACCATGTCCATCACCATGATCTCCAAGCTTCACCATCACCTAGATTGCTAATCTTCTACATACACTTAGCAAAGCCATTAGCAACTAGGCACGTCATTAATTACCAAAACCAAACCGGAGCTTTCAATCTCTCCCTTTTTGATAATTGATGACAACCCTTCACAAACTCTCACAAAGATATGGAAATTCAATATGAAATTGAATTGCTTGCCCAAGACATTTTGATCATGAATCTTGGTTGGACAAGTATTTCAATTCTGGTTTTTGGTAGTGGTAGCTCCCCTACATATGTGCATCCAATGTTTGGTCGATTTTCAAGCACATATGCATAGATAGAACTTGTGGGAGAGATATCACAACCAAAATAGTACTAAGGTTTATAGAATTGACCTTTGAAGCGTGATACCAATCAGAGTACGATAATAAACCTTCCTTAGCACCATGGGAATCTAGACATTCATCAAAACTCAAGATACCTCATGAGATCAATATTATAAGAGAGATACTTTGAATCAAGGAAACCACTATGTCTAGAAACCACCTATGCATGCTAGTACTTCATATCATCAATCAAGTTCTATACTAGCAATACACCAAACAAGCATGAATATTGAATTTAACTTGCAATGCTCCATATCATCATGTCATGCACATACAAATGCAACAAATAGTCTATGAGCTTGCTCCCCCTATTTGTGTGCTCAAGGTTGGGTCATATCATAAAAATTGATCCCCTTACATTGATCTTTGTGACTTATTTCTCCCTCTTTGTCAACAATCACCAACAAGGGTGCATAAGATGAGAGAAACAAGTCAATCAAACTATGGCCAAATCTAAATCACATGCCCAGAATATATATTTCGGTTTGAACCAAGGTCAAGCTTCTTCACACCTCATAAAGTATAAGGGTTATTTTGATCATGTTGAAATACCTATTATGAGCAAATGCTAAAGATTCAACACTAGGTTCACAAGCTCACAAACATGTCATATGCCACCACTAGATCAAATCAAGCATAGAAATAATAGTGGTGCCATACATACATCAAATTCATTTGATTTGCAATGAATGAGCCTAATAAGATGCACACGTGCCTTCATGATCTACACTAGTAAAGGATGCATGGAATGCAACAACTAACTTTACCTTGCTATGTTGGAGGAGAGGCATATCATATATGAGGTGCATCAACTCATGTTGGAGAAGCTAAGTATGTTCAACTCATTCCTCAACTTGCAATATCTTCTTTCATCAAGAGTCTTGATGAATATGTCGGCTAGTTGATCTTCAGTGCCAATGCTTTCAATGCTAATGTCACCCTTTTGTTGATGATCTTTAATGAAGTGATGCCTCACATCAATGTGCTTTGTTCTTGAGTGTTGGACCGGATTGTTGGTCATCTTGATTGCACTTTCATTATCACAAAACAAAGACACATGCTTGGATTTGATTCCATAGTCCTTCAAGGTTGCCTTCATCCATAGCAATTGTGCACAATAATTCCCCGCACTAATGTATTCGGCTTCGGCGGTGGAAAGTGCCACACTATTTTGCTTCTTTGAAGACCATGAAACTAGAGACCTTCCTAGCACTTGGCATGTTCCACTTGTGCTCTTTCTATCAATCTTGCAAACGACATAGTCGGAGTCGGAGTAGCCAATCAACTCAAAGCTAGACCCCTTGGGATACCATAAGCCAACATCTTGAGTGCCCTTCAAGTATCTCAACACTCTCTTGGCCGTCGTCAAGTGACTCTCTCTAGGTGATGCTTGATATCTCGCACACATGCACACACTAAACATAACATCCGGCCTTAAAGCGGTCACATATAGCAAGCTTCCGATCATTGATCTATATAGCTTTTGCTCAACCATGTTGCCACTATCATCAAGATCCAAGCCGCTATTGGTACCCATTGGTGTGCTAATGTGATGGAACCGCCCAAATTATAAGAGATCAAGTGCTAAAGTAGCTCACTTAACTACCACTTAAAACACTTGAGCCCATATAATCCCGGTAGTCTGGAAATCTTGAAGGATTTCTAACATCAAATCAGGATCGCATACACTCAGGTATGCACATTCGAACGAGCCACCAAATAAACCGAAAATACTTAAAGTACGAATAAAGTTATTACAACACTTTGTTCCAAATAAAAGTAGTACTTACGCCACAACACCTGTGGCCAAATAGAACACTATTTGAAACTGAACTTGGAGTTTTAAAAGAGAGGGGTGCCCATGATGTCACGTCCGACAACAGCAAAAGATGAGCTCGTAGAGGACCTTGCCCAAGGCCTACTCCTCTTCTCCTTCGAAAGGATAGAGACAGTGCTTACAATAGCCGAAGTATACTTGGCCATCTGCAACAAACGGGATAAACCCTGAGTACGGGAATGTACTCAGCTAGACTTACCCGTCTAACTAAAAATAAAGACTCCAAGGGTATGCAAGGCTATAAATGTGGATCTGGGTAAACTTGCTTTTTGCGGAAAAGCGAACAAGATTAAACTAAAGATTAAAGAACAGCCATTTTCCATCCTATTATTATTATCTCTAGGTTTGCACCTGTACTAGAGCACTCACTTGAACTACTCAAACAATATAATAACATATGTCCAATTCCTCCATCAATATTTTAGTAGAACCATTACGATGTCACATGGAGTTGCACCGTGGTGAAGCTCAGCATAATCCCCCATATCCAGTGGGGGGTGGCAATTCGAATCGATATGCACCAGCTGGTAAGATTACCTTTAACACACACCCACACTTTCCCCGTCGGGTCAGCGTTAGGTTACCGCTCAACAAAGTCCAGGTGGTAACCGATGCGATCTCAGAGTAGTCCACCCAATTGCAGAAATCAGTTGGCCACCACGGGGCAGGTCGTATCTGCAAACTAGAGGGTGCTCATAGTAGGTTGAGAACCGACCCAGACAGTGTTTACTCGGCTTCGGGGTCGACACTCCCGACGGCCCCTATGTGAAAGGGCGCATTCAAAGATGTAAGAGGGCCACTATCGTGTACAAACCTATACGATCCAACGGACAGACTGCCCCCAAGTCTAAACCACTTGGTGCACTTGCCTTCTAGTTGACCGCATTCATTACTACCATTGGTTCTTTCCACGATAGCAAATATAGCCAACCGTGATAGTATTACCCCTAAGGGATAATACGAAACATAAAATAAAAGGTAACCATTTATTCTAAGCAGGCTAAGTGGTTGCTTTTACTTTTATTAACAGGGTAACAAGGTAGGTAAAACAAATATCAAGGAAGGTAATGCATCAATTTGGGATTCAAACAACTCCTGTCACCTAATGCATCACAGTATAAAATAATCAAGTAGATTAATTTGTAAATACTGGGAGACTTAAGAATGCTTCGGGGCTTGCCTTGAGAGAAGGTAGAGGGCTGGTGGTCAGGGCACTCGGGGAGGTTAGTGTCGGGCTCTTGGTACTCCTCGGATAGCTCCTGCACCTCCTGGACTTCTGTCTCTGGGGGCTCCTGATGTTCCTCCACGGATCCTAAATGATTGCAATGCATAAATAAATAATGGAATGGTGCAAGGATGATGCTTGAACAAGATTTAACACACTAGAGAGATTCTAAGCATTTAACAGATTACTTACCACAAAGCTACTTAAAACTATAGCTATAAGCAACAAGGGTAAAACATGCTATGACTTGCTTTCAGCAGAAACTATACTTAAAGACATATTTATCAGGAAAGTTCCATGATTAACATACACATGGCTATTGCAGGAATTAATCTAGCAGAAACACATATTAACTTTAATAAGCAGAAAACAACTAGTTAAACATTAGTACTGAAGACATTCTCCAAAAACATTTATATAAAATATAAAACAGACAGATCATAACATAAAGATTCTAACAACATGGATTTCACCATTTTAGAACTTACCCAACTCTAGATATAAATTAAACAAGCATTAGCATGTTACTGAAAATAGAATAGGAAATCATTTCGGAAACGGGCTCGAGACACGCAGAGGCGCGCGGGGCGACTGTCAGACGGGACCCTCGATTACTCGAGGTCCAGCTACCGTCGAGCAGGAAACAGAGGACGGTGCTGATCGGCGTGTTCTTGCCGACAGTGAGGTCTCCGGCGGTGGGGTTGGTTGTGCTAAGCTCGGGATGACTACGCGCATCCACTGGTGGTGTTGGTTGAACTGTTGCGACCGTAAAAAGGGGGTCGACGGTGTGCGGTGGTGGCGCAGTGTGGCGGTGCGACACCGCGAGGTGATCACCGGCGATGCGAGGCTCGACGCTGGGGTGCGTGAGCATCTTGGTGATGTGGTGAGTGCGGCTCGAGGGTTAGTTGAGCCGGAAAGGCTCTGTGGAACCTTGACCACGTGCAAGCTCCGCGGCGGCGGCAATGGCGCACAACCAACGGTGCTGTGCTGATAAGGGTCGAACTAGAGCTAGGGAAAGGCGTTCTCACCTCTGCTAGCTCTGGCGAAGCTTCCACGAAGATGGAGGCATCGGAGGCGAGAGGGTGAGGGATGAACACTGCTTGGTCGGTGTGGTGACGACTCGGGATCGAGGGACGACGAAGGCGTTCCGGCGACTGGAGTGCGTGGCTGGGGAAGAAGAGGCGACCAGCGTGGTTGTGGGGCAAAGGCGAAAGCTAGAGCGAGGTTGATCGAACAGAGAAGCTTGGATGGTGGTGTGTTCGTAGGAAAGAGGCGCTGGCGGTGCTCGGAGTTCTCGGCTGGTGATGGCAGGGAAGTACGAGCGAGCGAGCGACTGAGGATGAGTGCGGACGAGTGTGGAGGTGGAGGAGGTATAGGCGCTCCTCCTTGCACGGTAATGACCGACCGGCGCGGCCAGTGGGGACCGTGATGCGATGGTGCGGTGGTGGCAGCGGCGCTGGCGTGTGTGCGGCGGGCGGCGCAGAGCAGGACTTGGTCGACGCGCCGTTAGCGTGGATTCACGTTCGATTGCGAAAGAGACGAGGTGGGGCGCTGATCAGACACGGCACTGCGGCGGCGTTACTGTGAAACGACGGCGCGGCGCGCGGCAGTGTGGCTGGCAGGTCTGCGGCGGCGAAGCAGGGCGTCAGCGGCGGTGAAGCAATGCGGAATCGGTCCTAGCGCCGTTAGCGCGGGCGCAAGTGCGGACGTGACTGCGACAGAGCGAGCGGCGACAACGATGTTGGTGCAGTGCCGCAGCGGCGGTGATGGCGTGTTCCACTTCCGCGGTCAGTCATAGTCGGCCACGCGGCAGACGATGCCGACGTACGGTTCAGCCGTGGTCGGGTGAGTGCGCGCGGGTGAGCGCGTGCGCGGGAGAGGGGTCGATATCGAGGGGAGGGGTCGATTGACTGATCGAGCCTCCGACTCGGTCGAGCCTCCGACTCGGTCGAGCCTCCTGCGTGGGGTCGTTCGTCCAAGCCTCGGTTCGTCACTTCGAGGGGTCGAAGTCGAGGGGGGGGGGTCGATCGGCTGGCTGATCGAGCCTCTGGCCCGGGGTCGTTTGATCGACCCTCGGTCCGTCGCTTTTTATAGAGCGGGGTCGAGGCTGAGCGGTGCTCGACTTGTTCCGGTTTTGATTTCTTTTTCCCATTTTCTTTTATTTGATAAACTAAGCAGGGTAACTAAACATAAAGCAAACCATACTCTACTCTAAGCAAAGCAAGGTTTAGCTAAACAGATTAAACACAAGGTTAATCACAAAACACCTATTCATTCTAGTTTCAAAACATATAAACACTCACATGAAATGATAGCATATGCAAACATGAATGCAATGAAATGTTGTGCTTAGTGGCTAATGATGATCCTAATGCAAGCTTGACACAGGGTGTCACAGCTAATTGCCTTAGCATCTTGCAACCTAAACTTCTTGATCATGCCCTTGATGTACTTGCCTTGACTCACAAAGGTGCCATTCTTCATTTGCTTGATTTGAAGTCCAAGGAAGTAGCTTAACTCTCCAAGCATAAACATCTCAAATTCACTTGCCATCATCTTAGCAAACTCTTCACAAAAGTCTTGATTGGTTGACCCAAAGATGATATCATCCACATAGATTTACAACACAAACAAGTCATCTTCAATCTTCTTAGTGAAGAGAGTGGTGTCCACTTTTCCCATCTTGAAGCCTTTAGAGAGGAGAAAGTTTCTCAATCTTTGATACCATGCTCTTGGTGCTTGCTTCAAACCATACAATGCCTTCTTGAGCTTGTAGACATGGTTGGGCTTCTTGTCATCTTCAAAACCAGGAGGTTGCTCAACATAGACTTCTTCATTGATGAATCCATTGAGAAATGCACTCTTCACATCCATTTGATAGAGCTTGATGTTGTGAGCACAAACATAGGTTAATAAGATTCTAATTGCCTCTAATCTTACCACCGGTGCATATGTCTCCCTAAAGTCAAGACCCTCAACTTGAATGTAACCTTGTGCCACTAGTCTTGCTTTGTTTCTCATGACTAGACCATCTTAATCTTGCTTGTTCTTGAAGACCCACTTGGTGCCAATCACATTATGCTTCTTCGGCCTCTCAACAAGCTCCCACACTTCATTTCTTGTGAAGTTGTTCAACTCATCATGCATAGCATTGATCCAATCTGGGTCCTTCAAAGCTTCCTTAATCTTGGTTGGCTCAATGAATGACACAAAAGAATAGTGCTCATAAATGCTAGCCAATCTTGATCTTGTTTGCACACCTCTTTGAATGTCACCAATGATATGATCTAGAGGATGATCTCTTGCAATGCTTGAAGGTTGAAGCACTTGTTGATTTGGATTGCTTGCTTCACCTTGATCTTGATCTTCATGTTGAGTACCACTAGTGCTTGCCTCATTAGGATCTTGAATCACCACTTGAGTTGGCACTTGCACCTCATCATCATCATCAACTTGCCTTGGCTGAATATCACCAATATCCATGTGCCTCATTGCATTGTTCAATTGATCTCCACCCACATCATCATGATTTTGATCTTCACTTTGAGAGCCTTGAGTTTCATCAAATTCAACATCATGAACCTCTTCAACTAGCCCACTAGCCAAGTTCCACACTCTATAAGCCTTGCTTGAAGTAGAGTAACCAAGTAGGAACCCTTCATCACATCTCTTGTCAAATTTGCCAAGTCTTTGCTCCTTCTTGAGAATGTAGCACTTGCAACCAAAGACCCAAAAATATACAATGTTTGGCTTCCTTCTATTCAAAATCTCATATGGTGTCTTCTCTAACTTCCCATGGCAATAGAGGCGGTTGCTATAGTAGCAAGCCGTGTTGATGGCATCACTCCAAAACTTTTGGCTCACATTGTACTCACAAAGCATTGTTCTTGCCATCTCAATCAAAGTACTATTCTTCCTCTCAACTACACCATTGGATCGAGGAGTGTATGTTGGAGAGAATTGATGTCCAATGCCAAGCTCATCACACAACTCTTCAACTCTTGTGTTCTTGAACTCACTACCATTGTCACTTCTAATCTTCTTGATGGTAGTCTCAAACTCATTTAGCACCCTCCTGACAAAAGACTTGAATAGATCACGAACTTCACTCTTGTCATAGAGAAATAACACCCATGTGTATCTAGTGTAGTCATCCACTATCACAAAGCTATACTTGTTGCCCCCAATTGATGTGTATGTTGTCGGGCCAAACAAGTCCATGTGCAACAACTCAAATGCCTTTGAAGTTGACATCTCATTCTTCTTTGGATGTGGCTTCCCATGTTGCTTGCCGGCTTGACATGCACTACAATGCCTATCCTTCTCAAATGTGACATCATTCAAGCCTCTAACCAAATCATGCTTCACAAGTTTGTTCAATTGCTTCAAGCCAACATGACCAAGTCTTCTATGCCATAACCATCCCTTGCTAGACTTGCCAATCAAACAAGATGAGAGTTGAGCTTCACTAGCCTTGAAGTCCACCAAATACAAGCTACTATGCCGAAACCCCTTGAAGATGAGATTGGATTGATCTTTGCTCACCACCTCAACATAATCCTTGTCAAATATGCACTTGTAGCCAAGATCACACAATTGAGCCACCGACAATAGATTGAAGTTCAAAGTATCAACTAGCAACACATTTGATAAACTCTTGTCATTGGATATGGCAATCTTCCCAAGCCCTATGACATCACCTCTATTGTTGTCACCAAATATGATAGAATCAAATCCACCATTGTCATTCTTATCAAGTGACTTGAACATACTATCTTCTTCGGTCATATGATTTGAGCACCCACTATCAAACACCCAATGCCTCCCTCCGGCTTTGTAATTGACCTACATGAGAAGATCAAGCTTTAGGTACCCATTTTTGCTTGGGTCCATGAAGGTTAGTTACCAAGTTCTTTGGTACCCAAATGGCTTTATTCCTTGAGCCCATCCATGGTGCACCAATGAACTTAGCATGAACACCATTTGTACCCCTAGTAAGCACATAGAAAGAATCTAGATTATAAGAGGATACATTGGCATTAGTGTACTTGTTCATGCATCTTTGCTCTACATGACCCACTTGCTTGCAACTCTTGCAATAGCTACCATTGTTCTTCATAAAGCTAGTCTTGTGAGGAGCAAAGGCGGCCTTGCCTTTCTTGGGGGTATAGCCCAATCCCTCTTTATAGAGAGAAGCTCTTTGGCTACCCAAGCACATAAGCAAGCGGTCCTCACCACCATAAGCTTTGGCTAAGGTGTGATTGAGCTCTTTCACTTCCTTCTTGAGAATCTCATTCTCAACCACCAGTGCGGAATCACAAGTGAATCCATCAATACTAGAAGAGCTAAGAGTGGAAGTGCTACAAGAAGGGTTAGTAGGAGCAACCACAATAGGCTTAAAGAAAGATTCATCAAGCAAATCACATGAAGAACCAACATCTTTCTTCTCAACAACCACCACTTGGGATTGCTCTTTCTCTTGCTTCTCTACTAGAGAGGAATGAGCCTTTTTAAGCTTGGAGTGAGCAATCTCTAGCTTCTTATGGTCTACCTTTAGACTCTCATAAGATGCCCTCAACTCCATAAGTTCTTGCTCAAGGCTTTCTTTGTCCTTGCGCAAGCCCCTACATTCCTTCCTAGATAGCTTAAAGCCATCTTTTCAATCCTCAGGCATAGTGATGAGTTCATCTTTAGTAGGTTGATTATCATCACTCTCATCATCACTATCGGGTGGGGGTTGTACCTTAGTGGCCTTGGCCATGAAGCAAGTAGATGGAGCACCAAATAGAGAAATCTTCTCTTGAATGGCGATGCTTGCGTGCCCCTTCTTCTTCTTCTTGCTCTTGGAGTCATCCTCATCTTCATCACTTGAGGAAGAGGAGTCACTCTCCCATGTTGCCACATGTGATTCACCCTTCTTCTTGTTGTTGGAGGAGTCATTCTTCTCCCCCTTCTTCTTTTGCTTCTTCTTCTCCTTCTTCACGACATCCTCATCATCACTATCATAGGGACACTTGGCGATGAGATTGTAGGATCTCTGGAAGAGGAAAGTGGCCTAGAGGGGGAGTGAATAGGCTTGCAAAAATCAACTTGAACTGCAGTCAGTTCTGAGGGGCGCGACACTGCCGCGCTTACCCGCGGCACTGCCGCACCTGGCTGAAACGGATAGATAAGAACTGAATTTGAAACCTGAACTAAGACAAGTTGAATTAGTGATTTTCTAAGCTTCCTGCACAGGTAGAGAACACAGATTGAGAGCTAAACAAAGCACAACAGTTATAGAGAAGTAGATCGACCCCAAAGCCAAGAAGCACCCACACACAAGATATAGCAATATGAAAATAGCACACAGTGACACGATGATTTATCCCGTGGTTCAGCTCGCCACCAAGGCTGGCCTAAGTCCATGTTATGGAGGAAGCCCATAGGCTTGAGCTCACCACAAAGGCTAGCTCGCTCCTCATTCTCAAGTCAAGAGAGTGAACTCTTGAGATGAGGGGTGATTTCTTAGTATTGGGGTGAGGTTACAAACCTCCCTAGGCAGCCGCACAAGATGGCAGCTCTAGGGCGACACCTAGCCGGCTAGGAGCAAAGCTCCAATAGTAACAAACCCTAGGGCGTCAGCCAAACGTGCACCAAATGCTCTTTTGACAGTGGGAATCAATGGATCCACTCTCCAATCGAAGTTTGTTGCCTTTTCCCTCAAGAATCCGTGGTGGAATCGAAGGGATTGAGTTGGGAGCTTGAGGGGAGCAATGGAGAGTGAGAGAGAGAGCTTCTAGTGTGTGTCTAATGGATATGTCGTGAGGTAGACGAAGAGGTAAGAGATGTGGGCCGACAGGGGGTATAAATACCTCTTGGCCCAACGGTCACTTACAGGCACGACACCGCCGCGCCCCTCAAAACAACATAAGTGTAGGAGTGAATTGACTGGTTGTTTTGGTGGCTTGGTGAGGATGAGTTGTGTAGGATTTGAGCATTTGGTGACACACTTGACTAGAAATCCTAGGACCCCCTTAATAGTACGGTTTTTCCTAAACTCAAAATTCAAACTGAAAATGAATTTAAACTCCTTTGAAATTTAGTAAAGCCTCCTTTTACAATTGAGGACCCTCCATCCTGTACATCATCCTTGTTTTCCTAATTCCCTGCTTGTCATCTCAACAAATCTCATTAGTTCCCTAATTAGGTGGTCATCAACTCCAAAACTCACAATAGGCTTGATTGTCCTTACAGATATGCTCCTTGCTATGGCACTAGAAGCACTTCATAGAATGTTCACTTGACTTGGAAGAGCTTCTCTTTCTTGACCGGTACCCCTTCTTCTTCATGAGCTTTCCCATCTTCTTCACAAGGAGAGCCATTTGATCATTCATGTCTTCTTCCTCACTTGAGCTAGAGCATGGCTCATCATCACTTGATGCCTCTTTCTTCTTCTTGCCCTTGCTCTTGGATGATGTGACCTTGAATGCCACACTCTTCTTATTGTCATCATCCTTCTTCTCACTTTCCTTCTTCTTCTTCTTGATCAACTCTTCCTTCTCATTGTCTTCTCTAAACTCATCATCGGCCATGACTTCTTGAAGGACTTGATTTGGAGTTGGCTTGTCCTTCATTGTGGTCTTCACCATGACGGTCTTCAACATGTCAAATCTCTTGGGCAAGCATCTCATGAACTTGGTTGAGAATTGTTGGTCCTTGATTTCTTCCCCAAGTGCCTTGAGCTCATTGACAATGACTTGGAGCCTATGAAACATCTCCGACACACTCTCATCCTCCTTCATTGAGAAGCTAGCAAACTTCTGTTGCAACATGTATGCTCTTGCGGTCTTCACACTCTCGGTGCCCTCATAAGCTTCTTTTAGCTTGGCCCAAATGTCATGAGCCACCTCAATGTTCTTGATGAGCTCAAATGTTTTGTCATCCAGGGCCTCATGGAAAGCACTCACAGCAACATCATTTGCTTGTTGCTTCTTCTCTTCGGTCGGTGTGGGTGCCTCCGCATCGGCAACCTCAAACTTTGTCTCGGTCACATTCCACACCTCTCTATTGATTGACTTGAGATGGCTCTTCATCTTAAGCTTCCACTTGGCATAATCATTGCCATCAAAGGTTGGTGCCCTCTTGGTGTTGTTGATATGCAAAACCAAAGCCATTGCTTCACCGTTGTTTACACCAAAATTTGACCAAGCCGAGAAATATCATTGGCAAGGAGATATTCTGAAGAAAAGACGAGAATCTTGAAGATTGCCAATGAAGATCAAATGGGAGATATATGTGATGCAGTCACCGAGTCGGCAGTTGGGCTCAACTATTCAGGAAGGCGTGCGTGTGTGGCCAATTAACATATATATATATATATTTGGCCATTTATTATTATTTCTTCAAAGAAGTATCCTTGATACGTGAAGTTGATGAAAAGAGGCAAGTGCAAGGAATATGGCTACATATATGCTTGAAGGTTTCACGTACATATATATGGAATGCATCCCTCGTCCTTGGAATCATTGCCGTATGAAATACTACTATGGAAAAGCCTCTTGTCGATCTGAGACTGTGCTGAAGATAGATGATGGCGATTGGTGGGCCTCAGACTCCAGTTTACGTACGGCACGACGGCGTCGCAATACAAGGAAGAGAGAAGAGATGGGCCGGCATGATTACCAAGGAAACGTGATTGGGCTCTTTAGCATGAGTACGTGAGGATAGACTAGTTAGTATATATTATAGGATGGTTACGTAGTTCTTTTTGTACCAGAGTCTTTATTTATCAAAGACCGTGTGCCCTTTTTCCTATATAAGAAAGGGTATGACAAATTGTAGACAATCAACATTCAATATACATCAAACACCCCTTTTGGCCCCTGTGCCATCAAAACCCTTAGTTCTTAGGATTTCGGCGTATTTGCATCTGGCTTGGCTGGTTCAACCTCTCGCTTGCTGTAAGTATTGTTAGAAAAGCTTTTACTTATGCTAAGATCGGGCTGGTTCGACCTCCTTTTGATGCATCTGTGAAGGTGGTTGTTGTTCATTGCTAGATAGGGCCGGTTCGACCTCCTATGGACGCATTTGCAATAGTCGGTTGCGTGTTCACGCTAGATTTGTCCAGTTCGACCTCTTATCTAGTATCGCACGTGCCAACAGTCTGTGTTAGCACTTAACAGGGCCGGTTCGACCTTCTGTCGTATGAGTCAGCATAGACTAGTTATCGGCTCTGCTAGATGTGGCAATCTAGTAGATTCATTAAGTTATCTTTGCTAGTTATCGGCTCTGCTAGATGTGGCAATCTAGTAGATTCATTAAGTTACCATTGCTAGTTATCGGCTCTACTTGGTTTGGCGTCCTAGTAGATTCATTAAGTTACCGATGTTGTTAGATCTATCTTATTAGTTTAGTGTAAACAACATCTTTCCCCGGTCAAGATTGGTAGACTTGGCTTACATCTTTTAGATCCGATTGTCATCAATGCTTTCACTGTTTAGATCTATAATGTTGATGATCGATTTCATATTTATATTAGCCAGGTCTTATCAATCTTTGTTCATAACGTGTGCGCGTTCTAGGGTATAGGTAGCCTTGTAATTCAGTTATAAAGTTAGTTATGCACTTAGTTCGTTCTCACGTTGAGATCGGTTAATTTAGCCGATTCTTGAAAGTTCCACCCATATCATTGTTTGCATCAGCCTGTCTAGATCTAGTTGGTTTATTAAGCTTGCTTGAACGAGACTTGGCCCAACAATTACTTAGTCAACGGGTTTCAAATTCATGGGTTTAGTAGATCTATTAGATTTATTCATGCTTATGCACACATGTAGGATTTTTACACCTTTGTATTTGATAGATTGAATCGGCTAACGGCTTCTGTGCTTCACATGCGTATTCAGATAGCCGATTCAGTGTATTCTTTACTTCTTTTCGCACGTATCATGTCTAGATTTAATTCCATAATTGTTCATTTGATCATGATATGATTAACTGTCAATGCATGTTTATTTATCGGTTCATTATTTTACATGCATAATGGATCTTGACTCCCTAGTCATTGTCCTAACTCGATCGACTATTTAGCCATACACTCAGAACTGTCTGGAATCAAATTGTTAGGTTCCAGGATTTGACTATTCTTTTCCTCCTTGTCAATTACAGGGTCAAATTGACTGACACGCCTTGACTCCAACTGGATCGACTACCGGAGACAGCCACGGGGACTGAGGAACGTGAGCCTTGGTCTGTCTGGCTTGCGAGAGCATCGCGGCACGAGGACTGACCCTGTCATGTTTTTGTGCTGACAACCTTAGGATGTTAAGCCACTCAATAAACGGTGCCTCGGCTTCGATACCACGTGTAAGGTCTAAATGGCTAGAGGGGGGTGAATAGCCTAAAAAAATTTCTTGCAAAACTTCACTAAGCAACTTGTTAGATAGGAAGACAACGTATATGCAAAGCTAAAGCTTCGACTAGTCTATGCAAGCCATACTAACAATTCTAGCAAGAGCTATTCCACTAACACCCAATCAACAACAATGCCGTGATAGCGCTACACAATTAAGGCTCACGGCGGAACCACAAAGCAATTCTACTTTACAACTAGAAGGCCGAGATAGCGCTACACAATTAAGGCTCTTAGCGAACCACAAGGCAATTCTAGTAAAGTAAAAGCGAGAGAGGGGATTGGAAGGTTATACCGCCGCATAGAGATGAAGATGGCCAATCACCAATGAAGAATCCCTATCACCACAATCAAACAAGGAGGATGAAGCCTCGGCAAAACACAAATCGACACAATGATTTTTTACTGAGGTTCACTTGCTTCCCGGCAAGCTAGTCCTCGTTGTGGCGATGCACTAGCTTGGTGGTGTGCATGCTCAATTGGCACTCAATGCCAAATACCGCAGCTGGGAGCCGCACCACCCACACAAGACTAGGATCCTCCAAGCCACGAGCAATCCACTAGAGTATCCTTTCGCGACTCTCCCGCGGGGAAGGACCAAGAACCCCTCACAATCCACCGGTGTGGCCTCGAACAATCACCGAGTCGAGCTCCCAACCACATGCTGCTCCAAACCGTCTACGGTGACAGGAATCACCGAAGAGTAACAAGAATCCGCAGCCCACTCGAAGAACAAGTGCCTCTAGATGCAACTCTCAATGCAACACACTTTGATTCTCACTCAATCTCACTAGGATGAAGAAATCAAGCAAGGAGATGAGTGGAGGAAAGCTTCTCTAGCTCAAAGAATGCCTGGAGGTGTAAGAATGGGCGAGAGAGAGCTCCACCACCGGCCTCAAGTCTATTTATAGACACCCCAAAACTTTAGCCATTACTCTCCTCGGGCTGGCGAAATACACGCGCCGGACGCACCAGGACGGCACCGCCGGACGCGTCCGGTGCCCACTTGTTGGCATTTCTTAGCGCAATCATCAAAGATAGGTTAAAAGGTCTATCCCTGATGACGACGCTAGAAATGCCTTGTTGGCAGTTCTTAGTGCAATCACTAGAATTGTTACATCCTGGTGATCACACCAAGAAACACCAAGTGATCGATCATATTCTTTTAGATAATATCCGCAAGCGCACGGATCTATCGTTGTAGCATTTCACCCGAAAGTATATCAGGGTATCGTTATTTATATTTTTCCCAAAGGAAGGCATGGTGTAAAATACCTCTAGCATGGATATGAAACTTCACATCATTGAAATAAGCCTTAGTGCTATGCAGAGGTAAGATAATCGGGTTTTGAGATAGTGGACACACACTTGGGCCAAACTCAAGGATAATCAGAAATAAGGAATAAAAGTAACGAGAAGAATAAAGAATAAATCTACGTGGAGCAGGTAGGTCGTATACAACTATGCATAGAACAGCTAAGTCATAAACTATACAAAACTAGAGACGAGTCAGAGCCTAAAGTAACACGGAGACCCCCGCAGCTGGTCTGCTAGCCGATAGAGGCATTTACGAACTCCTACACGACATACAGACGTAGGGGATTACGAGGGACGGACAGGGCTGTCACCACCTGCCGCCTACCCCTCAACCGTGGCATGCCGTCATATTCGAAGGCTCTCTCATATCCGGACACCACGTCCGCATACTAAAGAACTACCTTTGCTCCCCCAGGACTCCCACCCTACGGATGGACGAGCTAGAACACAGGCAAACCCGAAAGAACATTGAACCGTTACTCCATTCTCATCGTGGACTCTAATTCTATAAAACATATGAACAATGACGAACAAGGATGAACTGATCATAAGAACTTTGCTCTAATTCATATGTATCAATAAGAACATGGTCAAGACTATACTCTAGTTCATACGCTAAGCTATATATAAAGAGTAAGAACTTGACTAAGGAAGAAGACTCCATAGATGTTTACCAAGAGTGGCTCTTTCTTCCTAGGAGACAAGCTCTCCTTGGTAGCTCTCCTTGCTCCAAAACACTACTAAGCTACTACTAATGAACAAGTGTGAAGATGAGAGAGTAGGGCTCCAAATGGTGTGTGTGGTGAAGGGTGCTCCTCCTCTCTTCTTATAGCATGGTGGAGGTCGGTTTGGGGCTTGAAATGGCAGGTACACCATCGCACCGCCCTCCCCAACATTGAATGTACCGACCTGAGGAAGCCGGGCCCACGCGGCAGGGGGTGGCGCGCGCGCCCCTGGCGCGGCCACGCCCAGGTGACGCCGCCCCCTGACCGACTTCATAAGGTCGGTTCTCCTCTGGGCCTGGGCCGTGGTGGTTTGGTGTTTCGGCCCATTCAGGTCCCGAGGTGGCCTTTCTCCTTATTGGGTGACTTTGCGCTTTCCAGAAAGCGCCTTTTTGTTACAAAATTCCCTGCACTATATATATATTCTTGCAAAGTGATATTTTCCTAGTGCACGTGGAATTGGGTTAGTAATACAAGTATATGCGTATAAGAATAATCAATTCACCCTTTTTCATTCTTAATTGTCGGTATCAAATCATCGATAAGGACCGCCAACAAGATCCCCCAAGCTTACCCTTTGCTCGTCCCGAGCAAAGCTTAGCTTTAGGTTGTTGATCAGGAGTTGCTACTATGCCGATCATGAATCAAATGTACCGTAAATATAAGCAAGCTTTCTACTATAATTTGAATAAATCGGCATGACTATCCACCCTTTTATTGTCTTGAGACAAGATAGGGCTTTCTAGCCTTTTCAAGTCTTGGGTGATTGCAAGATAGAACAGATTCACAAGCGTTGCTTATCATCTGTCTAAGATCAACCATCTTTCCGGAGGTTTTGAAAATTTTGTAAAAGAAACTCAAGTTCCTCGAATGATTCTCTCAATCGCTCAAGGTGTATATTTACCTCACCAAAGGCTTTGTGGTTTTGCCTTTCTTTTCAAACCTACTACTAAGGCTGAAAGTGGAGTTTTGGGTAGGTATGAAAGGTGGGCATGCTTGAATCACATATATTGTAAAGTCAAAAACCGAACCATCCGGAGATACAAGCCATACACTTTGATTGGGATTTTGCAAGTGTGTAAGAGGATGAATGATTCCTAATTCTAAATGTTTTTGGTACTCCATGCATCATGACTCCCTTTTTATTGGCAGAAGGGATTTTTAGGAGAGTATGGGCTGAAAAAGGGAACTAAGATCTTTCTTTTCTTTCTTCTCTTTCTTTTTCTCTCTTTTTTGAACGGGGACTAGATGGATTTCCCGTTGTCTAGTTTGGATGCTTGTCCTCCTTTCTCATGCCCCTTGGCATTTTTTTTGCTAAGAGAAGTGATATAGCCCATTACTCTCTTTCAGGTATGGCGAAGATTTTTGGCGGAAAGGAATCATGATGAAATGCGGGGAGTAATATTTGGTGGATAATGGATGCGTGATTCTCAGTGTAAGAATTGGCATGCTTTATTTTGGTGAAAAAGTCGCGCAACTCTCGGGTCAAGAGTTGGCATTTTTGGGTGGATTGGATGATGAGTATGATTTGCGCGACTCGCAGTGTATGGGTCTGCAAGTTTATTTTGTGGGTGCAAGTGGATCTCAATCGTGAGTGTAAGACCATAATCTCGCAGCGGTCACAACGATCTGACTAAACTCAACGATCAAACAAGCAGCATATGACAATGGGTTTTTGTAGAAAGATCTGAAACATGTCATATGGCCTTGGTAGGTATTTCATAATCTTTGAGGAACTTTTGTTTTGATCATTTTGAAAATAAAACTCCGGAAGTCAGGTTTTCACTCAGGACAGAGTCATAGCTTAGCTCATGGCACTATATCATATCAGGCAATAACTTAGACAAGAGCCAGCCTATGCAACCCACTAACTCAAGTTTTCCAAGATGAGACATTTTTAGCTGATAAACTCAAATCTTAGAGAAAACTTGATTATAAATAAGGTACAAGCGAGTCACGAGACACGACAACTATTCATCATATCAACGAGGGTAGAATCAAATATTTTTATAACACATATATAGGCAATGACAAAGCATTTTTTTGAATGCATAAGTGTTAGCAAAGTACATACCTCTTATTGGGGGTCCTCCCCCAAGCTTGCTTGGAAACGGGGCCCTTGATTTATTTTGAGGTAACATTTTATTTTATTTTATTTTATTTTACCTTCGATCTGTTGTCAGAATTTCCTTATGGTTGAGGATCATCCTGCAAGGGTTAGCTCATATCAAACTACCAAAACTTCTGCTAGTAATCTATTTCAATGATCAACATAGTCAACCAAGGTAAACTAGCAACCTAAGCACCATGCTCAAGCTATGAGTCTATGGAACATGCTAAGCTTAAACACATTCCAAAACATCATACTAAAGCAGGAACAAAGATAGCATGATAGAACTTTATTTGACAGACTAAGTAAGCACACACATATATATATATATAAATATATATTTTTTTCATAAGGAAATATAAAAAGATAACTTACCGATTATCCTGTCGGTCAGGGCTCACCGTTTAAGGTCCGTGAAGCAGGACCTTTCTCCTGTTCAGGTTGTGCTTGGCGATGGGGCATCCGTCTCAGGAGAGGTAGACGAAGATGCTTGCTTGGGTCTCCACACCATCTTCTTCTTCGGGGGTGTGGTGACACATGGTGCCGATGGTGGTTGTTCGTCCTCTTTTGGAGGCGTGGAAGTTTTGTCCACCTTTAACACCTTCGCCTCCTCCTTAGGGACCATTTTTGGTGCCCTAGGGGTTTTGAGTGGAATTGGTTTCATCTTGGGTTCCACTTCACTTTAGGCCAGAGTTTTGCCCTTCTTCTTCTTTTCCTTGGGTTATGTAGGAACAACTTTTGGCTCTATCTTTTCTGCAGGAGCTTTCTTCTTTTCTTTCTTTTGCTTAGGAGCTTTCTGCTCCGTCTTTTGCTCCTGTTCTTTCTTTTTCTTTTGTTCCTGAGTACCCTTTGCTTCTTTCTTTTGTTCTAGGGCCTTAGCCTTCTGCACTGGCCTTTGTTCCGAAATGATGTTAGGAACTCTGTTCGCACCATGAGGTCGGATTTCAACTTCTGTGACCTCCCTTGTGGTTGGTTCATATCTGATGCGAATCATGTTGCACTCCTCCATCCTCCTTGGCCGAAACTGGAACTTCTCATCATTTCCATTGATGTTGAACCGGATTTCTCCAGCCCCAACATCAATCTGTGCTCTAGCGGTACTGAGGAATGGTCGTCCCAAGATGAGGGGTGTTTCCTTGGTGGCCTCCATGTCGAGTACCATGAAGTCCACAGGGACGAAGTATCCTCGGATCTTCACGGGAATGTCTTCAGCTATTCCCGCTGGGTAACGTAAGGAGTTAGCCAATTGGAGTGTGATCGTGGTTGGTGACAGCCGTGTATAGCTCAGCTTGTCGAACACCGTCTTCGGCATGACACTGACGCTGGCACCAAGATCACAGAGTGCATGGTCAAACTGTTGCCCACCAATGGAGCAAGTGATAGTGGGGCATCCGGGATCCTTCTTCTTTTATGGTAAGTGGTTTAGGATTGCCGCACTACACTCTTCTGTCAGTTTGACCACGGCCGTGGATGGCAGCGGCCGCTTGTTGTTGATGATGTCTTTGATGTATTTGGCATAAGAAGGTACATGTAAGACGTCCATAAGCGGAACGCTCACATGTACTTTCTCGACCATCTCAACAAACCGAGCGAACTGATCATCCACGGCTCGCTTCCTTGTCCTCGTAGCGAACGACAGATGTGTGGTGTCTGGATAATCCAGGGTTGTCCCTGCTTCTACGTCGTCTTGAGGTTCAGGAGATGAAGGTTCTTCCTGCTGTGGTGCTGCTTGTTTCCTGGCTGCATGGTTAGGATATGGTAGATCACGAGTGGCCTTACCGCCTCTCGTGATCACCGACTTAACATTCTCAAAAGTATTTGCAGCTTGATCCAATGTTTTACCATTGAGATCAACAGGAACATCAGAAGCAATTTGAGCTAACTGCCTTTCTATCATTTTGTTGAAGCTCAACTGATTCTTGACAGCAGAAGTTAAACCTTCTATCTTAGAATTGATACTCTCTAAGATTTTGTCATTGGCCAGAATCTTTTTGGTAAGATTTTCATTGATCTTTGCTTGTCCAAGGACTAAATCTTTGAGAGTAGGCTGATTCAAATTGTAATTGGAAGAATAATTTGAATTACCTTGGTATTGTGGACGGGACTGATTGTTCCATCCATTATTACCTCCTTGCTGTTGAGGATACCCGTTGTTGATGTATGAAGCTTCTTCACGGGTTTCGGGGCAATCATTCCCTGAATGTACGGCATCGCCATAGACCTCGCACATTGTGCGAGAGTCTATGGCTTTGACGGTGATGGATGTGTCTCCAGCGGCTCTCTCGTCGAACTTTTGCAAGAGTAGGTCTATTTTTGCGGCAAGCGCCTCCGTCTCCTTCATGGGGTGTGTGCCTTTTTGTTGCTTGGATGGGGCCCTTTCTTCCCCCCAAGCTTGGTTTTCTACCATTTTGTTGATTAACGTCGTAGCATTACCAACTGTAAGTCATAGAAATCCGCCTCCAGCAGCAGCATCGAGGTGCCCCTTCGACATGGGCGTAAGCCCATTGTAGAAGTTTTGGAGCACCGCCACTCCTCCATCCCATGATGGGGACAATCTTGGATGTAACCCTGAAGCCTCTCCCAGGCTTCAGGAATGGGTTCCATCCGCGTTTGCTGGAAATTGGTAATTCTTCCCCTCAGGGCATTGGTTTTGCCCATGGGGAAGAACTTTGCGAGGAATGCCATGGAACATTTGCTCCACGTGCTCACGACTTCCTTGTCCTTGTAAAAACATTGTTTTTCCTTCCCCACAAGGGAGAAGGGAAACAGATGGAGCCTGATGACATCTGCTTTAGTGTCCTTGATGACGATGGTGTCGCATAGCTCCAGAAAGTGTTGTAAGTGAGCGTTGGCATCCTCATTGGGGAGTCCGCAAAATGGGATCCCCTGCACCATGGTGATCAGACCAGTCCTGAGCTCAAAGTTCTTGTCCGTCACGTTAACAACGGGCCCAATGGGCACGTTGGCAATAGCGGGGACAGAGAACTCGTGGAGGGTCTTCTGAGCCATTTGGACGGTCTCGGTTGGTGCGACGACGACCGGTTCGGTTGTCGACGGAGTAGCAGAAGAAGAAGAATCTCTAGGCTTTTTCTTCCTTAGGAGTGCCTCCGGATTTGGATGAAAGTTGTCTGGCAGGGAGAAACCAGACATGCACTATCCTGTTTTCATCCACAACAGGAGAAAACATAAAAATTAGCCTGCATAGACTAGGACCATTTCTAATGAAGTTGTATATCCATGCCATGCTAGATTATTTTAACCAATGCCTTCCCCGGCAACGGCACCAGAAATGCTTGTTGGCATTTCTTAGCGCAATCATCAAAGATAGGTTAAAAGGTCTATCCCTGACGACGACGCCAGAAATGCCTTGTTGGCAGTTCTTAGTGCAATCACTAGAATTGTTACATCCTGGTGATCACACCAAGAAACGCCAAGTGATAGATCGTATTCTTTTAGATAATATCCGCAAGATAATCGGGTTTTGAGATAGTGGACACACACTTGGGCCAAACTCAAGGATAATGAGAAATAAGGAATAAAAGTAACGGGAAGAATAAAGAATAAATCTACGTGGAGCACGTAGGTCGTATACAGCTATGCGTAGAACAGCTAAGTCATATATTATACAAAACTAGAGACGAGTCAGAGCCTAAAGTAACAGGGAGACCCCCGCAGCTAGTCTGCCAGCCGATAGAGGCATTTACGAACTCCTACACGACATACGAACGTGGGAGATTACGAGGGACGGACAGGGCTGTCACCACCTGCCGCCTACCCCTCAACCGTGGCATGCCGTCATATTCGAAGGCTCTCTCGTATCCGGACACCACGTCCGCATACTAAAGAACTACCTATGCTCCCCCAGGACTCCCACCCTACGGATGGACGAGCTAGAACACAGGCAAACCCGAAAGAACATCGAACCGTTACTCTATTCTCATCGTGGACTCTAATTCTATAAAACATATGAACAATGAAGAACACGGATGAACATGCTATGAAATGATCATAAGAATTTTGCTCTAATTCATATGTATCAATAAGAACATGGTCAAGACTATACTCTAGTTCATACGCTAAGCTATATATAAAGAGTAAGAACTTGACTAAGGAAGAAGACTCCATAGATGTTTACCAAGAGTGGCTCTTTCTTCCTAGGAGACAAGCTCTCCTTGGTAGCTCTCCTTGCTCCAAAACACTACTAAGCTACTACTAATGAACAAGTGTGAAGATGAGAGAGTGGGGATCCAAATGGGGTGTGTGGTGAAGGGTGCTCCTCCTCTCTTCTTATAGCATGGTGGAGGTCGGTTTGGGGCTTGAAATGGCAGGTACACCAGCGCACCGCCCTTCCCAGCATTGAATGTACCGACCTGAGGAAGCCGGGCCCACGCGGCAGGGGGTGGCGCGGGCGCGCCCAGCGACGCCGCCCCTTGATCGACTTCGTCAGGTCGGTTCTCCTCTGGGCCTGGGCCGTGGTGGTTTGGTGTTTCGGCCCATTCAGGTCCGGAGGTGCCCTTTCTCCTTATTGGGTGACTTTGCGCTTTCCAGAAAGCGCCTTTTTGTTACAAAATTCCCTGCACTATATATATATTCCTGCAAAGTGATATTTTTCTTAGTGCACGTCGAATTGGGTTAGTAATACAAGTATATGCGTATAAGAATAATCAATTCACCCTTTTTCATTCTTAATTGGCGGTATAAAATCGTTGATAAGGACCGCCAGCACCACTGCCGCTCGACCGTTGGCGTTCAAATCGGCTGCCACGTCAGCGCATCCGGCGTTCATCCTGCGTCCGGCACCATTTGAATAGGCGCGTCCGGCGCTTTGCTACGCCGTGGGGCGGCTCTGAGTAGTGTCCGGCGTCCGCTGGACGCGCGGGCTTGGCGTCCGGCGCCCGCGTCCGGCCTTCACTCGGCCCGGCCCAGCAGCCAGCCTAGCGCCAGCACGCGCCGGACGCGCAGCCCCGCGTCCGGCCTAGCCTGGCCCCGCGTCCGCTGCTCCGCAGAGGCTCTGTGTCGCGTCCGACCCAGCAAGGCCGCGTCCGGCGCCTCACGCCAGGCGCGTCCGGTGCACACAGAGCAGCACCGCCTTGTCACTTTGTCGTCGTTGTTGCGCCGTCGTCAATCCAAGGTCCAAACCACTTGCCTCGGTTGCCAACTCCAACAGTGTAGACCACTTCTCAAGCACAGGAGTTAGCATATCATCTCATGAAAAGTCGGCAAGGGTTAGCTCTCATGTTAGCCTCTCATGCATCATGCAAAGTCAAATCTAGAGGCATTTTGGATCACGAGTCAACCGTGGATTCCCCTCTTGATAGTCGGTTATCGATCCTAAATGTGATCACACTCTCTATAGTGTCTCGATCACCAAACCGGAAAACCCTATCAAATTATACCTTTGCCTTGATCTCCATGGGCCTTTTCTTTTCTTTCCGAAGCTTGATCATGCATCAAGTCCACCATGTCCATCACCATGATCTCCAAGCTTCACCATCACCTAGATTGCTAATCTTCTACATACATTTAGCAAAGCCATTAGCAACTAGGCACGTAATTAATTACCAAAACCAAACCGGAGCTTTCACACTAGCTACCAAATATACTCTAACATGCATCCTCCAGCAGTCGTAGCGAGAGCAACACTGACGATGAGTTGTGCATCGTTGTGTGCAAACTAAAGGGGCCAATGTGGAGTGTGAGGATGCGAGGAGAAAGCTCCGATGAAGAAGAAGAATCGAGAGAGTGGAAGAGGAGGATAGCGCTTATTACAACTTAGGGTTGCGAGGGCATTTTTTTCTTTTTGCTAGCTATCCAAGTATCCATCATGCATATATATGCTACCTCCTAAGTTCCAAATTTTAAGTCGTTTTGATTTTTTTGATATATCCATCTCGCTATGTGTCTAGATATAATAATATGTTTAGGCACGTAGCAAAATGAATGAACCAAAAAAAGTCAAAACAACTTATAATTTGGTATGACCTCCAATTATGATGAAGAAGAATAGAAAAGGAGTGGAAGACAAGACGATAATGCTTGTTATAGCTTAGGCTTGCAAGGGTAATTTTATCTTTCCACTAATTCTCCATCGTGCATGCTACTCCATTTATAAATTATTCTCTTACTTCTAAATTGTAAGACATCTTGGTTTTTCTAGATACATAATTTTGATATGCACTTAGATATACACATCATGTAATTAAGAAGTTAAACGTCTTATAATTTGGATGGGGTGTCCACCATGAACACCTCGCATGGTCTCTGAGATGGACTAGAGCGTCGTCGATCACCTAATGAGAGAGTAGGAGAATCAGCTGCACTAGCTCGCTTACGATTCTAAGGACTGTGTTGACATCTATCGGTTCCGCATCAACCACCAGTCCTGCTAGGTTACATTGTCAAATGGCCCAAGTACTAGATCGATATGGAGAAGTTCCTGCTGCTATGCACCCTCATAGGGGCTCAGGCCCCCTCCCCACGCACCATTATCTCTGCCAATGACAGAAGCCTCAAGGTTTTATCCATTGTTGGATTTGGAGGGCTGGGGAAGACAACCCTATGCATGGAGTTGTATCGGCAGCCAGACACCGACTTACAACGTTAGTCGTTGGTGCCTTTGTCGTGAGCGTTTGGTGGCAACAATGATATGAAAGGGTTGCTAGCCTGCTCCATCTGATCTTCAAGGTGAAAGATGATGATGAACATAGCTCCCGGACCCTTCAGGCTAGCTTCCTTTGAATTTATGTCCATTTGGTGGCGTGCAATTAGGAAGGCTGAGGGTATTTCCTGTTAGAATTTATATGGATATTCCCCTAAAATCCATATGAAGAAATTCTAATAAATCTCAAAGGCCCAATACATGTGTTCCCTAATGGGTTTTAATGTTTAAGCCCATGAGTAAAGGTGGGAGGTATAATATCAATTAGTACCATATTGCTAGTTGATGTAGATGTAGGGGGTATTCCTCTGCATATATACGTACCGATCCTCCTGAAAATAGACACAACAAAGACTACAATTGAGAGTTTCAATTAGAAAATCCTAACGTAGTAAAATAGTATTTTCCTCTTCTCGCTACTGCGTTGCCGCCGTAGTCTCTCCATCCCGATCGTCAGCGTGCACCAGCGACCGGGAGACCAGGTCTCCGGAACCGTCGTCTTTGCGATCCTGTAACGGAAGAAGGCGAATACGGTTTTTGGGAAACGCTCTTAGCGCGACTGCTCCCAAATCTTCTACGTCGGCAGAACATCGTCTCGTCATCATCAGGCTTGCTGGATCGTCTGCGGGAGACGCTTAGCTACAAGCTCGTGCCATCATCGTCGGCAGCACGTCGTCTCGTCGTCGTCAGGCTTGTGGGATCGTCAACGGGAGACGCTCAGCGACAAGCTCACGTTGCAATCGCCGTATGCATCTTCACCACCAAGTACTTCTACAATCGGCAGGTATAAATCTAACTAGTGTACGAGTTGGGTTTACACTAGCTATCATGTTCATGCTATGCGATATCATGATTTGTCCTGCTAGTATATGCGATATATTGATCTATCATGTTAGTAATCTATACATGCTAAATCTAGTTTGTCGTTTTGTCATGATCTATATTCTGGTTTTAATCTGAACATTAATCTGAAAATTGCCTAATTATTTAACATTTCCGTTAGAGCCATTACAATCCTCGTGGCTTGCTCTTGAAGAAACACAATGCTAAGATCTTTTGACATCATTCCACTGTGGAAAGCCTAATTGTGAAAAGCAAGAACATAGTGCCTTGCGGGAGACAAGAGGGTCAAAGAGATTACCTCGAGAGTAGTCCTCTAGCAGATCCTTTTGACTTTATGTTTTTATTACTCCAATTTAGAACATCTATTTCATGTTTATTAAACTTACTATTCTTCTCAAAATTAACTCTATTTGGCCTTCCACATCATGTAATAAGATCATATGTCCTGCTGCAAATGACTGTTTGAAGAATGTCCATCGACAAAGACAAAATCCAACGATGGTCACCGACAAATACCACAACTAAAAGGTGTCTATAAGAGCAAATTTGCTATTAATGAAAATGATATTATTCTCACAATCCACGATTTTCTGCGGGGAGTGTACACACACGTGAAGCCTGGGTGCTGCCGCGTTGCACGTGGGGAAAGCGAGACCGGAAAAAACACGCGAGCCACAGTGCCGGATAACCAAAAGGAAGCCGTTGAGATGCAGCATGCCGAGCAGACGAGCACTTCCATCCTTGCCCTGTTGTTGGCCAGTCTTGCGGTCGTGCCTTGGACACGAAGAAGGTGGCACTTGGCACGAGACGCGTGATATGACGGCGCCAGCAGCCTTGGGAGGATTCAGGACAGCTGACTTGGAGTGAGGAAGCGAAACTTGCATGGGCCTGCGTTTGCCTATTTCCGGCCCAACTGATCAAAGGAAGATGGTCCCGTCGGCCTGACGACAACATGTCTGTCAATTGAATAAGAACTCATAAACTTGGACCACGAATCATCAAACTAGACTCATTTTTGAACTGTATCAACTAGAATCATTGATCAGGATTAAAAAAACTAGAATCATTGATCACGCTTTTCAAGAAAAACCAAAATATTATAACTTGGAAGACGATAATGCTTATTATCGCTTATGCTCGCGAGGGCAATTTTTTCTTTCCGCTAGTTCTCCATCGTGCATGCTACTCCATTTATAAATTATTCTCTCAATTCTAAGTTCTAAGATATACATTGCATATGCATAGTAAATATTATTAAAAAGCTAAAACGTGTTATAATTTGGAGGGGGGTGTCCACCTTGAACGTCGTACTCTCACATGATCTCTAAGACGGAACAGAGCGTCGTCAACCACCAAATGAGGGAGTACGAGAATCAGGTGCGTGAGCTCGCACTACGATGCTCACGACTACGCCGATATCTATTGGATCCACATAAGCCTGTCAGGTTCCGCTCCTAAGCCATCATCAAATGTCCAGCTACCCACAAACTCCACGACTTTGTCTTCCCCAACCCCCTCGAGAGACTTTCGTCGTCGGCAAAGACAAAGGGGTGGGAGGGGGACCATGCCCCCTATGGACATGAACTTTCCACTATTTTTTTAAATTCAACTCAATTTTAAAATTCAACACAATTGCCCCCTCCACCATCCTAATATCAAAAAAATCATCAATCTGGCTCTGTCCTTGTTGTTCGGCATGACAGCTACGCACAACCAATGTGAAACACTTCTTGCACGTACCGCTGGTGTCAGGTGTCAGAGAACGCCGCGTTTGCTACGGCATCGACTGGGCAACGCTAGCCGTAACCCGTCTAATAGATTAGATGTCCTGCTGAGAATGACCGTGTTTGAAGAATGTCCATCGACAAAGCTACTGCAGAATCGAACGATGTCCGTTGACCGACCGGGCGATGCTACCCATAACCCATCTAATAATAGATTAGATGTGACCTGCTGCGAACGACCGTGTTTGAAGAATTTCCATCGACAAATATACTGCAGAATCGAACGATGTCCCTTGACAAATACCACAATTAAAAGATGTCTATATGAGGGAATTTGCTCTTAACAATGAAACTGATTTTGTTCTCACCATCACGATTTCCCGCGCAGAGTGTACCACACACGTGAAGCCTCGGTGGTGCCGCGGCGCACGTGGGGGAAACGAGATCGGAAAAAACACGCGGAGAGCCACAGTACCGGACAAACGAAAGGAAACCGTTTAGATGCAGGAGCCCGGTCTTGCCTTGGACACGAAGCAGGTCCGCCTCCGCGGACCGGACCGGAAGACCCGAAGAATCGGGTGGACCCCACGTCGTCATACAGACACCCACCCCCGCTTCTTCCAGAAGACGACCGACCCAGCGGAAATGCGCGGAACAAACATTGCGCACGCACGCACGCACGGTTGAAGCAGGGCGTTTCCGCGTTCCCGCGTTCCCGCCACTCGTACGTGCACATCAGCACTTGCGCGCTTCCGTTCGTTCATTTCCTCGCTGCTTCTCCTTGCCGTCCAAGCAACCGTCCCCTCGGACGGATCTCGCCGTGTCCACGTCGCCGTCGAATCTCCCTCTTCTTTCTTGCTTGCTTCACCACGCACACCACTATGCCAATTGCCACGCCCACCACGTATCTACCGCCCGGCTCGTGAGTTGCGGGCAGCTAGCTGCTTTCCGTTCCGTTATTGGCTATGGATGCTTGCTTGCGGTTGCGGCCCACCCCACTCGCCTCCCCCGCGTCACCCGATCCGTCGCCGCCTCAGCTCCATTCGATCATCCCACGCGCATTCTGTCCCTTTATAAACGCCGCCGCCCAACCGTGTCATCCCACCACCACAGCAGAGGAGTACTCGTAGCTCTAATCCGCCTCCACTTCAACCTAGTAGCCTCACGCTCTCACCGGCCGATGTACGCAATGGCGACGCCACATCCCCCAGCCCCGCGGCTCGACACAGTGCTCAGCTTCAGCGACGCCGACGCCCTGGCATCGCCCGCCCTGACCGTGGCCGAGTCCGCCACGCCCACGCTTGCGTTCTCCGACTCCGGCAGCGACAGCGACGCCGAGGACGCCGCCGAGTTCGAGTTCGCGTTCGCGCCGCCGCTGTCGCCGGGCGCGGGCGGCGGGCCCGTGCTGGCGCCGGCCGACGACCTCTTCGCGCACGGCCGCATCGTCGCGGCCTACCAGCTCTTCGACCGCCACCTCCTCCCAGAGGCAGAGCAGCAGGCGTCCACGGCACTGCCGTCGTCGGACACGTACTGCACGTGGGCGTCGCGGTTGGCGCCGGGTTCGCCATCGCAGGGTGATCCCCCGGCCGTCCCCAAGTCGTCCTCCACCGGTGAGGCCCGCCGGTTCTGGCGCCTGCGGGACCTCATGGCGGGCGGCGATGGGCGGTCCCACAGCGACGACAAGGAGAAGTTCGTCTTCCTGCAGTGCAGGGACGGCAAGGACCAGAAGTGTCAGCATCCATCATCCTGGAGACCCTGAGGCGCATCCAAGGCCCAAGCGGAGCACTCGCAAGAAGACTCGGCCCGCTAAGTTGTCTGGCCCAGAGTGGGATTGTAAGATGTAAGCCTGTTGGCCATCTGAGTGAAGGCATAAGTGCCTGGAGTCTATAAGAGAGGGACATCTGAAATTATAAGAAAACACTACTATCGCCGAGCGTATAGTCGGCTGGCCTCCAATTCCTTGCCCCTTCTCCAATCCTCGACTTCCCTTCTCCAGCTTCTTCATCCCCTCTCGGATCTCGGCCACCTCCGGTGCCGGGGTTAACACTAGTGATGGAACGACTACACGGGAGAAGGACTTTGGTTCGGTCACGACCTTAGTCCCGACCCCAGCCAATGGTACGCAATCCGTCCCCCACCCTCATCCTCAGCTTCCCTTCGGTGTTCACCCCTCTGAATCGCGTCAGTTCCCCTTGTTTTACCATCGAGATTCCCATCCACCACCACCGCCTCCTCCTCCTAACCATTCCGTTCCACCCCTACCCCCTCCCCCACTTCCTCCTCCCCACCAGCATCCTCCCGTACCTCTCGGAAAACTGCCCAAGTTCGACTTCCCTCTGTTCGACGGCGACAATCCCCAGTTCTGGATCACTTGCGCTAAGAACTATTTCGACATGTATGCTGTGGATCCCTCTGTTTGGGTTCGGATCGCCACCATGCGCTTCTCCGGCGCCGCAGCTCACTGGTTCCAGTCTCTGGAGCAGCAGATTTCCCGCTCTTCTTGGGATGAGTTCTGTGCCTTGGTTCATGAGCGTTTTAGCAGTGACCAGCATTCTCTCCTCATTCGCCAGTTCTTCCACCTTCGCCAAACTTCCACCGTCTCTGAGTACGTCGACAAGTTTGTCGCGCTTGTGGAACAGCTAACCTCTTATTCCAGGAACAGTGAACAGCTTCCACTCTATTTCACCACTCATTTTATCGATGGACTGTGCGATGATTAGCATATGAACCCTAGAAAATGTTCATTCTTGTTTTTTGGGGGAGTATCTTCATTCATTTTCAATACATCAAGTTACTAATTTAGCACCTGATAGGCAGGTCCTAGGCATCAATAAGCAGCACTCAGGATAAATGAAGTTACCACACTTTGATAATAGCAACGAAATGGTATATTTGAGGACTACAATTTTTGTGCGAACTAAGATTAATCATTTCATTGTCAAGTCACAATTGCAATATGTTGACACCGTTTTTCGACACGTGTCAAATGGGCTGAGGCTTGATTGGTCAGCGGCCGTTCTCCATCGGTATCAAGAGTCGATAGTGCTGGTGGAAGGATGCTGCAGGAAGACTAAGTGCTTGGCCGATGGAAGGATGCTGTAAAAGGCCAAGTGTGTTGCCGATAGAGGCCGGGTGATCTTTGCCGACAAAGGTTAATTGGTGGTCTTGCCGATTGAGCTGCCATTGCCGATTGCCGATGAAGAGTCCTTGCTGATTGCTGATGAAGGTCATTGCCGATTACCGATAAGGGCTTGTTGCCGATTGCCGACGAAGGTTCGTTTCCGATTGCCGATGGAAGATAGTTGTTGGTTGCCGATGAGGGTTCATTGCTGATTGCCAACGAAGGGATGCTGCCAATCGGGAAAGTGTTGCCGATGCCGATGAGCGTAACTTAGCGCTTGGTGGCAGCTGAAGGTTACCGATGGTCCAAAGAAGGAAGGTGCGGATTAAAGGGATCTGCTGATGGAAAGTTTCCATCAAGAAGTATAAGGAAACTGGTGTTTTATACCAGTATTATTATAGTAGTTTGAGTCCGACTCTTGCGTGAGTCGTTTATTTTCCTTTAAAATAGGTGTGTTTGTTTAGGGAATAAATATTGTTATCCGGCTCCTGCGCGAGTCAGTTTCCTTTAAAGTAGGAGTTTGTTTTAGGAAGGATGTGCGTCGTGTCATTGTACAACTCTCCATGCGGGGGTATAAATATGTGCCTAAGGGCTATGGAATAAAGAATCAATCCAATTCAAATCAAATCAATTACTTTTTATCTTATTTACCTTTCCAGCAATTTATCCTTTACTGCATTAGTTGTAGTTTATCAACGAGTTCTTCAAGCTTTCGATGGGCTGCATCACCTTGATCTCCGTCAAAATCCTTGCTAGTTCCGCGTGGGAGTACCTCTAGGCTTTGGCAATCCGGGCGCATCGCTGTTTGCCTCGTC
This sequence comes from Microstegium vimineum, assembly GCA_022036555.1. NCBI lineage: Eukaryota > Viridiplantae > Streptophyta > Magnoliopsida > Poales > Poaceae > Microstegium > Microstegium vimineum. The sequence goes on along the minus strand of CM039134.1, from coordinate 15,907,451 downwards.
TAGCTCTGCTCTAGTTATCCGTGATCAATCTGAGCCTTGACGTCCGGGCGCATCGCTGTCGTCTCGTTCAGTTTGTCATAGTTATCATCCTTGTCGATTGATTGGTCAAATCGACTGGCACGCCCTCGACATCGAGCTTTGGGTAATAGCCCGAGGTGTTCACAGATCTGACGCTTTTTGTATCAACACCTCTTTTGGCACGCCCATTGGGACCTGATTATACAAATCTACACATCCGGCATGGCCGATCACGCCGATGTTAACCAGAGGAATGTCATCGAAGTGTCTGAGGCCGATCTGAAAGATGATCAGAAGCAGGCCATGGAGCGGGCTATGGAGGAATACAGGCAGCTGTATCTCAAATCCTTCAGCCTCAGCAGGAGCGGCGAAGCAATTCAGAAGCAGGATCCGCCGTTGCCACGGCAGGTCACGTACGACGCCAACCCTGGTAAACTACAGGAGATGGTTAATGCCGCTGTAAGTCAAGCTTTGATTAATCACTCTAGCGTGCTGTCCAATACTGTCTACAATGCTGTCGCACAAACATTCAAGGAAGGACATGCACCGCGATATGCCGGTCCAGCGTACCATCAACCTGGATTGGCGTCTGCGAGCCCATCGGCGGCCCAAATGGCGTCATCCACCCCTGTGGAACCGTCTGCCGATGTGGCTACATCACCAAGGCCGAACGCTGGCGACACTACCAAGTCCAAGGCAGATCCAGCCGCGTCGGCAACTTCAGGACCAGCCCCCGCTAACTGGTGGGGATACAGCATGCCTCCAAACCTATATGCTGGCTCTAACTTGGTGCAGGGAGACGGTTCAGCTTGGAAGAACTCTACGGCATCGGCAGCACAACCACAGCTGATGGCTCATATGATGCACAACTCTGCACCTGCTCCAACCATACAAGTGCCGTCAGACGATCTCCAAGTGATCCCCAAGATACCTCTGATGCCACCATCGGCAAGCTCTGTGCCGATGCAACACATTATAACCACCGGCAGTCAATCTCTGGCGGCAAATTCTCAAGCTAGAGCTCCGTACCCCCAAGGTAATCTGGTGATCAATTGCTCTAGAATTCAAGAGTCGGCTGCTCCGGTCAGCTATCAACCATCGGCAAGTCATGTGTCGACGCTTTATAATCATGGATGGGTCAATCAACCGCCAGCTCAGCAGCCCGGCGCGCCGATGTATTATTATGGAGGCCCAGCCTACATTCAGGCGGATCATCGGTACAACAATCGATGAATATGACGGTTCAGCCGACTCCGCTAAGTATGCCAAATCATCCATCGGTAACTCAACTGATGCATAGCGTGCAGATGACTCATGCTGCGCCTGCGACAACTGCATATCTTCAAGGGGCGCATCAGCCGACTCCGCCAAGCATGCCAAACCATCCATCAGCAAGTCAGCCGATGCATAGCGTCCAGATGACTGGTGCGGCGCCTACGACTACTGCACATCTCCAAGAGGCGCGTTAGCCGACTCCACCAGTCGATAATCAGCCAATGAGTCGGCAAGAGCAGGATGCGTACTGGGTCGGCAAGATTGCCGAAGTCATGAAGGAGCAATTTGGCATCAAACCCAAGGTCAACACATACTCCTATCGGACCCCGTACCCGCTTGCATATGACCTGATTCCTCTTCCAAATCAGTACAAGGTGCCTGATTTCACCAAGTTCTCCGGCCAAGACGACACGTCGACGATGGAGCATATCAACCGCTTCATTATCTAGTGCGGGGAAGCTGCTAGCAGGGAGGAATTAAGGGTGAGATTGTTCTCTTCGTCATTGTCTGGATCGGCATTCACATGGTTCATATCATTGCCTTCAAATTCTATAATTACATGGGCCGATCTGGAGAGGCAGTTTCACAAGTACTTCTTTGCTGGCATACATGAAAAGAAGCTTACCGATTTGGTCAAAATGAGGCAACGCAACGATGAATCGGTAGAGAGTTTTGTGCAGAGGCTCCGGGACGTAAAGAACAAGTGCTATAGTCTGGTGCTTGATGATCGGCAACTGGCAGATTTGGCCTTCCAAGGGCTACTGCCGCACATCAAAGACAAGTACGCGTCCCAGGAGTTTGAGAGCCTAAGTCACCTGGTGCAGAGGATTGCCGATCAAGATGTCAAAGCTTTGAGCCCAGGAAGACTTGAAACAAGAAGGTGACCTTCATCGGGAAAGAAGAAGACTCTGGATCGGATGAAGAGCTGAATGTCGATGCAGCCGAATGGGTAAAGGATAAGAAGCCTGTGTCCTGTCCGTTCGGCCAAAAAGAAACTGAGAGGTTCACCTTTGACATCACCAAGGCCGATAGGATGTTTGACCTATTGCTGCAAGAGGGGCGAATCAAGTTGGCGCCCAATCAAGTGATTCCATCGGCCGAAGAGCTTAAGAAGATTAGGTACTGCAAGTGGCATAATTCAACCTCACACAGTACCAATGATTGCAAGGTATTCAGGCAGCAGTTGCAGTCGGAGATCGAGTCTGGGCATATCAAGTTTGAAAACTCTAAAGTCCAGAAACCGATGAAGATAGATCAGCACCCGTTCCCAAACAACATGGTAGAGATCAGTGAAAAAACCCAAGTGCTGACATCGGAAGCTGCCAGAAGGAACTCATCGGTAGACCCTGACTATCAAGTGCCTAAGCGCGATGCAAGAAGGTTTGACGATGACAGGAAGGGTAAGAAGGTCGCCGATGAAGGTAAACAGCGCCAACAGGGCTCCTGGAGTGGTGATTACTCACAAACAGCCAAGGCAATATCATCGACAATTACGTGAAGAACAGTATCGGTAAGAAGAGGAGGAGCATAGGGAATGGCTTCGGCATAAGGACCACTGGAGGTGTCCCTTCTTCGTTCATTGCTGGGAGGAAGGCATCAAGCTGCCCACTGCCGATAACTGTCCAGAATGCAATGGGTACTACACAGCCGATCGGTCAGGTAAGCGACCTTGTTTTGATGATCAGGCATCCAGGTACGCCAGGCCGCTCAGAGAGGATAGATCGGCACGTGATCGACTGGGGGGGCAAGCTCAGTGCCCATGATCGGCTTGACAGGCGTGTCGACCAGAGGGAGCTAGAGGAGATGGCTAATGATAGAGTGCCCGACGAAGAGATATTCTCCAGAGATCCCAACATCGGGAGAAGTGCCGATGTAAGCAGTGAGAGGCAACATCAACCTGCCTGGAAGACCAAGCTTCCTCCATGGTGCCCTAAGGGTTTGACTAAGACCCAGAAGAGGAGGATTCAGCACCAGCGCCGCGACGACCTGTATGACAGTGCAGAAACCTCGGAAGAGAAGCAATGGAGGCCGAAGCGTAAGGACAGGGGCCCATCGGCAGATATAAATATGGTTGTCATGTTGCCGATGGAGTTCATGGCGCCCGTCAGTGATGATGAAGAGGCTGCCGATATGGCACAATTGGTGTTGGATCCGATGACGGCTATCTTCGAAAAGCCCGCCGAAGATGAGAGGCAGCACTTAAGGGCTCTGTTTGTCAAAGGCAGAGTGGATGGTCAGCCGATGACCAAGATGCTAGTGGATGGTGGCGCATCGATCAACATAATGCCCTATGTTGTGTTCAGGAAGCTTGGCAAAGGCGATCGGGATTTGGTCGAGACTGACATGAAGCTCAAGGACTTCGAAGGCAATGTGTCAACCGCCACGGGGGCCGTATGTGTTGACTTAACCATCGGCAGTAAGACTTTGCCGACAACGTTCTTTGTAATCAGCGGCAAAGGCACTTACAATTTGCTCCTCGGAAGGGACTGGATCCATGCTAATTGCTGCATTCCTTCTACTATGCATCAGAGCCTAGTACAATGGATCGGGGACAAAATTGAAGTCGTCCGCGGTGAAGCCCCATCTACTGTTGCATCGGCAGAGTTAAACACTTATGAACAGACCAGGTGTATATCTGGCGAAGCCTGGGATAAAGAATTCCTCAAAGTTGCCGATTACCGCATCAAACTGATCCAAGCAGTCGGTCCCGAGGAGGAGTCTTAATGGATCAGTTTGCCGACGACGGAAAGCTGGGGCAGGGCTTCATGTCTGCCGATGATTTGCTCGAGGTCGACATCGGCGATGGTAGTAAACCTAGGCCTACTTTTATTAGTGCTAAGTTAGATTCCCAATGTAAGCAGCAGTTAATCGATTTATTAAAAGAAAATAAAGATTGTTTCGCTTGGGATTATACAGAGATGCCTGGTTTAGACCGATCGATAGTCGAACATCGGTTACCCATCAAGTCTGGTTTTCAGCCACATCGGCAGCCGGCGCGCCGATGCAATCCTACTATCTTACCCGATATCAAGGCTGAGATTACTAAGTTGATCGAGGCTGGATTTATTCGGCAATGCCGATATGCCGATTGGATTTCTAATATGGTTCCTGTGTATAAAAAGAATGGAAAACTTCGTGTTTGTATTGATTTCAGGAACTTGAACAAGGCTACGCCGATGGATGGCTACCCGATGCCCGTTGCCGATCTGCTGATCGATGCTGCTGCTGGACATCAAATTATTAGCTTCATGGATGGTAATGCTGGGTACAATCAAATATTCATGGCTGAAGAAGATATATCCAAGACTGCTTTCCAATGTCCAGGTCACGTCGGCTTGTTTGAGTGGGTAGTCATGACTTTTGGCTTGAAGAATGCCGGTGCTACTTATCAGAGGGCAATGAATTTTATCTTTCATAAGTACATCGACACAATTGTTGAGATCTACATTGATGATGTGGTGGTTAAGTCTGGAGACTTCAAGAAGCATCTTGCCGATTTGCGGAAAATATTGGAATGCACGAGGGAGCATGGGTTGAAGATGAATCCTAACAAGTGTGCGTTTGGCGTATCGGCAGGGCAGTTTCTAGGCTTCATGGTGCATCAGAGAGGCATTGAAATCGGTAGAAAATCTATTGATGCGATTAACAAGGTAGTTGCTCCTACAAACAAAACTGAGTTGCAGTCTCTGATCGGCAAGATTAATTTCATTAGAAGATTTATATCCAATCTATCTGGTTATATTTGTCTGCCGATGATGGTGTTATCGGATCAGCCTTAATTCAAGAGTTTGAGGGGAAGGAGCGTGTGATATATTACCTGAGCAGAAGATTGGTGGATGCTGAAACCAGGTATTCGGCCATAGAAAGATTGTGCTTATGTTTATACTTTTCTTGCATTAAATTAAGACACTATTTACTGTCGGCCGAATGTACTGTTGTCTGCAAAGATGATGTGGTTAAGTACATGCTGTCAATGCCGATATTGAGTGGACGAATCGGTAAGTGGATTTTGGCACTCTCAGAGTTTGACCTAAGGTATGAATCGGCAAAGGCTGTTAAAGGTCAGGTGATGGCCGATTTTGTCACTCAACACTGCAATATGGTGAGCTTTGTTGAGATCACTCCTTGGTCTCTATTCTTTGATGGGTCTACATGCAAGGATGGAGCAGGTATCGGTATTCTGTTGATTTCACCCCGAGGACAGAGGTATGGGATTTCATTGCCGATTGTTGCTACTTTGACAAACAATCAGGCTGAGTACCAGGCTTTGCTTAAGGGGTTGGAGCTACTCAGGGAGGTGCGTGCCGATGCTATTGAAATCTTCGGTGATTCCATGTTAGTGATTAATCAGTTGATCGGAATATATGAATGCCGAAGTGAAGTGCTAATTGCAGCCCATGAGCGGTGTTTGCGGCTATTAAAGGAGTTCAAAGAGTACCACCTTGAGCACATTCCGAGGTTGCATAATGAAGAGGCCAATCGGTTGGCACAAAATGCCTCAGGATATCAGCCGATTCAGGAAGTCACGACATCGGTAACGGTTGCCGATGACTGGAGAAAGGGGGTTGCCGATTACTTGAGGGATCCATCCAGGAAAGTTGAGAGGCGTCTAAGGTTCCAAGCTACTAAGTATGTGCTCCTCGATAATGAGTTGTATTATCGGACAATCGATGGGATTTTACTTAGATGTCTTGGCGAAGAGGAATCAAAAGAGTTGATGGGTGAGATCCATGAAGGTATATGTGGAGCGCATCAATCGGCATTCAAGATGAAGTGGATGATTAGGCGGAATGGATATTATTGGCCAACAATCCTGGAAGATTGCTTCAATTATTTCAAAGGGTGCCAGGACTGTCGGAAGTTTGGTAATGTGCAAAGGGCACCTGCATCGGCAATGAACCCTATAATTAAGCCTTGGCCGTTCAGAGGATGGGCTATTGATCTCATCGGCCAGATTTATCCACCATCGAACAAGGGGCACAAATTCATACTTGTTGCTACCGATTACTTTACCAAATGGGTTGAGGCAATCCCGTTGAAGAAGATGACATCGGCAAACATGGTGGATTTCGTTAAGGAACACATCGTTTACCGATTTGGTATTCCTCAGACCATTACTACCGATCAAGGGACCATGTTCACATCGGGAGAGTTTGATGACTTTGCTGCTAGCATGGGTTTCAAGGTGTTAAATTCTTCTCCTTATTATGCTCAAGCTAATGGTCAGGCTGAAGCAACTAATAAGGGAGTTATTAAGCTTATAAAGCGCAAGATTGAAGAAAACCCCAGAAGATGGCACATGGTATTAAACGAAGCCTTATGGTCGTATCGGATGGCTTGTCATGGTGCAACCAAGGTCTCGCTGTATCAGTTGGTTTATGGACACGATGCTGTCCTACCTTGGAAAATTAAAACTGATTCTAGGCGATTATCTTTTCAGGATCAGTTGACGACCGATGATTATATTACTCTGATGAAGGATGAATTGGAAGACTTGGCAGGTCATCGGTTAAGAGCATTAATCAGTATTGAAGAGAACAAGAAGAGGGTCGCCCAATGGTATGATAAGAAAGTAAAGGTAAAGGAATTTGCCGATGGCGATTTGGTATGGAAGTTGATTTTACCGATTGGGACTAAGAGCTCTAAATTTGGGAAGTGGACCCCTAATTGGGAAGGTCCTTACCGGATAAAACAGTCTGCTCCTGGTAATGCGTATATTTTGGAAACTCTCGAAGGAGTGGCGTTTTCTAGGGCGATCAATGGCAAGTACTTGAAAAGATATTATCCTAGCATATGGGTGGATGCATAGTGCTCAGTCAAATGCCGATGAGAAGAAAACTTATAAAAACATCGGTAAAGACAAACTAGCGTTATATTACAAGATAAGATCAAGTATCAGGCTATATTCTTGCCGATACAACAGGCATTACAATAAGGAGTGGATAACGTTTATCGCACGCAGGCGAATTTGATCTATTTCGTCCATCTCCTTGGCGTCAGCATCGGCAGAGCCCCCAACCGGCTTGATTTTCTTCTTCCACGAGATGGCTTGCCGAGCGTGTTGGTCCCTTTCTTGCTGCAAAGCCCCGATGGAGTCGGACAGTTGGGTCTTTTGTTGATTAGCGGCCGTCAGATCCCCTTCAACCTTTCGCAACTCCGCCAGCAACTCCTCCTTCCTTGCTGATAATCGAGAGATTTCCTGGTCAAGATTGCCGATGGAAACTTTGGCTTGACCAATGCTTCTGTGCTTCTCATCGGCAAGACGTTTGAATTTGAGCTTCTCCTCCTCGCTCTTGGCTTGGGCTGCTCTATCGGCAATACGATGAGTAAGCTTCTGATATTGGATTTGTTTAATGTCAATAGAAGCTGCCTGAAGGAGGGTCTCTGCTGCATCGGCGGAAAGATGGCTTTGGATATCTTTGAATATGATCCTTGCCACCGATGAGTCCTGGACGAGTTGAGAGGTATCTTGCAGCAGCAAAGAGAGCAATTCTTCAAGTCTGGTTTTGACTTCTGCCGATAGAGCCGGGGTGGAGCTTTCCTTTTCATCGTCATCGGGGACGTTGACAGCAAAAGAAAATAGACTGTCTGCTTGGAGGCGGCCTTGGCGCTCATCTTCGTTCTGAAGGTTTAGGCTGTAGGAGAAGAGGCTGTCTGGAGAGTCTTGGGCCTGAAAACAGAAGTTAAAACATGCCGATTGTAAAACTATAAGCTTTTAAGGTAATCGACTTACCGTCTTGAAGCGGATCTCCTGCCTGGGACTTGGCATACTGGACGGCCCGACTTCATCTTGAACATCGGCAGCAGATGCCGATGACTGGACCCTTGTTGGAGAAGCAACCGACGCCGTTGGTGCTGGTATAGTTGTGGCTGGCGTCGCCCCCGATGTAGTGGCAGTTTCTTGTGGCGGTTCCATTCTGACATCGGGGACTTGGGTCGACAGTGCCGATGCTGACGTCGCTGTTGCTGCGGCGGGAGTTGTTTCTTCATTCGGCGTAGCCGGTACCGATGCCGATGCTGCTTCGGTTGTCGCAGCAGTTGCTATCTCTTGGCCGGAGACGTGAGTCGACGGTGCCGACGTTGCTACTGCGACGGGAGTAGTTTCTTCATTCAGCACGACCGGTACCGATGCCGATGCCGCTTCGGTTGTCGCAGCAGTTGCTGTCTCCTGGCCGGGGGCGTTATCCATCGGTTGATTAGGCACAGAAGCCGATGGAGGTTCTGCCGATGACCCGCCGGTAGGTGGTGCGACTGGGGCCAGAGGCAATCTTGCTGGCGATGCATCGGCAGACGGTGGTGCAATCGGAGCCGATGGTGGAGGAGAAGCCAGCCTCAAGCGCCTCTTCTTCGTCGGCGCAGCAGCAGGGGAGCCGATCCGCTTGGATGAAGACCGGGGGGCATCGGCAACAGGGCTAGAAGTCATTTGTATTCTGGAAGCAGATGCCGATGACCATAGTGCCTGGAAATACAAAGCGAGTTATGCAAGATAAACATTGCCGATGAAACAGCATGTGATCGGTACAAGTAAAGATGAGTTTACTGCATAAGTTTGCGTGAAGGCAATGGCGGAAGCCGATGTAGCTTGAGCTGTTGTAGGCATCGGCGTAGGTACCTGTTGAGGCGTGAAGGCAGCCAACGTCGGAGCTTTGTTGCCGATGATCGATATAGAGCCCATCATCCGAAGATTGAAGGGTCTACCGCTGTTGCTCATTGTGGGGACTGGATCATCGGCCTGTCGAATACAAAGATACAGAGGAGTGTGATGATGCCGATGACAAATAAAATAATGAAAGTACATCGGATAGCAAACTTACTGCGTCGTCGGGAATGAGGTAATCGGCGTCGATCAAGTGCCGATAATAGTGCGAAGACTTGGCGAGTAATTGTCACTTTCATTCTTGCCACCAAGACTTGAACTCGTTGGTAATGAAGGAGGTCGGCGACCAGGAGGACAAGTCAAGATCTGACAGATCGGCATCGGCAGGGAGGCTGATGACTTTATTCCAATCCAGACTGCTGGAGATTGCTTGCCTGGGTCTTACTACCCTAGAGAAGCACAACTTGATCGGCAGTTGGCCAAATGCCAGTTGTCTCGCCGCTGCCAATGGATAGTAGAACTCGTACGACAGTGGGGCATTCTTCCCAGATCCAAAGATGTTTACCGGGAGAGCTCGGGGAGTGATGCTGGCCCTCATAATTGCTTGGTTCTCAGGCAAGCTCATATCGGTCAAGCTGAACAGCAGTGGGAACTGGTTCTGTTCATCAAGATACGGCCACCAAGTCGGTTCTGAGGAGGGAAGTCCGTTGTAGAACCTCTGGAAAAAGTAGCCGAAGTGCTCTACATCAGCATCGGTACCCGGCAGCATTATGACGGCCTCTCCAAAGTTAAGCGGAGCTCGAGTTGCCGATTCATCATCATCATATCGGTAATCTTCCGATATGTCCCTCGGGAATTGTTGGGCAAATAGGTCAAACCCGGGGGCCTTGTGCATATGTGCATTCAACCAGAGGTTAACGAACCATCAGGGGCCTCCGAGATTGCCGATGGGCTCTCCTAGCAGTAGCTTGTTGGATACTTGATGAAGCAATCGGTAATCCGATCCGAGGAGATACCTGCCCAAAGGGAGCCTTATGCCGTTGGCTAGCAGTTCGGCCGCAGGGAGGTGCATGGTGGTCGGGCCGATAGTCTTACCACAGAAGACAAACTTTTCCAACCACATGTTTAAGAAGATAGCATGCTCCCGTTGGGTTACCGATCCGGTTTTCTGATGTTCCTGAATATAACCTGTCCAACCGCCGATGCTACGGGTGTTCACCTTATACTCAGGTTTTCTGTTGAAGAGGCTAAGCGTATCGGCAGAAGTGATATCCAAGCCGGTCAGCATGTAGACATCGGCAAGGGTGGGAGTAGTTGATCCATGCCTGAAGAGGAAGGCATTCATGCTATCGGACCAGAAGTATGAAGCTACTATCATTAAGTTTTCGTTCCTTTCTGCATCGGCAATTGAGAGCCTAATGCATTGATCTAAGTTACGCTCCTGCCAGTACACCTGCTGTGACCTGGCTAATCTCAAGAACCAGTTCTTCCATCCTTTAGTGTGCTTGGGCCATGAGCGGAATGTATCCTTCCACAATCCTAAACCAAAACTCTCAGATCTAAACGGAATCCGGTTGGTTTCTGCGTTGATGATGGAGGTGGGGTCTGGATTGCCCATTGGGCCTAAGCAGCTTAGGTTGGAACCACCGAGAGGGATGATCACTTTATTGTACAGTTCATAGGGTTTGAAGAAAAAGGGACGAATCAGAAAGAAGAATGGGGATAAAAACCAGGTTTTTGCGGAGAAAAGAATTGTGCAGAGAGGTTGGATTGGATGGGAAATGAATCTTACCTTTGGGATGTCAACTTGAATCGCCATTTGGAGCCGGAGAGATGCTTGGTTCGTCCTTGGGGTGCCGAGGAGTACTGTTGCTCGAGCCTGTGTTCTTCAGAGCAGCCGAAGGTTGAAGACGAAGGCAGAAAGGTGAAAGTGAAAATGGGCTCGGGTAAAAAGGCAGTGTGGATCCCGGTAACTTTTATAATCCTGTTCAGGGGCATTTTGGGGTTCTGTTCCACACTGTGCAGGAATGTAGAGAGGCCCGCAGTAGATACGCGCGGTGATCGAGGTGGTCTGTAACTGTTCATGCTACAATCGAGGGATTTTATTATTAAATTGCAGTTCTACCTGCGGGGATCGAGGAAACTGTACGCTTATCTCGGGGGTAACGGCTACAACAACGGCTACAGCAACGGCTACAGTGGAGAGAATTTCGGCACGTAAAGTTATACGCTCCGAAACTGGGGGCCATGTGTTGACACCGTTTTTCGACACGTGTCAAATGGGCTGAGGCTTGATTGGTCAGCGGCCGTTCTCCATCGGTATCAAGAGTCGATAGTGCCGGTGGAAGGATGCTGCAGGAAGACTAAGTGCTTTGCGGATGGAAGGATGCTGTAAAAGGCCAAGTGTGTTGTCGATAGAGGCCGGGTGATCTTTGCCGACAAAGGTTAATTGGTGGTCTTGCCGATTGAGCTGCCATTGCCGATTGCCGATTGCCGATGAAGAGTCCTTGCTGATTGCTGATGAAGGTCATTGCCGATTGCCGATAAGGGCTTGTTGCCGATTGCCGACGAAGGTTCGTTTCCGATTGCCGATGGAAGATAGTTGTCGGTTGCCGATGAGGGTTCATTGTTGATTGCCAACGAAGGGATGCTGCCAATCGGGAAAGTGTTGCCGATGCCGATGAGCGTAACTTAGCGCTTGGTGGCAGCTGAAGGTTACCGATGGTCCAAAGAAGGAAGGTGCGGATTAAAGGGATCTGCCGATGGAAAGTTTCCATCAAGAAGAAGTATAAGAAAACTGGTGTTTTATACCAGTATTATTATAGTAGTTTGAGTCCGACTCTTGCGTGAGTCGTTTATTTTCCTTTAAAATAGGTGTGTTTGTTTAGGGAATAAATATTGTTATCCGGCTCCTGCGCGAGTCAGTTTCCTTTAAAGTAGGAGTTTGTTTTAGGAAGGATGTGCGTCGTGTCAGTGTACAACTCTCCATGCGGGGTATAAATATGTGCCTAAGGGCTATGGAATAAAGAATCAATCCAATTCAAATCAAATCAATTACTTTTTATCCTATTTACCTTTCCAGCAATTTATCCTTTACTGCATTAGTTGTAGTTTATCAACGAGTTCTTCAAACTTTCGACGGGCTGCATCACCTTGATCTCCGTCAAAATCCTTGCTAGTTCCGCGTAGGAGTACCTCTAGGCTTTGGCAATCCGGGCGCATCGCTGTTTGCCTCGTCTAGCTCTGATCTAGTTATCCGTGATCAATCTGAGCCTTGACGTCCGGGCGCATCGCTGTCGTCTCGTTCAGTTTGTCATAGTTATCATCCTTGTCGATTGATTGGTCAAATCGACTGGCATGCCCTCGACATCGAGCTTTGGGTAATAGCCCGAGGTGTTCACAGATCTGACGCTTTTTGTGTCAACACAATAAAACTAAACTGGACCGCCAAGAACACAATGACATGATTATACTACTCTGGGTTGTTCGCAAATTACCTAGCTACACAACCAAATTGAAATTCAAGCGGAAGTGGCAATATGTGTGTATGCATGTACCTTGAGAATGTGTGTTTGTTACATTGCTGAGCGGGGTGCGTCCTTCTCGTGGCGTCCCCATATTTTCCTTGATGGCTAATAATTCACATAATAAGAACAAGTCAAAGACATGGTAAATTATGCCTTAATTATAGTAGGAATATTAAATGCATATTAAGTGAAACTTGATATTTCTCATGTGTGCAGGTAAAGAAGGTAATATGCAGTCGCTCCTAAATTTGATCACGGGCAATCAGTAGTGACTTACAGGCCACGAAGCTGTGAAATTCAGAACTGGGACTGTACTGCAGATCGGTTCTGTGAGCCGTATCACCTTTGCAGGGCTCGATCTCTACTGGCATCAGGTGGAGACCACCGATCGGCTGACCCTTGCAGGGCGCGATAGTTCCGAAACTTATCCACTCGATCGACGGCCGCGGCTGTTTCGGTGTGCGTGCGTTCAGAAGCGACTGCGAAAGATCGACGACGGCGCGGGGTTCGGCAGGCGTGCGTGGGCGTGCGCCGGATGCGGCGTCGATCGGCAGGCGTTCGTGCGCGTGCGTGCAGGACTCCTGCAGGGCTCGGTTGCAGTTGTCCGGTGGTCGGCAGCGGGACGGCCAAGGATCGACGATCGACGACGGCGTGCGTGCAGGAGCGACTGCGCTGGATCGACGGCGCGGGTTCGGCAGGCGTGCGTGGGCGGCGTGTACGGGAGGCGGCGTCGAGTTCGGCGTCGAGGCGGCGCGGGAATCTCACCGATGCGCGTGCGTGCGGGAGAGGATGTTTGCGGGAGTAGGGGTGTGGGACGAAGAGGAGGATGATACACGCGATCTTCACCCGATTTGAGTGCGATCTTGACCCGATTTGAGTGAGTAGGGAGAGAGAAGACTAAGAATAAATCTGGACGGTAGATTTTGAAGACGTTGTTTTTCTGGGTACACTTTTCTGGGTGGATGGATAAGAGACTCCTCAGTGAGGGGTGATTTATTAGGTGGACATAGGAAAGAAAAGATGCTAAATTAGTAGGTTAGACTATCAGATGTTTTCCTATTGGAATAATTTTCAATTATTCTTCGGTACCACAGGTGCGCTTGATTGGTTATTGTGTTGAGGTACCGACAGGTGCGCTTGATTGGTTATTGTGTTGAGAGTTGCTTGTTCCTTGTTTATGAATTTATTGAGAATGGAAACCTAAGCCGCATCTGCATGAGACTGGTAAAGTTTTGCTATTTGAATGTGTCACATTGCACTTGCAGTACTGGTCTCTCATGGACCAGTAGAGTGCAAATCGCCCTTGATTCCGCAAGGGGTCTAGAATATACTCTCGAGCACACTGTTCCAGTGTATGTTTATCGGGATATCAAGTCTACAAATATCCAATATTTAATTAAGAAGTTAGGGAAAATATAAAGATGTCTATTTATATACAAAGATGATTCTCAAAATGTATATATAGACTCAAATACAGTCTCAAAAGTTAAACTCTGCAAAAATAAATTGGTTGATTTATATAGCGTTTTCTAAAAAAAACCGTAGCGTTAGCACGGGCATTATACTAGTAACTTTAAAGTAACGGAAAGAAGAGGAGGAGAGGAGGGAGCTGAGGAGAGAGAGAGAAAGGCTCGGAGCGAGGGCGGAGGAAGGTAGGGGACGAGGGGAATCAGATCACCTGACTTCAAGCAAAACGACTTCTGGCTGCAGTCACGTAAATCTCACCGTCCACTCGCATCCAATGGCCAGAGGCGGGAGACCAACCAAGCTCCCAGCTAGGCTGGCGGCCCATGTAGAAACGACCCATAATAACTCACTCGGTTGTTTTTTATTTGACTCAAAGGGGAAATCTGCATGTTTGAGATGAAATATTGAGGAAAACATCAATTTGTTGCATATATCAAAACAAAATCTGAACACCATGTGGTCCTGTCTTTTGGAGCTTTTGCCTTTTGATCTGATAGTTCTTTTTGGCAAGTCTGTATGAAAATATTCAGAGTTTACAAATCGACTTGTAATTGCAGGAACTTGTGCCTCTCTTTATTCATACAATTTCACTCTGGTTTTGTTGCTTCCAATACAATCATAATTTACTAGCACTTGTGCATCCTATCCAAATCCCAGCACAAAATTGCTAAGTCAAATCTAGAGGCACTTTGGACCACGAGTCAACCGTGGATTCCCCTCTTGATAGTCGGTTGTCGATCCTAAACGTGATCACACTCTCTATAGTGTCTCGATCACCAAAAAGGAAAATCCCTATCTCTTGATACCTTTGCCTTGAACCTCGGAGCTTGATCATCACCATGTCCAAGTCCATCATCGAGTCCTAGGCATCTCCACCATGTTGCTACGTGTCTAGTCACACTTAGAGCAAAGAATTAGCAACATTGAGCGTCATTAATTATCAAAACCAAACCGGAGCTTTCAAAGGGGCAAGTCTACAGATAGAACTTGTGGTACAGGACATTGGCCAGAGCCATGTTAATTTGAATAACTAATAGACATTCATGAAGAAGTGGAAACCCAGGCTTGATGAGCTAATCCATCAGCTAAATGATTCAAGTTCCTGCTAATCTTATACAGAGAAAAGGAGTTGTCCCTGGCAGCATTACTAAAAATTTGGGTAAAAGGCTTGATTCTCCAATCTGGTGGGTTTGCTTGATCCATGGAGTTGATCGATCACTAGTTGTTCACAGTCAGAGAGAAAATTGCACCCTGTAATGCCAAGCTTGCTGTTTATGACAACAGCTAAAGCAAGGGCTGTCGCCTCAGCCATGAGAATCGAAGTGCAGGATTGTAGTTGTGCTTCAATGTGGATGGAGTAGTTCATCGGTCACTGCAAATTGGAGATGTATATACCTAATCCTGCTTGTCTTGGAGTTGCTTGAGCATTGTCAGGATGCAGTGAAGCATCTATGTAGCAGACTGGACCTTGAAGAGTTGTTAGGTCATTAATGGAAAATCTGTTCATCTTTGGATTCTGTTGCAAACAAGAAGCAATACCTGAAACACCATTAGGAGTTAGGGTAGAGGTAGGCGGTCCAATAGCCTGCAAAGGTGATGATCCTTGTTGATCTGTGTGCTGCTGCTGAAGTGAATGACTGTAAGTGCAATCAAGCCCTATTGTGGGTTTTGGCGTTGATGAACACCAAATTAGAGGACTAACGAGACTTATTGAGATGACAAGCAGGCAATTAAGAACGGAAGGATGATGTACAAGTTGGAGGGGTCCCTAACTATAAAAGGAGGATACACCGGACTCAATGAAGGTTTAAATTCATTTTTGGTTTGAATTTGAGTATAGGAAAAGTCGTACTATCAAGAGGGATCCTAAGGTTGTTAGTCAAAAGTGTCACCAAATGCTCAATCCTTTACAACCAATCTCATCCAGCCACCAAAACAGCCAGCTATCAACTTAATACCAACTTGCTGTTTTGGGCGGCACGGCAGTGCCGCACATGTAAGTGACCGTTGGGCCCAGAGAGGTATTTATACCCCCCTGTTGGCCCAATCACTTACCTCTTCGTCTACCTCGCGACATATTCATTAGAAACACACCAGAAGCTCTCTCTCTCACTCTCCATTGCTCCCCTCAAGCTCCCAACTCATTCCCTTTGATTCCACCATGGATTTTTGAGGGAAAAGGAAACAAATTTTGATTGGAGAGTGGATCTACTAATTCCCACTGTCAAAAGAGCATTTGGTGCATGTTTGGTCGACGCACTAGGGTTTGTTACTCTTGGAGCTTTGCTCCTAGACGGCTAGGCGTCGCCCTAGAGCTGCCAACTTTTGTGGCTGCCTAGGGAGGTTTGTAACCTCACCCCAATACTAAGAAATTACCCCTCATCTCAAGAGTTAACTCTCTTGACTTGAGAGCGAGCAGCAAGCTAACCTTCGTGGTGAGCTCAAGCCTGTGGGCTTCCTCAACAACGTGGACTTAGGCCAGCCTTTGTGACGCGCTGAACCACGGGATAAACACTTGTGTCACCGTTGTGTTATTTTACTTTCGTATTCCTACTTGTTGTTGAAGTGGTTCTAGGGTTTGGGGTCGATCTACTCCTCTCTACCTTGTGAGCTTTGTTTAGCTCTTGATCTATGTTCTCTGCAGGTGTAGGAAGCTTGGAGAAGCACTGGTTCAACTTGGTTCTACTCAACTTTCTTACCCTTAACATATCTGTCTATCTAGCGCGGCAGTGTTGCGGGTAGAGCGAGGCAGTGCCGCGCCCCTAGACTGACAAAAGTTGAAGTGATTTTTGTTGCAGGTCTATTCACCCCCCTCTAGGCCACTTTCCTCTTCCAGAGATCCTACAAGTGGTATCAGAGCCTGGTTGCTTCGTATACGCTTAACCGCGTGAAGTATGGATGAGGCCGGAGGATCAAAGACAACACCCAAGCCGAAGAGTGTCGAAATACACTCATCGGAAGACAACAGTGATGCATCAGTGAGAACTGCTGGTAATGCCACTGTTAGAGATGGTGACAGAACCACATATCAAGATTTGAGTGATGCTGAAAGAAAGAGGAGAAAGAAGGAAAGAAGAGAAGCAATCAAGAAAAGAAGAGATCTTGATGAGAGGAAGAGCAGAAAAGAAGCTAGAAGACTCATCCGAGAGCAAAGAGAAGAAAGAAGAAAAGAAAAGGCACTTGCTAAGGAAGAGGAGAAGAAAAGGAAGCAAGAGATGGAATTTTCATCATCCAGTGAGCTTTCTAACAGCTTAGATGATGGTGATGATGATGTCTCATATCACTCCTCCAAGATCCCCAAAGGAAGTCACAAGAAGGATGAGAAGAAGAGCAACAAGGACAAGGGCAGCAACAGCAACAAGAAGAAATACTCCGCTGTATCCTTTAACTATTCTCATCTAACTCATCGTGATCGCAAGTCTATCATCAATGTGCCCATGGGCAAGTTACCCTGTTTTGATGGGACTAACTATGCCAAGTGGAAGCACGTGATGAGAAACTATCTTTCAGGTATACATCAAGGACTTTGGAAGATTGTGGAGAAAGGAGTACAACAGCCACAAGATCCTAAAGATCCAACCAATGAAGAGTTCTTGGCTGCTTAATTCAATAGTCAAGCCACAAGCATTCTCCTTAGTGCTCTGGATGGTAATGAGTACAACCGGGTGATGAATGTCAATGTGGCAAAGGAGATTTGGGATACTTTGGCAATTGCACATGAAGGTGTTGACAAAGTGAGGAAGGCAAGAATTGAAGTCTTGATGGCCAAGCTCAACAGATTTGTAATCAAGGGTGAAGAAGGGCCACAAGAGATGTTTGATAGGTTGATGATACTAGTTGGACAAATCAAGGGATTTGGCTGTGAGGATCTTGATGATCACAAGGTTGTGAAGGTGATGCTAGAAGCTTACTCTCCAAGAAATGAAACCGTGGTGACATTGATAAGAGATAAGAAGAAGTTTGAGCACTTCACTCCAAATGATGTGCTTGGACGATTGTTGACCTTTGATATGCAAAGAGAAGAGGCAAATGAGAGAAAGGCTTGGTGAGTTCAATCCAAGCTTGATGGGATGAAGATCAAGGAAGTGGCACTCAAGGCAAGCAAGTCCCACAAGCACACTTCATCCTGCAATCACAAGGGCAGCAAGCAAGCCTCAACAAGTCAGCCTAAGGAGATCAAGCAAACACCACAAGAAGAAGAATCAACCTCTACATCAAGTGAGAGTGAAGACAACGGGGCTGGTCACAAGAAGATAGAAGATATGTCGCTGTTCATAAAGGATTTCAGCAAGGAAATCAAAAGCAATGGGTTCCCAAGCAAGAAGAGAACTTGCTTTAGATGCGATAACACATAACACTTTATTGCTGAGTGTCCACTTGAGAAAAATCAAGGCAAGAACAAGAAAGAAAGAAAGGATGGGAAGAGAGGATACAAGAATGCCGGGGAGTCACACATTGGGCATGAGTGGGACTCAACTAAAGAGTCAAGTGATGAAGATGAGGAGGTTGCAACAGTGGCTATTCACAACACATCTTCTTCACCAAGACTCTTCAACAACTTGTCCGATGATGATGACTCCCATCACATTTGCCTTATGGCAAAAGGTGAAAAGGTAAAACTGAACAAGAAATCCTCTTCACCACCTCCTAGTGACATATCAAGTAGTGATCTCAGTGATTCTAGTGATGAAGATTCTAGCGAAGGCACAAAGCTAGTTAAGAATCTTGATCCTAGAACCAAGCTTTTCATCACCACTATTATGGAAGAATTAGAACATGTCAAAGCTGAGCTGGAACATAGAGAAAATGTCATTGAAAAGACTGAAAAACTCTATATTGACAGCGAGGAAGCTCTTGAGCTAGAGAGAAGGGAGACAAACTCCTTGAGCAAGGCCTTGTGTCATGAGCAAAAGGAGCATGCTCTCACAAAGAAGACCAATATTGCCCTCAATGAGAAGTATTGTGTATTAGTAAAAAGCACAACAAACTTGAGGAGCAATATAGTCATCTTCGTGAGAGCACTTCACATCTCTCTAGCACAAGTGACACTTCTAAGGCTTCTACTAGTAAAGATTGTGGAAAATGCTATAACATTGATATAAATGCTTATTCCATCTAACCTTGCAAACATGAAAGCTATGAAGGATGAGATTGCTAGGTTGAACTCCATGCTGGACACAAAAGGCAAGAACAGCAAGGAGGTGACAGGTGGCAAAGTGAATCAACCAAAGAAGCCACAATATAAGGATGGAAGAAATCCTCATATCAAGGATGGGCTTGGACATAAGAAAGGTGCCAAGACAAATGGAAGAAAGACGGTAAATGGCATTGAGTGTGTCCAATTCATGAGCAAGGGCAAGACTGGTACAAATAAGCAGTGTGGCACAAAAGCAGCCCCAGTCTGCAGCAGCTGCCAAGCGCGGCAGTGCCACAGCTGGGCGCGGCAGTGCCGTACCCCCACAGAAAGGGAAGGCTACCAGCTCTGCTGCTGATCATGTTAAGCCCAAGAAGCAGGTTCCCCAGAAGAAACAGGTTCCCAAGAAGTCAGATAATTCTACCATGGCACCCAAGAAAGGACATTTCTATCAATCAAGTGTCAAGACACCTCTTCAAGTGTTGAACTCTAACTTTGTTCTGCAGCATGACACTAAGGGGAAGGTGTTTGCCAAATTTGTTGGCACTAGTAGAAATGTTTTTCTCAATACTTCTATATGGGTTCCTAAAGTTCTTGTGACTAACCTTGAAGTCCCCAAGAATGATTGGGGACCTAAATCTAGCAACTAAACTTGTGTTGCAGGCATACTCCTCCGGTGGGTCAAGTTGGGTGCTTGACAGTGGCTGTACAAATCATATGACCGGAGATAAGAGTATGTTCTCATCCTACTCCCCAACTACAAATGTTAGTGACAACATCATTTTTGCTGATAACTCTAAAGGGGGAGTAGTTGGTCTTGGTAAAGTTGCTATCACACTTGATCATTTAATTTCAAATGTGTTTCATGTTGAATCTTTGAAGTTCAATCTGTTGTCTGTTTCACAGTTATGTGAGATGGGCTACAATTATCTCTTCACTGATGAAGGTGTGGAAGTCTTTAAGAGGAGGATTCCTCTATTGTCTTTACAGGCAAACTTAAGAATAAGTTCTACCTAGTTGATTTCAACAAAGGGAAAGCTAAGCTTGAGACCTGTTTAGTGGCAAAATCCAGCATGGGTTGGTTATGGCACCGCCGACTAGCTCATGTCGGGATGAGGAACTTGGCCAAACTCCTAAAATACAACCATATCCTTGGACTAACAAATGTTCAATTTGAGAAAGACAGGATATGCAGCGCTTGCCAAGCAGGAAAGCAAGTAGGCGTACCACACCCACCAAAGAGCATCATGACGACCACACAACCATTGGAGTTGATTTATATGGATCTCTTTGGACCGGTTGCCTACCTCAGCCTAGGGGGTGACAAATATGGCTTGGTTATTGTTGATGATTATTCTCGTTTCACTTGGGTATTCTTTGTCTATGATAAGTGCTAGGTACAGGACAAAGTGAAGACTTTTGTTAGAAGGGCACAAAGAGAAATTGGTCTCCAAATCAAGAAGATAAGGAGTGACAATGGGATTGAATTCAAGAATACTCAAGTTGAAGAGTTTCTTGAAGATGAAGGCATCAAGCATGAGTTCTCAACTCCATACACCCCCAGCAAAATGGTGTAGTAGAGAGGAAGAATAGAACACTCATTGACATGGCAAGGACAATGCTTGACGAGTACAAAACATCGGACCTATTTTGGGTTGACGCCATCAAGACCGTTTGTCATGCCATCAACCGTCTCTACTTACACAAAAAGCTCAACAAGACTTCCTATGAGATTCTAACCGGTAACAAACCAAAGGTGTCTTACTTTAGAGTTTTTGGGTGTAAGTGTTTCATACTTAGCAAAAGACCCAAATCCTCTAAGTTTGCATCTAAGGTAGATGAAGGAATTCTTATTGGCTATGGATCAAATGAGCATGCCTACCGTGTCTTCAACAAAACCTTGGGTAGAACTGAGGTCACGGTGGATGTGACATTTGATGAATCTAACGGCTCTCAAGTAGAGCAAATTGATTCAAGTGTTGTAGGAAAGGAGGATCCACCTTGTAAGGCAATCAAGCAAATGGCCATTGGTGATGTGAGACCACAAGAAGAACAAGGCTCAGATGATGAGGGTCCCCAATCTGTTGCTGCACCAATTTCTGCTGACAAACTCTGTAAGAAGGTGCAGCACTCACCTAGTGGAAATCAGCAGTGCGGCAGTGCCGCACCCTCCACCTCAGCAGCAGCTTCTCCCACTCCTACTCCACCAGTTCAAGGGCTCAACCTAGAGCTTGTATTTGAGCAAGAAGATGCTGAAGGTTCAGAAGATGATGAAAATGAAAGTGTTGAGCATCCAAGGCTAATACAAACCATTCAACGTGACCATCCCGTTGACAACATCCTTGGGAGTATCAAAAGAGGGGTAACAACTCGCTCTCACTTGGTCAATTTTTGCCAATATTACTCGTTTGTTTCCTCTTTGGAACCTCTTAAGGTAAAGGAAGCCCTTGGAGATCCGGATTGGGTCATGGCCATGCAAGAAGAGCTCAGCAACTTCGAAAGAAACCAAGTGTGGACCTTGGTGGAAAGACCCGACACAAACATCATTGGCAACAAATGGGTCTTCCGCAATAAGCAAGATGAAAATGGAGTGGTGACAAGGAACAAGGCAAGATTGGTGGCTCAAGGCTTCACTCAAGTTGAAGGCTTGGACTTTGAAGAGACCTTTGCACCGGTGGCGAGGCTTGAAGCAATCCGAATGCTTTTAGCCTTTGCTGCCCATCATGACTTCAAGCTACATCAAATGGATGTAAAGAGTGCATTCCTCAATGTCCTATACAAGAAGAAGTGTATGTCATGCAGCCACCAGGTTTTGAAGATCCCAAGTTCCCACACCATGTCTACAAACTCCAAAAGGCGCTCTATGGGCTGAAACAAGCACCAAGAGCATGGTATGAATGCCTTAAGGAATTCTTGCTTAAACAAGGCTTTGAAATAGCAAAGCTGATCCTACTCTCTTCACTCATAAAGTTGGAAATGATATATTTGTGTGCCAAATATATGTCGGTGAAATAATATTTGGTAGTACTAATCATGTGTATGTTGAGGAGTTTAGCAGGACGATGACTCAGAAGTTTGAGATGTCCATGATGGGCGAGCTGAAGTTCTTCCTCGGTTTTCAAATCAAGCAATTGAAGGAGGGAACTTTCATAAGTCAAACCAAGTACACCCAAGATATTCTTAAGAAGTTTGACATGGATAAGGCCAAGCCTATCAATACTCCCATGCCATCAAATGGACACCTTGAGCTTAATTCAAAAGGGAAATCTACAGACATAAAGGTATATCGCTCCATGATTGGATCCCTGCTCTACCTTTGTGCATCTAGGCTAGATATTATGCTTAGTGTGTGCATGTGTGCTAGATTTCAAGCTGACCCAAAAGAGTGCCATTTAACGGCTGTTAAAAGAATCTTGAGATATCTAGTTCACACACCTAACCTTGGCTTGTGGTATCCCAAGGGCTCCAAGTTCACTCTACTTGGCTATTCAGATTCTGATTATGCCGGTTGCAAAGTAGAGAGAAAAAGCACTTCGGGGACATGTCAATTCCTTGGACGATCCCTAGTGTCTTGGAGCCCTAAGAAGCAAAATTGTGTAGCCCTATCCACAACTAAAGCCGAGTATGTTGCAGCCGGTGCTTGTTGTGCTCAACTACTTTGGATGAAGCAAACCCTTCTTGATTTCAGATGTCGATTCACCAAAATCCCACTTCTGTGTGACAATGAAAGTGCCATAAAGCTTGCAAACAATCCTGTAAACCACTCAAGAACAAAGCACATAGACATCCGACATCATTTCCTGAGAGACCACGAAACCAAAAGAGATATCGAACTTTGCTATGTGAGCACCAAAAAACAACTAGTCGATATCTTCACTAAGCCTCTCGATGAGTCAAGGTTTTGTGAGCTGCGTGGTGAATTAAATATCCTTGATTCTAGGAACGTGGTTTGAAGTCCAGCATGCCTCTGATTGATATATACTAGTATGCTAGGACAAAGTTTTCAAAAAAAACATTCATTCATGTCTTTCAAAATGTTTTGCAAAAATCTTACTTCATATGACATGACCATGGCTTTGTATTGTTGAACTGTTACTGGTCATGAAGTATGAATGTCTTGTGTCCATATCTCATATAAAGAAAATCTAAAGAATTTAGTAGCTATAACTCTGTGCTAGCCAGTGCGGCAATGCCGCGGTCTGTGCTCTGCGCTAAACTTGGCCGGGATCTGACTGGTGGGCCTATTTTTCTCTTCTCTCTTATCCCTTCGGCCCTCAGTCCTTCCCCATCGTTCTTTTCTCTTCTCCCGTTCCTGAGGACTCACTCTTCCTCTCCTCTTCGAGCTAAGGCGTCACCCTCGACGCCGGCGCTGCTGCTGCCACCCCGACAGTTCCGCACTAGGGCAGGCGCTCCCCACTCTCGCGGGGGAGTCACCGGCCTTGGGTTGGGCGAACCCCTTCTCTTCTTCCCTCTCCACTCCGCGTGCAAGGTAACCCTAGCCCCGATCTATGCAATGTTGGGATATTTGCCATGGATTTGTGCTTCTATAGGATGAATGAAGGAAAATGAAGAGAATTTAGTAGTGGGTTTGAATCGATTTAGTTTCTCAACGGTTGAATGAAGGGGATACCGCGGCAGTGCCATGGGCTGAAGTGTAGCATAACTGCACTTGGTCTCTTGACAGAGAAACTGAACCTTCATTCCATCGATGAGAAGCTAACTCGATTGGGATTCATCACTATCTTCTCTAACCCTAATTCTTTCATACCCCTTATTCAAATCCTTGGCAATGCCTCATTTATCAATCACATTGTGTTTATGAAATAAGAAAGAAATTTAGGAGTGTTTGGAACGCAAGATTAGTTGAGAAAATAAAGTGGATTGTGATCTGCTGAGTTTGGCATGCGCGGCAGTGCCGCAGGGGGAGGGGCGGCAGTGCCGCACCTCCTGCAGAGGCATTGCATGCTCTCCTCAGTGAATCACAATGCAAGTTATTTTCCCAACTAAAATTGTTTTCCCCCACTTCTCTACTTCTTTCATGAGTTCTCACACAAACCATTTGATTGCATAGATGGAACAAGGAGAAGGAAATCAAGGAAAGAGAAAGGGACAAGATCTGACAAAGCAGCCACCTCGCCGAGGTAGAGGAGCAGGAACATCATCTTCTACTCGTGCTGCTCCACAGTGTAGAGAAGAAAGAGAGCAGCAGATCAGAGATGAGGAGATGAGGATTAGAGAAGGATACACCATTCCTCCTGCTGGGCAGCAAGGTACTCCTGAGCACCTTGAGGAATTTGATGCCAGATACATGAGAGATGAGACAGACAGTTATGATATGCATGCACTAGAAGATACTGAACAACATGAAGTGGTTGACTATTTCAAGAAATACAAGTAAGTCAAAGCAGAAAGAGAGAAGAACCCCTATGTGCAGAGGCAGGCCAGAGGTATTGACTATAGGTTTTGGAATGTCTTTCATTCCAATTTCTATCGCTCTGTTTGCATGAAGGGAAAGATTTGCAAGATGGGATACATTCAGTGGGACAAAATCAAAGCTCAGAGGAAGCCTGAATTCAATGCAGCTGAGAAGATTTGTGAGAGATTTGAGATGAAGGACATCATGGCCTTCAAGTATGATTGGAACAAGGAGGTGTTGGCTCAGTTCCATGCCACTTATTTTTGGGATCAGGAGGCAAATGTTGTCCACTGGATGACAGGGGTGTTGCACTATCATGTTGAATTTGTCACTTTCTGTCAGATTCTTAGGTTTGGTGAAGAGCATAGAGGCTATGAAAGGATACACTCACAGAGAGATCCCATTGATGCACATGTTGATGAGTTGAGGCATGTGTGGAAGAACCCAGACAGTGCAGATGTTGGAAAAAGCAAGGAGCTAATAGGAATTTACTATGTGATGAACAATCTGATCAGAAACACTATAAATCCAAAGGATGGAGCAACATCAGATGTGAATGGTTATGTGAGAGATGTGCTTGCTCGCTTTCCTAGAGGCAGAAGATTTAATGTTCCCAGATTCATGTGGGTTGAGTTAGCCACTGCCATGGATGATGGAAGAAGGAATCTGCCATATGCTCCTTACTTGATGTTCATGATTGAGAGGGTGACAGGAAAGAAGTAACGGCACTCACACACCTTACACTCCAAAGAAGACATTAGCTGATGACAAAGGTGTGGATGCAGGAGACATAGAAGGAGATGATGATGAGGAAGAGGAAGAGGGCAACCACTTTGACACTCATGTGGACCATCCCTCTAGCAGCTACAGACACAAGAAGAAGTCATCCAGGTGGAAGAAGCTTGGATCTTATCTAAAATCTATGATGTCCCACTGCACCTATGCTTCTGAGCGTGCTTACAAGGATAGTTTACAGAGGAGGGCTGCAGTACAACTTGTGAGAGAGCAGCAGGGACTTCCACCACTCTCACCAGTGCCATCTCCTCCACCCATTCCTGATTCACCACACTTCACTGAGTCTTCTGAGGAGGATGAGGAGGATGAGGAGCAGTCTGAGCAGCAATCAGAGGAGCCTGATGATGATGATGCTATACATGAGGAGGAGCCAGCTGACAGGGTCTTCTAGAGGAGGCGCAAGGCAACCCATGATCCCAATCCTGCAGCAGCTCCATCTACTTCAGCAAGGGCACACTGCTTCACTTCTACTACTCACCGCTAGGGTTGTGCACGTGTTGAGAGCGATGAGGAGTGATACTTCTACATCTTTTCTCCCTTTTTGATGCTTGGTGACAAAGAGGGAGAAAATTAGAGGAGGGGTCAAACTTTTTCGAGACTTGGTGGTGTGAGACTTTCAGTTGCAGCAGCTGGTCCTATCCTATTTAGTGTTTCGAGTTGAGAGCAGTACTTTTAGGTTGTGAGTTGTGAGTGTCGCTCAAAAACTATTTTGTGTAATAATGCTACCTTTATGACTCTATTTATGCTGGATATGGACATGTATCTTGTGTGCTTTATTAGCTTGTCATATCTCAGTGGTGTTTCTCTCTGTGTGGTGCTTGTTGTCTGTTGTGCTGGTCAGGCAGGTGCGGCAGTGCCGCTCCCTGGCGCGGCAAGTGCCGCGCCCTGCTGACAGCAGGTGCTATGTGTTGAAATTGCCTTGTCATACGCATCATGTCGTTATTTTTCTGTGACACTTGTTTTCAGCACCCCACAGGAGGCATAAATGTAGGGGGAGGCTCCCCTTTCACTTTTCTAAAAATGTGAAGGTTGGTTTCTCATACCAATTTTTGGAATTCAAATCCTATTCACATATTTAGGGGGAGGTCCTACATTCATGTCTCGAAAAGTCTCAGTTTGATTATTATCTTTTTGTAAGCTCTAATTAGGTTGTCATCAATCACCAAAAAGGGGGAGATTGTAAGTGCAATCAAGCCCTATTGTGGGTTTTGGCATTGATGACCACCAAATTAGAGGACTAACGAGACTTATTGAGATGACAAGAAGACAATTAAGAACGGAAGGATGATGTATAGGTTGGAGGGGTCCCTAACTATAAAAGGAGGCTATGCCGAACTCAATGAAGGTTTAAATTCATTTTCGGTTTGAATTTGAGTTTAGGAAAAGCCGTACTATCAAGAGGGATCCTAAGGTTGTTAGTCAAAAGTGTCACCAAATGCTCAATCCTTTACAACCAATCTCATCCAGCCACCAAAACAGCCAGCTATCAACTTAATACCAACTTGCTGTTTTGGGCGGCGCGGCAGTGCCGCACCTGTAAGTGACCGTTGGGCCCAGAGAGGTATTTATATCCCCCTGTTGGCCCAACCACTTACCTCTTCGTCTACCTCGCGACATATCCGTTAGAAACACACCAGAAGCTCTCTCACTCTCACTCTCCATTGCTCCCCTCAAGCTCCCAACTCATTCCCTTCGATTCCACCACATATTTTTGAGGGAAAAGGCAGCAAACGTCGATTGGAGAGTGGATCTACTGATTCCCACTGTCAAAAGAGCATTTGGTGCACGTTAGGCCGGCACACTAGGGTTTGTTACTTCTGGAGCTTTCCTCCTAGCCGGCTAGGCGTCGCCCTAGAGCTGCCAACTTGTGTGGCTGCCTAGGGAGGTTTGTAACCTCACCCCAATACTTAGAAATTACCCCTCATCTCAAGAGTTAACTCTCTTCACTTGAGAACGAGGAGCAAGCTAACCTTCATGGTGAGCTCAAGCCTATGGGCTTCCTCAACAACGTGGACTTAGGCCAGCCTTTGTGGCGCGCTGAACCACGGATAAACACTTGTGTCACTGTGTGCTGTTTTACTTTCGTATTCCTACTTGTTGTTGAGGTGGTTCTAGGGTTTGGGGTCGATCTACTCCTCTCTACCTTGTGAGCTTTGTTTAGCTCTCGATCTGTGTTCTCTGCAGGTGTAGGAAGCTTGGAGAAGCACTGGTTCAACTTGGTTCTGCTCAACTTTCTTACCCTTAACATATCTGTCTGTCTAGCGCGGTAGTGCCGCGTGTAGAGCGCGGCAGTGCCGCGCCCCTCGACTGACAAAAGTTGAAGTGATTTTTGTTGCAGGCCTATTCACCCCCCCCCCCCCCCTAGGCCACTTTCCTCTTCCAGAGATCCTACAATGACCTGTTAAAGAACCTGACACATCTCCAATATCAGTAGAGTTGATATTGGAGAGCATGGATGCTGCTGCACTGTGAACTCTGATAGAAGTCCAAGTCTTCCCATTGAAGTGTTTGTCATTCTTGGCTTTCCAAAGGAACCACAGAGTTATTAAAATTTTATAAAGCTAAGTTTCTGTAGTAGTGGATAATGGTTTGTAAAATAAGTTGTATGCCATCATCCTCCTGGGTAAGGGAATCAGTCCGTAAGGATAGAATGAAGGAGAACCAGACAGCTCTAGGGACATTACAATGAAAAAAAGATGTGAGCATCAGTTTCATTTTGACCACAGGAGGCACAAAAAGGATCAATATGTGTTGAATAAGTTGAAGCTCTTTGAGCAGTATCTAAAGCACGCCTAATCAGTCTCCAAGTGAAGGTCTTAATTATAGGAGGGAGGGTTTTAGATTTCCATACCTTATGAAGGATTTGATTGACCTGAGGGAGGATACTCCTTGAGCCTTGTATAGGAAGGTTAATGTGACTCTGAGCTGCCAAGTGCCTATAGATATTTTTGGTGGTGCACAAACCTATTTTAGCTGGCAGCCATCTAGGAACATCTAATCTGTCTTCAAGTACTGTAGGAACAGTAGTAATCTGCTGGACAGCCTGTGCATCAAAGGTACTCTAATTTTGTGTGTTTGGAATCCATAAGTTTGCAACAGTAGAGGGCAAAGGGTTAGTTGTAATTGGATCAAGCAGGTGAGCATGGATAGAATTCCACATAGGGCACCAAGGGGTAGACCAAATAGAAGAATTCCCTGCATGAATCTGACAAGTAACATTACTAGTGAGCTCCTGTTTAATCTGCATAAGAGAAGACCAAAAAACCGATCTTGTAGAAGTATAAGAGGTTTCCCAGAAGGATTTGTGAGGATAGTACTTCGATTTTAAAACAGCAGTAAGAAAGGGGTTCTTTGAAGTCGCAATATCATAAGCAGTGTGCATAACAAGGCTTTTGTTAACATTATGTAGGTCTCGGATACCTAAGCCTCCATTCTCCTTGGATTGATAAATGTCATCTCAGGACCTGTAGACTGTAGGTTGGAAGGATCATCCTGTTGCACACCTGCCCATCAGAACCTTCGCATAATAGAAGTGATTTTTTCAATAAAAGTGTTAGAGAAAATAGTGTCCTGCGCGTTGGTTTCCTCGCGCTAGCTCATTGCTTGATTATATTCTTTCGTCGTCGTACGTACGTTCACGCGGTCCATTTATTCGGTAACAACCGCTAATTAACAAACATGACTGCCAATGATTAGTACTAATAGCTCGGTGTTGGCGTGTAGCTGTAGGATAACAGTACCACGGATGCTCTGGATGAGTGGATGGTCGGCCAAAACGTTTGTGTCCACGGACAAGGAAACGAACGAACGTACGCATCACCGGTCGTATCATGTGCTGCATGCATTGTCGCCCAATTTTGTATCAGCCACGGAACTAGTCAGTAGTAGCTGACTAACCTAAGAATGAAGCATATACTTTCTTGACAATATATAATGACACATTTGGGTTTAGAGTGGGCAAGTTCCATCACAACGTGCAAAGAACGGACCTAATTAAACATTTGCCTCGATACTACCAATCTCCATATATTTTATAACCATTTTATTTACAGGCTGACAGGGCCTGTCCAGGTCAGGCACATATCTCTTCATTTATGTTTTATTATTATATTTTTTTGGCAGAACATACCTCTTCATTTCAGTAAGGTCCTTCCGGAAAGGCCCACAAATAATGAAAAATCCATTTAGACCCATGTATCTTCGTCTCTTCCTAGCGTCCGCTGCAATGTCACCCCGTTAGCCCGCAGGACGACCAGCTACATGGGCCGAGACCATTCAGGCTGAGCGTTGTGCTGAGTTGCCGGCCCACTGGGCCGCACACCGACCACCGCGCGCGCGACGCGCACACGTACCGCGCCACGCGCCCCGCCCGACCAGGCTCAACCGTTGGTGTGTACTTCCCTCTCCTTAAAAAAAACAGTAATTAATTCTAGGTTTAATATAAGTC
This sequence comes from Microstegium vimineum, assembly GCA_022036555.1. NCBI lineage: Eukaryota > Viridiplantae > Streptophyta > Magnoliopsida > Poales > Poaceae > Microstegium > Microstegium vimineum. The sequence continues at coordinate 15,877,775 of CM039134.1, read as the reverse complement.
AAACTTTCTTATGTTTCATTAAATTTGTATAAAATGATATTGGTATTTATATTTTTCCAATAGGTTTACTATGCGAATATATTTTATGATTAATTTAAAGTTACTTATTTAGCAAAGTTTAAAATATCAGAATAACTGTAGCTTTTTTTAGAAGCTAGGAAAGTATATAGTGACGCTATGACAAATAGCAATTTTGCAACAAAAAAAACATGAAATACACCAATCATAGCAAATATGAAAGTTCGATGAAAAAAATATATGGTTTCTAAGGTTTCATTCTAAGTAACATTAGCAATATGACATTATTGCAAAATGGTTCATTAATGAAACTCCTATGTTTAGTTGTCCAAATACCGATTTAGAGGGAGACTGATGAACGAGAGTGTGATCGATTGCACACTAGTGACATCGACCATCCTTCACTAGCTTAACTTTCATTTCTTTTTTTGACCGAATAAGAGAAACAAACAAACGTACAAGCAGACGCTCGATCAACAGTTTATTGGCGATCGAAAACATGATCCATGGCAGCAGGAAAGATCGAAGAAGGATCGGATCGAGCTCGTCGTCAGCCTGATCGATCATGGCGGCACCGCGGGCGCCGGGATTGGTCCACTGCAAGGCCCGATCATGGAGAGGCAACTTTTGCCGGACGGCCGGACGGACGGCGGCTCGGTGAGCCAGGTGGCGGCGGCAGAGGCAGGCAGAGCACGAGGGGGCCTGCCGACGACCGATGCCGTCATCGATCACAGTGGGCGGTCGCATCCGCACGCACGCTGCACGCATGCCGGATACGGTCAACGCCGTCAGTTGGCTAGGTGGGCTAAGCAGTGAAAAGAACACCGCTGGGCCAGGTTTTTCAGCAGGCCCACGGACTGCATTCCTACCTGCTTTGACATCGGCCCAGCCCAGCCCAGTCCCAATCCCAATCCCAATCCCAATCCCAATCCCTCGTCTTTATAACCCAGCCCTGGCCGCGCCTCTTCTCAGCGCTCACCTGGCTCGCTAGGGTTCTAGCCTCGCCCCGCCGCCGCCGCCGCCGCCGCCACCAACTCGTGCCCTTGCGTTCGCCCTAGGCCTTGTAGCCCTTAGCTGCGCGGCGGCTGCTCCCAGCCACCTCCCGCTCGTCGCGAGCTAACCGCTTCGGTCGCCCGCTGGTAGTATTCCGGCTTGCGTGCCGTGGGTCATGAATCCGGTTTGTTGTGAATTTGATTGCAGCGTGATGGATAGATTGAACTAGAATGCCTGCGAATCTGCGTTTCGTATTTTTTCATTAGAGCCATGTTACGATATGCTAGTAGTGGTAGATGTGATGAGCACTGCTTTCTTCTGACACCTCTTGTATGAGCAGGGATTCCGATCCCTCGAAGGTTCTAGTTAGAGTAGTTGTTGTGGTACGACAGTAACACTAACCACCCTATAAAGATAGCATATTCTGACATTAATATAGCAGCACAAAAACAACCAACCTGTATTGCTAGGCTGGGTAAAGAAAACTGAACCTAGAACTTAGTAAATTGCTGACCCAGGGGAAAAAAGAGAGGGGCGTAACCAAGGAGGTGTGGTTCCTTTAGAACATAGTGGTGAGGTAATATACAAGATGTAAGGACTAATTGTTTACCGCGAAATAAATACGCATTTCAGAACTTACAACCTATCCAGATTTAAGCATCATTTAATTACATCACAAAATTGAGAGTCCAAGACATGTAAACATATTTGCAAACAGTGCCATAAGGAAGAAGCCAAATCCCAAATTCCGAAGTGCGCATTGCAGATCTGTCGGAGATACATAAGGGGTTTGTAGAGGGCATTTAGCGTTTGAAGGATTTTTGAAACCACAGAAGCAAAGCTGATTGAGGGGAAACTATACAATATTTTGAGCAAATACATAGACTCTCTAACAAATGTGTGGATGGATATCCGTGGTGTATCTACTCAATCTAAGTTACCAGTGTTAATAGGGGGTAAGAGTAATGGATAAGATAAATAAATAAAAGATAACTGGTAGTGAGCTAGCTAGGTGGGAGGACAACGAGTGAGTATGGACTCCTATGTATCTAACTGTAGAATCATGGACCCTTGTGTTTAGGCGATTAACGACAATACTAGATCACTATGACTAACGTGTGTTCTGCAGAGACAAAGTCATTTATGTTAGGTCATGAGTGATGCATTTTGAATGGGCTTAATGGATATTCATGCTCCCAAGATAGAAATCATTTCGGTTGCAAAGGATGGAGATACAAGACGAAGACTAGGCTAGTTCTTAGTGCCATAAGGTTGAGAAGGGCACTAAGTATAGCTAGGGCTTATGTTTTTCCTTTGACCGTACTATAAAGAGGGGTATGAGGTTAGTAGCTTGACCTAGGAGAGTTTAGAAAAGTGGGTATATGCACACTTGTCACAACTAGTCCTAGAGACCTTGCTTTCAGCCCTTGATAAACCCTAGAAGTGGTAGGAGCAAAATCCCTTGAGAAACCTCAGCGAAAACGGTTGAAAGAGAGGGAGGAAGAGGCTCCGGACCACTCTGCTAAGTGGGCACCGGACCAAGGAGAGTAGTCCGGTGGTCCCTGACTTAGGCAGATTCTCAGCTCGAGGAGCTCCGGACCACCTGTTTGGAAAGCACCGGACCATAGGAGAGTGGTCCGGTGGCTTGGTTCAGAGAGTCAGAAGGCTCCGGACTAGTCCGACGGTGTGTCCGACGGCTAGTCCGACGCCTCAAGTCAGGAAGTTTGGTCTATGCAAAGAGCTCTCTGGCTCCGGACCAGGGCACCGGACCAAGGAGAGTGGTCCGGTGGTGTGTAAAAGAGAGATAGGTTTTCACTCAGAAAGCACCGAGGCTCCGGACCAGAGCGTCGGACCAGTGCGTCGGACCAAGCAGAGTAGTCCGACGGTGCCTGAGTTTGGAACGTGAGTGAGCTCCGGACCAGTGTGCATGGTCCGGTGGTGTGAGCTCCGGACTAGTCCGGTGGCTACGCAGAGAGAAGAAAAAGTGAAAAACGGCTAGTTTTGGAGGTGGGGACTATTTATAGTTGCCCCCTTGGTCCTTAGAGTGCTTCTTGGCCATTGTTTTAGCTGGCGACACCTTGAGAAATCTTTTGGAGAGCCAAGAGTCTAGTGAGGGAGAGATTAGAGAGAGTTCATCTTGTTCTTCCCTCCTAGAGTGATTAGGAGTGACTTGTGTGCATCCATCCACCTTCCTAGCCTTGAGTGGGTCAAGTGAAGGTCTTGTGCTTGTTACTCTTGGTGTTCGACAGCACCTAGACGGTTTGGTGGTGTTCGGAGGAAGTGACCGCCGGAAGATTGTTGGCGGCTCTTCTCCAAGCTCTTGTGATCGGTTGTGGGCGATTCACCGAGCCGGAGTGGCGAAGAATCAGCCCGTAGAGAGCACTCTACCCTTGCGCGGGTAGAGGGGGAGCGATACCTTGCGAGGTGCTCCAACGAGGACTAGGGGGGTGTGTCGACACCTCGATACCTCGGGAAAAAATCGCTGCGTCCATGAGATTTTCTTTTCCCTAGCTCGTTACATTTCCGTCTTGTTTTTACTTTTCCTACTAGAATTGCTTAGGTTGTTTTTATTTCCTTGAATTGCTACCACTTTCTAGTTAGGACACACGGACAGTAGGCACTAGGGGGTGATTGGCATTTGATAGGTTTTTATATTTGCTTTAGAAATTTAAAACAAGCCCAATTCACCCCCCCCTCTTGGGCATCTTGATCATTTCAATTGGTATTAGAGCCTTGTTGCTCTAAATTAGGTTTCACCGCCTAGAGCAAGATGTCCCATGGGGATGGACCGCCACCCATGTTCGATGGGGATGACTTTCCTTATTGGAAAGTGTGGATGGAGGCCTACCTTGAGGCCGTGGATGTCGGCGTTCACAAAGCCGCCACCCAAGGTGGATCGGTGTTCGCCGAGGACCCATACTTTGAGAAGAACAATGCCAAGGCAAAGAATATTCTTTTCCGTGGCATTTGCAAGGATGTGTTCAACCGTTTGCGGAATTGCAAAACCGCGCATGAGATTTGGACAAACATTTGTGCTCTACACGAGGGCACTAAATGTGAAAGAGAAGAACGCTATCACCTTATCATTGCTAAGTTAAATGCTTTCACCATGCTATCTCATGAAAATGCTAATGAGATGTACTCTCGCTTGAATGTGCTTGTAGAGGAGTTGAATGGCCTTGGACTCTCTCAAATGACACCGGCCGATGTGGTGCGCAAGATACTTTGTGTCCTTCCAATAGACAAGTATAGCCACATCGTCACGGTTCTTCATCAAGGCGATCTCTCCGCAACTACACCAACGCAAGTGTTGGGCAAGATCAATGCTCATGAGATGTACATGAAGATCAATGATGGAACTTCATCATCCTCAAAGAAGAAAGAGAAGGAGGAAAAGAAGGACTTGTCTCTCAAGGCATCTTCCAAGGAGAAGTGCAAGATTCAATATGTTGTTGAGAGTACAAGTGATGATGATGATGAAGACAACATCGCTCTCATGGTGAAGAAGACCACCAAGATGTTGAAGAGGCTAAACAAGAATGGAGTCAAATTTGACTCAAAGAAGAAGAAATTCTTCACAAGCTCTTCAAGGAAGCCAATCTCCCAAATGAAGTGCTACAATTGCGGCACTCTTGGTCATCTAGCCCATGCGTGTCCCGAAGAGAAGAAAGACAAGTTCAAGAACAACAAGTTCAAGAACTTCAAGAAGAACAAGGGCGGCAATGATGACTCAAGTGATGATAACAAGAAGCAAGACAAGCCATACAAGAAGAAGAAGAACTTCAACTTCCACAAGAAGAAGAAGGATGGCAAGGCTTACATTGTGGGTGATTAGCTCACCGACATTGATGATTCAAGCGACTCCTCCGATGATGAGAGTGAAGAAGAGAAGGTGTCCGCTTTGGTGATTGGTTCTTCGATTCCACCGCCACCTCCTCCTTCATCGCCGGGCTTATCCTCTACACACCTTGCCTTATGGCTAAAGGTGACAAGAAGGTACAAAAGGAGGATGATGGTGATGACCTCTCCAGTGATGATAGCGATGATGAAGAAGCACCTTCCTATGATGAACTAATTAAAATTTGCAACAAATATGCTAGCATCATAAGGAAGTACAAGAGTAAAAATGACAAACTTCTTGAAATCAAGGAAAACTTGCATGATAAGCTTGATAACTTGTCTAGTGCTAATGATGATTTGAAGCTTGAGATTAACTCTCTCACATATAGCACTAGGGAGCTCAAAGCCTCTCTTAAGCAAGCCAATGAGAAACATGATAAGCTTGAGAGGTCATCCCAAGAGCTCCTCACAAGGTTTAACTTGCTAAAAGATGACTACAATCAAGTGAAAAGTGATCATGGCACACTAGTGGTAGCAAATGAATTACTTACTCAAGATCTTACACATGTTGCTACTAACCCGTGTGCTAAGTGTGCAAGTGCTACCTCTTGTGATATCGAGCTTGATGATGTGGCTCTTGAGCAAAGTGCAAAGTGCAAGGGCAAGAGAGTTGTAGAAGCCGACAAATATGATGATTATGTGAAGATGAGTGAAGAGAACTCAAAGCTCAAGGAAGAGCTAATCAATCTCAAGGCAAACAAGCCTTTCACCATCAAGCCGGCTCAAGAAGAAGACAAAGATGCTATCATCTTGATCAACTCTCTTCGAGAAGAGATTGCCAAGCTCAAGAATGACAAGACCAAGCTTACAAGTGGTCTTGAAAAGTTCACCAAGGGCCATAATCTCCAAAGTGAGCTTCTAATGAGCACCGTCATGAAGAGTGACAAGACTGGTATTGGGTACAAGGAGAACCAAGTGATGAAGGCCAAGGTCAAGATTGAAGCCAAGAACTACTACAAGAACAAGTACAATGGTTACAATCAAGAGAAGCCAAAGCTGAAGCCTAAGAGGTGCTTTGGATGTGGACAAATTGGTCATCTATCATTTCAATGCAAGACTCCACTTCCCAAGACCTTGCCCAAGCACACTAGGCCATTTGCTCATGATGCTCACTATGTCATCAACAAAGATTCCAAGGGTAGACCACTTGTGGTGTTTCTTGGACCACCAATGAAGAACAAGCCTAGGGTTCTTTGGGTTGCTAAGGAGTTGGTTGACAAGGCAATGGGGCCCCGCACTAAGGGGGTTCCCAAACAACAAGCTTAACTCCAAGTTGCTTGTGTGTAGGTGAACTACAAGACCGGTGGGAGCCATTGGGTAATTGATAGTGGTTGCACTCAACACATGACCGGCGACCCTCGGATGTTCACCACACTTGATGAGGATTGTGCAAATCAAGACAAGATTACTTTTGGGGATAATTCAAAGGGCAAAGTTCAAGGCTTAGGCAAAGTGGCTATCTCCCAAGATCAATCAATCTCAAATGTCTTGCTAGTACAATCATTGAGCTTCAACTTGCTATCGGTTGGTCAACTTTGTGATCTCGGGTTTCATTGTCTCTTCACACCACATGAGGTGATTGTGACCAAGATTGAAGATTCATCAATGATATTCAAAGGGTTCCGGCACAACAACCTCAACTTAGTGGACTTCACTTCAAATGAAGCAAACTTGCAAGCTTGTCTATTCTCCAAGAATTCTTTGGGTTGGCTATGGCATAGAAGACTAGCTCATGTGGGCATGTCAACCTTGAAGAAGCTAGTCAAGAAGGAAATGGTTAGAGGAATCAAGGATGTGGTGTTTGAGAAGGACAAACTTTGTAGTGCATGTCAAGCCGGCAAGCAAGTGGCAAACACTAATCCAACCAAGGCTTTCATGTCAACCTCAAGAGTCCTAGAGTTGCTACACATGGACCTATTTGGCCCTACCACCTATGCTAGTCTTGAAGGAAATCTCTATTGCTTATTGGTAGTGGATGACTACTCTCGGTACACTTGGGTGTTCTTTCTTCAAGACAAGGGAGAGACACAAGGCATCTTCAAGAAGTTTGCTACAAGAGCTCAAAATGAATTTGATGTGAAGATCAAGAAGATTAGAAGTGACAATGGCACCGAGTTTGTGAACACAAAGATTGAAGATTATTGTGATGAAGTTGGGATCAAGCATGAGGTGTCCGCCACATATACTCCACAACAAAATGGTGTAGTAGAGAGGAAGAACCGGACACTCATAACTCTAGCAAGGTCTATGCTTGATGAGTACAACACTCCCGAGAAGTTTTGGGCAGAGGCAATCAACACCGCTTGCTATGCGGCAAACCATCTCTTCGTCCAAAGGCTATTAAAGAAGACCCCCTATGAGCTTGTCAATGGGAAGAAGCCGGATATTTCATTCTTTCGGGTGTTTGGTTGCAAGGTGTACATCTACAAGAAGCGCCAACACTTGGGTAAATTCCAACGGCGGTGTGACATTGGTTTCCTTGTTGGTTATTCACTTAAATCCAAGGCATACCGTGTATTTAACAAAGCCACCGGCTTAGTTGAAGAAACGTATGACTTGGAGTTTGATGAAACTAATGGCTCCCAAGGAGCGCTTGAGGATATTGATGTAGGTGATGAACCCTTGAGGGAGGCAATGAAGAATATGCCAATTGGTGCTATCAACCCGCAAGAGGTGGAAGAAGTTGAAGATGAAGCAAATCAAGATCATTCTCCACCTCACACGCCTCAAGTTGATGAAGGAGATCAAGTGAGAGAAGCTCAAGAAGACACTCACATTCCTCAAGATCAAGCCGAGGCCGAAGCAAGCAATGTTGAAGCACCACATCCTCCTCCTCAAGAGACAAATAGAAAATCAACATCCATCCTTCAAGCTCACCCCCATGATCAAATCATAGGGAGTCCATCAAAGGGAGTAATGACTCGCTCTAGACTTGCATCTTATGTTGAACATCACTCGTTTGTTTCCTTTGTTGAGCCTACTAGTGTAGAAGAAGCACTTGCGGATCCGGATTAGGTGAATGCCATGCATGAAGAACTCAACAACTTCACCCGGAACCAAGTTATGGTCTCCGTGATCGGCTAGCCAAAGCTGACAGACTTGTTGTGGGTAAGCTTCGATGTTTTTCCCTTAGACGTGTCCCGTTGCACTGTGCTTGTGACGCATTGTGTCGGGTACAAAGGTAAGGGGTACCCTAAACCTTTGATAAACTAACGCTCAACATAGCAACCATTTTTAAGACAGGATCCGATCAACCATTCGAGTCCATGGAGAAAGGCCCAACACACGAAGGCCTCCCTCACCAACAACAGCAACCAGTTGTGGGTCGGCCCATTACTGGAAAAATAGACGGACAGGGGTCGAACGAACGACCCCTCCGCCTCCGCCTCGACCCCGACTGACGGACAGGGGTCGAACGAACGACCCCTCCGCCTCCGCCTCGACTCCGACTGACGGACAGGGGTCGAACGAATGACCCCTCCGCCTCCGCCTCGACCCCGACTGACGGATAGGGGTCGAACGAACGACCTCCGGGAAGGCCACGCCGCTACAGTGATCGATGTCCCGCCGCAAGCATGGCGCTGCCGACACCTCCCCCATGCCTCTACAGTCTGGGATATCTGTACTCTCAGGCCTCCCCTTGGTCTATAAAAGGGGACGCTGGGATAGAGAAAAGAGGGAGGATTAGGACCCGAGATCCAAAAAACACGCTCGTTTTAGCACACACCACACCCGACTGCTTGAACGACATACCAAGCAGTCCACCACCCGATCATCTAGGATAGCCCTGCTAGTCCTAGGCCCCAGCTCATCCTGAGCACCCCCGTGTAAATCTGCTTGTACTCCCCCTGTACGAGCACTTCGGTGCAAGATAATACAATCCATCCTCCCCCGCTGGACGTAGGGCCTCTTTTGCCCGAACCAGGATAAATCTTGTGTTCTTCTTGCATCACATCTGGGAGAGGGAGCACGCAATATACAAATTTACTAGTTGGTGGTCTTGACCCCCCGGGTCATAACACCGACAGTTGGCGCGCCAGGTAGGGGGTTTGCGTGTCGATCAACTCCGAACTACTCTCCCAGATGGATTCCACGACCCCATCACTTCCATTCGCCACCACCATCTGGTTCGGGAGTCTAGAGTTCATGTCCTTGGGCCATGGCCACGACATGATCCTACTCGCTAGTAGTGGCATGGACAGCAGCAGCTCCGGAACACCGGGGCCAAGGAGGACCAGGCGACGGTCCCACCACTTGCGCTTCTCGCCTGCGACCAGGAGGGGGCGCGAACGACGCCGCCACACTCTTCACCGTGCGGATCCCAGGACGCCGGAGGCCGTCTCCCCGGCCTCAGTTGGCGACACAGTTCCTCCCTTCGGGAGCCTGTTTGACCCATGCTTGTGGGTAGGGGGCGGGTACCTCGCTGAGCCGGACTTTGGCCCTGCCATAACCGTCGCCTCAGAGGGTCCCCGTGGCTTTTCCGACGTACTCAGCCGCGCCGCCGAACATCCTGCTTCCGCACGGGCTCTACAATAGCGCCAGGCTCTCTTCTGCTTTTTTAGGCCCACAGATGCCGGCACGTTACGGGTCTCCAGGGAACCTGCTACGAGCGACGACCAACCTCGTCACCACCCCTCCGCCGGACGAGCGCCCGGAGCCACGGCGAGCCCCGGTCCTGGGGTATCACACCTTGGGCACGATCCGACGACGGCTGGAGGAGGAGCGCGGGGGATCTTTCCCCAACTTCTACCACGGCTACCCTGACTCGGACTCCCCCGATGAGGATTACGATCCCACCCGGTAATGCTTCCACCTCGACGGTCAAGTTGATTCCCAGGACGACCTCCATGACGCCGCGGCCATGGATGAAGGAGGAGGGGGCAACGCTACACCGGCACGAAATGCTGACCCCCCGAGTCCTGACAAAGCCGATCCACCTCAGGACGTCCAGATCGCGCAAGTCCGAGAGCTGCTCACCAAGCTCGAGGAGGAGCGCCTACGACTTAAGCAGCTCGAGCACGCCCTCGAGCGAGATCGCGGGTGACCACAGGGTGCAGGAGCCCGCGAGCGGGCCCGAGAAGTTCATCGACAGATCATCGAGGAGGGGGCAAACGAGCACCGCGTCTACAACCGTGCCAGCCAAAATGTCGTAGCAGCCGCAATGCTGCTTCGTGACATGCCGGCGCCATTGACACCCCAAGCGCGACACATCAGGAACGAAATCCAGGGGCTTCTCCAAACCGTGGTCGTGCAGCAAGCGGAGAGCTCGGCCTCGAGGCGCAGAGGAGCTACCTCCGAGCGTCAGGACGTGCCCCCTCGACAAAATTGAGAGGTATCCGTCCACCAAGACAAAGCGCCCCAGGGCGAAGCGGAGCGGCGACCAGTTCGGGACCGCATCCTCGACAATTGACAACCGCGGGACAACAAACGACGCCGACACGGTGACGCGGAGGCTCGAGGTTACAGTGCTCACCGAGGTGGGCGCTACGACAGTGATGAAGATCGACGCCGATCTCCGGAACCACCAGGGCCACGAGTCTTCGTCAAGACCATCCGACAAACCGCCTTACCTGTCCGCTTCCGTCCTCCCACCAGCCTGGTCAAATACAATGGCGAGACCAAACCAGAGCTCTGGCTTGCGGATTTCAGGCTAGCGTGTCAGCTGGGGGAGCCGACAACGACCATGTCATCATTCGGCAACTGCCCCTCTTCCTCTCCGACACCGCTCGTAGATGGCTCGAGGAACTCCCCCCGGACTTGATCCATGACTGGTCCGACCTGGTCAGGATCTTCGAAGGGAACTTCAAGGGCACCTACGTGCGGCCGGGAAACTTCTGGGACCTCCGCAGCTGCAAGCAGAAGCCAGGGGAAACCCTCCGCGACTTCACCCGTCGATTCTCGAAGCAACGCAGTGCGCTAACCCACATCTTCGACCATGACGTCATCACGACATTCGTCGCCGAGACAACCTGCAAGGAGTTGGTACGGGAGCTGGGACGGAACACCCCCAAGACCGCCAACGAGCTCATGGACATCGTCGCCATCTACGCGGCCGGCGAGGAAGCCGTCGGCGCGTTCTTCTATGCATCCCTAGACAAGGGAAAGGCCAAGGCGGACGAGCCCGGGGGCTCGAGTAATGGGCCCAAGAGGAACAACAACAAGAAGAAGAAGAAGAAGAAGAACCAGCCGTGTCGACGCGACGTCGAGCCCGACGATCTTGTCGCTGCGATAGACAAGAAGAAGCCTCGAGGTCCCCTTCTCGACGGGGGCGTCTTCGACAAAATGCTGAAAGAGCCCTGCCCCTATCCCAAGGGACCGACCAACCACAGCCTCGAGGACTGTCGCATGCTCAAAAGGCACTTCGACTCTCTTGGCTTCAAGAAAGACGACAAGAAGGGGGATCCACATGACAGGGACGATGGCAAGAACGGGGGCTTCCCCGAGGTTCACGACTGCTACATGATCTATGGGGGACCCTCGACTCGACTCAGTATGCGTCAGCGCAAGAGGGAGTGTCGAGAGGTCTTCTTCGTTCGAGCCCAGGCTCCTCGATACCTCGACTGGTCCCACACGCCGATCACCTTCGACCAGGACGACCACCCCGAGCATGTCCCCAACGCAGGGGTCTACCCGCTCGTCGTCGACCTGATCATACTCAACACCCGCGTCACCAAGGTACTTATGGACGGGGGAAGCAGCCTCAACATCATCTACGTCGAGACCCTCGACCTCCTGGGGATCCCGAGGACCGCGCTCCTGCCCAGCGCGGGGGGATTCCACGGGGTCGTTCCAGGGAAGAAGGCACCCCCGATCGGCCGCGTCAAGCTACCCGTCTTCTTCGGTACCCCCTCGAACTTCCGGAAGGAGGATCTGACCTTCGAGCTGGTCACGTTCCATGGCATCTACCACGCCATCATCGATCGACCGGGGTAAGCCAAGTTCATGGCAATCCCAAACTACGCCTACCTCAAGCTAAAGATGCCAGGGCCCATGGGGGTCATTACCGTCGACACCTCCTACGAGCACGCCTACGACTGCGACCTCGAGTGCGTGGAAAATGCCAAAGCGGTCGAGGAGTCGACCGTCTTCGCGGCCCTCGATGACTTCCCCGGGGAGATCCCCGACCCCAAGCGGCATGCCAACAACTTCAAGCCTGCGGAGGACACCAAGACCGTCCCGCTCGACCTTGGCCACGCGGATGGGAAGGTGCTGACGATCAACGCCACCCTCAAGCCTAAATAGGAAGCCGTGCTCGTCGACTTTCTCCGTGCGAATGCTGACGTGTTTGCATGGAGTCCCTCGGATATGCCGGGCATTCCGAGGGAGGTCGCCGAGCACTCCTTGGACATCCGAGCCGGATCCAAACCGGTGATGCAACGACTGCGCCGCTTCGATGAGGAGAAGCGTAGGATTATCGGGGAGGAGGTCGACAAGCTTTTGAAGGCTGGATTCATCAAGGAGGTACATCATCCCGAATGGCTAGCAAATCCTGTACTTGTCAAGAAAAAGAATGGAAAGGATAGAATGTGCGTAGACTACACTAGTTTAAATAAAGCATGTCCTAAGGTTCCTTTTCCATTACCACACATTGATCAAATAGTAGATTCCACTGCGGGATGTGAAACTCTCTGCTTTCTTGATGCATATTCTGGCTACCACCAAATAAAGATGAAGGAGTCCGATCAGCTCGCGACTTCCTTCATCACCCCCTTTGGCATGTTCTGCTACATCACCATGCCCTTCGGTTTGCGAAACGCCGGGGCCACATATCAACGATGCATGCTCCATGTCTTTGGGAAACACATAGGGCCGACCGTCGAGGCCTACGTCGATGACATTGTGGTCAAATCCAAAATAGTCGGGAACCTGGTCGGGGACCTTGAAATCGCGTTTGGGTGCCTCAGGGCAAACCACATAAAGCTAAACCCTAAGAAGTGTGTCTTCGGGGTCCCTCGAGGCATGCTCCTGGGGTACATAGTTTCCCAGTGCGGGATCGAGGCCAACCCCGAGAAGGTAACCGCAATCACAAGGATGGGCCCGATCAACGACCTTAAAGGTGTACAGAGGGTCACGGGGTGCCTCGCCGCCCTGAGCCGGTTCATCTCAAGGCTCGGAGAGAAGGCACTACCCCTTTACCGCCTCCTGAAGAAAACGGAACACTTCACGTGGACCGTTGAGGCCAAGGAATCGCTCTCCAAGCTCAAAGCCTTACTCACCTCGCCACCTGTCTTGGTACCCCCGAGCCCAGCCGAGTCCCTCTTGCTCTATGTCGCGGCAACTACCCAGGTAGTCAGCGCTGCCATAGTAGTCGAGAGGGCAGAAGAGGGACACACCCTGCTGGTGCAGAGGCCTGTGTACTTCATAAGCGAGGTGCTCTCAGAGACTAAAATGAGATACCCCCACATTCAGAAGCTGTTGTACGCCATCGTCCTCACTCGGCGAAAGCTCAAACACTATTTCCTGGGCCACCCAGTTACAGTGGTCTCATCTTTCCCCCTCGGGGAGATAATCCAGAGCCGGGAGGCATCTGGGAGAATCGCAAAGTGGTCGGTCAAGCTCATGGGGGAAACTCTCTCATACGCCCCTCAGAAGGCCATCAAGTCTCAGGTATTGGCAGACTTTGTTGCAGAGTGGACTGACACTCAACTACCCCCGGCGCAGGTTCAGACCGAGCTCTGGACCATGTACTTCGATGGATCGCTGATGAAGACGGGGGCAGGCGTCGGGTTGCTTTTCATATCGCCCTCAGGGGTCCACATGCGCTACGTCATCCGCCTCCACTTCCCCGCTTCCAACAACGTAGCCGAGTACGAGGCCCTTGTCAACGGTCTGCGCATCGCCGTCGAGCTCGGGGTTTGGCGCCTCGACGTTTGGGGGACTCGCAGCTTGTAATTGACCAAGTGATGAAGGCCTCGAGCTGCCACGACCCCAAGATGGAAGCCTATTGCAAGGAAGTCCGAAAGCTCAAGGACAAATTATATGGCCTCGAGCTCAACCACATCGCCCGCCGGTACAACGAAGCCACCGATGAGCTTGCCAAAACCGCATCTACTCGAGGTACAGTCCCTCCCGACATCTTCTCGAGGGACCTCCATAAGTCGTCCGTCGACCTAGGCTCGGGGGCTCCTGCCCTCGAGCAAGGGGTCGATCCACCCCCTTCGACCGATCCCCCCTCGAACGGGGAAGAAGTCATGGAGATCGACGGAACAACCGCGACACCAACCCCCTCGACGGACTGGCGCACACCCTACCTCGAGTATCTGATACGGGGCGAGCTCCCAGAGGACCGCACCGAAGCCGACGCGTAGCCCGACGCGCCAAAACCTACGTCTTGTACGGGGATGGCCGCGAGCTGTATCGACGCAGCCCTACCAGTGTACTTCAACGTTGCCTTACCCTCGAGGAGGGAGAGCACTACTGAAGGACCTATACTCGGGGGCTTGCGGCCACCACGCGGCGCCAAGAACGCTAGTAGGAAGTGCCTTTCGACAAGGCTTCTACTGGCCGACAGCCGTCGCCGATGCTACCAAACTCGTTTGATCCTGCAAGGGATGCCAATTCTATGCTAGGCAGACCCACCTACCCGCCCAAGCTCTTTAGATGATACCCATAACTTGGCCATTCGCAGTATGGGGGCTCGACATGGTCGGCCCCCTAAAGAAAACCAAAGGTGGCCACACCCACCTCCTCGTGGCCATAGACAAGTTCTCGAAATGGATCGAGGCTCGACCCATCGCCAACATTCAATCTTGACAAGCTGTGTTGTTCTTCACCGACATCATCCACCGCTTCGGGGTCCCCAACACCATCATCACCGACAACGGCACCCAGTTCACTGGCCAAAAGTTCTTGGACTTCTGCGACCACCACAACATCAAGTTGAACTGGTCTGCAGTCACCCACCCTCAAACTAACGGCCAGGTCGAGCGCACCAATGGTATGGTTTTTGTTGACACAAAAAGCATCAAGATCTGCGAATACCTCGGGCTTATACCCGAAACTTGGTTGTCCGAAGGCGTGCCAGTCGATTTGACCAGTTAATCGACAAGGATGATAACTAGAACAAAATTTGAACGAGACAACGGCGATGCGCCCCGATGTCAAGGCTCAAACCTGATCAGGATAACTAGAGTAGAGTTGAATGAGACGACAGCGATGCGCCCGGATGTCAAATCTCAGATTGCTCAAAACACGGAACTTACAAAGGTTTGACGGAGGTCGATAAGATGCAGCCCGTCAAAAACTTGAAAGAACTCGTAGGTAAACTACATCTAATACAATAAAAGTAGAGTACTGGTAAAGTAGATAAAAAGGTAATTGATTGGTTGATATGCTTGGATATGATCTCTTACAGCACCCCTGGGTACCTATTTATACTCCGGCAGAGGGAGTTGTAGATAGATACGACTCGTACCTTTCCAAAACAAACTCCTATTTTAAAGGAAATAACTGACTCGCGCAGGAGCCGGACTCAAATAATAATATTTTCCTAAACAAACTCTTCTATTTTAAAGGAAACAAATGACTTGTGCAAGAGTGGGACTCAAACTTCTATAACAATACTGGTATAAGATCATCAGTTTCCTTATGTCTTCTCCCCGATGAAACTCTCCATCGACATATCCTTCCGATTCGCAACTTCCTTTTAGCGCAATCGGCAATCGTATATTCACATTAGCCATGTCATCCTTCATTGGCAACATTCCTTCAATTGCCATCGGCAATAGCCTTTAGCTCTCATCGGTAATGCTTCCTTGCCTTCATCGGCAACATCTTGCCTCCATCAGCATTGCTGTCTTCACCACATCGGTTATGAGCTTCGGTTCTGATCGGCAATGTTCTTCCTGCCTTCATCGGCAACACTGACCGGTAATAACCCGATGCCGATAAGGAACGACAACTAGCCTTTTGCCGATCAGCACAATCCTCAGATCATATTTACACGTGTCAAAAAACGGTGTCAACACATGCCCCCTAATTTCGGAGTATAAGATACCTTATGCGCCAAAATTTCTTCTTCCGCATCTCTGGAATCATCGGCTGTGCTGCTCCCAGTGCACAAACTCTTCACGCTCAGCCTGCCGATGCCCCCCAAGTGTAACAGTTGAAATGCCAGGGCTCACCAAGTGCTGCTCCTAGACCAAAATGCCCAAGGCCATCGACTCCAGTTACACCATAGGCGATATATTAACATCTGCCGATGGATCCCCATCCTTGCGCTTTGGCCTTCATAGCTTGTCTGAAGATTTCCCTTTGGAAGGATTTTCATCGTGACACAAATCTTCTTGGCGTTCGCGCTCGACCCTCCTTTTCTGAGTCTTTGTCAGACCCTTTGGGCACCATTGAGGAAGCTTAGTCTTCCAAACAGGCTGATACTGCTTCCCACTGCTTGCATCTGCACTACCTCTTATGTTTGGATCCCTGGAGAAAATTTCTTCATCGGGCACCCTGGCATTGGCCATCTCCTCAAGCTCTTCCTGATCAATACGTCTGCCAAGCCTATCGTGTGCACTGAGCTTGCCCCCAGCCGATTATGTGTTGATCTCTTCTCTTTGATCAGCGTGCGATAGCTTGATGCCCGATCGTCAAAACAAGACTTCCTTTTTGACCGATCAATAGGGTAGTACCCATTGCATTCAGGGCAATTATCGGCAGTGGGTAGCTTGATGCCTTCTTCCCAACAGTGAACAAAGAAGGGGCACCTCCAATGATTTTTATGCCAATGCCACTCTTGGCGTCTTTCTTCCTGCTGCCGATGTTGATCTTCATGCCAACGCCAATGTTGTCGTGGCCGTCTATGTGTGATCACAACGCCATAAGACTTTCCAGCGCTACTGCTATCATCGGCAACTCTCTTGCCTTTTCTACCATCAGTAAACTTTCCCCCTGTTACTTCATGCGCAGCTATATGATGTCCAGGGTCTACCGATGCACTTTTCTTGGCAGCTTCCGATGTCAACACCTTAGTTTTACTAGTTTCCACCATGTTATTTGGAAACGGGTGCTGATTGATATTCATCGGCTTCTGGGCTTTGTAATTTTCAAACTTAATCCACCCAGACTCAATTCCTGACTGCAACTGCTACCTAAAGACTTTGCAGTCATTGGTATTGTGCAAAGTTGCATTGTGCCATTTGCAATACCTGATTTTCTTGAGCTCTTTGGCCGATGGAATTACCTGGTTAGGTGTCAGTTTAATCTTCCCTTCTTGGAGCAATAGGTCAAACATCCTATCGGCCTTGGTGATATCAAAAGTGCATCTCTCAGCTTCTTTCTGATCAAACGGACAAGATATCGCCTTTTTATTCTCTACCGATTCAACTAAACCGATACTTGCTTCTTCGTCCGAATTTGTCTTCTTAGTTAAAGACACCTCCTCATCCCAATTTTCCTTGAAAACTTTGGTGTCTTGATCGGCAACCCTTTGCATAAGATGGCTCAAGCTTTCGAACTCTTGAGACGCGTACTTATCCCTGATGTGCGGTAGCAACCCTTGGAAAGCCAAATCCGCCAATTGCCGATCATCAAGTACCAAGCTATAACACTTGTTCTTCACGCCTCGCAGTCTTTGGACGAAGCTTTCTACCGATTCATCATCACACTGCTTCAGCTTGACTAAATCGGTAAGCTTCTTCTCATGTGTGCCAGCAAAGAAGTACTTGTGAAACTGTTTTTCTAGATTGGCCCAAGTGATCACAGAATTTGGAGATAGTGAAACAAACCACATAAATGCTGATCCAGATAACGATGACGAGAACAATCTTACCCTCAGTTCATCCTTGCTGGCTGCTTCCCCACACTGGATAATGAAGCGGTTGATGTGCTCCATCATTGACGTGTCATCTTGGCCAGAAAACTTGTTAAAATCCGGCACCTTGTACCGATTTGGAAGAGGGATTAAATCGTGTTCCGGAGGGTATGGCGTCCGATAAGAGTATGTGTTAACTTTGGGTTTAATGCCGAACTGTTCTTTCGCCACTTCGGCAATCTTATCGGCTAAGTATGCATCTTGATCCTGCTGATGTACTGGCTGGACGTTGAGTGGTTGAGCAGGTTGATGTATCCCTTCATATCTTTGTGGTAAATAGGTCGGGGTAATCGACACATTTATTGCATCAGTTTGTTGAATATTAAGCATCGGCTGATTGGCCGATGGGCAACTTTGAACACCCATTGGTTGAGTAGGTTGATGCACTTCTTCGGGTCTTGATGTCAAAGTGCTTGAAGTGATTGGCGCGTGTGCAGTACCAGTCATCTGAACATTATGCATCGGCTGAGTTGCCGATGGGCAATTTTGCACATTCACTGGCTTATGTTGTGGCAGTATTTTCATCGGTTGCTGAACCGATGTCTCATTGTGCACATTCACTTGCGAGTACCGCGGCAAAGTAGTATCTATCGGCTGATGTACCGATATTTCATTCTGAAGACTCACCAGTGAATGATACTGCGGAGCTTTCGTCACTTGGTATCCAGACTGCACAACTTGTTGCTGAATCGGTAATTGACCAATCCAACTTACATTAGATGGTGTTGACACAAAAGGCATCAGGATCTGCGAACACCTAGGGCTATTACCCAAAGCTCAGTATTCCGGAGGCGTGCCAGTCGATTTGACCAGTTAATCGACAAGGACGATAACTAGAACAAAACTGAACGAGACAACGGCGATGCGCCCAGATGTCAAAGCTTAGATTGGCCAAAGATAACTAGAACAAGATTCAATCCAGACAACGGCGATGCGCCCGGATGCTGGGATTGAGGCTTGATCAGGATAACTAGAGCAGAGCTGAACAAGGCAACAGCGATGCGCCCGGATGCCAAGGCTCAGAGGTACTCCCACGCTAAACTTGCAAGGATTTGACGGAGATCAAGCTGATGCAGCCCGTCGAAGCTTGAAGAACTCGTTGATAAACTACAGCTAATGCAGTAAAAGATAAATTGTGATAAAAGTAGAATAAGAATAAATTGGTTTGTTTTTGATTGGATTCGTAGCCCTCGGGCCCATATTTATACTCCCGCATGGAGAGTTGTACAAAGACACGACACGTATCCTTCCTAAAACAAACTCCTAATTTTAAGGAAACTGACTCACGCAGGAGCCGGATAACAATATTTATTCCCCTAAACAAACATGCCTATTTTAAAAGAAAATAAACGACTCATGCAAGAGTCGAACTTAAACTACTATAATAATACTGGTACAAAACACCAGTTTCCTTATACTTCTCCTTGATTGAAACTTTCCATCGGCAGATCCCTCCAATCCGCGACTTCCTTCTTTGGCCACCTGTGGTCTTCTGCTGATATCAGACGCTAAGTCACCTTATCGGCACCCCATGCCTATCGGCATCGGTAATACTTCCCGATCAGCAATCTCGTACCGATAACTGTCTATCGGCAATCGGCAACCAGTCTCCACTGGCACTCAACATCAGCTTCTTATCGACACTCGGCCACATCATGCTCATCGGCAATCGGCATTGTCCCCTTATCGGCAATCGGAATTTAACTTGAGCTACTCGGCTTCACCATTTAAACTTCGTCGGCAAGAACCCAGCCTCCATACACTTGGTATTCTCGCAGCACCCTCATCGGCAACACTGCCTCACAATTTTCCGATGCCAATAGAAAAAAGCCGTTGACCAGTCAAGCCTTAACTCATTTGACACGTGCTGAAAAACGGTGTCAACAGATGGCATCAGCATATGATTTGCCGATGGCTGATATCCAGCTGACGCTTGTAGCCCTTGTACCCTTGGATGATCGCCTTGACTCGCGGGTACCACAGCTTGAGCAACCATTGCCGATACAGGCTGATTAACAATCGGCATGCCTTGTTGCATCAGCCAAGAATTTGTCGATAGCTGATAACCAGCTGATGCTTGTCGTTCTTGTGGCGCCGGGTAATTAACAGAATAACTACCTTGGTTAACAGGTATTCCAGTTTGAAAAACCACTGCCGCCATGGGTTGACTTGCAGCTGCTGGGCCTTGTTGTATCGTCAAGTGATTTGCCGATGGTTGGGCGTAAGGCACTCTGGGTATTGCCATTTGAAGATTCTCTGTTGGCAACTGCACCATTGGAGAAGATGTAGCATAATGCGTCACTGGAACCATCGGCTATACAGGTGTTGCCGATGTCATGGGAATCTTCCACCCTGCATGGTTACCTTGGACCAATCTGGAATCAGCAGATAGACTTGGAGACATACCGTATCCCCACCAGTTGGCAGAAGTTGGCTGACTCTGGGTCACATGTCCAGACATTGTTGAGGCCACCAGATTTGTATTCACCTGAGTGATGCTTGCTGGGCTCGATCTTGGTGGCATGATCTCATCGGCAGATCGGTTTATAATCGGTGAAGACACCCTTGGAACCGCCGATGTGATCGTAACAGATGTCGATCCGAGTTGACGATACTCCGGACCAACATAATATGGTGTTTGTCCTCCCTTGAAAGTTTGCTTAATAGCATTGCATACAGTATCGGACAACACATTTGATTGGCTAATTAATACATTATTTAATGCAGAATTAACCATCTCTTGTAATTTACCAGGATCGGCGTCGAAAGTGACCTGCCGTGGCGACGGCGGATCTTGCTTCTGGACTGCTTTATCGATTCTGTTTAGGCTGAAGGATTTGAGATATAACCGCTTATACTCCTCCATAGCCTGCTCCATAGTCTGTTTCTGATCATCTTTCAGATTGGCTTCAGGGACTCCGATGACGTTCTTCGGATTGACGCCGGTATGATCATGCATAGTAGATGTATAATTTGTCCCACTGGGCGTGCCAAAAGAGGTGTTGACACAAAAAGCGTCAGGATCTGCGAACACCTCGGGCTTATACCCGAAACTTGGTTGTCCGAAGGCGTGCCAGTCGATTTGACCAGTTAATCGACAAGGACGATAACTAGAACAAAATTTGAACGAGACAACGGCGATGCGCCCGGATGTCAAGGCTCAAACCTGATCAGGATAACTAGAGTAGAGCTGAACGAGACGACAGCGATGCGCCCGGACATCAAATCTTAGATTGCTCAAAACACGGAACTTACAAAGGTTTGACGGAGGTCAATAAGATGCAGCCCGTCGAAAACTTGAAAGAACTCGTAGGTAAACTACATCTAATACAATAAAAGTAGAGTACTGGTAAAGTAGATAAAAAGGTAATTGATTGGTTGATATGATATGATCTCTTACAGCACCCCTGGGTACCTATTTATACTCCGGCAGAGGGAGTTGTAGATAGATACGACTCGTACCTTTCCAAAACAAACTCCTATTTTAAAGGAAATAACTGACTCGCGCAGGAGCCGGACTCAAACAATAATATTTTCCTAAACAAACTCTTCTATTTTAAAGGAAATAAATGACTCGTGCAAGAGTGGGACTCAAACTTCTATAACAATACTGGTATAAGATCACCAGTTTCCTTATGTCTTCTCCCCGATGAAACTCTCCATCGACATATCCTTCCGATTCGCAACTTCCTTTTAGCGCAATCGGTAATCGTATATTCACATTAGCCATGTCATCCTTCATCGGTAACATTCCTTCAATTGCCATCGGCAATAGCCTTTAGCTCTCATCGGCAATGCTTCCTTGCCTTCATCGGCAACATCTTGCCTCCATCAGCATTGCTGTCTTCACCACATCGGTTATGAGCTTCGGTTCTGATCGGCAATGTTCTTCCTGCCTTCATCGGCAACACTGACCGGTAATAACCCGATGCCGATAAGGAACGACAACTAGCCTTTTGCCGATCAGCACAATCCTCAGATCATATTTACACGTGTCAAAAAACGGTGTCAACAGTTTTGCAGGGCCTTAAGCCAAGGATCTTCGACCGGCTAAACAAACACGGCAAGAGATGGGTCGATGAGCTGCCCGCCGTCCTATGGAGTCTCTGAACGACACCAAGTCGAGCCATGGGGTTCTCCCCGTTCTTCTTGGTCTATGGGTCCGAGGCCGTCCTCCCCACTGACCTTGAGTACAGGTCCCCTCGACTAAAGGCCTACAGCGAGCAGGCCAACACAACAGCCCGAGAAGACTCCCTCGACCAGCTCGAGGAAGCCCGAGACGTGGCCCTCTTCAAGTCGGCAAAGTACCAGCAAACGTTGCGGCGCTACCACGACAAAAACATACGCAAAAGGGACCTCGACGTCCGCGACCTCGTGCTGCACCGCCGACAAAGCAACAAGGGACGTCACAAGCTGACGCCACCTTGGGAGGGACCCTTCATCGTGGCAGAGGTGCTAAAGCCAGGGACTTACAAGCTGAAGAACGACAAGGGCAAGATCCTCACCAATGCATGGAACATCGAACAGCTACGTCGCTTCTACCCCTAAGGCCTCGGGGCCTTGTACATTTTCTACATTATGTACATTTATCGCATTATGAACGAACAAAATGTTCTCGAAATACATTTCACATTCGTTCATAACTTTGAGGTAGCCTCGACTCTGCTCCGGCAAAGTCGAGCCTCCCTCGGGGGCTGACAGGGGGGACCCCCCCTCCTAAGTCCTCTAAAAACCCGAACGTTTTTTCGAAACTTGGCTTTCCCTCTCGATCTTCGCCTTGAGTACGCTTCACGGCTAAGTAAAAAACGCCTCGAACTCCCTAAGGGTCGAGGGTCGTCGAGCCGAGGACTCTCCTACACCTCAGGGCTATGGTACCCCCACTCGCTCTCCCCCCCTCCAGGGATACGAGCGTGCATCGAACACTTAGCCTACAAGCAATGATTCAGGCAAAGAGAAATAGAGACAGCTCAAAAAATAAAAACAACTAGACACATCTCGAACAAAATGCATTAAAAAGCCCCCAAGGGCTCGACATCGTATCATTATAAAAGCTAAAGTATTACATTGACCTTTTTGTCCAGATTTGGCTCGCAGGCCTCGAGCTACTCATCGCCTTCACCGTTTGATGGGGGAAGCACCTCGACCTCGAACAGCTTCGCCAGCTCCCCTCCGGGCACCTCTGCGGCCTCGATCAGCTCGTGGCATCTCGCCAAGTTCGCTTCATCCGACAGCCTCGGGTCGACGACGAAGCCGCTAGAGATGACGTCGAGGTCCTAGATGTAACCCGAGCGGACGACCGCGAGCGCCCGCTTCACGCCTATGTGAAGGGCGGCCCGGACCTACTCCGTTATTCCATCGGACGCGGCGAGGAGCCGGCGCAAGAGGGCGTCTCCGCGCACGTCCCTGGCAACCGGCAACTCCGGCTCAACCCCCAGACCGTCGCAGAAGGAGGAGATGACGCCCCTAAGCCTCTCGTTCTGGCCAGTCTCCGCCCCGAGGAGGCTCTGAAGACTGGTCCGATCCTCGTGGATTCGGGCCTTGTCCCCTTCGAGCTCTGCCAGAACAAATAGAAGACTCCATCAAAACCAAAAAGCCGGGGAAGGAGCGAGACTGAGCAAGCTCAATAACTCACCCTTGGCGTATGCTTCCAGGGTGACATAGTCATGATCAGCCCTCTGAAGTTGGTGGCGGACGTCGACGAGCTCTGCAGCTTGGTCGTTGTTTTTAGCCCGGAGGTCCTCGATGATCTTGCCGGTATCATCAAAAGCCCTCTTCTGGTTGGCCGCCACCTCCCCCAGAACGGCGACTTGGGCTCGAGCCTTCGCCTCTGCGACACCAAGCGCATCGCGGTCGCAGGAGACGATGTCAACGTCTGCCTGAAGCTCCTGGACCCGCCCCTCGAGGGAGGTGCGGTCGACAGCCGCCTGCTTCAGGTCGGCCTCGAGCTGACGGACACGCTCCGCCGTCCGGGCCAGCTCCTCCCTCATCAGGGTGGACTCCTCCTCCGCCTTGCGTCGGGCCTCCTGAGCAGCATCCCGCTGCTGCCCGATCTCGACGACCTCCTTGAGGGCGGCCTCGGCCCTCGACTATGCCCGAGAGGCCTCATCCTAGGCGGCCTTGGCCCCCTCCTGAGCGGTGGCCGCCTCGACCTTCGCCCGAGTTGCCTCGGCCTCCGCCTTCTCTAGCGAGGTGCGGAGGACGGGGAGCTGGCGCCACTGCTCCTGCGTCTGCAGGATGAACTGGGACTTTTGGTGCGACCTCGCCCGCAGTATCTACCGAAGATAAAAAGGAAGGTCGTCAGAAAACAACAAACAACAGCAAAATAATCAAGGTAAGTCGAAAGGGAAAGGACGAAGCTTACGTTCATTCCCTTGGACAAGTCTTCGGACGCGACTCCCACGGCCACGCACGTCGCGTGGTCAAGCCACGCCCGGAATTCCTCCATGTGCTCCCACTCCCCAAGCTCGGCCTGGTCGTCGAGCTTGAAGAGTTCGCCTCCCGGGTCTCTGGGGTCGGGCAGCTCGAGCACCTCCTGCCCCCAGAGACCCCTGGAGCGGTCGACCCTCCTCTGCACTGTGTCCGTGATGCCCCAACCCATCTCCAGGGTACCCCCGTGGGACATCACCCGCTCGGACAACTTGGGGAAGTTGATCGCCCCCTCGAGCTGGGCGATCCTTTCCTCGAAATGGTCTTGGAGGGCCGCCATCGACGCCTCCGGGAATAGTCCTGCGTGGTGAAGAAAGCGCACGTCAGCACCAAAGGTTGCAGGCTCACCGCGGTCCCCTCCCTCCATGACGACTAAGCGAGAGGGTGGATCACCTCGAGATGACGGCTGCCCGACCTCGACGATGGCCCCCTCCGATTCCGACCGGAGGGCCGTCGCCGCAGCCATCTCCCCCGGGACCACCAGCTCCGCCACCATTTCAGCCACCTCTTCAGCGGTGGGCTCCACCGTCATCCCCGTTGTTGACACAAAAAGCGTCAGGATCTGCGAACACCTCGGGCTTATACCCGAAATTCGATATCCGGAGGCGTGCCAGTCGATTTGACCAGTTAATCGATAAGGACGATAACTAGAACAAGATTCAATCAAGACAACGGCGATACGCCCAGATGCTAAGATTGAGGCTTGATCAGGATAACTAGAGCAGAGCTGAACGAGACAACAACGATGCGCCCGGATGTCAAAGCTCAGAAATACTCCCACGCGGAACTTACAAGGGTTTGACGGAGATCAGGGTGATGCAGCCCATCGAAGCTTGAAGAACTCGTTGATAAACTAAGACTAATGCAAAAAAGGATAAATTGCGGTAAAAGTAGAATAAGAGTAAATTGGTTTGATTTTGATTGGATTGATCTACACGCAGCCCTTGGGCACATATTTATACTCCCGCATGGAGAGTTGTACCTTTCCTAAAACAAACTCCTAACTTTAAGGAAACTGACTCGCGTAGGAGTCGGATCTAAAATAACAATATTATTTTCCTAAACAAACACACCTATTTTAAAGGAAAACAAACGACTCATGCAAGAGTCGGACTCAAACTGCTATAATAATACTGGCATAAAATCACCAGTTTCCTTATGTCTCTCCCTCGATGAAAACTTTCCATCGGTAGATCCCTTCAATCCGCGGCTTCCTTCTTTGGCCACCGGCAACCCTCTGCTGACATCAAACACTAAGTCACCCCATGCTCATCGGCATCCCATGCCCATCGGCATCGGCAATACTTCCCGATCGGCAACCTTGTACTGGTGACTTGTCTTCACCAATCAATCCCTATCAGCAATCGGCATCGGCAATATCTCCTCATCGGCATTCGGCAATATCTCCTCATCGGCAATCGGCACCAGTGATTTTGCAGCTTGACTTCACCAATTAACTCTTATCGGCAAGAATCATCCAGCCTCCATCGGCAACAACCTATCTTCCCTGCAGCATTCTTTCTTGTCGGCAAATTCAACTAATAACTTTCCGATGCCGATAGAAAACAGCCACAAGTCTTAATTCATTTGACACGTGCCGAAAAACGGTGTCAACACCCGTCATCTCCGCCGCAGGTGCTGCCTCGAGCTCCTCGGCCACCACCGGCGACGTCACCTCCGGCGCGGCAACAGCCGCACCCCCGTGCTCGCGCCGCAGGCGCACCTCCCGCGATGCGAGGTTCTCGGGCCACCGCCTCGGCGCCGGGCGAGCCAACGTCTCTTCCTCGCCGGCGGAGGTCACGTCCACCACCTCCACCTCAGCGAAGGGCTGGGGCTCGACCACCTTCACCACGGCCGCCTCCGGCGCTGGTCCCGCACCCGTCGAACCCGCCGGCTCGACCTCCTCCGCTGCGACCTCCGCTGGCACCGGCTCTGTCCCCGCCAAGGTCCCCGACGCGCCCCCCTCCGATGGGCAGGAGAGCACGGCCTCGGCCGCCACTCCTGTGGACCCCGCCGGTGGGACAGGACGACCCGCCTCCTCCGCCCGAGCTGGCTCCGCAGCGGCCAGCGTCCGACCGCGCTCCATCGCCTCCCGCGCCTCGGCCACCCACACCTCGACCGGGGCGGGGGTCGAGGGGGACGAGGTGGCGGGACTGGCCCCGACGGCCATCTTGACCGCGGCCTCCGCCCTTAGCCTCTTGGCCGGAGTGAGGGTCGTGCCCTCCGCCAAGCATTCCGTCCTGAAAAATGAACCCATACGCGACGGTAAGCATAAAGTCATAATCGGTGGAAAATACTCGGACCGACAGGAAGCGACTTACCCTAGCGGAGTCGCGGGAGTCCGACCGGTGGATCCCAAGCCGCTCGGGGCTTCTGCAAGGGTCCAACAGGTGGATCCCGGCGCCGTCTCCTGGGCAGGGGCGACAACGTCTCCGTCGCCCCCCTCCTGACCTCCTCCTGCGTCGACGGGCCTGACGCCCGTGCGCTCGACCGAGTAGGCGCCGGGGGCGTGCTCGACCGACCCCTCGACGGGGACCGCGATGAACGGCCGTGCGTCTTCCACGACACTTCACCACGAAGAGCCACGGGGCGCTCCTCCCACGGCTCAATCACGCTAGTTGGGGTCGACCTCGACGTCGACCCTTCTCCACCTCCGGTACCGGCGGCCGCCCCCTGCCGCTTGGGCACCACTCGTTCTTCCTCGAGCCCTTGTTGCGGCTCGGCCTCCCCATCGTTGCTCGACTCATCCTCCTCCGAAGGTGACTCCTCCTCGGAAAGGTTGGCCCGCCTCTGCCTGGCCCGGCGTTGTTCGCGCTCCTGCTTCTCCCGGGCCCTTTTGCCCTTGTCCTTTTTGGCCTTGTCCTTGTCCTTCTTGTCTTGCTCGGCCAGAAGGCGTCTCGCCTGGGAGTCGCTCCTCTCCTCCTTCACTGGTGGCAGCGACTTCCGGAAGACAACGTCCCCCTGAGGAACACAAGGCAGGTAGGACGCAGGCGAAGAAGACAAACAAGGCAGACAAGAGAACACTAACAGAGAAAAGGAGTCATACCAGCTAGACGTGTCCCTGGTCCAGCATCATGGGGACGCTGGCGACGCCCCCCACCTCAAACGTGCCGGCGAAGGAGGCGCGTACTCGGTGAACCACCCTCTCGAGGGGTAGCTCGTCCTCTATGAGGCAACACCCCGTGAGATCGACCCCCAGGCGCATCTCATCGAGGCGTCGCGGGTGATCCATCAGCGGCACAACCCGCCGCTGGTGGAAGGCCGACGCGACGATCACCGCCGTGAGTCCCGCCTTCTTCAGACGGGCGATCGCGCCGAGCAGGTGGCCGAGGCGTGACTGCTTCTTCTTCTCGACGCCGTACCTCCAGTGGTCGGGCCTCGAGTCGATCGTCCTCCCGGTGTAGGCGGGGAGCAAGCCGTCGTCGTTCCTCAGGTAGAACCACCCGGAGTGCCATCCGGAGTGGCTCGACGTGAGCTTCGCCGGGATCCATCTGTCCGCCCTCTTGAGGGCGATGCTGCAGCACCCCGTCCTGACCACCCTGCGGCTGCCGCTCCCGGCCAAGGCGTGGAACAGGCTCGCCTCGAACAGGTGGAGCCACAGCTCCCAATGCGGCTCCATCCCCAGGTATCCTTCGCACACGGTGGTGAAAACCGCCGCATGACAGATACCGTTGAGGGAGAGGTGCTAGAGCTCCACGCCATAGTAGTGGAGGATCCCGCGCAGGAGACGGTTGGGGGGAGCGCCCAGTCCCGCCCGGTGGAACGCTTCAAAGCTGACCACGTAACCCTCCGGCGGGTTGGGCTCAACATCTTCCCTCGGCGGCACTACCCACTCCGGCCGGTCGACGGAGGTAATGGGTCGGAGAAGACCGCTCTCCACCAGGTCTCCCAGGCGCGCCACGGTCGCCGATGATGGGAGCCAGGCATCAAGGCCGCGCAGGCTGTAGCTGGCCATGAGAGCAGGGAGGCGGGTGCGCTCGGATGTGGGGGTGGAAGGTATGTTCCCAATCTCTCCTCTCCCTACCCTCGCGCGCGCAGAGGTCTGGCTTGGAGGGCGACTAAGGCAATGGCGAGAAGGAGGCAAGGAAAGCAATGGCGAGAAGAAGGCAGCCGATTCCCCACCTTCAATATTTATAACCGGAAGCCCAACCGGCGGATTCGACTAAAAGGCAGGTAAATCTTCGCATTTAATGCGCCCACCTACCGCCCCCTCGCATTCATCCGGATAAGGCGCACCCGTCGTGTCATCGGGTTCCACACCGCACTCCGCGCCGCACCCTACGCCTGTTACGGTTGCGGTCGAATGGACATCTCCTAAAAAGGCGTGCCTATGGTGGACAGCGTGCAACAGTGGGCGTTATCTTCAGAGGTAAGCAACCGACGTCGACCCGTCCATCAAAATCTCGAGGGGACGAAGGCTAGCCCTCGGACAGGGTTCGACAGCCGCCCTCGAGTACCTGAGGTCCGGGAGGACCTCGGGTTATGGACTCCGGTCCACCCCCAAATCTCGAGGGGACGAAGGCTGGCCCTCGAACAGGGTTCGACAGCCGCCCTCGAGTACCTGAGATCTGAAAGGACCTCGGGTTATGGACTCCGGTTCACCCTCAAATCTCAAGGGGGCGAAGGCTGGCCCCACGAACAGGGTTCGACAGCCGCCCTCGAGTACTCGAGCCCAACGGGTAGATCCAACAAAAAGACAGTCGAACGGACATCTCCCAAAAAGGCGTGCCCACGGCAGACAACACGCAACAGCGAGCGTCAACTTCGGAGGCAAGCGGTGGACGTCGACCCGTCCGTCAAAATCTTGAGGGAGTGAAGGCTGGCCCTTGCATAGGGTTCAACAGCCGCCCTCGAGTACCTGAGGTTAGGAAGGACCCAGGGTTACGGACTCCGGTCCACCCCCAAATCTCGAGGGGGCGAAGGCTGGCCCCACGAACAGGGTTCGACAGCCGCCCTCAAGTAATCGAGTCAAGGATGACCCAGGGGGGGCCGGTGCGAGCCCCTAGCTCGAGAACGAACTCTCGAGGCCCCCCGGGACATATCCGACGCATAACCACGGAATACCCAAAGGATCCCTACACCGGGAGGCGTCGAGCCACCAACTCCCATCGAACGGAGTTGGCACCTAGGTAAGCCACATGGTCTTGCTTAATGAGAACGCCTCAGGACTTCTATCGACCCCTATCGAACGGGGCACGAGTTCTCACTCGAATTTTTACCCGTACCGGGGACGATTTCTACCGATTTCTACCCGACACCAGCTCATGGAGGACTTCGAGGCTCGTCCTAACGAGGATAGCACGATGCTCTTCACCCCACAATCCGAGCACAAGGATCCGTGGGAAGGATGCTAGGAGGTAGTGAAAGCCCAGCCACGCGAGGCTCGAGGGCCAGACTACGCACGGCACCCCTCGACAAAAGAGGGTCGAAAACACTCGTAGCCTGGCAGACAAAGTTGGCCCCTCGGTAGGGCACTATGACTCCAATTTAACACTCGAGGGAGCGAAGGCTGGCCCTCGAAAGGGTTCGATAGCCGCCCTCGAGCACCTCCTTTTCAGGGAATGGAACGCTCGTGGCCTGGCGAACAGAATCGACCGCTCGGTAGGGCGCCACGACTCCAGGTAATCCTAAATCCCCTCGATAAAACACACATCAAAGCCCCCAGAGGAGTTCTTAATCACTCCTCTGGGGCCTCGGGGCTACCCCCGCGGGTGCGCTCGCGCGCACCCCACGGAGAATCGGACCTCTGGCTAACCATGCAGATCATCGGCAAAAGCCTCTATACGGATTATTCTTATCTGCATAGAGGCTCGGGGGCTACTGTCGGGTACAAAGGTAAGGGTTACCCTAAACCTTCGATAAACTAACGCTCAACATAGCAACCATTTTTAAGACAGGATCCGATCAGCCGTTCGAGTCCATGGAGAAAGGCCCAAGACACGAAGGCCTCCCTCACCAACAACAGCAACCAGTTGTGGGCCGGCCCATTATTGGAAAAACAGACGGACAGGGGTCGAACGAACGACCCCTGCGCCTCCGCCTCGACCCCGACTGACGGACAGGGGTCGAACGAACGACCCCTCCGCCTCCGCCTCGACTCTGACTAACGGACAGGGGTCGAACGAACGACCCCTCCACCTCCGCCTCGACCCTGACTGACGGACAGGGGTCGAACGAACGACCTCCGGGCAGGAAGCTCGATCAGCTCACCTACTCTCGGTATGGGGTAAAGGGGATCCGATGCGCCTACCTGCCCCCGCCTAACGCCATGGGCGCCCACTAACCGTAGTCAAATCCGTCAACTCACCGCCCATGCCCTGGACCTCCGTTCACTACGCTGCCGTTGTGGCCACGTCGCAAGTACGGACTCCAGAGGCACCCCCTCGAGCCATGAACAGGATAGCCCTCGACTGTGTCTTCAGGGATACGACAGGGTCACGCTGGTCTCGACCCCCCCCCCTCGACTAGGGGGCTTGACCCCTGCCTCCAACCACTCCGACGTGGGACCCGTCCCGTCCGCTCCGTCCCGCTTCAGCTATGGGACTCGCACCCATCTTCCAAAGGTCAACCCTGCTGCGCCATGTTGTACGGTGGTGCCCAGTCAGCCATCACCATGCCTTGAACACCGGAAGGACTGGAAGGCCACGCCGCTACAGTGATCGACGTCCCGTCGCAAGCATAGCGCCGCCGACACCTCCCCCATGCCTCTATAGTCTGGGATATCTGTACTCTCAGGCCTCCCATTGGTCTATAAAAGGGGACGCTGGGATAGAGAAAAGAGGGAGGATTCGGACCCGAGATCCAAAAAACATGCTCGTGTCAGCACACACCACACCCGACTGCTTGAACGACATACCAAGCAGTCCACCACCCGATCATCTAGGATAGCCCTGCTAGTCCTAGGCCCCAGCTCATCCTGAGCACCCCCGTGTAAATCTGCTTGTACTCCCCCTGTACGAGCACTTCGGTGCAAGATAATACAATCCATCCTCCCCCGCTGGACGTAGGGCCTCTTTTGCCCGAACCAGGATAAATCTTGTGTTCTTCTTGCATCACATCTGGGAGAGGGAGCACGCAATATACAAATTTACTAGTTGGTGGTCTTGACCCCCCGGGTCATAACACCGACACATTGCGTTGTTTTTCCTTCACAGCGCTGGAGATGGAGCTGCAGGCGCTCCGTGCTGCTGCGGATGACGTCGTCGGCCTTCTTCGCGCGCCTGGGAGTACCACGGTCGATCGTCTCCAGGCTGTTCCCGAGCGCGTGCGCAACGTCATCGCGCACGCCGTCTTCCACGGGGCAGGAGTTGCGTTTGCCATGGCTGAGGTCCGCACTGGAACAGATATGATGGACGCCGCCGGATTCCCTCTTGGCCGGAGCGTCGACCAGTACGTTCATCTCATTGAGCGTCTCACTGACGCGGCAGAGGCCGTCGTCGATGTCGTGCCGGCTGAGGAGGTCCTGGCAGAGGGGCCGAGGGTGGCGGCTCCATGATCATTAGTTCTCCTTAGAGTTGGATGTGTTTTGCTAGTTGACGTGCTTTTATTCTGTTTGTAAGGACTAGGCCTGCTGAGCCCTTATCTTTTAGTTTCTGCAATCGTTGTTTCTAGCTGACGTTTTCGTTTCATAGGCTCTCGTTGGTTTGCCTATCGTGTTTGTTGGACCATGCGTTCAGGGGCTATCGCAGCTCCCATGTTTCTTCCTCGCACCCCCATGGTCTAGGATGTGGAAGTGAGCAATCTCGAATCTTACCTCGATGGCCGAGATCGAGCGCTCGGTGAGTTGCAAACGGGTAATCTAGGTGAGACCCCGGGTCCTCATCCGTGGAGGCGCGCACCGGCGGAAGTCCATCGTGGACCGATCTCTAATCTTCGACAGTCAATATGTATAGTACCCGGACCCGTTCGATGGGGTCCGAGGGCTCGATGCCGCCCCTCGTGGGGTTTACCACATATTCTTTTATCTGTCAAAGTCTAAACACGTTTACTAAGCGCGTTCGACGTGAAGACGTCTACATTCCGACCGCTAGGGTCCGCTTAGCAACGTCCCTCACTCTTCGTTTCATGGCCAGGGAGGCTGTAGAACCCGTAATATTTTGGGTCAACCAAGATCCCTTGGCCTAGTTATCTCATTTGTTAAATGAGTACTACGGGTAACAAATGGTCTTTCGGTCGTTGCCCCGTTTTTGGTCCCTGCATTTTGTATAGTAGGGATAAAGAATTTGACATTCTTTTAAATGACGTACTTACCGGTCGTACTCACTTTTTTGTTAGCCGCAGAGGACTGATTGTGCACTCGCAACACCTGCCTGTTCCCGGGTAGTTGGCACTGTGTGTGCTCCGTGGGCCCTTGCATTTAGTTGCTCGGTTTGGTGAAGCGACGTGCGTGTCCTCCGGTGGTTTGCTGATGTCGTTTGTGCCTGGGAAATGAAGAGTCGCGCCTCTGTGGGCCCGAGGGGCGTGCGTGTGGAAGACGGGGAGGTGATAGCCCTGTGCTATATATGGAATGGGGTCTGGAGTGGTACTACTTTCCGCCGCTCCTCTCAGTCTTCTTCTTCTTCTTCCCCTTTGCACCAGCCTCGTTGTGGCGTCTGGTGCTCTGCTGCTGCTGCTGGAGGAGGTCCTCTTCCAGATCCTTCTTCGTGCCATCGACCATGGGGTTGAGTATACCGTCTACATGCGCCTTCGTCAGGTATGCGGTTCCTTCCGGAGGATCTGCAACGATGTCGGGTTGGTTCGGTTTTTGTCCCTTCGGCAGATGCAGTTCTAGTGTCGGTCGACGCGCCTTATGCTTTGGGAGGCGATTCTTGTACATTACTTCTTCGAGGCCGATCATCAAGAGGCCTTGTGCTTTCGCAGCGTGGAGAAGCTGATGTTGTGTGGTCAGGACCTCTCTGGTTGGGAGCTCATCAACCGAGCAATCCTGGCTGGGGATGCCGGAGCGATGTATTTCCGAGCCATGTTGTTGTACTTTTCTGATCTGACGAACCCCGAAGCTCTCTCTCTCTCTTCAACCAGACTACTGATGGTGTGCTTCCGAATGGGCGTTGGGGCTGCCGTGGCCTTAATTCTCTTCGTGTTGACTCCCACGAGGATCTTCACGTTATTGCGAAGGGGATGGGCCTTCGCTGCTCGAAGCGCTTGCCGATGATATCGGTCGATCGCCATCCTGACTGTATTTGGGAATGGTGTAGGACCCCTGGGTCGCCGCGCGGGAATCTGTTCGGAGCTACTATGTTCTGTAGCCCGGAGTGTCGTCTTAGTTATGAGTTCGATCTCTGGTGTATGCATCTCTCCGACGAGGTTAACTGTTGTGTCCGTAGGATGAGGCTGTGATGCCTTATGCGATTCGTCCCGGCTCTGGCTCTTTTGCTTTCAGATGGTTGTAATGAACTCGGTTTGTATGTATCTGTTTGAATTTTTCTTTTTCTTTGTGTGTATCGGGTAGCCCCCGGGAAAGGGGTTTCTTTGCATGTCGTGTATGGAAGAGAGCTTTTTCCTAGTACTTTGCAATGTGTGAAAAGAAGGCTTCGATTGAAATGTTGTAAAGGGGAATTTTTTTAGGGGTAGAAGCGACGTAGCTGTTGTATGTTCTAGGCGTTGGTGAAGATTTCGTTGGCGAAGGTTTTGAGCCGATAGGCTCCTGGCCTTATTACTTCATGAACAATGTAGGGTCCTTCCCAGGGCGATGTGAGCTCGCGTCGCTCCTTGTTGCTCTGGATTTTTCGGAGTACTAGATCTCCTGGTTGAAAACCTCTTGGTCGGACGCGTCAATCGTGGTACCGGCGTAGCACCTGTTGGTACTTGGCCGAATGTAGGAGGGCGGCGTCCCTGGCCTCGTCAATCTGATCTATGGCGTCTTCTAGGAAAATTTTTGCCTTCTTAGGATCGTAGGCTTCCACCCTTGGGGACCCATACTCAAGGTCGGTGGGTAAGACGGCTTCTGAGCCGTAGACCAGGAAGAACGGTGAGAAGTCGGTTGCCCTGCTTCGTGTTGTCCTCAGACTCCACAGAACGATAGGGAGTTCTTGGAGCCATTTTTTCCCGTATTTATTTAGCTAGTTAAAAATCCTTCCCTTGATCCCCTGTAGGATGAGTCTGTTGGCACGCTTGACTTGCCCGTTGGACTCTAGGTGCGCGACAGAGGCCCAATCGACCCTTATGTGGTGTTCGTCACACCATCCTAAGAATTCGTCCGCGGTGAAGTTTGTCCCATTATCTGTGATAATAGAGTTGGGCACTCCGAAGTGCTGAATTATGTTTTCAAAGAAATTGACAGTTTCTTCCGCCCTGATGTTTGTGATGGGGCGTAATTTGATCCATTTGGTGAACTTGTCGATGGCGACCAATAGGTGTGTGTAGCCCCCGGACGCTTTGTCAAATTTTCCAACCATGTCAAGCCCCCAAACCACGAACGACCATGTAAGAGGGATGGTTTGGAGTGCCTGGGCAGGCATGTGGATCTGCCTAGCGAAGAACTGGCAACCCTCACAGGTGCGGACCAAGGCATGTGCGTCGGCCATGGCCGTCGGCCACTAAAACCTTGCCGAAACGCGTTGCCCACGAGGGTTTTAGCTCCCGTGTGGTGTCCGCAAACCCCCTAGTGGATGTCTTGCAATAGCTTTTTTCCCTATTCGGTGGGGATACAACATTGCAGGATGCCGGTGGCGCTTCGCTTGTAAAATTCGCTCTCCACAAGAACGAACGCCTTGGCCCGTTTGGCGAGCCGTTTAGCTTCCACCTGTTTCATGGGGAGCTCTCCTTTGGTCAGGCGATCTGTGTATGGTTGCCTCTAGTCTTTTTCTTCTGGTGTTGGCTCTTCCGACTCTCTGTTCATTGCCTCCGTCGCCTCGTCGCCCTGAGTAGTCGAGGTCTTGGTGGTGCCTGAGGCCATCGAGGAGATGGCGTCGGGAGAACTAGAGACTTCTGATCCTCCGGTGTTGATGGATGGTTTAGATTGGTCACTCACGAAAACCCTGGGAGGCGCGGGTTCTCGGCTTGATGCCACTTTTGCCAATGCGTCGGCTTCTTTGTTCTGTCGTCGCAGTATGTGGTTGAGCTCAAGACCGTCGAACTTGGATTCAAGCTTCCGCACCTCTTGGCAGTAGGTCGTCATGTGTGGATCGACGCAATTAGATTGCTTCATGACTTGGTTGACTACTAGCTGGGAGTCGCCGCGAGCGTCGAGTCGCTTAAGCAGAGCTTCGTACTCAGCCTCGTTGTTGGACGCTGGGAACAGCAGGCGCACCATATACTTCATGGTCACCCCGTGGGGTGACGTTAGGACGACTCCTGCTCCTACTCTGGTTTTCATAAGGGAACCGTCGAAGCACAGGGTCCAGTACTCCTGCTCAATCGTCTGAGTGGGGAGAGTTGCATCCGTCCATTCGGCAATGAAATCGGACAGGACCTATGATTTGATGGCGCTTCGCTGAGCGTAAGTAATATTTTTATCCATCAATTCCAACGCCCATTTGGCGATGCGATGGGCGGCGTCCCTGTTCAAGATGACTTCTCCCAGCGGCGCGTCGCTCACGACCGTGACTTTATGTGACCCAAAGTAATGTAGCAGCTTTCTCTTAGTCATAATCACTGCGTACACCAACTTCTGCAGATGGGAGTACCGTGTTTTCGAGTCGCTTAGCACTTCGCTGACAAAATACACGGGTCTCTGTACTTTGACTACGTGTCCTTCCTCTTCCCTTTCGACGACAAGGACCATGCTTACCACCTGCCTTGTGGCAGAGATGTACAGTAGCAGTTCCTCATCGTCTGTAGGGGATACTAGGATCGGTGTGTTGGTCAACAACCGCTTGATATGGTCAAGAGCTGACTGGGCCTCGGATGTCCAAGAGAATCGCTCGGATTTCTTCAAAAGTTTGTACAGAGGCAAGCTTTTCTCGCCGAGGCGGGAAATAAAGCGGCTGAGCAACGCGAGGCACCCGGTGACCCGCTGTAGTCCTTTCACGTTGTGGATCGGCCCCATTTTTTCGATGGCGTTGATCTTTTCAGGGTTAGCTTCGATTCCTCTTTCGGAGACGACAAGTCCTAGGAGCATGCCTTTGGGGACCCCAAAGACGCACTTCTCCGAATTAAGCTTGATGTTGTTCTTTTTTAGTTTTGTGAATGTGAGGGTGAGATCAGCCACGAGCCCATCGGTGTGCTGGGTTTTGACGACGATGTCATCTACGTAGACCTCGACCATTTTGCTCACTAGTTCATCGAAGCACTGGATCATGGTCTGTTGAAAGGTGGCGCCAGCGTTTCGGAGTCCGAAAGGCATGGTGACATAGCAGAAAGATCCGAACGGGGTGATGAACGACGTCGCGAGCTGGTCCGACTTGTTCATCTTGATCTGATGGTACCCCGAGTATGCATCGAGGAAGCAGAGGAGTTCGCACCCCGACGTCGCGTCAACTATTTGGTCAATGCGAGGTAACGGGTATGGGTCTTTTGGGCAGACCTTGTTAAGGCTTGTATAATCAACGCACATCCTCCATTTCCCATTCTTTTTCCGCACTAATACAGGGTTAGCGAGCCACTCGGGGTGGTACACTTCTTTGATGAAGCCCGCGACGAGAAGTTTTTTGATCTCTTCTCCGATCGCGGTGCGTCTTTCTTCATCAAAGTGACGCAGTCGTTGCTTGACGGGGCAGGAATCCGGTTTGAAATGCAAGGAATGCTCGGCGACGTCCCTGGGTATGCTCGGCATATCCGAGGGCCTCCACACAAATACATCGATGTTTGCACGGAGGTAGTCGACGAGCTCGCTTTCCTATTTGGGAGAAAGGGAAGTGCTGACGCGCGCGGTCCTTTCCTCCCCGTCCCGAGTGTCAAGAACGACCGTCTTCGTGGACCCTGTGGGTTCGAAGGATCTGACCTTCTTGGTATTCGGGGCCTCTTCTCGTGACGCGCTGGCCTCGGTCACCATTTCGGCCGCTAGTTTCTTTGAAGCTACGAGCGCCGACGCGTACGTGCAGCATTCGACGTCGCACTCGTACGCGCGTCGGGGCGCCGCACCCACTGTGATGACGCCCTTGGGGCCTGGCATTTTCAGTTTTAGGTAGGTATAGTTTGGAACGGCCATGAACTTGGCGTAGCACAGTCGTCCCAGTATGGCATGGTACGTTCCCATGAAGCCGACGACCTCGAAAGTTAACGTTTCCTTTCGGAAATTGTTCGGCCCGCCGAACGTGACAGGCAGGTCAATCTGTCCGATGGGATCCGCCTTCTTGCCGGGAATTACCCCGAAGAACGGGGCCCCCAAGGGCCACAGACGTGACCGTGGTATCCTCATGGCATCGAGGGTCTCAGCGTAGAGGATGTTGAGCCCGCTCCCGCCATCCATGAGGACCTTAGTGAGGTGCTTTGTGCCAACGATGGGATCAACAACTAACGGATAGCGCCCGGGTAATGGTACATATTCGGGACGATCATGGCGATTGAAAGTAATAGAGGACTCAGACCATTTGAGGAAGGTGGGAACAGCGGGGACGGTTGCGTATACCTCTCGGCGTGTGACCTTCTGTTGACGCTTGGAGCTGCATGACGTTGGGCCGCCGAAGATCATCAAGGTCTCGTCCGCTGGGACGTACCCGTCGTTTTTCGCTCCGCCATCCTCGCCGTCGTCCTCTTTCTTCTTCGTCCATCTCTTCTTCCTCGAGCCGCCACCGAGAAACTTCTTCATGAGGTTACAATCCTTGAGGATGTGGTTGACAGGGTTTGCGTGGTTCGGACAGGTCTATTCCAGCATTTTCTCGAAGTGATCGTTAGCCGGGGCGTCCTGCTGCTCCTTGCCTTTCTCGGCGGTGGCGACGAACGATGAGTCATATCGTTGTCGGTTGCGCCCCTTCTTATACGGGAGAGCCGAGGGCCCTTCTGCTTCCACTTCGTCGCGCTTGCTGCGGCCGAGTGCGCCCTGGAAGACAGCGCCGACTGCCTCCTCGCCTGAGGCATGATTTGTGGCGATGTCGAGCAGTTCCTTAGTTGTCTTGGGCTTTTTGCGTCCTAGTTTGTGAACTAGGGATTCGCATGTAGTCCCTGATAGGAAGGCTGCGACAACGTCACCGTCGGCTATGTCCGGGAGCTCGTTACACTGTTGAGAAAAGCGACGAATGTATTCTCGGAGGGTTTCGCCTCGCTTTTGCCTACAGTTCTTGAGGTCCCAAGAATTACCGGGACGGACGTAGGTACCTTGAAAGTTTCCAATGAAGGTCTCCTTCAGGTCTCCCCAGTTCTGTATCTTCCCTTTCGGGAGGTGCTCTAGCCATACTCGCGCCGTATCCGAGAGGTAGAGCGGTAAATGGCGAATTATGAAATTCTCGTTGTTCGCCCCGCCCGCCTCACAGGCGAAATGGTAGTCTTCTAGCTAGAGGCCAGGGTTCGTGAGACCCGCGTACTTTTGGATGTAGGTGGGTGGTCGAAAGCGCGACGGGATCCGTGCGGTATGTATGCGCGCGGAAAAACACCGTGGACCGGTGGGCTCTGGGCTAGAGTCTCAGTCCTCGTCAGGGTCGTGTCGTCCGCCCCTGCGCGGATGTCGCCCGCGTCGCCGGTCACCGTCGTCGCTGTCGCTCAAGCCGTTGTCGCCGCTCTCGAGATGCGCTCCGCGGCCCGGGCACCGCCTGACCGGCTCTTGGTCCCTCGCGGGGGTTGGCCTCGGTCTTTGACGAACAAAATTTTTAGGCTGCGGTGTGTTGGGAGCACTGGAGAGGGCTCCCGCTCTCTATCGCGCCGAGCTCTCCGCTTGCTGAGCCACCGTGCGGTCGAGGAGGAAACTAACTCTCCTCTTAGCTTCTTTTCCTCGAGCGTCGCAGGCTCCGGGAACTGTCTCATGAGCATGGTGGCAGCCGCTATGTTTTGTTGCGCCCTTGGGAAAGTTGGCGGGGATGCGTCATCCTCGATTATGCGACACTACACGTCCCGGGCTCGAGCCCGGGGGTCGACCTCCGGTCTTGGTTGGAACTGCTGCTCGAGGAGAGCGCGCTTGTCGTCGATCTGGCGGCGAGCGTCCTCGAGCTCCTCCTGACGGGCTTGCATGGCGTCTATGTTGACGTGCGGTGGTGTAAAAGCCTGAGGGATGCCCAGGAGGACTTCGTTGCCATCCTCGTCGACGTCGCGCACGGCTCCCTCAGGGGTGCCTTCCCTTCCGTCGCACATGAAGCATTCCCGCGAAGGGATCTCGCTGACCTCGGGGGTGGCGTGCTCGGTCCCCGTGCTATCAGTGCCAGAGAGAGCCAGATCGTCTTCAGTCGGGAGGTCGTAAAATGAGTCGATGGTTCCTACGAACTCGTCGTCGACGGGGTTGGTCATCTTTAGGGCGATAAGCCATTCGAGGATAGACGCGGCGCTGACGAGGCCAAAAGGATACGTTATAGGGACGCCTTCTTCTATCGGCGCGCCTCCCTCGATCTGGATGGCGGCGTCGACGTAGGCGAGTGCCTGTATCTACGCTCGGGTCGGTGAGGGCCGTGGCGCTTTTCGGCCATTGGAGCGTTGACGTAGCCTGCCCCGGTGGAGGAGCGGGCGGTCACTGCCCTCAGAGGATTGTTCATCCAAAGCGTAGTATGTTGCTTGCCGCGGGACGGACTCCCTTCCCATGACGAAGCTGTGGAGGAGGCTGCTGTCGTGTCCCATGGCGTCCTGGTGGGCCCTTTCGGTCAAGATGACGGCCCCGAGGCGAGCGTCGCTTGGCAGCGCCTCGTCACCATTGGAGCTGGGGTCCGAATCCAGGAGGTAGTCGTACTGGGAGCGTACGAAACGCGTCACGGCGTGCTCGGCCGTGCGGTCGATTTCGTACTCGTCGCCGTCAGAGTCCCCCATGCCGCTCATGAACGCCTCGAGCGGGTGGAGTCCTCTGTCATCGCTCCTGAGTTCGGCGCGGTTGGACCTAGGGCTTTGCGGCCCCGGTCCTTCGATCGGTGCATCCATGCGGGGGGAAGGGAGATCCTCGTTCGGCCGTGCTAGGGTGTCGACGGCCTGGGCCGGCGAGGTCAGCACACGGGTGACGGTACCGTCCGCGGAGCAGGCGAACTCTAGGTTCCTGAAGCGGATGACGGAGAGCCCAGGGTTGCCGGAGTTGAAGGTGGCCATTCGGAACCACTAAATTGTCGTGACACGCGATGCCCCCTACCTGGCGCGCCAACTGTTGGTGTTTAGAAACTACCAACGAGTAAATTTGTACGTGTGTCGGGTTCCAAATGGTGAGACAAAGAGACAAGAGGTTTATACTGGTTCGGGCAAGAAATCCCTACTTCCTGTGTGGAGCTGCTCATGTTCCTTATCTCTGCTTGCAGGGGGCTACAAGTTAGTTCGAGAGAGGGGGTATGAGCCCCAGGTCTCTGGATGATGTAGTGAGTGTGCTATCACCTAGCCGTATGCTTCGGGTGTATGTGTGTAAGTGTGATCTCTACCTCTGAAAGCTTGAGGGTGGAGATCCGGTGGTTCCTTGAGTCGTCCCCCCTGTCCTCCTTTTATAGTCGCAAGGAGGGCAGGGGAGTTACACGCTTGCACCGAGGGATATCTACCTAGGATACCGTGCCCCTTCCTTCCTCATGAAGGATGTTGGGCATTTACAATTCTATATTCCTATTGCCTTCGTACTTGGTCGGAGGAGAGGAGTCGTGTCAACTTCTTGTTGTATCGCCGGAGGATGCGGGGAGGTCCGGTTGATCCCGTAGCGTAGTAGAGGTATGGAGTGCATTGTACCGTTGGAAGGTACATGACTGTACCTTCTTATAGTTCTTTTTGTATACGGTATATTCCTTCGCCTTAGGCCAATGGACTTCGTTACTCAGTGGGCCCCATGTACCCGACGTACCTCCGTTCTAAGGGTCCTTGTAGGGGCCCAGGGGCGCAAGAGGTTGCCGCCGCTCCATAGGTCCCGTCTGTCATGGAGCCCTGTTCCGTCCCATCTTGGGGAGCTCGACGTGTCTCCGTTCAAGTAGGGGCTAGGACGTTATCATGAGCTCCGGGTTACGCAGGGTGTACGATTCCTCAGAGTGGCGTACCTCCGTTCTTATCGGCGTTTGCACCGTCAGCGCCTACGGAGTAATAGCTTCCACCTTCTAGAAGGGGGTAAATAAGTCTTTTCTCCACCATCAGCGCCCTCCGCTGACCACGGCTTTACTCGTTACGTCATACGAGGCGGAACCACGTCTGCCCGGGCGCACGTCTGTCTACTCGGGCCCGCGGGGTTCCGGGGACCGCACGCTCTTTCTTCGTGGGTCGGCGGTGTTTCATCTCTGATGGGCCTTTCATCCTATCTAGATGGTCGTCGTTGGGCCTCTGGTTTGTTGTTTTGTTTTCGAAAGTTTTGTCATTAAATTAGATCTCCGACAGTTGCATCCACTAATAAGCGTTAGCCTAAGCACCTCGCTTACACTAGTCTTATGACTTCAACTATCACGTAAATAGCCAAAGCCCCTGATGGTAGTGAAACACACACAAGGTGTTGTAAACACCAATCTAACTAAGACAGCTACACTAATAAGACTAAGACACAACACTACTATACTAGTAAAGTAGTGCACTAAGTAAATACTCAAAGTAAAGACTTAATAAAGTAAAGAAAGACTATATTAATATAAAGAATGTAATACAAGAGAAAAGGTACAATAGCTATACCAGACTCTCTAGAAGACGACTGCGGAGACCCGAGCTTCGCTCGACTCGACTCTAACTCCCACTCTAGACTAGACTACACTACATTTGATCTCCCAAGAGAACTTGAACTTGTAATACAATTGAGATCAACTTGGGGATGCTCTAAAGAGAAGTTATAGGGGGTATTTATAGTAGGAGGTGGAGTAGGGGCTACTCCATCGCCACGTCATCGATCCGTGTGCTCCTCCCTTCTCCACCCTTGGATCCACCGACCTCCCAACCGTCTTAGACAGACGGCAGTGGGAATTCCACACATGGGAAATGTGTGGGAAGTCGGTTGGGAGCCAACCGACCTTGGGAGGGGCCCACCCATAGGTCAGCCGACCTGGAGTTGGCTGACCTGTGGGTCCCACTCCCCTTCTAGAAGGTCCTGATGTCGGTGGGGGGCCAGGCCAGGTGGCAGGCCACCAAAGCCAGGTCGGCTGACCTGGCATTGGGGTGCCTTGCCCACCTCTGGCTCCCTGGTGTTGTCCCCACCTGTCACGTGAAGTCTTGTCCGAAGTTGAGTTCATTTGGTTCTCTACTTGCTTCCATGTGGGCCCATGGATCCTTGTGCTAAGTGTTTGGTCCGTTGAGAGGTAGCACACTTGGATCCAAGGGTTGGGAAGGACTCCCTGGAGCATGGCAAGGATCATGCCATGGAGGGAAGCCCCTAGTGGGCCCAAATCTAGGTCGGTCTACCTGGGGTTTGGGTCCCACAGGGCTCATTTCCATCTTCCCCGCATTTCACAAGCTAAGAGTGCAAGTGAAACTTTATTAGTGATAAATATGTTCATGTGATGCTTATCTTCCTTCAATTGAGGACCGTTGACGAGTTTTGAGTATATAGAACTGAGTCTTATTTCCCGTCAACAAGATCCCCCAAGCTTAACCTTTGCTCATCCCGAGCAAACAATCAAGACTTGGTTCGATTGGATCAGGTATTATCACTAAGTTAACATCTCAATAGTACTAAGTGCACAACAAAGAACTTCTCCTTGAGTGGAAAAATTAGCACCGCTAATGCACCAATGTTACTTTAGCACTCATGGGACCTATGGCATTAACTTAGTCTTGGGATGTTGAGAGATAGAATAGCTTTGACTAGAGCATCTACTTTTCTCATTCTTTTAGCAAGTTTCATGCTAGAGGTTTTGCTGAGTTTTTCAAAAGAAATTTTAATGTTCCTTATATGG
Organism: Microstegium vimineum; assembly: GCA_022036555.1. Classification (NCBI taxonomy): domain Eukaryota; kingdom Viridiplantae; phylum Streptophyta; class Magnoliopsida; order Poales; family Poaceae; genus Microstegium; species Microstegium vimineum. The sequence goes on along the minus strand of CM039134.1, from coordinate 15,834,791 downwards.
TTTTTCTCAAGTCACTCAAGTGGTGTATGAATCCTCACCAAGGCACAACAAGTGTTTTCCTTTCCAAAACATCCTACCTCTAAAAGGCTTTATGTGGAGCTTAAAGTAGGTATGGCAAGGAATAGCGTACTCACAATGCATATGTTGTCAAGTTAAGAAACTTGGACCTAAGTAGAGAAATGTCATACCCCCAGATCAAGATGTGAAAATGGAATGAATGGCATGATGGTATGTGATGGACGGTAAAGTAATGGAGGGATCATAGATGTATGGTGGATTAGGTTGCTCCTTCATTTGATTCTATCTCTCTTTCTACTTTCTATTGAGACAAGACTAGCTCTTTTTTTGAATGATAGGAATCTATGGAGTAGATGCCTAGCCTTTTTGGGATGTGTCTCACCTAACAATTGATAACTGAGAGAGTTTCTAACATTTGGAACATGGAGCAACCCATTTGCTAGCGATGATGGATATGGAGGTGCTACTTCCAGTGTAGAAGCAGCACAGAAATAATGGTATGGATGTAGATGCGTACTTTCAGGGTAGAAGCAACATATGAATGGTTGCGTACTTCCGAATTAGAAGTAGCATATTTGGTGATGTGTGTAATCCTGATCTTAGGAGTATGACAAACCTCTAACACAGGTTCTACAAGACTTAATGAGACTCAATGCAAGCGAGTAGCTTATGTAGAAGGCTTTTGATATGCAAAGTATATATATGGCCATGGTAGGAATTTAACACCATTGAGGAATAATTAAGTTTTTATTCATTTTAAAATAGATTCTCTGGCAATCATGCGTGCTTAGAACAATAGTATAGAGCTCTTATCTCAACTATCTCGTATCTCACAACAACTTAGACTTTATTTTAGCACTTGCAACCCACTAAGTGTTCAAGTTCATGATGGTTAAAAGTGCCAAGTAATCCATACTTAGAGAAGTGCTAAGTTGTAAACAAGCACTAGAGAAACATTAACTAGCAATTTCATCATCATTTCCATAGGAAGAATAGCACACATGAAGCATATATATATACAAAAAGGAAATAAAGCAAATAAATGTTTTTTTGGATTTTTGAAAATATTCAAATTTTTTATAATTACTATTTTTTCTGATTTTTTTAGATGCAAGAATGTAATAAAGTAAGAATTAAAATGGAGGGGTTGGAAACTCACCTTAGATAAACTTACCTTAGTGGGGGAGAGAATTTCTCCCAAGCTTGTCTCTTGCTCACTGTCGTGGCTGCCATCCCCACCACTGGTCCATCAGTACTGATCTTCCATTTGGAGACCTTGCGACATATCCAAGTTTTGTTGCATGAGTTGCAACGTGGCCTGCTGCCCAATGTTGATGTTCTCCACCTTGTGGATGAGCGTCTCCATCTCGGACTGTGGCTGGCGCCTCCCTCTACCACGAGGGCGAGGGGTGCGTGCTCGTGAAGGTGTCTTGGAGTGAGAAGTTGCCCCCATGTGCGTGGAGCTCACCTCCTCCTCATCTGGTGCAGCGTAAGAAGGGCCGGCTTGCCCTCGAGCAGCACGCGCTTGTGCTCTCGTCATCCTGTTCGTCCCTGCAACAACAGGGTAGGCTCTTTCCCTTCTATCTAGCCTCATGATTAGTGTTGAAACATTATACAACCAAAGTCTCTCACTGGGGAGAGGGACTTCGAGTGCATGATGTTCATAAATCATTTTAAGTCCACCTCTTGGACCTCTTTTGAGTAAACCAACTCGTGTAAGCATGCTTTCATCTATAATAGTTCTATCACGAGTGATGTATTCAACTTCATTCCCCTCAAGCAAACCCATGGTTTCAGCAATTCTAGTTATAATCGAAGTAAAGCCTATGGGTTTTTCTTGAGCAATAGAGGTCTCCCAAAAATGTACTAGCATTTTAACAGGTGCAAACTTGATTTGATTAACCATGGCATAAAGAAGTTGCAATTCATCACAGCCTATGTTTTGTATGCTAGTGCCAGGGAAAAGTGTGACTACGATCCAGTAGTACAAGAATCTCAAGGTTGGGTTATGGATGTGTCTGGGTCTAGGATCAGAACAATCATTGGAGCCAGAAATTAATTCCCAAAATTCAGCAAAGTTAAAATCCGTTAGAGCTTCATCTACATCTAGTTTGCAATCATGGGCAAAACCTAGAGTAATGCTCAATTCACTCCAAGATAGACTATAATCCCTATTGAACATGCGGAAGTCAATCCCCCAAGCATTTGATTTTAGTGTGCATAGAAATTCTTGGGTGAGCAATTATATACCAAGTTCAGGGATTTGCCAAAATGCAACCCAACCAATGGCACTGAAAACATTAGCAAAGTCGATGCTCATACCAGTTTGGTCGAGTTGTTGATCGAAGAGAGTGGTGTGTTGGAAGCCGCAAGTGCGACCTGGGATTTGGTTGAGCATGAGGTTGCTAAGAGGCTCCATTATCCTACCAGGAAGGATGGTAGGAGCAAGATGGTGCACTTGTTCCTCCTCCTCCCTCTCATGGCTCCTACTCCTGGGATGGCGAGAGCTCGAAGATGAGCCTTCACCCTTCTTCTTGCTAATATTTTCGAGGATGAACTTCTTCATGCTAGCTACACAAGTGAACAAACAAGACCAAGCTTCCTACTACAACTACTATGAGAAGGGAAATATTTTTGGGTTTTTAGTTATGGTTACTACTACACTAAGCTTGAGAAGGCTTGGGACACTAAAGAGAAGAGAGAAGGCCAAGCGAGCTCGAGATGATTCTGCTGGTTGTGGTGTGGTATTGAGCTCAACTTGGGGTGCTATTTATAGGGGTGAAAGGGCAAGGCAAGCCCACCCAAAGGGCAGGTCGGCCAACCTAGCCCTGGCCCTATGAAGCATGCTCTCACTTTGGACAAGGAATCTAGCCTCGTGTTTGCAAAAAGTCACAAAAATTGGACCATATCCTTGGTCGGTCGACCAAGGTTTGTCCCCCCACCACTTTGGTCATGCCATGTCTTGTTGTCTGGTAAAGATGGTGGTGGTCATGGTCCAAAGTTGCTGCTGGTTGCTTCAGATTCCTAAGTTTAGTGTTTGGTGAAATAGAAAAGGAGAAAGAAAAAGTGGAGACAAGCATCAAAGTGATTCCCATGGACCATGGGGACACTCAAGCATGCATTGTTGCTCCCTATGCTGGCTTTGGCTGTTGGCATGTGTTGCATCCCAAGCTAAAGTCATGAGCAATGGACCATCTCTCCTCGAATTCTGGCTAGTGTGGTGAGCATAGGATCCTTAGTTGTCATCATTGGGAAGCAGCAGGGTGCCTGGTGGCACCAAGTCCAGGTCGGTCGACCTGGGCTTTGGAGCCCCAGGGCATCCTATGCTGCTCCTTGGATCCCTGCTTCTAGCTAGAGTGAAGAGAGAGGTGGTGGACCCACATGCCAGGTCGGCCGACCTGGTCATGGTGGCCCCACCAGCTCATCTTTTCTCTAATCACTCTTCTCAAGTTTTATTACCTATGTCTAAGTTATTTTGTCGAAATAAAAATATGCAACTTTAAAAGTAAACATGCAATTGAAAGGAAAATGCAAAATTGAAATGCAAGAAGTAAATATGGGATAACTACTGACATACATGGTCAGTGGAGGGATCCATGTTTTAGGCCCGTAGAGTGGAACCTCTCCATCGGGTTCATTCCGTAGATACCTCAGTCAGTCCCGGAGATGGAGACCGTGAAGGCATCTCCTTCTTCCGTCATACTTGCTTGATTTCAGCTTGTGGCTCGGCGGATACTTCTTTCACTTCGGCCTTTTTGGCCGACTCACCTTTCTTGGTGTTCTTCCTTCGGCGGTATGGGCGACGAGACTTCTGGGGTGCCTATTCCTGCATGTTAGCTTTAAAACCATTGAAAGGCACTCTCACCCCCGTCCATTGAACTGTATGTGGTTCTGAGCAGCCCCCATGTACATGGTGGCGTCCACCGTGTTCAGGAATGGTCGTCCTAGGATGAGCGGGGCATCGGTGTTGGACCCCATGTCTAGTACCAGAAAGTCGACTGGACGTATTCATCCTTGATTCTGATCAGGATGTCCCGTGCCAGTCCCTCGGGGAACTTGATGGTTTGATCTGCCATCTGCAAACGCACATATGTGGGGTGCAAAGGGCCCCCTAATAGGTTATCATAAGTTACCTAGGAGATGATGTTGACACCGGATCCAAGGTTGCAGAAGGCGTTGACGAAGATCTGTGGTCCAATCTGACAGGTGATGGTCGGTAGGCCAGGGTCCGTCTTCTTTGGGATGAATGGTGAGTCCACCGTGTTGACCCGAATAGAACGAGATTGAGGCTTACCGAACCTCGTATTTACCAGCCTGACACCCTCAAAAGGGTCCTCAGGCTTCCCAGGAATCTTACCTTGCTCATGTGATGGAACAGCTGCAGCCAATTGAGCTAACTGGGTTTCTAGCATTTTATTAAAGCTTAATTGTTTTTTCATGACAGAATTAAAGCTATCCATCTTTTCACTAAGACTTTCTAAGATCTTGTCATTAGCCATTACTTTCTTATTAAGAGCATCATTGATTTTAATTTGGCCAAATACAAGATCTTTAAGGGAAGGTTGGTTACCAAAAGAATTGCCAGAATTATTGTTATGGTAACCCATACCTTGGCCTTGGTAGAAGGGGCGTGAACTCCATTGTTGTTGTTGGGGCCGGTTCCTGTTGTTCAAGTTGTTGTTGTTGATGTAGTTCACCTCCTCTTGTGTCTCGGGGCAGTTGTTGCCCGAGTGATCTTCTCCTCCGCATACTTCGCACCATGGATCAATGTCCACAACACGGATAGCGGCAGGGGTCTGGATGGCCTCAACTTCCTTTTTAGAGGAAGACTCCTCTATCTTCTTCATAAGGAGGTCCATCTTAGCGGAGAGCATGTCCACCTCATTGAGGGCGTGGACACCTCTCATCTTGGGCTGGAGGCGCTCCTCATTCCAACCTTGGTTGATAACCATCTTTTCAATGAGCTCCTTGGCATCCTTGACATTGTGTTGCAAGAATGCCCCTCCAGCAGAAGCATCAAGGTGACTACGGGCTATGCCGGTCAGCCCGTGGTAGAAACCTTGAATAATGAGTCATTCGTCTATCCCATGATGAGGACAGGTCTGAATGTACTCATTGAGACGTTCCCATGCTTCGGGAATCATCTCATCAGACTTTTGTTAGAAGCTTCAGATCTTCCCTCGCAGGGCACTAGTCTTGCCTGCTGGAAAGAACTTCTTGAGGAAGGCATTGGCACACTTGTTCCAAGTCGTCACTTCGCTCTTGCTGGTGTAGAACCACTACTTCTCCTTTCCCAATAGCGAGAATGGGAAAAGACGAAGGCGGACGGCATCCGTCGTGACGTTCTTGACGGTGAAAGTGTTGTACACCTCCAGAAAGTGTTGGAGGTGGGCATTGGCATCCTCATGTGGCTTCCCACAGAATGGATTGGCTTGCACCATGTTGATCAGTGCAGGCTTGAGTTCAAAGGTCGTATCGCCCAAGTTCAAGTTCGGACCCGTAGCGACAAAGTCAGCTGACGGGGACGAGAACTCAGCGATGGTCTTCTGAGCCATGACTGCCTCAACAATTGGTGCAGGACTTCCTTCCACAAACGGTCGGAGGTCTGAAATGAACCTTTGAAGAGGAACTTGATGACCTCTAGTTCTCAACAATTGCTCAGGATCTTCAACGAAGTTTGACAGCAATCGGAAACCGCTCATGCACTGTCTTAATTAATGAAAACGAAAACAAGACAAGTGAAGGATAAGCCCCTAACACTAATGGGTACTTAGATTAAGAGTAGACCACAGATTCCAATTTATTAGAGATTCCTAGTACGACGCTTTCCCCGGCAACGGCGCCAGAAATGCTTGTTGGCAAATCTTAACGCACACCGACTAGAGTAAAGATAAATTGTCAGTAGTGGCGCCTGATAGCAATTCTTAATTGCAAGCCTGAACTATAACCAGAGAGAGGGTGTCACAAATCCTCCTCAGGCAACGGCTCTAGGAATGCTAAGCAAAGCTAAACTCTAGCGATGACGCAAGATGTGGGGTGTGCTCAGCAATATAGCAACCAACAATCTATGTGGACATCAATATAGCAACCAACAATCTATGTGGACTAATTACATCATAGACAATGGAAACATGTGGAAAATGTAGGTGGCCATATCCACCGTGAGAGTTCAAGGGAAATGAGCGGAGTAGGTTTATCTCGTGACATGGGGCTGCTGATGGCCAAACAAACAAATCCATCAATGGGAGATTTTGAGACGACGTGGCTCCCTAGTGGCATTAAGGCAACATGGCCATAACGCCCTGGTCGATAGTGGCAGAGGAGTCAACATGTTAATCAATTGGTAAGCCAAACCAACAGTGTCATGGCAAACCAATGCAAGTGCGAAGAACCATGGAACAATCAAATAACCAGCCGCCGTCACACAACTCCATTGTCTCAGTTTACAAAAGGCTCATCATTGCACAACCCCAAAACCTCAGTACTTGAATGAGCTATACTTAATCCCAAGAAGGGAAGCTGCAAGAAGCCATTCAAATCAAAATGGGGACAAAATTGGATGGTGGCACAAAAACCCAATCCAAGCTTACTGCCGCAGGTTACATGGATAGGCGCGACACGAGATGAGCTAGGCAGGAGTAGAGGGGAGATGCACGGGCGAGCACCACGTAAGCAAAGGCGCCATGGGAGCGGCAACATGGAGGAAAAGAAGCGCCGCTGCAACCATGGAGGCGCCCAGAAGAGCCTTGTTGCAAAAACATTTGGAGCGATGTGGATAGGCTTTAGGGAATTTGGAGCGACATGTCTACAATCTCCATTCAGCAACCAACAGCTGAATTTGGAGTGACATGTCCGCTGCCTCCGATCAGCAAGCATCATAGAATGGATGGGGTTAATGAGCGAATGAGGCAAGTTCTTGGTGATGCATCAACCAGATAAAGCTTTTTTTAGCACAACCAGACAAGCATGTTGGGAAAGACAGACAGATGAATCGGCTGCAGGCGGTGGATTATGCGAATAGGCAAGGAGGGAGGGAGATGGACCAGGCAGGAGGCACCTCCTATGAGATTTGAGATCTACGTACTAGCGGAGCAGCAGTCTACGAAAGATTTAATCTTGCAGATTAGCGGATGAACAGCGTGAGGGAAGCGGATTGAGGATGGAAGTGAACGGCTTACTCACCGAGACTACTGGAATACAACATAGAGAGGATCCAACACCACGAGATATAACTACCGATTTCCCTATCGCAAGGAACCGATATAGCCACTGATAACTCGACAAACCAGGCGTGAGCTAACCATGTTCCTTATTATCCGCAAAAGTTTAAGCCCTTTGATGTCATCCGCACGAGCAACATTCCACTGCTTGACGCGGCAGATGATTGAGCCATGAACCACGGAAGGACACAGGCAACAAGTCAACAACAGCTAACCAACCACACAGACCGTCCCAATCCATAAAATCCTCCATGCGACAGCAGGTGAACATCTCGCAGCTGCTAAAGTGCGAAATGAGGTTTGGACTACAAAACTTAACCGTGCAGTTAAATCCAAAGATACATATGCCATTGAAGCTACAAATTTAAATAGCAGTGCAAGCTAGCAATTGTTACAGTTTGATTTGACAACCATACCGAACAGCGTTAGACATAATGTGCTTATCCTAGACGCCCATATTAGTGAGCAAAGTATTCCAGCCAAAAGAAACTGCGCATCCATGGAGCTGCCCACCATCATTTTTACTAGTTACTAGCCACTAGATCAAGCCACATCTGCAGCACAAGAGAAATATCATGAATCAGTTAATCAACTACTACACATGAAAACAAAATAGGTGCCAGAACCATCATGATAACCTACAATTAACATGTACAATTTATTCCTGTGATTGGAATGTTTACCACGAGTCTAAAATTTGTAACACTGGGCCATTAAATGATATGAACAAAGTCGAATTTTATTAGCACAAGGTTACAAGCGGCATATAAATACTAAGTGAAAAAAGGAATCTATGCTATGCATGCGAAATAGCCAACCTATTGGCTCATGACATGTCGAGCTAACCTTCTCCACATTTTGTGTGATCATGTGATGACAATTATAACTAAATAAATGAAATCATAACTAAATGAATAAATAACTGGACTGCCCCACCAAAACATGGAGCAGCCAAAAGAAATCCAACAGCAGCAGCATTCTGATAAACCATTCTACTAACCTTGGAAGAAGGAAAGGAAGACTCTTTCAGTATGCTGAGCATAACATCCAAGGTTCTGGCGCGAATTAAGCAGCATTCCAAAGGCTCGTGCTGTGTGAAAATGCTGAAGGTGATAAGCTTGTCCTCTTTTTTTATCCAATCGCACATCAATTTGCACTCTTTTGTGATGCCCTTTAATTGAAGCCATTGTGCAGTAAGTGCCGGTAAGTATTAAACATAGAAGAGATGGAGGATGCTAGTTAAACCTAAGAGTGTTTCGGCAGAGGTGGCGTGATGCAGGCAGGGACTTACCACCATGGCGGCAGCAGCGTCAATGGCACTGGATCCTTGTAGGTGCATAAGGCTCAAGGCACACATGCGGATCATGATGCTTTGCTGGATGATGCCATCAGTAAGCTTAGCTCCATGTTTTAGAAGCTCACATATCAGGTCAGCCTCCTTGCTAATACACTTCAACCCAAAGTTTTGCATTAGTCAAAAGCCATAAAAGTACTACATTACTAGGAAGTGCATGTGTTGAGTTGGATAAAAGTAGTGAAACAGTGAGCATGTAGGGCTCAGGGCCAAGTTGGCACAATGAAAATGGCACCACAACAAATAGATGAGGTCTGCAACAATAAAAAGATAAAAGCTATCGAACACCATTTTGCAGCAAGAAGCAGATCACAAACATTAGATGGCAGTACATTGCTTGCCAAAAAGAACCAGCTGCAATCAATCACCAAATGTGCCATAGGAAGGTATTTCAACAATGATAAAATAGAACTGTGAAGACAGGACGACTAGAAACCATAAAATATGCATTCTAACCAAAGATAATATTGTTTTGCTGGTGATCACAATAACCAATCTGTAGTTGTAGTATTTTACAATTGCTTGAAAGACATAATCTGTTACCCTTCTTGTATACATATCATAACTAACTAGATAGAGATTAGAGAACCCAAAACAACACCCCCCCCCCCCAAACAAAAAAAATGTCTTTCCTTTTTTATTTGGTCTGCAACACACGTTTGGTCAGTAGGATTAGAGAAGGGTACTATTTCTGCAGTGAATACAACACAGGTTTTAGCATTATTTAAGCCGAGTTTGAGGCACATACCGCAAAAGCAACAGTGGAAGCAACAGGAAGTCCACCATTTTCAGAAAATTTGAATGAATGTGCACGCTCCTGGATCAGGATACTCTGAGCAATAGTGATGACAGGCAAGATCACAATTGGGGAAGGCAAAACCTGAGTCTTCCACAAAGACGCAAGTTCCTCCTCCTTGAGACACTAGATGACAATTAGTTTATTTAACATAGCGACAAATGAGCAAAAAAAAAATTAGGAGGTTTTGACTGATGGTTTAGAAAGGGCAGTTGTATAATTACAACTTCAGCCGAAGCAACCATGCTGCCAATAACTTCAGCGACAACACTGGCATTGCGCTTGTAGTACTGCCGAAGGTAGTTGCAATAGTCAGACCACTCAGTAGAACTCTTCAATGGCAGCAGCCTGTCCCACACCCATGTTTTTTCAAACGCAGCTTTTCAAAAGAGCAACAAGGAAAAAAACAATAATTAAATCTTTTGAAACAACAGTATTATGAATCATGCTTGTTGATCGGATATAAATAACCACAAATTGTGTGTGATGGGCTTAGGACGCAAACAAATAGATAGGCAGCCGGGATTGAGAAATTCTGCTTCAATGAGAAAACAAAAGCCCATGAGGACTTCTGCAAGAGAAATACCAGGATTTTGTGATTTTACCACTTAACAAATATTACAAAGGGCATACCTTGGTCACTTCCTTCTTTGTCTGCATCTTCCATTCTCTTCTTACTAGAATTTGTGCTAATGATCTTTTCCTGATCTTGTGTGCTGCCCCTGGTGACAGCACAGTAAAATGATTCAGCATCACGATGCTTCTCGTAAAAAATAATCAACCTAACTCTCTTACATTATCAGATAATATAATCCAACACGATCTGCACTTTATTTTGTCAAGAAAGGATAGACTATCCTTACCCTGTAGAGTTTGCTGCTTCAGCAGGAGCAATGTAATTCTCATCATTTCTAGGAATATTTCCACTAAAATATTTTTCCTCGACAAGTTTTTGCTCAGCAGCAGCAGGAGGAGGAATGCGAGAATTTCCCAGCAAGCAGACCATGACGTCCAGGCTTCCCTGCCGAACTTGACGACCCAACTCGAAATCATTATCCAAGCTCTTGTCGGATAAGTTAAAAGCCTTATCGTTGCGTCTTATCCAGTCACATATTTTATTGGCTTCCTTCGTGATTCCCTTGAATTCAAGCCAGTAAGCCACCCATCAATTGGCAGTTAGGTCCCATAACTTGGTTGCAAACAAAGAAAGGAATGCAGGTAGGTACGTACCAGCATAGCAGCAGCAGCAGGAACAGAATCACACAATTGGTGGCTCGTAAGGCTTAAAGCACACATGCGGATCTTAGTGCTTTGAATGATTGTGTAGTCAGAAGGCTTGGCACCAACACTCAGCATCTTACAGATCAGGTCAGCCTCCTTGGTGATACACTAGAATCGATTGTTTTACAAGTGTATCATAAAAACACAAATAACATAATCAAAATGCTATCCAAGGAGGCAATATACTTTACTAAAGGTTGTGATGGTGAGTCCAAGCAATCCATAGCAGGTGAAACAGTAAGCATGCAAGGCACAGGCCATGCTCTAGCAACTAGTCATACAACATATTAAGTTTTTGGAAGCGTTCATTTATAACAGAGCCAAATGTCAGATAGATCAAGGTAACTGGTTTTAGTGCTAGGCAGACAGGTTTACATATGCTCCTTGTGAGTGCACTAAAAAGACTCAACTTGGTCACTAGATGTGCAACAACCAATGAATTGAAATCAGATATCAGGTAAACTGCGGCGGTAAGACAGGTATCCTTGGTCATATTGTGGTAGTTCACACCAATTTGTAGTTTGTACAGCTACCTGAATTATAAAGACCCGGTAGTATTTTCAAGATTGCATGAAACAGATCAAATATTATCTTGTTACAATGAGCACAAATAGTTTCTGTCATGGCGACAACTGAGCAGAGATATTAAAATAGTTCCAAATAGGATTTTTTTTTGCGTGCTCTACTTAGCTAATTGACTGCGAGAACACATTTGGTCATTAGGATGCAGAGAGAGAGAGAGAGGAATACATTTCTGCTCTGTTAAGGACAGTTGTGTAACAGGACAGTTGTGGTACATACCAACAAAGCTGCGGTGGAAACATCAGAAAGTGTCTTTCCTGCGCATTTGACTTTGTCTGCAAACTCCTGGATAAGGCTACTAAGAATGAAAGTTTTTATAGGCAAGATCTCCACCGTGCATTCTTTCATTGCACTGTCCCACAAAGACACAAGTTCACCCTCCTTCTCGAGACACTACTTGACAGCCAGTTTAACAGAGGAAACGAGACAAGCGAAAAAACAATTAGTAACAGGCTTTGACTGGTGGTTCAGAAAAGAGGGGCACGGTTCAATACTTACAGTTTTGGCCGCATCGACCAAGCTGCTGCCGGTAACTACAGGACGAACAGCGTGATTGCGCTTGTAATATTCCACAAGGTAGTTGCAATAGTCAGACCAGTCATGGTCAAACTTGAATGGCAGCAGCATTTCCCAGCCCCATACCTTTGCAAACATATCTATTGAATGAAAGAAGTAACAACACAAGGGGAAAAAAGAACCATTAAGCTTCTGAAACAACAGTATGAAGACATGAATTATGTTTGTTGTGGGTATGTATCTCTGTACCCCTAGGATCTACATCAATACTTATATCCGACGGTTCTCCACCTTCGTAGGAAGGAACATGATTCAAGTCCCCCACCTGTCATCCTCCACCACCACGTTTCCCTTTGCCGCCTCACCCAAAAATCGCCCCCACCGACGGGCCGGTCTTACTCCCCAGCTTTCCTCCAATCCCGAAATCCCCAAACCCCCAAACCCTAACCCTAACCCCAACCCCAACTCCTAAACCCCTAACCCTAACTCACTCCTAAGTCACTGAAACGGGTTGCACGAGATAAATCTCGCTGGAAATGGAGAAGATGGGGGGCGGATCTCACCTCGCCGGTGTTGAAAAGAAGAGCCAGCGTGAAGATTGGGTGCAGGAAAAATTCGGGTGTGGAGGGGCAAGAAAATGGCCCAGCATCACATAGCATTTCGCGAAATGACAAAGGAAAGAAACAAAAAAGACTAGCAAAGATGGCAACGGCAACACAGGCTTGGGGACGCAAACAAACAGATAGGCCGGCAGCATGAAATTTCTCGATCAGATCGATACCTGAGTCCTTGAGAACCCCAATCCACGGTACTTTCTTGATAGGACGCAATTCCATCTCCTCCTCGGAGAAGTCGTCGTCCGAGCTCCCCATGAGAGGCACTCCACGATCGTCTCCAAGCCCGAAATTGCAGACTCTTCGACTTCGGTAAGGTAGGGGAACGAGTGCTGCTGATCTAGGGTTTCGAACGCACTCTTTGCGGCTGGATGGACGGGAACGGGAGGGGTTGAGCGATATATATTAGCACCAGCACGGCCCGGCAGAAAGGCGCTCATTGGGCCAGAGGCCGACCCACTTATTGGAAGTCGCTGGACCCTGCAAACAGGACCGGCTTGATCTCCAGAGATTCGGCCCAAGGGCACGATAAGAAAACAACATTGTGAAATTAAATAACGCATTAAAGTGACATTTAATCTAAACAAGCAAATTTCATGAAATTAACACTGTCACATAGATCGTTGTGTCGTAGGCTTATAAACTCTACTGTATACATTTTTCCGTGATTCGCCTAAGATATTGTTTTAAATCTTCAAGAAGGTGTCTCCTATATCCATTTATTTCATGTACGAACAAATCTACAAATAAGTTCCAACACATCTCAGTACCATGTACACATGAATATTTATGTGAATACTAGTGCCTATCACGTAGGCAATACTACATGATTTGAAATTTTTCACAATACCTTAAAATAAAGTATGTTATACTCACTGTATAAATATTTGTGGCATTAGGTCTATTCCACCTAGACATATATTATAGAATAAGGAGTCCACTTGAAAGGCTGTGGTAAGATTCACCATTAGTAATATACTAGCAAAAATGCTCGTGCGTTGCAACGGGAGAAAAACAGTACATCTAGACACAATAATGTTAATTTGATGACATTTATGCATACTCTCTCTCTCTCTCTTTTTTCCTTGGCAATGTTGGCATCCATGATCGAATATTTTGATCTTAGTGGATTGTCTGCCTAATATAGTTTTCAAGTGTTTGTATACACCTCTTGTTGTTGAATTTCGGCATTATCAATGTTGATATATTCATGATGTTGATTTCTTTTTGTGTATCACATTTACTATGGAAATTGAAGGAGTGTTTTCTTGCTGTGTAAATGCTTATTTTTGTCCCGATGTTTTATGGTCTCTACGGTATTACTTGTTTTTATTATATGGTAGCAGAATTGGTGTATGTATTCCTATTTGGACAAAGACCATAGTCACATACGAACTCAGTAGTTGGTTGTAGGATTGTGTAATTTGAACAACTTTGTAATCTATTATTAGTTATTGTTTAGGGCTGGTAATGAAATATGAGATATATTTTAATTAATTCATTAATTTTTGGCAAAGCCGATCTATATCGATGCCAGCAATAATATATTTTATAATTAGTTATACTTATATATTGCTAGCTAGAGAAGCAAGTGATGCTACTGTGTGTGGACGGAGGAAGTATGGTACCATAACTTTAGTTTTCCATGCTCATTGATGAGCTTCGCATATTAAGGGTCTAACTCTACTACGTTCTCAGGTTATCGCCGTACCTATATGCATGTAACATATGCAAGGATGATTTAACACACATATAGACAAAGCACATTGTTTGAGGCTATTAATGAATTCTGCGACATATTTTAATCAACTCATTAATGTTTGGCAAAAGGCCCTATACCGATGGCAGCAATAGTATATTTTATAATTAATTATAGTTATATAGTGTTGTTAGCAAGAGAAGCGGGGTGCCACTTGGTGCGGACAGAGGAAGTACAACACCGTAACTTTAGTTTTCCATATTCCTTGACCACCTTCGCATATTCTGGGTCTGCCTCTGCTATATTTTCTGGTCATCGCCGAACCCATATAAAAGCACAACATAGCATAATTCATAACATCTATGAATATATCATATTTTTATGCTAAAAAATGGTTTATTATTTTTCTGATTTTTCTATGATTTTTAGTAAATTTTGCAAGACTCGCTCAGTTTTAGATATTTTACATCAGGAACCCCAATCTATTAAAAAACTATTAAGACTTTTCACCTTTTCTTTTTCTCTAATATCTTTATATCTAGAACTCTGTATTTTTTTATTATCTCTCTCCTACTCTGATCTCTTTGTGTTCATGCAGAAAATAGTGACTATAATATGATACGGACTATTAATAGGAAATATGTGAATCCAAATATGCGGTCGTTTTGGAGAGCATATTGAAGACTTCCTTTTCTATTTGATTCGGTGCCTTGTCTATTCCTATTTTGCTTCTAGTCTTTTTTTTTTCTAAAGCACGAGACATGCATCATCATGTCCGAGTAGGAATAGAAGTGGCAGACAGAAATTAGCGTATTGAAGTGGCGGACTGAATTTTTTTGTTTTTATTATTAGGTAATAGATACAGATAGTTAAATCATAGGTATTATCATTATAGAACGTGACTTTGAGTTAGTTACCTATCTATGTCATCTCGGATGAGTTTCCATTTAAAGACAATTGTGTGTGTTGTGCAATCTCAGTTGTCTGTTTAAGTTTCCACGTATGACATATGGCTGATGACACCAAATTTTAAGACGGCTAAAATAGAAGTAAATAAGTAGAATATTTTGACAAAAAAAACTGCACCATATTGTCGCAAATCAATACTTATGATTATGCACAAATAGCAAATCCATGTCTATATAGTTCAAGATGAAGATAGTAGTTCCCAGCTGATTTCTTGAATTGTTCAAAATATGAAATTCATAGCCATGATTTCTTAGTTGACATTGATAAGTGACACTTCAAATTGACAGATTTTCACGGCAACCCAATTCTAACAATTGTCAGTTGCCCACCAAATGTAACATTGATTAAGCTTTGCAATGTGAGAACTAACGAAAAATTCCAGAAAAATCTAGCCATTTCCAATCAAATCGAGCTTAATTGTGGTAATAATGCCACCTATTGCACCTGGAGATCCACAAATGCGAAACTACGAATATCTATCAAAAATTACACACGACTCGGAACAAAGAGTATCGGATTCAGAGAACAAGGGCACTGAAGCTATAGATGGATTAACACTGGAGGGCAAACCCGTGTTTTCGGTGGCCGCGCGTCCAATAGCCTCGTCAGTAGGGCCGGTTGTGAGGCGTTGTCAAGGCGGCGGCGCCAACGACATTGGTTGGTGTGGTACCGAGGACACAGATCGGGGTGGGCGCGTGGATGACGACGTGGGCCTCAACGGCAGGGCAGGTCGTGCAGGCGGCGTCACGTCCGGCGGCGTCGAGTCGACGACGCTGTAGCGTCGAGGTGGCAGAGTAGTGGTGTCGACGGCATGGGTTGGTGCGGAAGCGAGGACGCGGACTTCTCTCGATGTGTCACGACCATTGTTGGTATTTCTTAACGTCGTTGCTAAAATAGCAACGGCGTCAGAGATGCTTGAGTGGTAATTCAGAGTCTATTGGATGATTCCGCAAGCGCACAGAATATACCGTTGTAGTACTTCACCTGGGAGTATTCTAGGGCATCGTATTTATATTTATCCCAAGGGAAAGCTGAAGCTAGAAGGGATAAAAGGAGAGAGAGATCCCTATCCCAACCTAGTGGCAGTTAGCGAAAGAGGGGAGATAACGATTAAGTGAAAGGATGATGATGCTGACTCTAAGACCACTAAAGATAACTAACGTAGAGTGACTAGGTGGGAGGACAACGAGTGAGTATAAGTCTCCTATGTATCTACCTTTGTGAACTAAATCCTAGTAGTTAACTGACTTAGCTGAACGGGCTCCTAACTACTTGTGTGAGGGGAGGAAGCGAGAGAGTAGGAGACAAAACCCCTACTCAAGCGAGACCAAACTTATGTGCGCCCTGCACTTAGAAACTAGCCCCTACGTGGTGGAAATCCCTAATGCCGAGCCCGATCTGTCACTTCAGGAAAATGCTGCCCACAATCGTTCCGTCGAGACTAGAGGCTACCAACGGTGGGTTTTAGCCTAAGCACCACGCTTATGCTAACCCTCACTACTCTGACTAAGTATACAACCCAGCCAGAGCAACTAATTAAAGACGCTGATCTACACACAAGGAGTTGGTACAGGGATCAATCCGACTAAGACAACTATGCTACTAGAACTTAACACACAACAAGACTATAATAAGTATAGAATTGCACTAAATAAATACCGGAAGTAAATACTTAATAAAGTAAAGAGAGAGTATAATTAAAGTAAAAAGGGAAAGTACAAGAGGAATACCAAACAATTTGACCGAACTCAATGATCAAGCAAGTAGCATATGACAAAGGTTTTGCATGAGTAAACATGTCATATGGCCTTGGTAGGTATTTCATAATTACTGTTGAACTTTTTTTTTTAGAATTTTGAAATAAAACTCCGGAGGTCGAGTCTCACTTAGAACAAAGTCATAGCGTAGTCTATGGCACTATATCATATCAGACAATAACTTAGACACGAGCAAGCATATGCAACCCACTGGTTCAGGTTTTTAGGATGAGCCATTTTAAACTGATAAACCCAAACCTTAGAGAAAACTCAATTATAAATTGGGTACAAGCGAGACATAAGACAGAGCAACTATTCATCATCTCAACAAGGGTAGAACTAAATATTCTTATAACACATATCATAGAAACTTATCCTTTCACCTTTCTGTTGTTAATCTAGAATGCTAGTAAAATACTGAAAAATACAGGAAAACCAACTATCGGTTTTTGATACAATGCAGAAAATGATACCATTCTTGGAAGCCTGACCCATCTACATCTGTCACTACTTTGCTGTCTTGTGAACATGTGATGCACTCCTAAACGCTGCTCTTGCGCGATACTACCTCCATCCCACGAAAAATGCAATTCTAGACTTTGTTAGAGTTAAACTAACTTAAACTTAAATTTAACTGAATTTATGGAAAACATAATAGACACTTAACACCAAACAGGTATGTTATGAAAATGTATGCAACGACAAATCTAATTATACTTATTTAGTATAACAAACATTAATATCTTTTTGTACAAATTAGTTGAACTTAAGATAGTATTATTGAGCACTATTGTAGAATTGCATCCTTTTTGAGTTAGAGGGAGCAGAACATAGCTTGTTCCATGCATGTTCAATTGCTCCTGCACGGAAGACGACCTCTGTATGTTTGTCTATCTAGGCAATTTCTACCAGAAAATATTGAGCCACGAACTAGATTATGTTGGAACTAAAAATGGTCAAAAAAACAAAGACGGTTGAAAGTGGAAACTGACTACTTAAAATGGCTGAGGCTGTAGAAAGTTGAAACTTTACATTTTGTCTGATGTCTGATGCCCCACTGGCTGAGTGGTAGAAATAATTCTGCAAGCGTGAATAAGTGGCAATACCTGAGTTTCCTATAAGGTGTACCGCTCCAATAGTGTCTTCTTCTCCTCATTTGTGAGCACCTGATGCTCAAGAACAAGAACATGCTCCTTGATGTTTATAAGCAACTCGGCCTCCTGTTGATTGCTTCAGTTATCAGAAACAACAAAACAGAAAATCATTGCACGATAACGCCAGCCAAATTGCAGTAGCTTCTGCTTGATGTTAAAACTAACCTGGAAAACCTCCAAATGGATCTTTGGCTCCAATTCTATGAGAAAAGACTTTGCAAATGGAGTTAGGTTCTGCTGAAGAACCAACACAGCTCTGGAGACATTCTCATGCGTCATCATTTCAACATACTTCTTGATGTGCTTCATCCCTACCTTGTCATCATTGGGGAAGAACACATATATCTGATCAACGAGTAAAAACGATTACACAATTAGGAGGACTAACAACCGCAGCTTCAAATACTGAACTGAACTTTGCTATTAAAGAGTACTGAACTATTTGCTGAGAAAATAGTGTTACTGCGGTTGTGTTGTGTCTCGATAAGATTAGAAGGCACCGTAGGCAGTGTTGTGAATTTCCAGTCTTCGGCTGCCTCTGAGCTTCAAGGTCGTTCATTCTTACAAGTTAACTAAAACCTATGTGGAACTATCTCCAAGCATACTGACCAGGCAACGGATTGCTGCAGTAGGTTCACACTTCAACAAGCTATTACTACTAGTAGTTGCCTCTGAACTTGCTGGATTCAAAATTCAAATTGATCCAGCAATTCGTTAGCTAACGATAGGCTCGATCCATGCTCAGCGATTTGAAGCTTGTGTTCTTCACGGGAAGCAGTTAGCTTGCCGGACAGCCCATGGCGATCCGTACATGGAACCGATCGATCAAGCAAGAGCAGAGGTACGGATTCAACGGGAGAGAAGCACCGATCCGCGAGAAAGGCCCATCAAAAGCGAAGGGAGCTAGATCGAGCTGGAGCAGCTATCTGCCTATCTACAGACGTCCGTACTCTCTGATCCGATCAGGAGCGGCAGCAGGAAGCAGGGGAGGCCGGCAGTTGACCCGCGGCGTAGCTGATTCCGATCGGATCGGGAGCTAAGCACTAAGCAGAGCTGAGCTTGGAGTGACTGACCTGGTCGGAGGGGTCGTTCTTCTTGGTCTTGTTGATCTGGAGGTCCTCGCGGTGGAAGGACTCGCCGAACTTGCGGAGGAACTCGCGGCGGCTGGTGGCGAGCTCGTGCTCCACCACCAGGTAGCCCCGGTCGCGCAGCATCTGCATCACCGTGCGCCGGATCCGGTACAGCCGCCCCACCGTGACCTCGTCAGTCACCAGCCCCGCCGACATCTCCCCCGCCGCCGGCTCGCTTCCTCTGCTTCGCTTCGCTTTCTGCGGTTCGACTTCGAGCGAGGCGGCTGAGCGAGCGGGGCGGGGCAGGGCAGGGCAGGGAGAAGGTGACGTCGCCCTCGCTCCGCTCTCCGCGTCGCACCAGTGCAGTGCAGCACTGGAGTGGGTATGGTTTGGGTCGCGTGTGGGTGGGCCTGCTATCCGGATGCGCGCGAAGAGCAGAGCGTGCCTTCCCATTGATGCATGTTGCTGCCCGCTATGGTTGTGGTGGTGTGGACCTGTGGATGACGTGTGGGGCCGCAACGGTATATATATTTTTTTGAATAATGACGCAACGGTATGTCGTATACATACAGATGTTTAATTCTGATTTTTTTTCTCTCTCTTTCATTTCATTAGGGCTGTGTCACTTTATGTTTACACTCGCCTGGCAGGTGCAACCCTGCAAAGCAAAGCGAAGATACGTGCTACAATGAACCACTCTGATTGTTCAGTGACCATGCGCAAACGGCCCTGGCTCTTGAGTTATATTGGACTCGTCTCCTAGAAGCGGCCTGAGCAAGCTGTTTCCTTTTCCTCCACCTGCCATCTGAAACTTGGCCACCGAAGACGACTGATCATCAAGACCATCTTCATATATTCCTCGAAGGCTCACACGTCACAGCGACATGAAAGGGAACCAGATACAAAACACGAATAATTGGAGACACCACCCCAACGAACGAACGACCGTTTTTTCTTTTTGTTGGGAAATGAAACAAGTTGGAAGGACATTTTTGTACTACACTCGCCCAGCTAGCTGGGTCGCTTCGAGCAAAGCAACTTATCCACTGACCTCACACCATACGCCGCGCTGGCCAAACCAAAGAAAGATTCTTCAGAACGGCATCCTGCCCATGAGGCCACGGCCTACACAGGACAGCACCAAAATACTCCACCACACTGAAGAACAGAACGCTGTGCCAGACCAGAGAGCCCCTGCTCATGCGAGATCCAATCTTGGAACAGCTCACGACAGGAAGGCAAAGGTAACAGACACCAGAGCAATGTGCCGGCTGCGGCGCACGTGGTTCACACGTGAGTCCTCCCCGGAAAAGCTGAGGGGTGTCACGCTCACATGCCCGCGGGCCCGCCGCCCGGCCGAGCCCGACGAGCCGTAACTCGGACTCGTCGGTATGACTCGAGCCCGACTATGGCTGGACTCCTCACTGGACGTCGCACCAACCGGCACCCACCTCCTCGACAGCGCCCCGCACCGCACATGGGTCCAGCCGCTGCCGCCGTGTCCCACCTAGCCACCTCTCGCACCGCCACAACACAGCGTGGGATGTGGCATCCAACCTTTGACCGACCTGTGGGACCAAAGCTAGAGAAACCCACCTGTCAGTGGAGTTAGCCTGTGGTGCCGCTCACTAGCCCTGCGTTCCATTTGCCAGCTGCGCGGACGGGCGCGGGCCAGCGCGGGGGCGAAAACATTACAGGAACAACCTAGACGGGCGGGTCACGCTGCCTGTGGGGCCCCAAAGGAACGGCGATATTTGTAGGGGCAGTTCGGGTACTTCGCCGCCGCAGGGTGGGAAATTTGAAAATCACGCAAGGGGGAGAGATCTGGGCCGTGCGTCGGGCTCGGAACGGGAGGGCGCGGGCCGTCGGATGCTCGCAGGTGCCATCGCCGACTACGGCTATTTACCCCCGCGCTGCCGACGCCGCACTCGCCCCCGGCCTCATCCTCCTCCGCCTCCCTCCACGATCTCGTTCGCTCGCCGCCAGTTGCCTTGCTGCTCGGATTGTCTCGACCTCGTAAGGATTTCTGAACTGCCCTCGTTTCGAGTTCTGAATCTGTGGTGTGGTGCGGCGTTGTTTCTGATCTGTCAGGGCGCCTTAGCTAGGATTTTTTCCGAATTCTGGGTTGTTTTCGCGATCTAAGCGGAAGTGCGATTGGATCTGGGGGAACTGCTGGTTTCTCACCTAGGAATGTCCTGGCCCAATGTTTGTTTATCTCTATTTTCCGACGGAAGATTGTTCGATTAGTTTGGTGATACTGATTCTGCGTAGCTGAGTTGGATCTCTACTGTTTGATTTGGGGGAATTTCGGGGTCCATTTTTTGCGACTAATCACTGGATCCCGGAAATGTAACTGCTAGAACCTAGATTCAGTACAGTTTTGGACTACGAATTTCATGACTGAATCTAGATCTTGAATTGACGTCACCGTTTGGACGTTGAGCTCAAGAGGAAATATCAATTAGATCTGCTATCAGTATCGATGCATTTACAGTACTTAGTAGGACTTAGTGATGTATCTGAAACTGAATCCTATGTGCTCCCTTTATTTCTAGGGCGAAGATGAGAGAGATCCTGCACATCCAGGGAGGGCAATGCGGGAACCAGATCGGTGCCAAGTTCTAGGAGGTGGTGTGTGATGAGCATGACATTGACCCTACCGGGCGGTACACCGGCACTTCTGACCTCCAGTTGGAGCGTGTGAATGTCTACTACAATGAGGCCTCCTGCGGCCGCTTTGTCCCCCGTGCTGTTCTCATGGACCTTGAGCCTGGGACAATGGACAGTGTCCGCACTGGACCCTATGGGCAGATCTTCCGCCCTGACAACTTTGTGTTTGGGAAATCTGGTGCTGGTAACAACTGGGCTAAGGGCCATTACACCGAGGGTGCTGAGCTCATTGACGGTTTGGAGCATTAAGTGGAGGAATATTCCATGGATTATTCCCTCTCCTCCACCTATAAATAGAGGGCTCACTCCTCCCACTCTCACACACCACACATGGAGCCTCTCTCTCTCTCTCTCTCCCTCCACTTGTATCTTTTTCCTTTTAGTAGTTTTAGTGGTTGGAGCAAGGCGGAGCTCAATGTAGATGTTGGTATTTCTTACCGTATGCAGAGAATCCACAAGCGTA
Organism: Microstegium vimineum; assembly: GCA_022036555.1. Taxonomy (NCBI): domain Eukaryota; kingdom Viridiplantae; phylum Streptophyta; class Magnoliopsida; order Poales; family Poaceae; genus Microstegium; species Microstegium vimineum. The sequence continues at coordinate 15,812,628 of CM039134.1, read as the reverse complement.
CGGAAGTACCGTTGTAGCCTTCACCCGGAAGTATTTAGGGTATCGTATTTTCCACAGGGAACGGAGATATTTCTCCGAGCTAATTCGTCCAAGGAACAACACAAGGGTAGAGATAGAAATATGATAGAGATGGTTTCTCATAGCTTTTGGGTCTCAAGGATAGCATCACAATACTTCAACTTGCTTACTTCAGGCACCGACTTAGGCTTGGTCTGCCAAGCCCCTCCGGCTTACAGCTCTACGCCGAACACGGACGTGGGGGATTACGAGGGACGGACAGGGTTGTCACCACCTACGTGAACGAGGCAAACGAAGATAGTGTCAGCCCAGGCACCACTTCTACACTGACAACTACTACTCTAGCATTGATCAAGGGTTGCCTGACTAGGAGGGCCCTTCTACTAGATCAATCGTCACAAGGACGAACATCGATCCCGCAAACAAGAGAAGGTCAAGCTCAACTATACGAAAGACATAAAAGACTATAAGTAACATGAGCACTTACTTAGCCAAGATCCCGCTAAGGAGCCAAGTAGTTGCTCGTAGAGGTACAAGCTCGGGGAGACACCGACAAGCCCGGTGTTTCCTCGCTTCTCGCCCTCACATCTCCCTCTCTAACTCTAGATAGCTACTAGGGCATAGCCCTTTGGAATATTGCTCTAGTGGTAGTGGTGCTCTTCTCCCTTGGGTGTTGATTGAATGAGAGGAGGAGGGAGCTTCCTTTTATATCTAGAGAGGAGGGGGCTACTTGCAAATGTGCCATCCCAACATGGAAGGTGGAAACCGACCTCCCAACGTCGGTTTGAGGTACAATGCACCTGGATGCACCCCAGAACCGACCTCTCCACGAGTAAATGCACCAACCTGCTAAAGTGGGCCCCGGCTGGCAGCCTGGCTGGCGCGCGCGCCCCTGGCGCGGCCGTGCCAGGTCCTGGGCCAAATGGGCTGAAATTTGGTGAGTGGATGAGCCTCGTCAATAGCTTTCCAACACCTATTGAATCGCCTGAATCGGAGTCCGTATGAGTGAGATATGGCCTGTTTACCGAGACCCACTCATCCAACCCGAGATGGAGTTGGACCGGGTTTTGGTCTTCCATCTCTTGGGTTTATGTTTGGCATTTTGGCCCATGTGTGAGATCCAAAATTGTCGGGTAAATGGGCCACACTTCTTATTCATGGTTTTCTTGTGTGCTTTGGCCCATTTGTGTGCATTTCCGGAGTTGTCTTCCTGCAAACGACAATCACTGAAACTCTGAAATATGTTAGTGCAAAGCCCTATTTGCTAAGTTTAGGGTAGAATTTATATCCTCGTTGGCGGTCTAAAATGTGCGATAAGGACCACCAACAGTAGAGCTTGAGCAACTAGGTGATCTTTTGTATGAATAATCTTCATCCAAGTCTTCATTTTGATCTTGTTCTTATTTTATCTATATAGCTATGCTTATGAACTAGAGCTAAGTCCTAGTGTACATAGGACTTTATGCTATATCTTTCATGCATACATGTTTAGACCTAGAGCTAAGTTGAGGCAACGAGTTCTATCTTAGTTTAGTCTTGGTCAAACTTGGTTTGCGGGATCGTCGTATGCCCTCGTGGCGGTTGCTCTAGTACGCTAGAGTAGTAGTCAATATCTTAGACGTGGTGTCTAGGGTGGCGACTACCGTCGTTTACCTCGTTCTTGTACGGTTGAGGTCGGCGTAGAGCTGTAGGCCGGCATCGTTTGGCAGACCAGGCGTTATCCGGTGCCAGAAGTGAGTCAGCAGCGACCAGACTAACTTAACGTAGAATCTCTGACCCTATATAATAGACATGTATTTGTATGATCTCTGCTGTCCTAACATAGCTATGCTTGCTCCGGTTTAGGCTTTCTTTTATTCTTTCTTTTATCTTTATCCTTGAGGCTGGCTCGAGTGTGTGTGTCAGTTATCCAAATTACCTATCTTATTTTACCCCTGTTATGTTCTTTGGTCTATTATACAATCATGTTATCTTGTCCATGTCTCTTCTAGACTCTTTTACACCATGCCTTCCTTTGGGAAAATATAAATAGCGATACCCTGAATACTTTCGGGTGAAATGCTACAACGGTATTTTCGTGCGCTTGCGGACTTGTTCTATAAATTGTATAGAATATCAGTAGGTGTTTCTTGGTGACATTGCTAAGCACTTTGTAATCTTGGTAATGACGTTAAGAAACACCAACAAGCATTTTTCGCGCCGTTATCGGGGAAGGCACTGGTTAAAAGATTTTATTAGGACGTGTTCACGATAGCTTGCTTGTGTTGTAGCCATTGCTCATAACAGAAAAAAAAAATTATAAAACAAAAGAAAAACTATTTTATAAAATGATTGTAAAAATATTTTTTTTGAAAATTAAAAATATTTTACTAGTTATGAGTTATCCTTTTTATAAAAACAAAATATAAATATTTTCTTTTCACAAAAAAAATTATTTGTATAATTTTAAAACCTTGGCTTATATTCAAAGTTTTGCATGAAGCTTTTTTCAGTTTGAAGTATGGTTTTTGCAAGATCATATCTTCATAGGCTTTTTAAATTAAGCATGGAGCTTAGGTTAAATTGCCTACTTTGATTAAATGACATGTTTAATCACTGTTTCGAAACTGCAAAATGTGATCTTTAAAGCTAAGCTAAAAAAATTCTTCTTCTTGGGACAAGTTTTGTAGCCATGGAAGCCAACCATAGCTTCTGGCTATAACCTTCGTCCCAGTTTTGGCGGTCAAGCTTATGACCATAAAGCAAGCACTGCCGGGAGATACCCCGGATTATCATAAAAACAAATCTTTTCTCTTACCAATAAGGCAAGGCAATGTTTTCAAGTTAGTATGCACCCTCGGGTATTCTTGGTCACTAATCATTTCAGGTGCAGATTAAGAACAAGGGACGTATGGTACGTGAAGACACAAGAGTCACATCAGATAAATACTTCGATGCCCTTGGTGATCCAGTCTCTACACACTTGACTTTCACACAAAAGTCTAAGTGTGGCGGAGGATGACGAAAGTCTCACCATAAGGCCATCTTGGTTAGAAAGAAAAAAAAAGATGTTGGCTCTTCCTTGCTTGAAAAAAAAAGAAAAAAGATAGAAAAAAGAGTGCTAAAAAAAGAAAAAAATTATGCATATATATATATATATATATATATATAAATTGGAGGAGAGGAAAGGAGTAGGTTGGCCTGACATATCCAAAGATACATGTCAAAGTGCTGCCTGACTTCACCCAATAATGCTTCACACAAGCAAGAAGGGCTCACCTCCAAGCCTTTGCCATAACTATCAAGGCTCATGGCCCAAACACATTGAGCTAAATGTGGCCTGGCCTTCTGGTTCACCTCGGCAGAGCCATCATGTGACTCGCTGCAACAATTTTGACCCTTCATATGCTGCTAGCACAAACCCAGGTATGCAAAGGTAATGTTCACCAACTCACTTTTTGAATAAAAGTTGGCTGAGCATTGAAAAAAAATATACCTTTGATTATCTTGTTCACCTTTCAATATCTTCATCTCTGTTGGATGAATCTTATTTATCTTTCATGCTTCCTTTCTTTATGCTAGCATGTTTTGGTTTGGAAGTTTTGGTCATCCATATGGTGATCATACTCCCATAGGCATGCTAAATTAAGCATGGTGCTTAGGTTAGCTATGCCTACCTTAATCAAATAAGACATGGAGTCGAGTTTGATTATTGAACCAAAGCTGCTAGTATAAAGTTTGTGGATCATACAGACTAACCCATGCAGGAGTTTATAAATCTTATAAGGGTAAGTCTTTGAGATGACAATGGAGATAAAGTTTTGTTTGGTGAACCAAAAAGAGAGAAAGAGAGAGAGGTATAATAATATAAAAGGGGGGATAATAGACCTTTCAACCCCAAGTGTCTTGTCCTGTTATCTTGATGTCACCACAAGACAAGCTTGGGGGGGGGACCTCCAGCCATGCTCACAGAAGGCCATGAACCGAGAATCAGGCCATAGCATGCACAAGCTAGTAGCATTCCAAGCTAAATGGCAAGTAAGGAGCTAGCTTGGGGGAGGACCCCACAGAGGTAAATATCTCAAAATTATTTGAATAAATAGATTATCTTAGAGGGGATGGCGGCAGGTGGTGATAGCCTTGTTCATCCTTAGCATTCCCCCACGTTCGGGTTCGGCGTAGGGCTATATGCCGGTATCGCCTGGCAGACCAGGTGCGCTCCAGTGCCCGAAGTAAGCAAGTAGAAGTATGGCAACGCTATCCTTAGACCCTAAAGCTATAGGGATCCGTCTCTACCATCTTTCTATCTCTACCCTTGTGTTGTTCCTTGGACGAATTAGCTAGGAGAAATACTTCCGTTCCCTGTGAAAAATATGATACCCTGAATACTTCCGGGTGAAAGCTATAATGATACTTTCCGTACGCTTGCGGATTCTGCATACGTTAAGAAATACCAACAAGCTTTCTGACGCCATTGCCGGGGAACAGTTGCTATTTTCTTCGAACCTAGTTCGCCCTCGTATCTTTTTATAAAAAAATATTTTTAACTTTCTTTTTATAAACAAACACTTCATCTATCTGATCCTACCACCATGAAGCCAGCCATAATTTCAAATCCTTTTGCTTCAAAAAGGGGAGTTCTTTGAGCCAAAATTCTTTTTCAAAAACAATTTTTTTCATCCGGCTGTGAACTCCACCTAGAATTCAGAACCCTGGTTCGGGCATAGCCTTTCTCAGTCTTGATGATGAAAATCATTTTAGAATTTGCATGATTTCGAGGAAATGCATTCATGCCCAAGCATTCCTGGCATAACAAAATGAAATTCTTATGTGGAAGTTGTTTTCATTCTTCCTCAAATGGGGAGGCGAAGCAATGGTACACTAATGCCATAGGAAGTTCGAATGGAGACTAGGGAGAACTTAAAGACAAGTTTTTGTTTGCACCAAAATTTGACCGACGGGTGAAAAGGCTATGGAAGGAATTCTTTAAGGGTTCAAAAGACGATAATGGTCAGAATGAGCAAAATTGATTTATCAAGATCGGCTATCTTTGGAAAAGGAAGACCAAAATCGTCTATGAAAGATTGAACGAGGGCTCCACGACAAAGGAATAGTAGGACCCAAGTTATCGGTTAAAAGTAATTGTTTTTCTTAGATTATTTACCTTATAATTAGCAAGTCGTAATAGAATAGAACTTGATCAAGCCCAGGGTATAAATATGTAAGCCCCGACACATTGTAAAGGATCCAACATTCAATCAATCAAACAAACCCCTTTTTGGCCCCTGCACCATCAAACCCTTAGTTCTTAGGATTTCGGCGTGTTTGCATCTGGCTTGGCTGGTTCGACCTCTCGCTTGCTATAAGTATCGTTAGAAAAGCTTTTACTTATGCTTAGATCGGGCCGGTTCGACCTCCTTTGATGCATCTGTGAAGGTGGCTATTGTACATTGCTAGATAGGGCCCGTTCAACCTCCTATGGATGCATCTACAATGGTCGGTTACGTGTTCACGCTAGATTTGGCCGGTTCGACCTCTTATCTAGTATCACGCGTGCCAACAGTTTGTGTTAACGCTTAACAGGGCCGGTTCGACCTCCTGTCGTATGAGTTGACACACGCTAGTTATCGGCTCTACTAGATTTGGCAAATCTAGTAGATTCATTAAGTTACCATTGCTAGTTATCGGCTCTACTTGGTTTGACATCCTAGTAGATTCATTAAGTTACCGATGTTGTTAGATCTATTTGTTATTTACTTTTAACACATCTTTGCCCGAATCAAGATTGGTAGATTTGGCTTAAATTCTTTTAGATTCGATCGTCACCAATGTTCATATCTTCTAGATCTATGATGTTAACGATTGATCTTGTGCTTACATTAGCCAGGTTTTATCAATCTTATTTGTAACGTGTGCGCGTTCTAGGGTGTAGGTAGCTTTATGATTTATTTGTGGAGTTAGCTATGCACTTAGTTCGTTCTCACGTTGGAATCGGTTAAAATAGCCGATTTGTTAGAGCTTCATCCATATCATTGTTTGCATGAGTATGTTTAGATCTTGTTAGTTTATCAAACTTGCTTGGACGAGACTTGGCCCAACGATGACGGGTTTCAAATTCACGGGTTTAGTAGATCTATTGGATTTAATCACGCTTATGCACACATGTAGGATTTTTTCATAATTGTATCAAATAGACTGAATCGGCTAATGGCTTTGTGCTTCCCTTGCGTATTCAAATAGCCGATTCGGTATGTTCTTTACATAGCATATATCATGTCTAGATTCTATTCCGCAATTGCTTATCCGTCATGACATGATTATTTGCTTCATTTAATGCATGATTATTTATTAAGTCATTATTTTACATGCATGATGGATCTTGACTCTTTAGTCACTGTCCTAATCAAATCGGCTATTTAGCCATACACTTAGAACTGTCTGGAATCAAGCCGGCAGGTTCCATAATTTTACTATCCTTTTCCTCCTTGTCAATTACAGGGTCAAATTGACTGACACGCCTTGACTTCGACCGGATTGACTGCCGGAGACAGCCGCGGGGACCGAGGAACGTGAGCCTTGGTCTGTCTGGCTTGCGAGAGTGTACATCCTCGGCGCGAGGACCGGCCCCGTCACGTTTTTGTGCCGACATTATCTTTATGGGGGAATATGGATATAGATGAGATGAAATATAATATAATGAGTTTCATGGGAGTACTAGAACTGGCCATACCAATGACCACGGCCCACAAGTCTACAACTGCCACACACCTCTATCTCTATCATCTCCTCTTAGTTTCCCAAAGCATTCACGCACAAGATTTCTTCTAAAACTAAATTAATCCGATTAATCATAATTTGTTTCATACCAATTCAAATCTATGATCTTCATATTTTGATACATGGTGCTTTTTGTTCTTTGCATCTTGAGTATTGATAGCAATTGATATATTTCGCATGGAGTCTATGTTTCACTAAGATTTCCTGCTCTTTAACTACACTGCAAGAGTTAATTAAGTAATGATCTAATTATTGAGCAGGGTTTGGGCTTGGTTCGTCCCGAAACACCGTCCGGAACTGAAAGTGCCACTACAGGGTCCTCGTCTGCTAAATGTAAGTTCTACTAGCTCTCATAATCTGTTACCTTATCATGCTTTAACATATACGTACGATGACGATAGTAATCTTTTCATATCTTACAGTGGGTTCTAAGGCTGCCACAAGACAACAATCTGTGTGGATACTACGTTTACGAGTACCTCACGGTGTATGCAAGAAGAAATCTTACAGAGAATTTAAAAGTATGTGATATGTATATATAATACATCCATTTTATTTGTTTGTTGCTATTAACTAAATCTTATGTATATTAACACTTGTTTCTTTATAATACGAATTGAAGACGCTATGGTTTCATAGTTTATTTGTGTTTAATGCTTGAAACTAACTTATAAGCGCGTGGATACATGTATTAGCAGTGAATACATGTATTAGAAGCGTAGAATACACACATTTGAATACCTAATCTAATTGGAAAACCAAAATAAGAAATACAAAAATCAGAAAAAAGACTCTTTAGCCCCGGTTGGTAATAGGGTGCTGCCACGCGTGGCCCGCCTGCGCCACCTGACGCACCCTTTAGCCCCGGTTGGTATTACCAACCGGGGCCTGCGAACCGGGGCTAAAGGGGGGACATTTAGTCCCGAATCAGGCACCGGGGCTAAATGCCCTTACAGACCGGGATTAAAAACCGGTTCTGTACCAGTGTAGGATATGTCCCGGCAAAGAACAATGGCCTATGGATATATCCAAAACAAACAGAGCGGAGTGGCATGGGTTGATATCGTCAAGACAGAAAGTACGGTACCACGCCGAGGCATCACAATCCACAAACCTAGGAACAATTCTTTTCCTAAAAAAAAATAGGACGAATTCTAGTTATATGATGACAGCATACGTGAACACGAGGAAGTACTCCCTCCACATTTTAAGTTACAAGTCCATTCTGATTTTCTTTGGAGTCTCATGAAATCAGAGATAAACAATAAGATTTATAACATATAATATGAATATACAATTAATGGGAAAACATGTGTACCATGAAAATACAATTAATAAAGAGTGTAATGATACTTATTTAGTATCATAGATGTTGTTACTCCATCGAAATGACTTGTATTTTAGAATAAAGCGAGTATTATTTAACTAGCACCTCCGCAATACCGTCCATTTTGCCCGATGGAACTACCTAGCCCAGTTTTTTTTTTTAATCTGAGCACGCGTATGTATAGGAACTCAAATACAGTAACTCGCTACTGTATATACTGTCAAGCACGAAATGCAACCTGTTCAGTTGTTGCAGGCTTGCAGCACCAAACTTCGGCCATTACAAGGGACACAGCATGCTGGCAGGCCCAAAGCTAGCACAACAATGTACAGTCTCGCAACCTATAAGGCCACAATCAGTACAAGCATCGATCAGTAAGAGAGGGAGCAATTCCAGGTAGGGGCACGGAGCACGCCGGACGGAGGGAGTATGAATCAACACATGTGTTGATAGATGACACATGGATTAATTTTCTCATCAAAATTGTAAAATAATTTACTCTACTCCTAACAAGAACTAATTATAGCATCACATACTAACAATCATCTTGACCAAACCATGTAATTAGCTTGGAATTCAAATGAGTTGATGATATGTAGACACCAACCTTTTGGATGATGGATTCTCCATAAATTGCTTGGAAGCATTGCACAAAGTCCAATTGAAAATTGCTCTCTAGGATGGAGAAAGAGCTAGAATAAGAATCAAGTAATGTAACCATCAAAACAAAGCTAGTCAAACAACAAAATAAAAAAAGTGGATGCTTGTTACTAACCTTAAAGCAAAACTATCAAGCCATTCTTCAAAAACCAAGGGCTAGCTTTATGGCGAAGAGCAACCGCAACAATGGAGGAAAGGGCCTAAACACGCGCCTATTCTCAGGTTGGAAGAGAGGAGGAAGAAGAGGACGGTTGCAGCCTTTTTGTGTTGTCAGTCTATCACCATCGATTCTTGCCTAGAACCGAAAGTGATAGTACCAAATCACTGTTGGTTATTGGCTCAAACCGTCAGTTTGAGTTTTAGCCACAAACCGGCAGTGATAGATGCCATCACTGTAGGTTTGGGCCCACCCCTAGTCATTTTATGGTTTTCAAAGCCAAGAACCGGTAGTGAAGGGTAATCAACTACCAGTTCTCCTAATTCCAACAGTGATGAGGCCAACAATGAAGATCAAATCTGTAGTAGTGTGCAGTGATCATCTTGAAAGTTTAGGAACTTGGATGACACCCTCTATCAGTTTTAGAAACCTGCCGTGATCACCTTAAAAGTTTAGGGATTTGAATGACATCATCTACCAAGTTTGGGGATCTATGGTGATCGTTTTGAAAGTTTAGATATCTGGATGACACCCTTTGCTAAATTTAAGGACACACTGATATCATTTTAAAAAAATCAAGGACCTAAATGCCTCTTGAGCCAAGTTAAGGGGCTGACGGTGAACTTTGCTCAAATACATATGAGTACGAAACTCATCATATCCTAGGCTCCCTAAATCTCAGCTTAACTCCCACTGATAGAAGGGCCCCGAGGCGAACCCACAATAGAAGTATTATTGCCATGTGACATCAATAACCTTGTACAATTACCACTACAGTACCAATGTATTATTATAGAAGATTCTAAACATTTTGCCAGATTATAGCTTTGTGACATCAATCAATATATATAAAAAAATTCGATCCGTCCCTAGAGAAGCCTGCTGCGTGGCCTTAATCGTTTTCTTCTCCTCCGGTTGAGGTGGGATGTGCTAACTGGATTGCTGCAATAGCCTCGGTCGGTAATGGTGCTTGCAAGAAGCCAGGAAAACCGTGACCACCTTCACACCAATAGTTTTCTTCAGGATTGGTGGAACTCAACTCGCAGATCAAACGGTGTTGAGCCTTCCTTACCATCGATATCTTGATGAGTGGCAGCAAGGGGACTGGCCTTCCAAGCCTGGTAAAATTAGCGGAGCTTACTTTTTAAAAAATTATATAGTACAACACAGATATCACAAATACAGTATATATACTCATTCTCATCTTATGAAGTATGAACCCACGCATGTAAATCTTATCTCTATATGAGATTTTTCAATGACCAAATTATCAGCAAATTCTCAAGGTTGAAATTAATAAAGTCTCCATAAACATCTCGTTATCGATATCGTCTACCACTAGATACATAACGTTCTTAGATCTTTCCATATTCGTTTGTTAGGAGTGGGCTGTGAGATGATACGCAGGAACAGGTTGCCCTCAAAGGGGTACTGGCACTTCATTATATAGACATGTTACATCAGAGTTACAAGGGGTTACGAGAGAGTTGTTAGCCTAACAACCTCCATCTATTAACGTGGTACAAGATCACCACGGTTACAACAACTACACGTATCTGATATGGACTACATATCTTAACATCCTCCCTCAATCTTAGCCACTTACTAAGTTGAGATTGAATCTAAACTCACGAAGCTTAGCAGCTGAGATCGGCTTTGTAAAACCATCAGCAACCTGGTCATTGGTGTTGATGAACCTGATGTCCAACAGTTTCTGCGCCACCCTTTCACGCACAAAATGAAAATCAATCTCTATGTGCTTGGTCCTTGCATGGAACACAGGATTAGTGGATAAATACTTAGCACCAATATTATCACACCAGAGCCGTGCCACCGGGGAGTGTGATACACCAAGTTCTGCTAACAACCGCTGAATCCACATCATCTCTGCCGTCGCATTGGCTAATGACTTGTACTCGGCTTCAGTAGAGGAGCGATACACTGTAGGTTGTTTTCGAGCACTCCACGACACAAGATTTGCCCCAAAGAACACTGCAAATCCTCCAGTTGATCTCCTGTCATCAACACATCCTGCCCAATCCGCATCGAAAAAAGCACTGACAAGAAAGAAATTTTACTTCCTTAATTTTAGCCCCATCGTGAGAGTACCCTTGACATAGCGTAAAATTCGTTTTACTGCACTCCAATGGACAGTCGTCGGTGAATGAAGGAACTGGCATACCTTGTTCACCGCAAAGGAGAGATCTGGCCTGGTAAGCGTCAGGTACTGAAGAGCACCAACGACACTCCTATATTTTGTAGAATCCTCTTCTCCAAGTCTGTCCCCCTCGGTGAGACTGAGTTTTTTCGTTGTGGAGATGGGAGTGTCAACCGGCTTGCAATTTCCCATGTTGGCACGTTTCACCACATCAGTAGCATACCGCTCCTGAGACATGACCAGACCATCAACTTTCTTGTGTACCTCAATGCCAAGGAAATAGTGGAGATCACCTAGATCTTTAAGCGCAAAGTCAGCTTCAAGATCTTTAAGCAAGGCTTTGGTTGCGGCTGGTGAGGAGCTTGCCACGATGATGTCGTCAACATATACTAGCACGAACATAGTAACTGTCTTCTTCTGATAATAAAACAAGGATGTATCTCCCTTGGATGGTGTAAAACCCAACTGAACCAATTTACCGCAAAGTCGTGCATACCAGGCACGAGGAGCCTGCTAAAGACCATAGAGAGCCTTTTCCAATTTGCAAACATACGAGGGATGTTGCGCATCTTCATATCCCGGAGGCTGATGCATGTACACTTCCTCTTCAAGAACACCATGAAGGAAGGCATTTTGGACATCGAGCTGACGCAGGGACCAACCTTTTGAGACTGCCACAGACAAGACAAGCCGAATGGTTGCCACTTTAACAACTGGACTAAAAGTATCCTCGTAGTCAACAACATACCTTTGCTTGTACCCCTTTGCTACAAGTCGTGCCTTGTAGCGATCAACTGTACCATCAGCTCTTCGCTTGATCTTGTACACCCATTTGCTGCCAATTATATTCTTGCCTTGCGGTGCAGGAACAAGACGCCAGGTCTGATTTTTCAACAAGGCAGTGTATTCATTGTTCATGGCCGAAACCCAACGTTCGTCCTGCAGAGCAGCTCGAATGTTGACCGGTTCTGCTACATCAACTAAACTGTGGAGTCCCCAGCGTACCGTGCCGTCGGTATATTGCTTAGGCTTAACGACACCGTGATGAAGCCTTGTGCCATGGCGGTGTGGAGGAGACTGAGCTGCAACCTGCGCAGGCGAAGCTGCAGGAGCAACAGCCATAGAGGATCCAGGGACAAGATCTCCTGGCGTTGCACCAGAATTCGACACCCCGTGACCGGGATCGTCTGCACCAGAACTCGATAGCAGTGTAGAGGCAAGCAGAGTAATCGACGGTGTAGAGGATCCAGGGGCAGTCGAGACGTCAAGCCCCGATAGCTGCGCACCTGGCGCAGAGGGAGCCGCCGCATCTCCGTCCGATCTCGAGGTGGATGCTCTCGGCGCGTCAGTCCGAGGTTCAGGCGAATCCACCCCGGGTGTCGTGCCTGCGATGTCGCGACGTGCCGGCTCCGTGGAACCCATGAAATAAGGCTCCTGAGATCCCGTTTTTTCACCGTTCGTCGCCGGATGTGTTCCTGTTGCATCAGACACGGTAGAAGAGCTTGACACAACATTAGTGGGGTCAGAATTAACCAAGCATTGATCACGCACATAAGCATTCCCAAATTCAGGCGACGGATTTTTTAGAGGATCGGGTAGAAGATCAATGTCAGCTCGGAGACGGGCTTCGGCGTTCGGATGAAGCTTGGAGAAGGGATACACAGACTCATCAAAGACCACATCATGTGACACATATACACGACCAGTTGAAGGATCAAGACATTTGAAACCCTTGTGCAAATTGCTATACCCAAGGAAGACACAACGTATAGATCAGAACTGGAGTTTCCTAGCATTGTAAGGTCTCAGATTGGGCCATACCGCACAGCCAAAGGTTCGAAAGAAAGAGTAATCTGGTTGGATGTCAAGGAGGCGGTCGTGTGGTGTGGCATTATCAATGACTTTGGATGGTAGGTGATTTATGATGAACACGACTGTTAGGAAAGCTTCATCCCGATATTTTAGTGGCATAGATGCATGTGCAAGAAGAGAGAGTCCTATCTCCACAATATGACGATGTTTACGCTCAGCAGATCCGTTCTGTTGGTGTGCGTGCGAACATGAGACATGGTGCATGATGCCTAGGCGCCTAAAGAAGGTATTGAGGGACTGATACTCTCCTCCCCAATCTGACTGAACCGCAAGAATGTTAAGACTGAATTGACGTTCAACCATGCTTTGGAAATCACGAAAGCATTGAAACACTTCAGACTTATGACGCAACAAATAAATCCAAGTGAATTTACTAAAATCATCAATGAAACTGACATAATACGAGTGCCGACCTACAGAGGTTGGGGCCGGTCCCCATACATAAGTAAAAACAAGTTCAAAAGGTCTAGATGACACACTATTTGACTTGGGATATGGTAATTGATGGCTCTTTCCCATCTGACATGCATCACAGACGACACTTTTATTTGACTCACTAGAAACAGAAAGCTTGTAACAACTAAGAATTTGTCGAACGACTAGTGACGAAGCATGACCTAGACGACTATGTCACAAGGAGGTGGATGGGTTGGAGGCGCCTAGAGCTTGTTTATTGTGTGGAGATGAATGTTGCGGGTGCGACTTCAGTGGATAAAGACCTCCTTCACATCGCCCTTCTAGGAGTGTCTTCTTCGTCACCTGTTCCTTAAGAGAAAAGTGTCGTGGATGAAGTTCAAGGAAAGCATTGTTATCTTTAACAAGCCGATGAGCAGAAACAAGATTTTTATTTGCACATGGAACATGAAGAACATTGTTTAACTGAATATCACGAACTGGGGAATGCAAAGTACTATGACCAACGTGGTTAATTGCCATACCTGCCCCATTTGCCGAAAGCACCTGTTCTTCTCCACGGTACTTGTCACGGAAGGACAATTTCTCTAGCTCACCGGTGATGTGATCTGTTGCGCCAGAATCAACATACCAGTTTGTATCCACGCCATGTTGTGCCATAGATGCGGACGAAGCACTCTTCTGCGGCGGGCCAGTGAAGTTGGAGTCGAAGCGCTTGAAGCAGCGAACCACCGTGTGGCCCTCCTTGACACACAGTTGGCAGAAGACACCTTGGAGAAAATTGCGGCCACCATTTCCGCCACCATTGTTGTTGCTGCGTCCACCGCCGCGACGGAAACCACCACAGCGACCACCATCATTGCGACCGCGAGACTGGGTATAGTTGGAGTTTCCCCCACGACCACCCTTGGTGGCCATATTAGCAGAGGAGGTCGATCCACCACTGTGGAGCTCCTTGCGTTGCTCAAAGGCAATGAGTTGAGCGTACAACTCGTTGACGGAGATCGGGTCTACACGAGACGCCATGGCGGTAACGATAGACTCAAAGTCCTCGCCAAGGCCGGTGAGGATGAAGGAGACGAGCTCCTCGTCCTCCAGCTTGCGGCCCGCCGAGGCCATGTCGTCGGCGAGGCCCTTCATCTTCACGAAAAATTCAGCAACAGACGATGCCCCTTTGGACGCCGTGGTCAGAGCCATACGCGTGGACATCACGCGCGCCCGTGACTGCGAAGCATGGAGGCCTTGGATTGCGGCCCAAAGTTCAGTAGCTGTAGTTGCCGTGGCAACCTGGCCGAACACCTCTTTGGAGAGGGACGAAAACAGATAGCTGAGGACAATCTGATCCTCCGCTATCCACTTCTCATACGCCGGATTTGGCTGAGGCTCCGTCTTCTTGCCATCCGCAGTCATTGCAGATGTATCTGGGAGAACCGGAGACGGGGGCGCGACCGAGCTCTGGATGTAGCCGGCAAGACGAGCGCCCTTGAGCGCTGATGACACGGTGGCGTGCCACATGTTGTAGTTCCCGTGGGTGAGCTTCTCCGAGACGACGGGGAGAAGGCCGAAAGCAAGCGGCGCATTGGAAGAGGAGGACGCCATGGAAGCTAGCCTAGGATCGTATTCCGTGGGGAAAATAGAAGGCGGCTGATACCATATGAGATGATACTTAGGAACAGGTTGTCCTCAAAGGGGTCCTGGCACTTCATTATATAGACATGTTACATCAAAGGGGTCCTGCCTGCTGTACGTGCTGGTGGCTGCGGCGGCGCTGGCGCCGTTGTTTCGCCGATGACGACGACTCTACCGCGCGCGTGCAGACGCGTCGCCGCCGGCCCGGCCGGCCTGACGACGCGGCGGCTGTGGTATTGATTTCTTACGGCTGGTTCATCGATCCCCCACCGCGGCCTCGCTGCAGGTAATTGCAGGTGAGTGAAGTTCATCCATCGATCCCCCCACCCCAACTGTCCTCCCACGATCCATTGTTTGTGCACAAGAAAATGCATCCGTTTTGCATCCAGTTGTTTACCTGCAGGGATATATGCTTTTACTGCTTCAGTGATTATGATCGTGTAAATTGTCACAAAACCATGATAATATGTCCAGGCAAAGAACAATGACCTATGATATGAACATCCAAAACAAACAGCAGAGTGGCATGGGTAGATATCGTCAACACAGAAAGTACGGTACCACGTGGAGGCATCACATCACAATCCACAAACCTAGGAAGAATTCTAGTTATATGATGACAGCATTTCGGAGTCTCATATAAAAATCAGAGAGAAAATACAATATAAATATACAATTATCGGCAAACAAGTGTACTATGAAAATACAATTAATAAAGAATGTAATGATGTTTATTTGGTATCACAAATGCTGTTACTCCATCGGAATGACTTGTATTTTAGGATCAAGGAAGTATTATTTAATTAGCACCTCCGCAATACCCATCATTTTGCCCGATGGAACTACCTAGCCCAGTTTTTTCATCTGAGCACGCGTATGCATGTATAGGAACTCAAATACAGTACCTTAACTCGCTACTGTATATACTACTGTCAAGCACAAAGTGCAACCTGCTCAGTTGTTGCAGGCTTGCAGCACCAAACTTCGGCCATTAAAAGGGACACAGCATGTTGGCAGGCACAAAGCTAGCACAACAATGTACAGTCTCGCAACCTACAAGGCCACAATCAGTACGAGCATCGATCAGTAAGAGAGGGAGCAATCCCAGTCCCTGGTAGGGGCACGGAGCACGCCCACGCCCACATTCTTCACTCGTGCTCACGCCGTTCCTTGCTCCTGATCACTTGCAGCGCCATCGCTTTTCTGGCCGCTTGTACTCGCTCCACTGTTTTGTTTCGCCAGCATCTGCATCTGATCACCATACCAAAGTAGGAATTAGCATAGCACTGGATTGCATTTGCCAGTAATTAAATAGTAATTTAGCCGACTGATCATTTCAGGCTGCAGGCTACAGAGAGACTTGATCACAACACAAGGCTCACGTATGGCCCGTTGCCAGTAAAGCAGCATATATATAATCCAAATGTTGTCTCATTCTAGCAGAAGTATCACTGAAAGCTTATATTCGGAAAAAAGAACAGGTAAGAGATATATATGCATCTTGCGATGGTTCCTAATGTTTACACCATTTGTGTCGTTGTGCCCAACGGATCGAGCTCTCACAAGGGTGTTCATGCAAGGACTGACATTTCTGCACTCAAGAAGTTAGATTGCTCGCAGTTGTCAAGTAGCAGCTTGTCTAACAGTACTTGCCCATTACAGTGGTACTTCCAGGCAAAGTAGCAATTTACACAGAGTGCAAAGATAGAAGCTAGCAACATCCAAAGAGAACAACAAGAACTAGCAGCATCCAAAGAAATTTGGTATTCTGCACTCCCTTATTACTGGGTTGTCATTAACCAAACTGAAGGTATGACAAAAGCTGTGAGATGCTGAAAGGCTACACAAAGGCACCACAGTGACTCATCTCAACTTGAATAAGGTACAAAGATAGAATCAGAAGACAGCTTTGGTTAGTTTTATGAAAAACTAATCGAGGGTCCTGCTTTTGGGCTTATTGTTCAGATTTCAGGAAAAAAACTGCCTTACCTTCCTGGATCTCGTATCCTTCAAAGCATTTCTCAGAAGATTTTCCAGCTTCTCCAGCTCATTGACATCTGATTCGTCAGCATTGCTCTGGGGAGACCTGCTGGTTTGAAGAAATTCTAATCATTTATCAAAAATGGAAAATAAAAGTGGGTAGAAATCGTGAATTCTGGGTATACCAGGTCGCAATCTCGCTCAGCATCAACTGCAAATCTGAAGAAGCTCCATCCTTGCTCTGTACCAAAAACACCCTAGTAAGCTACATTTACCATAAGTATAAGTTTAATATTATAGATTTGTTCTTGTATTTTTGCATACTGTACAGACAGGACATCATGCATAGTGCGAATAAAACATTTTGTTTGGTCCTGGCACCTGGCAAGTGTCACACTATGTAAAGACTGTTCTTTCTAAAAATATGATAAAAATCTGGGCAACTTTAGACTGCATGTTATGCATTGGAAAAGCCACTTCAAGACCTTTACATTGTTTCTATTTTGATCGTCATTTGTATTCCTTCCTTCTCCAGAAAATTGCTGATAGCGGTTATATGTATCCTCTATGCTGAAAAGGAGAAAAAATGAATATGATATTAGCTTATTGCATAATGTACTCCTGGAAAATAAGTTTATATATATTCACCTCATGTGGAACAAAACTGTTTTATTGGAGATAAGTATATTATTATCAATTACATCCTGGATCTTATGAATACAATTTATTATTATGATGCCCCATTTCCTTATAGTTTGAATTTGACTTGATATGCCAAGAAAGTTGAGTTCATGCCCTAGTTCATCACACTCCATACTACTATTCTACTCTATTTAGTTCCCATAAAGGTTTTGCACCAATTTTTCTCTAGATGTTTTAAGAGTATCTCATTTGCTATATTCTTGATCATATAAAACATCAAAACTGAGCCATGATACAACCTGCTTGTCACATCTAACTTTGAACGGTCTTTGATGCATACCTTGGACCACCAATATCTTCTAGAATATATTTCAAGATTTTATAACTATCTTAGAATACAACTATGCCACTATATCATGTATCCAAACTAATAGGTTCAAAAGTTATTTGATGTTTATAGTTTTTAAGGTTTGACCAAATTTTGTCCTAAAATGACATATTGTGACCAGATTCTAAAGGGAATATAGATTCAAGTCAAAGTTTGATGAATCAAGTAGGATCTACTAGATATAAATGCAAGTCCATAACCACGACAATGCTTGTATCAAGCAATTACACAAGTAAACCTAAATAACTAAGACAGTTTATGTTTGAACTTCCTATTTATATTCTTTTGCCTTTTTCCTCCCTTGAATCACAACATGGAGAAATCTCATGTGGTTTTTATTACCATAATTTCAAAGATAAATGGTGTATATTTAGATGTAGATCATTGATTTTGTTGCATATTCATATGAAGCTCTAGGATCAAACCAAAAAGGCAATAAAATAGGCATTCTATGGGACAAGGATTCTAAAGGAAAAAAAAACATGGACTTCCAATGGGTGATAAAGATGAGTAGAGAAAATATGGTATTGGTGGGCTTCAAATCTATTTGTTTGAAGAAGAAATGATTCCAAGCAAGATGATCCATAACTTTGAGAGTCCTCGATATGGTGTCATCTAGATATCCAAGTTAACCGACAAAAAAATAGACTTTTATATACTATAAATACCCTATCATATTTATTAATATAAGATTATGTTCCTTTTATCTCACTAGAGTTTGTACCACTCTACATGCCAAGACAACCATTTAAATTGACTCTAGAGTTTGGACCACTACATATCAAGACAACCATCTAAACCGTCTAGAATCTGAAGTTATGATTAGGCACTAGAGGAGTCAAAGACTCAAATTGACTAGCCCTATATGTCCCATGTGGAAAGTCCAAGAGGTTTCAGGTTTGGTAGGGTGGGTTGAGGAGGAAGTTGTTAATTAAATGTTTGGTTAGACTTTTGTGCTCTTTCTACACATTGGGAGTTAGTTGCCCCCATGTTTCGAGTAGTTTGATTTAGCTTGGTAAATTTTCTTCCACACATTCCCAACTAACACAAAAGTGTCATCTTCAATTGTTGTGAAATCTACAAGAACATGGGATGCACAAGCCTTTTGTTTACATGACATGTTTTATATTATGTGCTAGAGTCCAATTGTTGTGCATGGCTTTACCCACTTGGTTTTCTCTCATTGCTATGCATGTAAGTGAAGCTAATAACTAACTTTTCTTGTTTTTTCTCCTTTCTTTTCTTTTCCTAAATATAAAAATCTTCTTAGGTGTTGCCCCTTAATCCTAAGAATGATAGCTACGAAGTGACAAAACATATGGAATAAGTTGAGTACATGTTCATAACTTAAGAACGGTCCAGTGATGGGTTTTTAGGACAACAAAAGAGCCCTTCTAGATTTGGTAAGGAAAAAATATGTCAATAAATATAAGAGCAATGACTCTAATGAGATTTTAGACATCATATCCATACATTGTATATGCATATACATATACAGGTAGCTTTGTCTTCGTCGAGTATAATTTGTATGTGGACAACAAATCTGAGTGCATTAGCAAAGACAACTATATTTGAACTATACAAAACTAAGGTTGACTAGATGACACTAACCGGTTTTGAATGAAAAGAGTGGAAAAGGTGGAAGAAGTGTGTCAAAAAATAGTAATTAGTTGAGATCATGTGAAATCACATGAAGTGTTGATTTGACTTTGCTTGCAAGCCGAGATAATATGAAATCATTTATAGTGTTGGTTTGACTTCGCTTGCTTACATATATGAGGTGAGAACAACCATACTCAAGTTAGAGTCCTCATTCGCATATTTATCAAGCACAATTTAACAAAAAAACCAGGTTCCAAGCATAGTAGCAATGCACATAGAAGGAATGGAAACTGGCATTATTGCTATATACTCCCTCCATCCCAAATTATAAGTCATTACAAGAATTTTTGAGAGTCAAATCATCCATTTTAAGTTTGATTAAAATAATATGGTATTGTAATAATATTTATGATGCCAACTAAGTATTATTAGATTCTTCATCAATTATATTTTGATAGTATATGTATTTGATGTCATAATTTTTTATAATTTTTTCTACAATTTTAGTCAAACTTGAGATGATTTGAGTCTCTAAGAATCTTAGAATGACTTATAATTTGAAATAGAGGGAATATGTTATTACATCTTAACTTGCATGGATAGCATGGACATACTACTATTATTCTTGTTTCATACTACATTCTACTATTGTCAATTAGCATATCTACCTTCAACATTCTATTAGGTATTCTAAGTCAATTAGCTCTATGATGATACTACCATAGCATATAACAATCCTATTGTCATTTAGGACGATGTGAATGATCTTAAAAGAATATATGTGGTGTTACCAAATTGAAAAACAACATATTATTCAATAAGGAGAAACTTCTTTGCTCCTACTAAATGATTTATCTAAATATTAAAGACAATGAGTTATATAATCATTTTTTGAAAAAACATCTAAAGATTAAAAATACGTCTAAACACTTTCCCAAATGCTTATTTTGTCCTTAAGAAGCATAAATATATGCAATGCGAAAGTGACATGATTTTGTGAATTTACTATGACATTTTTATGTGGTATACTATATCATCTGTTTTCATGGTGTAAAAGTACTATTTAAACCATAATGGTTTGTACAACAAAAAATTGTAATACATTGTGATAGCAAACGTGAACTTATTGTTTACCTTCAACTGAGGTAATATATCACTATGCATGAGCTTGTTTGCTCAACATAACTAACATAGTATTATCTCTTTTAAATATTATAATTATCTCATTATACAAATACTTAACTATTTGTCTATTTTACCATGTGGTTCTTATTTTTCTTTGTGTCTTATTAGTATGGCATAATTTTTTCCATTGTTATATGTTCATGTCATTTTTTTCCTATATTGGTTACACTATTGTAGGTTCTCTCTTTCCTATGCTAAAGTCCAAACAAATTTGTGAGAAGCAACTTTGTCACTAAAAGATGTCGATACCCATTATATAAGTGTGTATAGTAACTAAATATAATACTATACCTTTATTTTATGTAAAAATATTAAATTATCTTTGTGTGTAGTTCTCTCAAATATAGACTATAAAGGTAAACAAGTTAAAAAACAATAGGTTTAAAATACAATATTTCAAATAAACAAGAAAATGCATGTCTATATTTACTCATAATAACTATACAACTTCGGTATCATCAGCATCATCACCATCACATCTTGTAGTTTTCTTCTATAATCCTTTCGTTGTACCAAATTCTTGTGTTTGAATGGATAAGTGAAGCATTGCACCTTTTCCTAGTTTCATGTAGGTCATAGAATGTGGAGGTCATAGAGGACGGTGGGACGCCATGAAAGTAGAATGCCTATGGTTGTTTTTCAAACCAATATACCAGACAGAAAATACATATAAATCACAATTAAATTCAACATATAATCACATTTATCATGAATTTATATAATTGTGAATCATAAATATATCATAGTTAACAATGATTTGAGACGAGGTAGTAAATAACATGTGAGGGTTAGTAGAAAATTGTTGTCAAGTGTGTGGTAGCACGTAACAACCGATATATCATGCTCTAAGTTCAGTAATATTTAAAAACATAAAACTACACAAAACAAATGTATCTCCCACCATAACAAATAGCCTATGTAACTAAAATTTAAACCATTAGAGTATAATTTTTAAATAAAAGAGCGAAATGAGCAAAAGTTTAAAAACACGGTCAATATAACGACTTGTCAAGTTCTATTTTAGAATTTAGACCCACTACAAATATTGTGAGCTCTACTATGGCCTATAGAATAGAAACATTATATAATTTTCTTGGTTTGAGATCATATGCAATAACATAAATCCTTCTTTTTGTTTATAGCATACTTGATAGGAGAGATAAGAATAACATTCCAGGACTCTTCCTAACCCAGCCCTGTGGCACGGTAGCAAGACCGACGCCATGGTGGCAGGATCCGATGTTCCTATGGACGTATCTTCGCAAGCTCGATGCTAGTTGGGGTTCATTCCTTGTGGACAAGGACTCCTTATTCTAGTCATTGTTATACGAGGCGGGTGGCATTGAAGTGGGGGGAGCCATCAACCTAGTCCATGACATGGTGGCTAGCACCTCTTCTAGGCTGCTTTCATCACCGTGTTATGGGATGGCACCATCGCCCCAATACCGGAGCTCAGCACTGGGGAGGCAGCCTTTGTGGTCCTCCACTAATAAACACAACATCAGCTTGTCCACCTTCTCTATGGCAAAGTGGGTGGAAGGTTTGTTAGAGGAGGGATGGTTAGGTCTAGTGACCACTCGATGACTTTAGACTAGTTCTTAGGCGCGATGTGGTGGGCTCGTGAGAAGGGGTGGAGGCAGCTTGTGTGGGGGTAGCGTGTGTGGGTGTAGTGGTACCACAGACATGACAACCTCTTCAACGAGTGAACAACATGGTTGTAGATCTCTTGTTTGGCTATCTTCAACAACCTAGCGATAACTTGGTAGGACATAGTCCATGTGGACTTACCGGATGAATGCACATGTTTGCGCCTTGTTTTTTTGCAAAACCCGATGAAGGCATATCTTCGTCATTGGTTGGCTTAGAGTTTGGTGGTTGTAAGCTCTTTGGTTGGTCTGGTGCGGCGGTTGAGGCTGCTGCTAGCTTTTGTAGTAGATAACCTACGTTTGGTGTGATAGTAGAGGCTGGTGGAAGCTAGCATCATGTTCATAGGTCACGGACACCTGTGGCTTAGTCGGCATAGAAACATCTTCCCACTAATGGTGGCATGCTACATTGCTTCATTGGCTAGCCTGACATGGCGAGGGCTTGTTTGGCCACATGATTTGGGGGTTGGGATGGGTTGGATGTGGGTGCTTTTAGGTGAAACTTTTGTTTGGTTCTCAGTTGATCTAGCAATGGTGATATTTTGTGGTTCCTTCCTTGTGGACAAGGACGCCTTGTTCCAATTATCAATATATACGAGGCGGGTGGCACTAAAGGGGGGCAAAACATCAACCTACTGCATGACATGGTGGCTGGAACCTCTTCTAGGCTGCCTTCGTCATTGTGCTATGGGACGACACCATCGCCCCACTGTCGGAGCTTAGCACTAGGGAGGCGGCCTTTGTGGTCCTCCACTAGTAAGCACAACATCTGCTCGTCCACCTTCTCTATGGCAAAGTGGGCGGAAGGTTTGTTAGAGGAAGAGTGGTTAGGTCTAGTGACCACTTGATGACTGTAGACTAGTTCATGGGGGCGGTGTGCTGGGCTCGCAAGAAGGCATGGAGGCGGCTTGTGTGGGGGTAGAGTGGGTGGGTGCAGTGGTGCAGTAGACACGATAACCTCTTCAACGAGTAAACAACATGGTTGTCGATCTCTTGTTTGGCGGTCTTCAAGGACCTGGCGATAACTTGGTAGGCTACGGTCCATGTGGACTTTCTAGATGGTTGTCGATGTTTGTGCCTTGTTTCTTTTTGGAAAAACCAGTTGAAGGCATATCTTCGTCGATGGCTTCCTTAGAGTTTCAATAGTGGTGGTTGCAAGCTCTTTAGTTGGTCTGGTGTAGCGGCGGAGGCGACTGCATCTTCCCACTAACGATGGCATGTTGCATTGATTCATTGGCTAGCCTTGCATGGAGAGGGCTTGTTTTGCCACATGATTTTGGGGTTGGGATGGGTTGGATGTGGGCGCTTTTAGGTGAAAATCTTGTTTGGTTCTCAGTTGATCCAGCAATGCTGATATTTTGGGGTTCCTTCCTTATGGACAAGGATGCCTTGTTCCAATCATTGTTATACGAGGCAGGTGATATTAAAGGGGGTCAAGACATCAACCTAATCCACAACATGGTGGCTGACACCTCTTCTAGGTTGCGTTCATCACCGTGCTATGGGACGCCACCATCGTCCCATTGCCAGAGCTCGGCACTAGGGAGGCAGCTTTTGTGGTCCTCCACTAGTAAGCACAACATCGACTCGTCCACCTCCTCTATGGCATAGTGGGAGAAAGGTACGTTGGAAGACAGGTGGTTAGGCTAGTAACATAACCACTTGCTGACTGTAGACTGGTTCTTAGGGGCGGTGTGGTGGGCTCTCAAGAAGACGTGGAGGCGGCTTGTTTGGGGTAGCATGGGTGGGTGTTGTGGTGTAGTAGACACAAAAACCTCCACAACGAGTGAAAAACATGGCTTTTGATCTCTTGTTTGGCGATCTTCAAGGACCTAGCGATAACTTGGTAGGCTATGGTCCATGTGGACTTGCTAGATGGTTGCCCATTTTTGCGCATTGTTTCTTTTTTGCAAAACTAGTCGAAGGCACATCTTCGTCGCTGGCTTCCTTAGAGTTTCAACAGTGGTGGTTGCAAGCTCTTTGGATGGTCTAGTGCAGTCACCGAGGCGACTGCTAGCTTTTGTAGTAGATAACCTGTGTTTGGTATGATAGTAGAGGCGGGTGGAAGCTAGCGTCATGTCCAGAGGTCACAAATGCCTATCTTATTTGACGTAGCGACATCTTCCCACTAACAATGGCATGTTGCATTGATTCATTGGCTAGCCTCACATGGAGAGGGCTTGTTTAGCCACATGATTTGTGGGTTGGGCTAGGTTGGATGTGGGCGCTTTTAGGTGAAAATCTTTTTTGGTTCTTAGTTGATCCAACAATGGTGATATTTTGGGGTTCCTCCTTATGGACAAGGATGCCTTGTTCCAATCATTGTTATATGAGGCGGGTGACATCGAAGGGGGGCAAGTCATCAACCTAGTCCACAACATGGTGGCTGACACCTCTTCTATGTTGCGTTCATCACCATGCTATGGGACGACACCGTTGCCCCACTGCCGGAGCTCAGCACTAGGGAGGTGGTTTTGTGGTCCTCCACTAGTAAGCACAACATCGGCTCATCCACCTTCTCTATGGCAAAGTGGGAGAAAGGTGTGTTGGAAGACAGGTGGTTAGGCTAGTAACATAACCACTTGCTGACTTTAGACTAGTTCTTAGGGGCGGTGTGGTGGGCTCGCAAGAAGGCGTGGAGACGGCTTGTATGGGGTAGCATGGGTGGGTGCGACGGTGTAGTAGACATGAAAACCTCCACAACGAGTGAACAACATTGTTGTCAATCTCTTGTTTGGCAATCTTCAAGGACCTAGCGATAACTTGGTAGGCTACTATCCATGCAGACTTGCCAGATGGTTGCACATGTTTGCGCCTAGTTTTTTTTGCAAAACCAGTTGAAGGCAGATCTTTATCGTTGACTGCCTTAGAGTTTCAACATTGGTGGTTGCAAGTTCTTTGGTTGGTCTAGTGCGAAGGTGGAGGTGCCTGCTAGCTTTTGTAGTAGATAACCTGTGTTTGGTGTGATAGTAGACGTTGGTGTAAGCTAGCGTCATGTTCACAAGTCATGAACGCATGTGGCTTTGTCAGCGTAGGAGCAGCTTCCCACTAATGGTGGCATTACTTCATTAGCTAGCCTCACATGGCGAGGGCTTGTTTGGCCACATTATTTAGGGGTTGGGCTTGGTTGGATATGGGTGCTTTTAGTTGAAAATCTTGTTTGGTTCTTAGTTGATCCAGTAATGGTGATATTTTGTGTGTTATGCTGCTCATTGAAACATTGTCATGATGTCCTACACCTCCTGTGTTTCTCTTGGTTGGAAAACATAATACTAATCTTGCAGTTGACAATGCCATCAAGGATCAAGGTATGCCAATAATAAGAGCATCTAAAGCAAGACCCTTTTAAATCAAAGCCTCTACTTTTGATTCAAGAGATCCCTTATATTTTTAGAGTCATGTGTTTTTTTACATCTACTTCAACAAGAGCTCTCAAGTCAGGATCTTCAAATCCATTTCAATAGACATTATGTATATGACTTGTCACCCACCGTAGTTCTAAGCGATTGTGCTATAAATGATGCATGAGAGCCTAAAGTGGGAGGAGCATGCCATGGCAAGAGGTAGGCGAGTGGAAGGGCTTGCCCCGAAAGGCGGTTGCAAGGGAGAAGTCGAGGCTAGGAGGAGGCTCATCAAGGAGAGTGTCGGGTACGAAGGTAAGGGGTACCCTAAACCCTTCGATAAATTAACGCTAAACATAGCAACTATTTTTAAGGCAGGGACCAGCCCACTGCTCAGTAAGGCATGGCCCATCGCTCGAGGGCCCCCTCTACACCAGCTGTGACGATAAATGACGGACCGAGGGGGCGAGCGAACGACCCCCCGTCTCCCACCTCGACGCCGAATGACGGACCGAGGGGGCGAGCGAACGACCCCCCGGCTCCCACCTCGACGCCGAATGACGGACGAGGGGCCGAGCGAACGACCCCCCGGCCCCCACCTCGACGTCAAGAGACGGACCGAGGGTCGGACGAACGATCCCCGAGCTCCCACCTCGACGTCAAGAGACGGACCGAGGGTCGGACGAACGATCCCCGGGCTCCTACCTCGACGATAAATGACGGACCGAGGGGGCGAGCGAACGACCCCCCGGCCCACCTCGACGATAAATGACGGACCGAGGGGGCGAACGAACGACCCCTCGGCTCCCACCTCGACCTCTCCGACCCCGTCGGTGCTCCGACCTCTACCTCGACCCGGGGCCGAACGGACGACCCCGGTGAGAGGCTCGATTAACCCAACTGCTCCCGGCATGGGTTAAAGTGAAACCACCTAACGACATGGGCGCCCGCGTCCGCTGTCAAATCCACCAACTCCCCGTCAACTCCCCGATTCCTGCCAACTGTGCCGCCACTGTCCCCACTACGCGAGTACGGACTCCAGCAGTACCCCTCGGAAAGTGAACAGTGCGACCCTCGACGACGAATTCGGGAATGCGACAGAGCCACGCAGGGCTCGACCCCTCCCTCGACCGGGGGGCTTGACCCCTCTCTCCAACAACTCCAGTATGGGAGTCATCCTATCCGCCCCGTCCCGCTTCAGCCGTGGGATTCGTGCCCGCCTGCGGACGCTGTGCTGCGGCGACTTCTACTGCCGCCACGACCGGGGGCGCCAGAAGGACGGGAAGGCCGTGCCGCCACAGTGCTCAACGTCTCTCCGCCAACACTGTGCCTCGGACACGCTGCCCATACTTCCACAGTTAGGACCCTGTACCCTCGGATCTCCCCTTGGTCTATAAAAGGGGACGCCGAGGTAGAGAAAAGAGGATCTTGGGGATTCGGACGATTGAATCACTCATCAGACTTCAGCTTTGACCTCCACACTCTACACACCCCGCCACTCGATCGACCCCTCGGGTGGCAAACCCTGTGTAACACAGCTTGTACCCCCCCTGTACGAGCACACTTTGGGTGCGAGATAATACAAGTCATCCTCCCCGCTGGACGTAGGGCCTTCTTTGCCCGAACCAGGATAAATCTTGTGTCCATCTTGCATCACGTCTGAGGGAGGGAGCACGCGATATACAAATTTACTCGTTGGTGGTCTTGACCCCCGGGTCATAACACGACAGAGAGCATTTGATATGGGAAGGGGCTTGTAGATAGAAGAGTCGAGGGGCAGACCTCACCAGAGAGAGACGCATGCACAGGGGAGTGGTGCTCGAGGAAGAGCGTTGTCAGTGAGAGAGATTGTCATAGAGGGGACCAACCGTTGGAGATTTTCGCCACAGGGAAAGGAGCCACGTTAGAAGGGGTAGTTGCACTATAGACATAGGCCTTATCAGAGGAGGGCCTCATCGAGCAAGCAAAGGAGGCAAATGGGAAGGCGCTATTCCGCTAGCATGCGAAAAGGGAAATGATCGAAACCATCATAGACAGAGGCCTTATCAGAGGAGGGCCTCATCAAGCAAGCAAAGGAGGCGAATGGGAAGGCGCTATTCCGCTAGCATGCGAAAAGGGAAATGATCGAAACCATCATTTGAGGGCCTAAAGCAGGATCTCTAGGAATGAAAGTTGAGGGGAAAATGTGACGGGCCTTTCATTTTTAGACCACAGTAGGGGCTCTGTTGGAACTTTTTTCCTAGCTCTAGCCCTCAAATTTTATGTTGAGGGCTTAAGTAGGGGCCTGCTCTAATGAGTTAGCTATCTTTGTTGGATAAGATTGGTCTAGACTTATTCAACTAAATCAAATAGATTCCAATGCCCACATTGAGATGCTAGGTGCAGGGGTGGATCCAAAGGGGGGTTGGTGTGGCTCTAGACCCCATACAACTAGTGTATCAACGAAAATATAGAGAGATTAAGCGAGAAGAAGAGTGAAAAGATTAGAGGAAGAAGAGATCAGCCCTTCAATTTTGTTCTCCGTCCGCCAGTGGCTAGGTGGCAATGAATTAGTAAATTGATCACCTCAACTTAGTAGGTTTCTACTATGTACACCTAATGGGTTAAAAAAGGTGGAAGGAGAGCCACATATTCGCATGTGAGTTGTGGCATGGTCTCGGACTCCTATATGTCCAGGTTTGCTACCGAGGCGACGAGCTCCTAAGATGCATCTAGGAGGGTGGTGAGAGATTAAGGAACGAAAAAGGGCATACGGGTAGTTTAACCGACACTATGATGGAGAAGAATATAATTAATTACCGAGTCTTAGATTCCTACAATGGGAGTTAGGGATAGCGTACATAAGGGACAAAAAGAGGCGATAACCTAATCTACATATGTACCTAATATAATATTAGAGCTAAAATTTTATTCTATTTTTTTGTCCACCTCCCTCTAACTACATGTATAGTGGAGAGTCAAAATTATGACTTCTACTTATATAAGTCAAAACAACTCGTGTTTAACCTAATCTACATATGTATTCGATTTTAATAAATATTGGGTTACACCCTTTGTATCTCATATGTGATTTGGATTCATAATCCACGTTCATATATACAAGTTAGAACAACTCGCATCTATCGATAATACGAAGTCCATTCCAATATATTGAATTCTGTGCTACGCATGGACACATTTGTCAATACTACCTCAAAAGGTTTCTGATACAAAAGAAGAAGAAGAAGAAAGAAGAAGAAGAAGAAGAAGAAGAAGAAGAAGAAGAAGAAGATATGGTTTAGGCCATGTTTAGTTCCATCAGAATCCAAAATCTCAACTATTTTGGATTTCAAAATTCAGAATACAAAATATTTCAGTGGACTGTTTAGTTCCAACCAAAGTTTGACTTATTTTGGATTTCAATGATGAGAATTATAAGGATGACACGTGAACTAATGTAAAGTTTGGTTTATTTTGACCTCTTAAGTCCAAAATCTAAAATGGAGAATGAACCATTTTTTACTAAAAATTTTAGGTGATGTTTAATTCTGTTTTGCAAAATAACAAGGCAAAACTCAAAATATTTTGAATTTCATGGGAAATTAAACAGGGTTTTACTTAAAAATATGCTGGAATTAGTAAGTAGTAGACAGTAGTACTACTACTATGTTGCCTGAAATATAACTACCGAAAGCTTATACGGTTTATACTACTACTATGTTGCCTGCAGTAGCTTTTAATAAGATAACGTGTAAACGAATCCCTTCCGTTTAAGGAATATGGATTGGATTAGCATCTGGGAGCAGGAAGGTGGCACTCACTCAGGGAAAAGATTAAGTCAAAGCCAGTCAGTACAACAAAAAAAATCTCTTCATCCCCAGCCCAACTTTCCGTACTTGCTCTTTCCGTACTGCTTAGTGACGACGGCGGAACTGAAATTCCTCTCTCCGACATCAGCAATCAGTAATAATAATAAAACGAAACAAAACAAAAAAAAAAGTCGGAGGAGAGGAGCGCGCCGGGTGTCAACTGCTGACGGGCGCGCGCTCTCTGGAAGTCTCGAGCGAAGCGAGAGCCCAGTTCAATCCGCACGGAAAGCACGTGCGCATGGCGAGAGGGGACAGGGCTGGGCTGGCTCGCTTCTGTTGGCCGCTATTATTTCTGGCTTCTCAAGGGCGAAGGCAGAGCAGAGCACACCCGGCCGGCCGGCCGGCCGGAGCCCGGAGCTGTAGCAGGCCTAAGGGCAAGATCCGGGAGCACAGAGGTGGACGACGAACGCACAGGGACAGACCGGGGTCATGCTCATGCAAGGTGCCGGGGTGCAACTCGGGGGGGACGGGACAGTCGTCTGGAGCTAGCACATGGCGAGGCGGCGGCCGGCCGGCTCGCGGCGGGACAACGGGATCGAGGGCGACGAACTGCAGCTCGAGTCGATCTGCCCTTGCTTATAGTAGCTTTACTATTACTATTACTAATCGGCCGGATGAGCAGCTAGCGAGGCCGGGAGGGGGGAATTGAAATTAATTAATAAAATTACCTGGCGGAGGCGTACTCGTAGAGCTTGCCGGCGGGGGAGAAGACGAGGAGGGAGACCTCGGCGTCGCAGAGGAGTGAGAGCTCGAAGGCCTTCTTGAACAGCCCCGCGCGGCGCTTGGAGAAGCGCACCTGCCGGCTCACCCGGTCCTCGATCCGCCGCAGCTCCACGCGGCCGCGCCGCGCCATCGCCTTCCTGTCGGGTCCAATCCGAGCCGCCAGTGCACGGCCTGGGAACGAAGCAGAGGGGAGCGGTCGCTGTAGGAGTGGAGACTGCGGCCTGCGCTCCGCGAGGGAG
The DNA here is from genome assembly GCA_022036555.1 of Microstegium vimineum. Taxonomy (NCBI): domain Eukaryota; kingdom Viridiplantae; phylum Streptophyta; class Magnoliopsida; order Poales; family Poaceae; genus Microstegium; species Microstegium vimineum. The sequence continues at coordinate 15,782,043 of CM039134.1, read as the reverse complement.
TTGGGGACGGGGAGGTCGGGGAGGGATGGGGCCCGGCGGTCGGTGACGGTGGGGAATCACAAGGGGGAGCGGGGGGACACCATGTTTGTTTGTGGCACGCCGGTCTCGTGGTAAATTTCCAGATTGGGAAAACGCGGCGCGGAGCAGGTTTTTCTAACCGTTTTGGAACTGGGAACTGGTGGCGGACGGTTTGCCGGTTACTGTCGGTACCGAACGGTTTGAATATTGAATTCAAACGTTGTAGTTTAAACGGTTTGCGACCGGTAACCGGTCGGTTAGGGCCGGTAACCGTCCGGTCTGGTCAGTAACCGTCCCAAACCGTCGGTTCCTCTTTTTTTTCCTTGAAAAAATCTATTTTTTTGTATGACCTTTGCACATAATGATGTAAATAGAACACACAATGCAGGGGAAAATAGTATGACACAAATGGACAACGCATCGAAATATCATAGTGATGCACTAGTCACAAATTCACGACGGAAATAACTTAGTTTACCGTTGCAACAACAAATCGTCCATGGAAATACCTTGTGTCGTAGACATGCAAACATCATGATCACTGGCGTAAAATATAAGGGAAGATCCCGTTTCGGCACGCCTCCTCATACTCCACGGTGGACATTAGAGCGATACCGCGCGTCTGGAGCTGAGCCTTGTAGTCTATCCATGATTGGCCCGTCCAATGAGTTGTGGTCTCCCATTCCTACACTAACATGTTGTAGAAATCCGGGTCTTGCTATTCGTAGACCCATCTAGTGGTCGGCTGCGTGCTGATGTCAGGAACGGGGTAGGTATAACCACCACCGTACGATGTATCACTGTATGAGGAAGAGTAGTACTGTGGCGTGCCGTAGCAGTCCGTCGGGTCGTAAGCTCTCCTCTGCGATTCCGGCTGCCCATGGTCGCGGTCCTGAGTAGCATGTGTGAAGTCCGTCTCGCCTGCAGCCGACCATAATTAGTACTAGTCAATAGTCATAGACAGGAAAAAATATGTGTACCAATTGATACCTGTGAAACGAAGTCCACCAGCATCACCACCACCACCAACAGCACTACCACCAGCAGCTCCAGGGTCATCGTCACCACTATGACCGTCTCCACTGTCATTTGCTGAGCTGCTGTCATCGGACTCCTGGTACGGTGAACTTTCCTCACCCTCCTCGTCATCATCTGTCGAAACATCGTTGGTGACAGGTTGTTGCACTTGCTTTCCCTTTCGTTTCTGGCGTTTGGGGTCCTCCTGCCTAGGTCCCGTCTGGTATTTCCTTTTGCCAAGATGCGTGTCACCCACATGTCTACGGGTCTAATCACTGATGGGTCCAACATCGTCGGGGTCCACTTGATCTCTGTCACCACAAAGAATGAATCATATTATTAAAAGTATGGTTCGTTAGTGGCTAACATAGTACATCAACGTACCTCACAATACGGGACGGAAGAGGGATGTCCGTTTCTTCATCTTCTTCGTCGAGAACTGGAGCCTTGTTGGATCTACCATACTCCATCCAGTCTCGAACCGGATTATCCCTATCGTAAAAGGATATCTGCGTGAACTGGTCATTGAAGTCTTCTTCCTCACGCCTAGGTGGTACGAAGGCATCCGCAAGTCGCAGGCGAAGGTTATAGTTCACATACACTAGCTTGTTTAGTTTTTTATGGCACAAGCGATTACGAACCTTCATGTGCAATAAGGAAAATGTACTCCAGTTGCGCTCGCATCCACTGGAGGATACACATTGTGCAACAAGCCTCAATGCAAGTTTTTGCAGATTTGGAGTGTGCCTGCCGAACAACAACCACCACGACGCTGCAAGTGGAACCCATTATGTTAGGTATGTGTTCTAAAAGACAAAAAAAGGAGTTTAAAAGTACTCTTATATGGGGATGTATTGGGGTCGATGGCCATTTTCATGGCCAGCTCAGTGCCAAACTCCCCAAGGTGTTGACGGAATTTTTCTGCCTCCTATAATGCCAAGACGGCGGTATGCACATCCGTCATTTTCCCAAATGCTTCCTTGAGGCCACCAAACATTTGCGGATTTGGATTGTAACGATATGCAAGCCTTGGGTTCAGGACAGCAACTGCAACATATGATGCACGACAAATTAGCATATGGTACATACTCAATATGTAGAGATTGCTATTTAAACAATGGTTGTGATCTCACCTGGGCCCACATACGTGCCATAGTACACGTCCACAATCCTTTCATCCATGATATCCTTGTACTCATGCCATGTTTGGAGATTTGTTCGAAAGAAGGTCTCCATCTTCCTTTTGCACTCTTGGAAGTGGTACACTAATTCACACATGTTAGGTCGCTTATCTTGATCAGCGAACTGAAGGAACCTGTAAATTGGTGCCACTGAATCGATGATGTATTTAAGTCCTTCCCACCACTGTATACTAGACAATCTTGCGTGAGCATAATGTCCTTCCTTTGATTGTCCCCACCTACTATGCAAGAACTCGGGAGATCCCATCCACTGCATAAAATGATCACGCTTCCGATGGAAGTTGTCCATGAACATGTAGTTGGTCCCAAACCTAGTGGCATTCCATTTGACCAACTCACCACCAATGGCTTCCCTCATCATTGCATTCAACTGGCCATGGTTGTGCAGCCAAGTTGAAATGCGCTTGCATACAGAGATCATACCTGCATGCTCCGGCCTTGCACCAATGTCCTTCAGCATCAAGTTGATGGTGTGTGCAAGGCAAGGTGTCCAAACAATATGCTCATACTCCTCGTTCAATCTCTGGCATGCTTTCTTGAAGTTGGAGCCGTTGTCCGTGACGATATGCACGATATGCTCAGCACCTATCTCCTCAACCACCTTGCGAATCAGCTGCACAAGTAGGCACAACATTTAGTGGAACCGGAGAAAACATAGTGCATGTGAACTGGCACAATATTTTGGACGTACCCCCAACAAATAAGATAAATCTTGGCTTCTGCCAGTCGCATCAACTGACTTGTGGAACCACATGGCGCCATTGCAATAGATCAAAAAATTGATGACATTCATTCTTGTCGGGCCCGTCCACGAATCACACATCAACGTGACCCCAAACATGGGTCACTCCTCCTGAAACTTTGCGTACCGGCTCTGCAAGTCCGCCTTGTTCTGATCGAGGTACTTCTCATCTATATCCCTTCCACTGGGTGACGCGATGCCTTCATCTGCAATCGTAAGCGAATCATGAGAATAGAGAAATATACGTAATGACATAGCTCTCTAAGTATATGTACTTACCCCACTTCTGCGTCTCCCTGACCGCACTAACAAAGTACGGATTGTCCGTCTGTCTCCCGGGGATTCCTACAATATGGAAAAACTTTCCCCAAGCTTTCCCAAGTGCATCCTTCGCGTTCCTTCCCCTCTGCGTCCATGACCCTGTATCAATCCTTGTCTGCTTCAGTCCACCACTCGTACCGGCTGCCAAGTTGTAGTCCTCCACCGCCGCAGGGGTCTGCCTCTGTGAACCAGACCTCCGAAACATCCTCTGCAAAGGATTGCCCCCTGCGAAGCAGTACCACTACCACTGCCACCTCCACGCTCGTAAGCGCCTCCTCTCCGCTGCACCCCCTCTTGGTACTCATATTCTGCTCTGGACTGATTAATGGTTGTCTGCATCTGAGCCTCGTATTCGTCATCGTCAAGGGGATGGTTGCCCTCCGCTGCAGCAGCCTCTCGTGCAACCCTCTGCCGAGAGCGGTCACTAGCTGCCTGCCTAGTTCTGTCGATGTCTCGCTGAAAGTACTCCCGGACTTCTTTGTGCACCTTGCTGCAGTGGATCACCTCCGTCCCGCGCGCAGCCAAATGCTGCTTCAATCGGGAAGCACCATCCCCTGCTTTTTGTGTATGGCAGTAATTGCATCTCTAACCGGGAGCAAGATTCTCACCATGCTCCCATACCACGTCTTTAGACATTGTCTTCCTGCACAAATGGACAACACAAACAAATCGAACACATGCATCAAATCATACCGCAAATAAACCTAAATCCTACCTAAATCCTAAATCCTATATCAAAAAAAATCCTAAATCCTAAATCCTACATACATCCTAAAGCAAATCCAACCGCAAATCCTAAATCCTAAACCAAATAAACCTAACTTCTATATACATTCTAAATGAAATCCTACCTAAATCCTACAATAAATATTTTCTACATCATATACTCCATCGATCGTACATCCTAGAGCTTGTTCTAACTAAATCCTACAACTAAAACAACTACAAATGCAAGGAGATGAAAAAACAAAAAAAAAGCTTACCTTCGTATCGCCGGACGGTAACCGTGCGCCCGGTCGGTTACCGCTCGGGGCGGTGGATCTGGCGACGGGGGCGGTTACCGACCCGTTCCGTCGGTAACCGCCGGCTGCAGGACGGTTACCGCCTCGCGGCGGCGGAGCACGCGGCACACGGGCGGAATGGGGCAGGGCGCGGGCGGATAGGGTTGTGGGAGCCGACAGCCCCCCCCCCCCACGCCCTCTGCCTGCCTTGTATGAGGCGCCTGAACGAAATGGGCCGCATGGGTCCTTAACGGGCCGGCCGGTTTTTTTCTTTTTTCTTTTTTTTTCAAACTTGTACACGTCAAAATAAATAGCAACGAACTTCAATTTAAAAAATTTGTACACCATTCGACTCTATAAATCATGAACTATTTTTAGAAATTTTTTTAACATTTTTCATTTTTTGAAATTTGAATTCAAACCGGTACCAAAACCGAAGCGGTGGTGGGCGGTTGGGCCGGTTACCGCGGTAACCGACCGGTTACTGGCCGGTTTCGTAAACCCTGGCGCGGAGGCGGTTTAGCACTTTGGCTGGCTGGCTGGCTGGCTGAGGGGCGGGCTGTGGGCTGGGCCGCTCAGGTGGACGGGGGGCAGGTGTGCGACATGCCACCGCGGCCCCACTCGTGCGTGGGCCCCGCGGCTGTCCACACGGCACTCTGGCAGCGGCACTCGCAACCCACGGCTAGGAGGGGCAGCAGGCAGGTCGCCGGAGACGTCGTCGCCTTACGTCCACGTCCACCACGGTCCGCGCTTGGCCGGCGCAAATATCTCGCGCGCCCATGGCGGTGCAAATGCAAAGCAAAGCAGCTCCGCGGATAAGGACCATCTCAGTCTCATCACGGTCGATCTCGAGATCCTCGCATTGCGGCCGGATAGATTACCACTGTGCACAGTACATGCTACAGTACATGGGATCAGCGGCCCACCCTGCAGAAATGCAGTACAGCTGTTTCTGTTTGCCCACAGATACTACAGGTGAAACCGTGCAAGTTCTGAACCTTTGGCAGTACGTGGCACATTTCTTTTGCGTCAGCGTGGAAGCACCTCTGCCACTCATTCCTTCTTAGTACATGACAGGGCACCGATGGTTAAAAAAATAAATAAAGAGAGTCAGTCTACTACTGGTGTGCTTGTTTCCATTAAATTTGGATTCTCCTCTTTTCGTCCAAGATTACAAGTTCTTCTAAAATATTGAAAGATAAAAGCTTTTTAAGTTTAATCAAGATTGTAGAAAAATATATTAATATTTATAACATCAAATAGCAATATTATAAAAATGTAGTTAATGCATAATTTAATGATACTTAGTTGATATTATAAATATTATTATTTTATCATATAAATTTAGTTAAACATGAAATATTTTAATTCTTCGAGATTTTTGGAATGACTTATAATTTGGAATGGACAGATGACAATAAATGAAAATACCTACCCAAACCTTTAGATTATTTCTCGATTATTAATTTATTTAGAAAATTAAATTAATGAAAAATATTTTAATTATAGAAAAATAAATTAATGAAAAATAAATGTATAGGTTTAATTAAAATTTTAGAAAATTATTATAAGTATTTTATGATATCAAATAGTTATATTATAAAAAAAATTAATGAAAGTTTTAATGGTACTTAGTTGGTATCGTTACTATTTTATTATATAATAAATTTGATTAAACTTGAGATATTTTGACTATTCAAAATTATTAAAATAACTTATAATTTAAAATAGAGTGAGTATATTAGAATAAAAAAAATCCTACACAAACGTCTAGATATATATGCCATGCAAAAGTTTGTAAATATACCTCCCTTGATTGAGCCATAGGTGGCCACGGCCCCCCTTCCCACTGAGATTTTTTCTAAAGACACAACAAAAGTGTTTAGCCCACAGATAAGTAAGTCCAAGAGGGAACCAGCAATGAGTCACAGAACCCAAGAACTCGCAGTGGTAGTGATGTTGGGAGCCCTCGACGTTCCTCAAGGTTGATTTCTGAATTGTGATCTATCCATCACCATCGGCTAGATAGGGTTGTGGCCTCTATGCTTTCTCCTGCTGTCCTGCACCCATGGGCATTCGTTCTCTGTGCTATCAGACTTCCGTGGCCCCGCACTCTCTGGGTGTCAGGCCAATGATTCTACACATAGGGTAGTTGGTTTGCTGCTTGCTACTTCGAGTTTTGGATGGAGGAGCACGACGGCATATAGATAGCTTGCTATTGTTTGCTCGAGCAGGAGAAAAGAACAAAGAGGAGGGGGATTCAGCTAGCTGCAGCTCCTTAAAATGGGAAGAGAAGAGAAAGTAGGGATATGGATTAGGTTGGTTGCGCTGATACTCGATGGAGAGAGAGATATGGCAGGTTTTAGATTTTCGAAATTTGCCCCCCTGTATTTTGCCTTACGCTCCGCCACTGATTGTTGCCATAGGTTAGCGGTTAGCCACATTTGCTGTCAAGTGAGAGTGGAAACGGACATTTTAACCTTCACTAGTAAATGGCTTTACTGACTTAATGAAGATAGTGTTTCGTAAGAATTGTTAGAATATTAGGCAATTTTTATGTTATTTTAATTCCATAAATTAACATAATGATGATAATATATAAAAAATTATTTAAAAGTGAGATCATGACATCAATCATGTTCATAGTAACATGAAACATGTGGATGTCCAAAACATGTGAACATAATATATGTGACATAACAATAAAACAAAACATATATCTCATAACGACAGCGAACAGACTGCATATGAAACGACGATACAGAACTACTCAAACGTAAACACAGAGGCATATGAAACAACATAACACTAATACTGAAACAGATATGCAGAACACGAAACTAGTAGGAACAGAGAGCAGACAGATTACGAAACAACAGAACAGAGCATGTGAAACAGACTCGCTACAACTGATGAAACAACATGAATGAACTACTTAAACAAACAGGAACTGTACGACAGAAAACAGAGACATGACAAGAAGAACATACCCTCCCATCCGCGCAGCATCCAATGAATCAGAACCTTGACCAGCCTCGATGGTCATGAGGTAGAGGACGAAGGTGTACAGTCCACCGGGAAGAAGACGACGACGACGATCACCGGGAGGAAGAAGGCAGTGGCGTCACCTCCGGGAAGAAGACGATCGGAGGCAGCGGCGGCTCCGGGAAGAAGACCACGACGACGACGGCAGCAACCTACTGGAAGAAGACGACGTCGGCTGTAGCAGTAGCGTCTCCTCCGGGAAGAAGATGACGGACGGCGACGAACGGCGGCGGTGTTGGGCAGTCGCGTAGACGCTCCCCAAAAACCTAATTGCCGATCCCCCGTGCAAGGTCTCGAACGACAAGGGCTCCGGAGGCACATGCCCTCTCGCTTCTCTGTGCGCGCAGAGTAACGAGATGGGGAAGACTTCTATGCAGCGGAACTATTTTTTCTGGAAAATAATTTCGGAACCGTGCCGAGTTGGAAGAGGGAGGGAATTTATCTCTCACGTAAGGGAGGCCAAAAGGCCGCGCAAACAGATGGCCGTGCATGGCGGCATGCGGGTGTGGGAGAGGGAGAGTGTGCAGGAATTCAACCATCAAGCAAACAAGGAAACTCCTGTAACTCCCTCCCATTAATGGCTATTAAAAGGTTAATTGTCATGACACGCATCCACACTTGTTTGCCTTCTCAACTTCTCAATTAAAATGGATTAAAATCCACCTTTTAAGTTGAGTCAATGTCTCTTGGACTTTCAATCTGGTACAAGTAATAAAATACACAATTACATACTCATAGAGCTTATTGATTTATTGAATAAATAAATAGGGTTGGCCCATAAATAAATCCAACAATCCCCACTAAGCTCTAGGGTTTGTAACTGTGTAATTTCAGAATCACAATTCTTTGATATACCAGTTTTTCGATGGAGACTGTTAAGTTGAACATCCACCTAGAACAGGAGTTTCACTCAGTCACAACTGAACAATGGACTATGCCTTGAATTGACAGTTTTGTGCGATGTAAGATTCAGTCAAGTCATTTGCTGATACTAGGCTGCAAAAGCACCCTTGCTGTTTTGAAGCATATAAGTCACACTTCAGTGCCTTTCATGAGTATTTAGGAATTACCCAAATTCCATAAACTATGATCAGTAGTCTGACTCATATAGGTGTACTCCTCATCAGATGTTCTATAGGACAACATCTCACCTTTGGAATACATTAAGGTAAATACCATACTGCCTTACAGATAGGAAAGATGTGCATCAGAAATAAGTCAAGAAAGGGATCTTTCCTCTCATCTACTCCTAGCTTGTTTTACCACTCTACTTCACGGGATCTCCGATCACATAGAGCAGGTTACCACCATAGTACATTTCATATGGGTCTCATACCCATTTCTCTCGATGCACCATCTATCACATTTCGTGATAGTCCCTTGGTGAATTGATCTGCCAGATTATTCGACGTATGGACATAGTCCACTGTTATAACTCCGGAGGATTTCAACTTTCTGACAGATTTTAATCTTCTCTTAACATGCCTTGTTGACTTCATGTTATTTCTAGAACTGTTAACCTTTGTAATCACGGTCTGGTTATCACAGTTCATGGAAATAGCCGGAATTGGTTTTTCAACCACCGGTAAATCCAATAGGAAATCACGTAGCCACTCGGCCTCAGCCCCAGCAGTGTCTAACGCTGTGAGTTCTGCTTTCATTGTAGACTTCGTTAAGATAGTCTGTTTGCAAGACTTCTAGGAAACAGCGCCACCTCCAAGCAAGAACACATATCCGCTCGTGGCATAAAGCTCATCAGCATCAGAGATCCAGTTGGCATCACAATAGCCTTCTAGCACTCTCGGGTTCCCAGTATAATGTATACCATATGTCATAGCACCTTTCAGATAGCGCAATACTCTCTCAAGAGCACGCCAATGATCATCTCCCGGCTTTGACACAAACCGGCTTAGCTTGCTCACGACATATGAGATGTCAGGCCTTGTAGCACTAGCAAGGTACATGAGGGAACCAATGATTTGGGAGTAAGTTAATTGATCCCTTGCTATTATTCGATTTTTCCTCAATAGCACACTGGGGTCATAAGGCGTGGGAGCAGGGTCACAGTCACTAAACCCAAAGCGACTTAACACCTTTTCCACATAATGGGACTGTAACAAAGTTACCCCACCATCACCTTCTCTGATAAGCTTGTTGTTCAGAATCACATCAGCTTCTCCCAAATCTTTCATTTCGAAATTGCTCAACAAGAGAGACTTTACTTCCTCAATCACATTGAGATTAGATCTGAAGATCAAGATGTCATCAACATAGAGGCACAGTATAACAGCCTCACCTCCACCATACCAATAATACACACATGAGTCAGACTCATTTACTGCAAAGCCAGCGGCTATGAGAGTATTATCAAACTTTTCATGCCATTTCTTAGGTGCTTGTTTTAGGACATACAATGACTTTAACAACCTGCACACCTTGTTCTCTTGACCATCCGCAATGAACCCGGCAGGCTGATCCATATAGATCTCCTCATCTAACTCTCCATTTAGGAAAGCTGTCTTTACATCCATCTGATGAATGATAAGACCATATGAGGCTGCCACAACAATCAAAGTGCGAATTGTAGTCAATCGAGCCACTGGTGAATAGGTGTCAAAGAAATCTTTACCCTCTTTCTGGGTATATCCTTTGGCCACAAGCCTTGCCTTGTACCTCTCAATAGTACCATCAGGCCTAAACTTTTTCTTAAAGATCTATTTGCAGCCTATAGGTTGACAACCATATGGACGATCAATGACCTCCCATGTTCCATTAGACATAATAGAATCCATTTCACTCCTTACTGCTTCCTTCTATAAGTCAGCATCAGGAGAGGAATATGCCTCTCTAACGGTGGTTGGATTGTCTTCCACTAGGTACACTATAAAGTCATTACCAAAGGATTTTGCAACCCTCGGTCTCTTGCTCTTTCGAGTGACTATAGTGTCATCCTCCTCAGGGATGTGCACATGAGAATCATCAGCATGATCTATAGAAATAGACAGTTCTTGCTCATGGGAAAAATTATAGTCTCATGACTTATTTTACTATGTGTATTTTTTATGGGAAACTCATTTTCAAAAATGTCGCGTCTCTTGATTCCATGATGGTATCAACATATATATCAGGCACATCAGATTTTATAATTAAGAACATATATCCAATGTTGTGAAAGGAATAACTAAGAAATACACAATTAACATTTTTAGGCCCAAGTTTACGCTTCTTGTTGATTGACACATTCACTTTTGCCAAGCATTCCCAAGTGCGCAAATATGAGAGATTTAATCTCCTCTTTTCCCATTCCTCAAATGGTGTGATCTCTTTGTTCTTTGTTGGAACTCTGTTCAGGACATAACACGCTGTCAATATCGCCTCACCCCACCATTCCTTGGATAATCCCGCTGTACTCAACATGGCATTCACCAAGTCTGTTAGAGTGCGGGTTTTCTGTTCGGCAATCCTATTGGATTGTGGTGAGAAAGGCGGTGTTCTCTCATGAACAATACCATGTTCCACGCAAAACTCATCGAACACATTAGAGAAATATTCTCCACCTCGATCGGACCTTAACCGTTTTATTTTTCCTTTCAAGTTGGTTCTCAACTTCAGCTTTATAGGCCTTAAAATAATTAAATGCTTCATCTTTGGTTTTTAATAGATACACATAGCAAAATCTCAAAGAGTCATCTATAAAAGTGAGAAAGTATCTTTTACCACCTTTAGTCAAAATTCCATTCATCTCACACAGATCAGAATGAACAAGTTCTAGAGGTGCCAAATTCCTCGCCTCAGCAGCCTTGTGGGGCATGCGAGGTTGTTTTGATTCCACACAAACATGGCACTTAGACTTTTTGACCAAGTTAAATTTAGGAATTAAATTCAGATTTGCTAATCACATGAGACAGCCAAAACTCGCATGACAGAAGCGTGAATGCCATAAATCCGACTCATCAGAAATATCAACAGAATTTACCATCTTATTACACACATCATGCAGTGATAAGCGGAACAGACCTCCGCAATCATATCCTTTACCCACAAAAGAACCATGTTTCGACACAACACATTTATTTGACTCAAGAACAATTTTATAGCCATCTCGACATAGCATGAAAGCACTAACAAGATTTTTCTTGATGGAGGGAACATGTTGTACGCTCTTCAATGGTGCCGTCTTTCCCGAAGTAAACTTCAGAATGACCGTACCAACACCAAGAACATGAGCACGCGACCCATTTCCCATCAACAAGGCGCCAGACCTCCCGACCTGGTAAGTGGAGAACAAAGAAACATCAGCACACACATGTATATTTGCACCACTGTCCATCCACCACTCTGGTGAATTACATACTGAAAGAACAAATGGTAAAGAATTACCATACCCAGATGTTCCTCCTTCAGTATTAGCAGTAACAACATTAGCTGTTTTCTTCTCTTGTTTGAACTTGTGATCTGGGCACTCACTTGCCCAGTGTTGTTCACTGCCACACACAGAGCAGTCTCCATTCCTCTTGTTCGTGTTGTTGTTCTTCTTTTTAAACTGTGTTGTTTGAACAGGTTTTGGGGTGTTCTCTTGCTTGTTTTTGTTTTTATTCTTTTTATTGAACTTGAAAAAATTGGAGTTTCTCTTTTGCACAACATTTGCAGTAGAGTTCTCAACAACTTTTCCATTGTCCTTTGCTCTAGCTCTCTCCTCAACATCAAGAGTATCAATGAGCTCTTCCACATTGAACTCTTGTCTCTTATGTTTGAGGAAGGTGCCAAAGTCCTTCCAAGAAGGTGGTAACTTGACGATGTTCCTTTGCTAGTGCCTAAAACTCATGAGCCTGTTCCACTACCGATCGGTTATCAACCATCGTGTAGTCATACAGCTGCTCCATGAGGTACAGCTCGCTACCAGCATCAGTAACTCCAAATTTTCCAACAAGTGCATCCCACAGCTCTTTCCCCGTGGAAAGTATGATATAGCTTTTCTAGAATTTTACATCAAGTGCGCTAATCACTGCACCTCGAAAGAGGTTGTCATCAGCCTTAAATCTAGCCTCATCCGCAGGAGAAAGATTAGCAGGCTTGCCCTCAGCGGCATAAAAACATGACATTGCAGTGAGCCAATATTCTATCTTAGCTTTCCATATCAAGAAGTTTTTACCATCAAACGGATCAGGCTTTAAAATGGCAGCAAAACCTCTGACAGAAAAATGCCTATAATTAGGTTTTTGGATTGTTAGAATATTAGTCAATTTCCATGTCATTTTAATTCCATAAATTAACATAACGATGATGACATATAAAAGATTATTTAAAAGTGAGATCATGACATCAACCATGTTCATAGTAACATGAAACATGTGGATGTCCGAAACATGTGAACATGATATATGTGACATAACAATAAAACAAAACATATATCTCATAACGACAGCGAACAGACTGCATATGAAACGACGATACAGAACTACTGAAACGTAAACACAGAGGCATATGAAACAGCATAACACTAATACTGAAAATAATATGCAGAACACGAAACTAGCAGGAACAGAGAGCAGACAGATTACGAAACAACAGAACAGAGCATGTGAAACAGACTCGTTACAACTGATGAAACAACATGAATGAACTACTGAAACAAACAGGAACTGTACGACGGAAAACAGAGACATGACAAGAAGAACATACCCTCCCATCCGCGCAGCATCCGATGAACCAGAACCTTGACCAACCTCGATGGTCATGACGTAGAGGACGAAGGTGTACAGTCCACCGGGAAGAAGACGACGACGATCACCGGGAGGAAGACGACAGTGGCGTCACCTCCGGGAAGAAGACGATCGACGGCAGCGGCGGCTCCGGGAAGAAGCCACGACGACGGCGGCAGCAACCTCCTGGAAAAAGACGACGTCGGCTGCAGCAGTAGCGTCTCCTCCTGGAAGAAGATGACGAACGGCGACGAACGGCGGCGGTGTTGGGCAGTCGCGTAGACGCTCCCCAAAAACCTAATTGCCGATCCCCCGTGTAAGGTCTCGAACGGCAAGTGCTCCAGAGGCACCTGCCCTCTCGCTTCTCTATGCGCACAAAGTTACGAGATGGAGAAGACTTCTATGCAGCGGAATTGTTTTTTCTGGAAAATAATTTCGGAACCATGCCGAGTTGAAAGAGAGAGGGAATTTATCTCTCACGCAAGGGAGGCCAAAAGGCCGCGCAAGCTGCTGCATGAGGGAGACAGAGATATGGCCGTGCATGGCAGCATGCGGGTGTGGGAGAGGGAGAGTGCGTAGGAATTCAGCCATCAAGCCAAAAAGGAAACTCTTGTAACTCCCTCCCATTAATGGCTATTAAAAGGTTAATTGCCATGACACGCATGCACACTTGCTTGTCTTCTCAATTTCTCAATTAAAATGGATTAAAATCCACCTTTTAAGTTGAGTCAATGTCTCTTGGACTTCCAATCCGGTACAAGTAATAAAATACACAATTACATACTCATAGAGCTTATTGAGTTATTGAATAAATAAATGGAGTTGACCCATAAATAAATCCAACAAGAATTTCTTAGAGAAAAAATACTTGAAAATAATTAAACTTAAGTGAGGCACGATGTAAATCCTGAAGACTCATTTTTTGGTCGGGCCTTATGAAGGCCAAGGATCAATTCCTAGAGTTTTCCACCTTTAACCTTCAGTCAGGTGAACAAACAAGGTTTTGGAAGGATACATGGTTGGAAATACCTTACTTAGAAGATCGGTATCCATCTCTACATAATGTTACAAGAAAGAAGCATATCACGTTTGCACATGTTTTCAGCACTACACCACTTAATATTACTTTTTGTAAAGCATTAGTGGAGGATAAACTACTTAAATGGAATGATTTGGTTGCAAGAGTAGCATTTGTGCAACTCGATGATCAACATGGCTCCATTAAATGGACTCTCACTAGTAGAGGGGTGTTAGCTGTACAATCGATGTATAAGAATTACCTCTAAAAGTTAAGATACTAGGTCCATGCATGTCCATCTCGAGGGTAGTACCAACGCTGACGTGTCCATGCAATTAAAGATTCGCTAGCTAAGAGGAAGTATAATAGTGAGCTGTAAAATGGCTAAATGCTGAGGTGAAGGAGAAAGGAAAGGAGAGAGAAGTAGACTATAAGGCCAGTCTCAATGGAATTTCATCTGCATGCCACCTTGTTAAGCAGGCGAGACCGCGGGGGCAGGGCCTCGCAACTAGAGGCGGGGGCGCCGAGGAAACACGTGTGGAGCCCAAATAAAGGGATTAGACGGAGCTGGCCAAATCAAGCAAGGACAGGCGTCCGACGGCAGGTGGCATGCAGAGAGAGGCCAACAGTGGCAGGATCAACGACAGAGCAGGATTTTATTTACGTTTGAGATCTATCTTTATTTGTTTGGTTCGTACTATAGGGTATGATCTTAACAAAAGACAATATCATAAAGAAAAATTAGAGGGGTGACAAGAAGCGTTGTTTTTTTAACAACAAAACCATCCAACATTTATTTTTCTGAGTGTCATGTATAACACAGTTTATTAGCATCTTAAAAAAGGGACAATTGTATAATTGCCCTTATTTTAACCTCCAACCGCACGTTTGTCCATGTTTTTTTAACTTTGTATGTTTGCCCCTGTTTTTTGAACCTGAAGCTTCGAGTTGACCCTATTCCGTGAAGGAGAGTTAACGATGTTATACATGGTGAAAAGACAGAAATGCTCTCGACATGAATGACCCAAGAAGCGTCGGCCACGTGCGGCGTTGCTGCTTGCCCCCCGCCGCCTGCGCTGTTGTACCTGCTCGTCGCAGCCCTCGTCGTCGAAACGTCGTGTTCGCTCACCGTCCCGCCGGCTGCGCTGCTGGACCTGCCCGCCGCCGCATCGGCTGCTCGCCTGAAGCGCCGCGCCGCACAGCTGGTCGCCTGCGCTCTCACCGAGCCGCACGCACGCCGCCGGCTGGCCCGCGCCCTCGTGTCGCCCGCGCTCGCACCAAGCTGCCCGCGCCGAGCCGCCGCCCGCCCGCCGCTCCCCGCGCCGGCCACGCTCGCGCCGCGACGCCCACGAGCGCCCACGCCGAGCTGCCCGTGCCGCGCCGCCAGCCCCGCGCCCCGCGCTCGGCACCGGCCGCCCGAGCTCGCTCTTGCGCGTTGTGCCCCACGCGCCCTTGGATCCGCCCTCCCGCGCCCCTGGATCCGCCCGTCGGATGCTCCCCTGGAACTCTGTGTGGTCTGGATAAGGGGTAGTATAGTGTTTCTTCATTTTTTCTTTTTCGAAATAATTTTTTTAATATGTTATTTACTAATAGCTCACGGTGTCAAGAAATAGAGGCAAACGTTAACTTCGATTTCGAAAAAGGGGTAAACATGTAAAGTTAAAAAAATAAGAGCAAACGTATAGTTGAAGCTTAAAACAAGAACAGTTATACAATAGACCTTAAAAAAGTAGTGAAAAGTCATAACTACCTTACGGCGCAACGATCTTCTTTGAGGAGCAATGTGAGCAACAAGAGAAAACATTTACATTGTCTCAGTTATAGTATTAAACTATTCGCAGCTTATTCTGGAGGTGTTTGGATCGAGGGTCTAAAGTTTAGACCGTGTCACATCGAACATTTGGATGGTAACTAGAAGAACTAAACATGACCTAATTATAAAACTAATTACACGGGAGTAGACTAATTAGCGAGACAAAACTATTAAGTCTAATCAATTCATCATTAGCAAATGTTTACTGTAGCATCACATTGTCAAAACATTGACTAATTAGACTTAATAGATTCATCTCGCAAATTAGACTCAATCTGTGTAATGGGTTTTATAAGTAGTCTATATTTAATAGACCAAATTAGTGTCTAAATATACGATGTGACGGATCTAAAATTTAGACCCTAGGAAACAAACACCCCAGAACTGTCTCACGTAACACTATTCAGTGAGTTAACTTTTCTACCAGTCGAACAGGGTATCTAGGCTCAGAATTAGCATCCAGCATCACTGTATCAGTAATTATAATTCCATGTACTAAGTTTTAGCTATGGGTAACCTGACGATTCCAGAGAACGCTTCAATTCTACCGGGCGCATCCATGCTTCCCTCGGACCCGGGTCCCGCTGCCATTCCCTTCTCCCGGGTCTGGACCATGGCCGACGCCGTTCCGGTGCGGCGTCCGTCACCTAGGCCCGCTAGGAGCTGGGCCGCTGGCTACAACACAGGAGTGGGCAGGCCGGCAGGCCCAGAGTCTGACGAGGGCTACTATCTCGGCCTCTCAGACCCTAGAAAGGCCTGCAATCTCGGTTTTGCAGTTCGTGGGCCAAAAAACAGGCCTTACCTAGGAAACTTATTCCAATTCAGCCCACTGCAAGGGATCCTTAGCCAACAACTGAGTTTTATTTGTTTGGAATGCGCCCCCTATTAACCTTGCAAATTTAAACATCAAAGTCTGAGCTTTGGAGCTGAAATCTAATGTATCAACTTCTGATGAGATACAAAAGTTTTTCTCTAGTTAAAGTTGCCCAGAAAAGTAGTTAGTCTCGGGACTAGATATAATTTAATAAAAAGGTTATTTTATGATTTCTTGCGAACTGCAGAAGAAAAATGTCATGATATGGGATGCTAGCAAGCCTGCCACCGAGAGTCCGAGCGCTAGGAGGACCTGGAAGCCCAACACACATTACAGCGGCCCAGAGTGGAACACCTGACCAAGCCCCGTTGCATCGCGTGAATGAATGTCTCTACATCTGTAACACGTGAGGATATTAATTAGAGACATTTACCTCTGTGGCCCTGTAAAAAATACATCTTTATTGTATGACCTTTTTTTTTCAAACTTACTTGTATGGCTCTCAAACGAAATTTTCTTCCTTCTATGACCTTCCGTCCGATTCAGGCCTCTAACAGTGTTAAGTGTTGGGTAAAATTACTATTTTACCTCTAGCGAGAAAAATAAGATTTTAATAGAAAAATTATATCCATTTCATACAATTTCGGATGAGGATGGTTTTTATATGAAAATTATAGTTCTCGACCAGATTTACAACTTTTTAGTTTTTAGTTTTTTTAATTTGAACTCACTAAGTTGCTCAAAAAAATTAAACAATATTTTAGCAGGATATCAGTCACATATCAGCACTTATCGGCTTGGAAAATTCATATTTTTCTTACATGGTGTCAATCTGAGATACTTTATATCTGAAAGTTGTAGCTTTCAATGGGATCTATAACTTTGTAGTTGCATGCTTTTTCTTTTGAGATCATTAAGATGCTAAACAAATAATATAAATTTTCAAATACTGTTGAAATATTGTTTATTTTTTGAGCAACTTAACAATCTCAAATTAAAAAAACTCAGAACTAGAAAGTTGTAGATCTCGTCGAGAGCTATAATTTTCATATAAAAATTGTCCTCGTCCGAGGTCGTATGAAATAGATACATTTTTTCTACTAAAATATTATTTTTCTCGCTAGGGGTAAAATGGTAATTTTATCCAACACTTAACATTGTTAGGGGCCTGACTCGGACGGAAGACCATAGAAGAAAGGAAATTTTGTTTGAGGGCAATACAAATAAGTTCGAAAAAAATGCCATACAAGAAAGATGTATTTTTATAGGGCTATACAAGTAAATATCTCTATTAATTTAATTATAAGGGAGGGGAGGAGAGGGGCAAGGCGAGACTTGATTTGGTTGCAATCAAAGAACAGGTCAGCTGCGTCTCGAGAGAGTGCCGAGCATTTGCTCGAGATCGATTACG
Organism: Microstegium vimineum; assembly: GCA_022036555.1. Taxonomy (NCBI): domain Eukaryota; kingdom Viridiplantae; phylum Streptophyta; class Magnoliopsida; order Poales; family Poaceae; genus Microstegium; species Microstegium vimineum. The sequence continues at coordinate 15,763,939 of CM039134.1, read as the reverse complement.
ACTACCATATCCTTGTTAGGCTAACTTTGTATTTGTGTGTGATCCAGTAGTATCACTATATATACATGGCAGCTATATAAACTAGTACTACTACTATGAAAGATATTAGGTACATGGGCGGGCGTGTGTATAAATTAATGCAGTTCCGCGCTTAATTTTAATTTATGTGCCCATCTGAATAGAGGAAGAATGACCACGAGAAAAAACAAGCAGCTTGTTCGCTTGGCTTTTCAGCTGGCTTAAATCCAGTCAGAACAGTGTTTTTCTCTCATAAGAAATCACCCAACAGTGCATAATCTTGCTAGAACAGTACATAATCCTGTCAAACCGAAGCTTGTTTGGATTGCAAGCGGCTCTGCCTTGATGGTTGGCGCGCGATGCGATTATTATGTAGTATAACGAGGTGAGCTTAAACGTACGTAGTGTACGTACTACGTAGTTGATACACAAATAAAGAGATGATTGGGACGCTCTAGATGAGACAAAGCAGCTAGCAAATTGATTGGCCCGGGTTGCGTGAGTGACGTGTTTCACATTCTGCCGCCAGCCCGCCACATCAACAAATGAGGATGACATGCATGCGCGGTAGAGTTTTGTCGTGGGACGAGGAGTAGTGCTACCTTATTGTCATAGAGTATTATTCTAAATGTTTATTTAGAATAATAATAGAGTAGAATATCCTACCCATAATGAAATATAATGCAAAGTTAACTTGGATGATTTTAGGGGTTGGGTCATATATATATATAGAGAGAGCTTATTATAGTGAAAAACGCGTGAAGTCGTGGTCTCGGAAAAAATATATAAAGAGAGTACATGACAATTGTAGCACTAGTTGTTAGTAATTTATACGTAATCCAATAATGCCTTGACAGATGTTGGCAAAATATCGCTAACGCGACTAGCGCGTGCTAGCTCCCGTTGCTCTCCTGCCGGACAGGCGACCGCTGCAGCCAATGAATGAATATGGAACCTTCTCGAGGTCTCGTTGACGTCAGCTGGGGTAGTTGAGCCTTCGGACTAGGGAAAAGAGTACGGCGTTATACTGACCGCCGTAACTAACATAACGACGCGCGTTCCGTTATTTGATGGCTGTGGAAGCAGTCAAGCAGTGGAACCTTTTTTTCAGCAAAAAAAACAGCTTTATATATAATACCACCAGAGAGAAATTACCAGGGCCGATCTTGGGTTTTTTAGACCCAGATTGAGAGAGCTAATACAGAGACCTAATCCACTTTCGCAAGATATATTTAAATATGTTTCAATATACGTATATATAGTCTTATAAATACATATGAATTAAGAAGAAGATAAATATTCAACGCACTAAAATAACTTATATAGAATATCTCAAAGTTCATAAAATGAACAAATGTAATAATAAATTACTTACTTGCATTATTGGTGCTTAAAATTATTTTAAATGTCCCATATTTTCTGTTCGTTATCGGATTTGAACTTTCTAGGCGACATGATATCATACAATCCTAAAATTTGAATAAACGTGGAATAGTTGACAAGTGAAAGTGTATGTAAGGTATAAAAAAGATTAGTCATTAATATGCGTACAACAACGATGCTTACCTAGGGGTTGAAACAAAAGAACTATGTGACACACACTCAAGAGTATTGATGGAACACGTACGGTATTTATCATATGATTAACCACCAAACCCATGGTGATGAACCATCACGGTTGTCGATATTTCACCACCACCGAGGGTCAAAGTTGGCGGTGATGGGGAGTTCTAAACTAGCGATGATGAACTTTTCGTAGTAGTGTCGTGACACAAAATTTACTTGTTTTAGGACCCCTGCTCTTCTTCTTTGACGACAAGTCTTTTTTCAATCTAGAGGGAGTAAATGTATTTATTGTGAGACGGATAGAGTATTATGCACCCGGTGCATTTTAGGCATATACGACATGGGTGTGGCTGCCTTGTGTGTACGTTGCTTGAGGCCATTTTATCTATAATATGGGTTAGTCATGGAAAAAAAGTTATGTGAGGACCATTCCTACCAGAACGTGGTGGAGATTGTTTGACTTACATATGGATCACTGTTATTATAACCGCATATATGCCCGCCGTATTTGTCACATGATCGGCAACAACCGAACCGGCCTATGTTTGTGCCGGTCAAAAAATCCAGCTGGCAGCTGCAATGATGCATGACGCATGCAAAGTGGGTCCCGCAAGATCAGTCCAGTGTGGGTCGCGTGAGTAAATGCTACTCCTACACGTTTGTTTCCCTTTCATTTCCTGACGGCAAGTGTCAACGGCAACCACTTTCAGATTTTAGGTTTAATTAACGTCCATTATGTATTTAAAAACTTTTTGAGTTAGTCCATGAACAAGTTGACTACATGTCTACAAATTGGTGGATCCAGGATATCAAGGAGGGGGCTAAGTAATAAAGATGATGATTGACAATGAAGATTTAATGATTTAATGATGATTTAGGGCTAATGTTTACTATCTAAGTTCATGTCATGATTAACAATGAATATTTTGGTGAATTTTATAGAGATTTAATGGAGAAATGAACGAATTTATAGAGATCTAATGGAGAAATGAGGCCAGGGGGGCTCCCGGCCCCTGAATCCGCCACTGTGTCTACATTCATACTAATTAAACAGGAGAGGTTCAAAATAAAAAAATTGAGACTTAAATTAATCAACTTATGCAAAAGTTGAACTACTTAGGGTCTGTTTGGATTCCCCTCTAAACTTTAGATTTAAAGTTCCAAACAGGTGGTCTAAAGTTAGCTCTAAACTTTATCCCACTTCACGTTAGAGCTTTAGACATCAAAAGTGAGTTAAAGTGCCCTAAGTTTAGCGACCTCTAATAAAGTTTAGAGGTAGAGATCTAAACAGACCCTTACTAGGCTCAAACATTTATTCGATTGATGTATGGAGATAGGACATGCTCCCCTCCCCTATCCTGTGTTTGGCTCTCTCATTTCTAGTGTACTACATATGTTCCATTAAAAGGTTATTCTAGCATCCAGTGGGAGTACCAAGGAAAGAGGGAAAGAACCTGCATAGCCCTATGTTTTTCATAATTACTAGTTAATCTAAAAGAACTACTACAGAATAGGCATTTGGTTGATATCCAAAATATGTAATAGTCTCGATAAATTTTGTATCCGGGACGAATTAGTCCCGGTTCTATACAGTGACCAGGACTAAATCCCTCTACCCAAGGGAGGACTACCTTGAGGAGGTTGGTAACACCAACACGGATTAAAGAGTCTCCTTTAGTCCCGGTTGGTGTTACGAACCGGGACTAAAGGTAGACTCTTTAGTTCCGGTTGGTAACACCAACCGGGACTAAATGATCCTTTAGTCCCGGTTGGTGTTAACCGGAACTAAATGTCCCTTGATGGGTTGGTTCAAAAAGAAAATGTCTCATTCATTGTCAGATGTGTTGTGTAGGTGTGGTGGTAACGTGCGAGACAGTGTATGAGGTCTTGAGTTTGAATCTGACGGGGGGTGTAACACTACCAAAAAGGTGGACTTCTCCTAGTGTTTTTAATTAATAGTAGTAAAACACTACTACTAGTCATAGCACATGGGAATTCTCACTAGAAAACATTTACTAGAGAAAGTTTGTACTAAATTTTGAATAGAAAAATACTAGGAGAACTCCACCTTATTAGGAGAAGTTTTTGATTTTGGTAGTGTAAGGACTAAAGACTGCTCTTGTACCAGTGAAGGATGGTGTTTGTATTTTGCCCTATCCTATATATCCTAATCATTAACTTCCATATATACTGTGCCCGGCCAGCAGCGTCGTCCCTGCGGCCTTGCGCATTGCCTCACCGTGCCTCCTGCTACCACACCGTCAACCTTCCCTTCCCTTCCCTTTTGAAAGCTCCAAAACCATGAAGGCTCAAAACAACAAACCACCCTAATTACCACAAATTAAAGGATCGGAGGAGTCGAGTAAGACGATTAGGTCGATCGTGAATCTGGCAGTAAAAAAAAACATAGTAGTGTGGAGGAGCTCTGAATCGAGACACCCCCGCGGGTGGTGTTGTTTATTACTCTTACTATATAACTAGTTGAACGTACAGGTAAAGCTAGCGGCCGGTACAGGTAGCGTGATTGATCGATGATTGATCAATAATTGTTAAAACTGAACTCGATCGCGATACTATTTGGGTGCATTGGAACTGGTTGGAATTCACAGATACTCCCACTTGCATTGGGCCTTTCGATATCGATCCTAGCTCACTCACACAGTCACACGGACAAGTACTGTAGCAGGTAGGCGGCACGGTTTTGTAGTTTAGGTAGAAACCCCCCTGCAAGTTGGAGACTAGCTGCTAAAAGACAGATTTTATTATGAGAGTGAGAATAGACGACGACGACGATGGAGCTAGCACTTCTTGCTTAATTTGCAAAAGGTAACTCTGTTGTTTGATCCCTCCACTAATCGACAAAAAAAAAATTCTGTCACTATACAGGTGACGCTGGCATGCGCAAGGGCCGCCCAGGCCACAGACTTTTTCGCCTACCTGTGACAAAAAAAAAAGATCCAGTCCTTACTTGCGTAGGAAGAAGCTCTATTTTCTGTTCGGTCGGTTCGGTAGAAAATCCGATAGATTAGCTGATTGAAAATAATATTGTGTGAAAGAGAATAAACTAAAACAAAGTAAAAGTAGTATACTATATGTGTATCTAATATAACTACAATGGGCTTTAACAGAGTGATGCTACCTTTGATAAGATAATTACTACTAGGACTAGCTAGGTGAGAGTCGTGTGTGTACGTAAACCCGCTTCTTCTGACGTACTCCTACGTAAGTACCATCGAACTAATTAATACTACCTCCGTCCGTAAAAGAATGTAATTCTCGTTTTTCGAGAAGTCAAACAGTTTGAATTTTAATTAAATTTATATAAAAATGTACTAAGATTCGTGATATGAAACTAGTATCATTAGATTAGTTATAGAATATATTTTCACAATAAAATTATTTAGAGACGTAAATGTTAATAACATTTAATATAAAGTTGGTCAAATTTGAACAATCTTGACCGGCACGATTCCACAATTACATTCTTTTAGGGACGGAGATATGAGTGCGCGTGGTATGCAGGTACGCGTGGCGGCATTGGCGACCATGTGAAAACGATCGAAGAAGCATCACGTACTCTTCACTAGGCGAAGGTTTCGCACTCTCCGGTTGGCTCGCGGAACATTGCAGCTGGGTTTATTTCAAGCAGCAATAGTGTACTGCATGAAGTACGTAGTACGTAGCAGTGACGACGCAGTGTCGCCCACTCGCCCCTCGCCCGGCCCCCGCTATATATATACGGCTGTCTGCTGGTTAGAGGGTGCGGATCCCGATCCAAGTCTTTGCGCGCCCCATTAGCCCCGGCCCACCCCAGCAGCTATAGCGCGACAGCCATGGCGATGGCCCCGTCCAGGAACAACGACGACGTACTGGCCCGGCTCATGCGGGCGGTTGTGGAGGACCCCGCGCATGCGCTCGCAGTAGTTGCTACGGCAACTTGTGCGACGGTCGTGCGCGCGGCCGCCGCCCTGCCGGTGGGCGAGGTCGCGTCTGCTTCCTGGGGCTGCTCCTCGCGGCTTGCTTCTTATTTGGTGGCGTGGGCGCCATGTTGGCCTCCGTCTGGGTGAGCGCCGACGCTCACCGGCGCCATATCACCGGCCAGATCCTCCTCGCCGTCGCCGTCGTCAATCTCTTGGTTGGCATCGGCCTCAGCGGCTTCGATCCCCAGATCGCCCTCAAAATCATTGGTGCTATGGTCTAGCTAGTTCGAGGTACCCATTTACTTCTTCGACTCCTACTTCTACTTTCTTTTGACCGGTGGTGTTCGTTCTGGGTCTTATTGGGATCTACTAGATCGGAGTTTTATACCACACGTTGCTGGCTCTGCAAGGCGCCGTAGAAGGTCCGGCGGCTCGAAATGGTAGGGCCGGGCAGGGTTTACCATCCCGACCGGTCGTCGGGAACCGGTTCAGGGCGGTTTGGCGGTTACCGACGGTAACCGCCCAAACCGGCCCCAAACCGAACGGTTTGCATTTTGAATCATTTTGAATTCAAACGGCGTAGTTCAAACGGTTTGGGACCGGTAACCGGTCGGTTAGGGCCGGTTACCGTCCGATTTGGGCGGTTACCGACCGGTTTGGGCGGTTCCGCCCCAAACCAAATTTCAAATTTGAAAAAAAAATCGAAAATGCTGAAAACATTCCTAAAAATAGTTCATGATTTGTAGAGTCGAATGGGGCAAATGTTTTTCGAATTGGAGTTCGTTTGCTATTTGTTTTTACGCGTACAAGTTTGGAAAAAAATAGAAAAGATCCTTTTTTTTTCAAACTTGTACACGTCAAAATAAATAGCAAACGAACTCTAATTTGAAAAATTTATACACCATTCGACTCTATAAATCATGAACTATTTTTAGGAATTTTTTTCAGCATTTTCGATTTTTTTTTAAAATTTGAAATTTGAATTCAAACCGGTACCGAAACCGAACCGGTACCGGACGGTTTGCCGGTAACCGTTCGGTTTGAAAAACCCTGGGGCCGGGCGTGCGGCCCCTATCCAGCGCTAGCTTGACCCGGCCGGCCGGCCACCAGTATTATATATAAAAATAACGGTATACTATGTCGGTTGGTTTGGTAATATATACTGTGTAATATAATGGTCTATTCATATTATTTATATTTATGTGTGTACATATACAAAGAATATACTCTTTCAGCTAGGAGTAGCTCGATCGTTCAGGACTTGCACACAGCTAATCTTTCAAAAAAAAAGGTTTTTTGATTCTCGCCATTACAATTTTCCAACTTTTGAAAAACACCATTACAATTCACCTTATTAAAAATCTATCATTATAACTCTAATACTCACGCACCCATGCCCTGTTCTACGTCTGCTGCATAGCTAGGCCCACCTGCAGGCGCCGTATTTTCATATCCATCCGTATTACCCTAGACAAGAGGATAAGAGCATCTCCAAGAGAGTAGCTAAAAAGACTAGCTAAATTTAGTGATTTAGTTACTCTCTAAAATAGATAATACTAGTGCACTCTAACAGACTCTGTAAAATAAAGAAGCTAGATGGCTAGTGAGGATAGCTATCCAAAAGTAGAGAGTGAATCAGATGAGATGGAGAATCACTAAATATACAGAGTTATTTAAAGAGTCTGTTGGAGACGTTTTTTCATTAGACAATAGCCAAATTTAATTTTAGAAAACAATTTAGCTAGTCTCTTGAAGATGCTCTAAGAGCAACTCCAACAGCTTGACAATTGAGTTTGACATATTTGATTTTAGAAAAAAAACTGAAAAATATGATGTTCAACAGTTTGATATTTGGCCTTAGCATTTTTGTCAAACTCCCCAACCGGAGCCCAACTCGCGCAAAATTGCGCCCGTGAAAGCCGCGAGGCAAACTCGTCGCGCCTTCTTTTTCCTCGCTCGACCGGTTCCTGCGCGCGCCGCCTCCTCCTTCCCGCGAGACCTGTAGTCTTCCCGCACGTCGCCTTCCTCCTTCCCGCGCGTCCTGGTCACCACCATCGGTGCGCACCTGCGAGTACAAAGACGTCCACGTCATGTGGGAGATGCTCACCAAACCCACCCACCTGCGCCGTCAGGGACGACGGACGACGGCCCACCGCCGGCAAAGGCGCAACGACGACGCGGCGGGCCAGGAAGGCCGCCGCTGCTGCTGCTTGGAGCCGGCTGGCGTCCTACTGCTGCCCTCTCTGAATCTTATGTCGTCCGGTCCGAGCAGTGGATTCAGAGTTTCAGAGCGGTCCGTCCGGTTCTTGTCCGGGCTTCCTTGTCACTTCTGCTGGTGGCGGCCCGGCGGGTCCTGTCAGAGTTGTACATACATACGGAGTACAGGCGGCGGCGAATGCCGAACGATGATGATTTTGGTCCATGTCCATCCGCTGCTATTACTTCGCTCCTTGATGCATGTGGTTCTATCTATGTACTGTACCTGTATGTTGTTCCTGTGTGCTGTTACCATTACCATCATCAACAGGTTAACAGTCTTGCTTGCGTAATACTAGTAATCAAAGACGATGAATCGGAAACATTACCTCACTGACTGGCTGACGATATATACGTCGTTGTTGCAATCCTTGGAGACGTGCTGTGCTTGGCGGATGGGAAAATTTCAGGCGTGCAGAACGGCGGAACGACGACGGCGGACGAACGGCGGAACGGCGGAACGGTGGACGCGCGGAACGGGACGGCGACGGCGGACGGCGGCGACGCGGGGAGGGCAGCGACGGCGCCACGAACGAATCGTGAGGGTTCGGTGACTCCCTGCGCGCGAGATGTCGCGGGAACAGGAAAAAGCCGGGAAAAATTAACGTCCGGGTCCACTGGATCTATAATTTCCGTTTTTGCCAAGTCATTATGGGAAACTGTTGGAGATTGTATATTTTTTTCTTCAGCATATCTATTTTAGAGTTGACAAATTTCATGTTTTGTGAAACCAAAATTGTCAAACTGTTGGAGTTGCTCTAAGGCACCAGCTGGGGCAGTCTCTGATCTTCTCCTGCATTCCCCTTCCCCTTTCTTTCCCAGAGGAGGCGACGGTGGTGGGAGGCATCAGCGTCCACTAGAGTTGATGGAGGCGCACTATTGTCGACGTCTCCTTCGATCGCGGCTCATCGTCGCGTTGGTGCGGCTGTGATGGACAACGGTGCTACCAGGTACTGGTTCCTGCTGATTTGTCTTTGTGTGCTCGCGATAGTTGGGGATTAGGGCTGATTTGCATGGTAATGTTGATGTATTGTGCATGTATACACTTTGATTCGGGGTTCGATTTACTGCATGGTAGGGATGGAATGTTTTCGCTAGAGGTTAAAGTTGAAGGATTTGCTTCCAAAGACTCAGCTGGTAGGAGATGTTACACAAAAGGTCATGTGTTTAAGTGGGATGTCGAGTATGGGTCCATGACGCTTGATTTGCTGTTGAAAAGTTTGGCAACTGAATTGAATCTGAGCAGTGACCAGACACCCAGTGTTTGGTTCTATGACAAAAGATCGAGTGAGGATTCCAGATTAGTTGATGAGATACAGATGGTTGATTTGTTTGAAATGTATAAGGAGGAGATGAGCTGCCATGTTATAGTAGGTGTATTTGATAGGGAAATTTGTGTGCAACCTGTGTTTGATTCACTGGAGCCTATCTGTGTGGTTCCTCCTGATGGACCTGTTGAGATAGAGCCACATATAGGGCCTTGTAGAGAGGCACAAACAGCTGTTAACAAGTCTACAGACCCAAGTGTTGCTGCTCCTGACAACCCAGAGGCAGCTGTTAACAAGTCTAAGTCTACAGAACCCACTAGTGCTGCTCCTGAGAATCCAGAGGCAGTTGTTGATGAGTTAGAGCCAGATAGGGAGCCTGATATGTTTGATAATGCTGAAGAATATGTGGGAGTTGATGATGAGGGCATGTATGATACAGTGCCACCTCCTCCTAAGTTTGCACATCCAACTGACAATGCTAACCATTATTCTACAGCTGATCAAACTAATGAATTTCTCCATGTTGAGGCAGAGGTGGATGATGCTGACCCTTTGGAGGTTCATGTGCTGCATGATCCTGAGAACCCAAAAATAGTGAAGGGGGAGTTGTTTCCTGATATTAAAGCATTTAGGAAAGCCATAAGACATTATGCAGTAAAGACTGGGTTTGAGTTTGTTGTTGGTTACAAAACAGACAAGACCAGATTCATAGCTAGGTGTGCTGCTGTGGGATGCCCATGGAGAATACATGCTTCCACCATTTTTGATAAGAAAACAGTATAGGTACATTTTTCTCTTTGTATATATTTCTACAGATTCAGCATGTACATATTTGGAGTAGGAAATGCTTGATATGTGTTTTTGTCTTTGTGCAGATCAAAGTACTTCCTGCAGAGCACAATTGTTCTACCACCAAGCTTATAGAAGGGAAAATGGCTACCCAGGGCTGGTGTGCAGATAGGCTTGGAGATTGGGTTAAGAAGAACCCAACAAAGGGAGCAAAGGATGCCAAAGACAAATTGGAGGATGACTTTGGTATAAAGATCAAGTACTCAAAAGCTTGGTCTGGCTTGAAGGTAGCCTTGGATCAAATTCATGGTAAGTATGAAGAAAGCTTCCAACTTATTTTCAATTGGGCTGCTCAACTACAACAAAGTTCACCTGGTAGTCTTGTAGAAATAGAGTTAGAGAAGATTGGTAACAAGAATAGGTTCAAGAGGGGTTTTTTTTGCTTTGAAGTCGTGCATTGATGGATTCCTAGCTGGTTGTAGACCTGTCGGTGTTTTGACCCAGGGGGTCAATCACCAACTAGTAAATTTATATATTGCGTGTTCCCTCTCCCGGATGTGATGCAAGAAGAACACAAAGTTTATCCTAGTTCGGGCAAAGAAGGCCCTACGTCCAGCGGGGTAGGATGGATTGTATTATCTTGCACCGAAGTGCTCGTACAGGGGGGTACAAGCTGGCTGGCTCTCTATCGCGTATGCGAGCGAGCTTGAGTGTCAGTGGGTGTTTCCTAGATGGTTGCGAGTGCGAGTAGATATCTTGCTGTGGTTCTGTGTGCCAGAGAATCTCAGAGTCTCCGAGTCCCCGAGTCCTCCCTCCTACTATCCCAGCGTCCCCTTTTATAGACTAAGGGGAGGCCTGGGAGTACATAAGCCCTAATTCGTATCGGTATGGGAGGTGTGCGGCACCATGCTTGCGATGGGACGTCGATCGCTGTAGCGGCATGGCCTTCCTGTCCTTCCGGTGCTTCAGGGCCTGGGGATAGCGGACTGGACGCTGCCGAACGTCATGGTGTGGGACGATCGGCCTCCAGTGGACGGGTACGAGCTCTGCAGCTGATGCGGAGCGGATGGGACGGGTCCCATGCCGGAGTGGTTAGAGGTGACGGTCGAGCCCCCGGGTCGAGGAGCGTCGAGGCCTGCGTGACCTTGACGTGCCCCTGTAAACACAGTCGAGGGTCGTCCCGTTCATGGCTCGAGGGGGTGCCTTTGGGTTCCGTACTTGAGGCGTGGCTACAGTGGCCGTACGATCGACGGAGAGCCCGGGTATGGGCGACGAGTTGATAGATTTGATCGTGGTAGTGGGCGCCCATGACGTTAGGCAGGAGCAGGTAGGCGCATTGGATCCCTTTTACCCCATACTGGGGGTAGGTAAGTCGATCGAGCATCCTTCTCGCGGGTCGTTCGATCGACCCCCTGTCCGTCATTCGAGGGGTCGAGGCAGAGGGTCGTTCGATCGACCCCTATCCCCTTCCGTCGTTCGAGGTCGAGGGGGATCCCGCCTACTGTCCCTTCAGTAATGGGCTGGCCCATGACTGACCATTTTTGCCAGGGGGGGTGGGGGTAGGCCTTCACTTGATGGGCCTTCCTCCATTGATCGAATGGCTGGTCGGATTTTTCCTGGATGTTAAGCATTAGGTTATCACAGGTTAGGGTACCCCTTACCTTTGTACCCGACAAGACCCTTCGTAGGAGTAGATGCATCTTTTTTGCATGGAAAATACACTGGACAGTTGGCTTCAACGACAGGTGTTGATGCGCATAACTGGCTATACCACATAGCATATGCTGTTTTTGACTCAGAGACATAGGATAAATGGAAGTGCTTCCTTGAGAATTTGCACAAAGTAATAGGAGACCCACCAGGACTAGTCTTGTGTTCGGATGCTTGTAAAGGTTTAGAGAATGTTGTAGGGCTTGTTTTCCCACAAGCTGAAAACAGGGAGTGCATGAGGCACATGTACAACAACTTCATGAAGAAGTACTCAGGGGATGTATTTACTGATCACCTATACCCTGCAGCTAGGAATTACACTGAATATATGTTTAAGTGGCACATGAAGAAAATATTTGAGTTTGCTCCAGATGCAATTGACTACCTACAACAACACCATGGTAGGATATGGTATAGATGTGGCTTTTCTGAGGAAAGCAAATGTGACTATTTAACTAATAATGTCTCTGAGAGTTTCAATGCTCAGATCAAGCACTTGAAAGGACTTCATCTCCATGAGTTAGTTGACAGGATAAGAGAGCTGATAATGGAGAAAAGGTACATAAGAAAGAAGATTGGGCAGCAATGGCAAGATGGAATCCTACCAAATGTTTTGAAGGAACTAAATCTTATAAGCAAGAATCTAAAGGTTGTCAAGGTGACAAGAAGTGATGAGGACTTTGCAGAGGTCACACTTCTTGATGATTGGAATAACCAGAAGAGGCACACAGTTGATCTAAAAAATCAAAAGTGTTCATGCAAGGAGTGGCAGATAACTGGCAAGCCATGCAAGCATGCCTTGGCATGGATACTGTCCAACAGAGGTATGCAGATTTCTGACTTTGTGCATGAGTATTACTCAGTTGCTAGGTTCAGAGCAGCCTATGAAGGTAGAGTTGAGCCAATGACAGACAGGTCCCAGTGGCCAGAAGTCAATCTTGGGTTCAAGGTTTACCCACCTTTGCTGGGAAGAGCACTAGGTAGGCCAAAGGTGCAAAGGAGAAGAGGGTGTCTAGAGAAAAATGCTAACAAGAAGAAAGTGAGATGCAAACGGTGTGGAGGTTTTGGGCACTTCTCCAAGACATGTAAGCTTGAGATGGTAGGAGAAGATGGTGAGACTGCGAAGAATAAAAGGTTAGAATTGAATTCAAATTGTTTACTGCTATATGCACTTTAATTTTTGTTTAACTAAAACATGTAACTACAGGAAGAGGACACAAGGTACTGAGACTGGTGAACCATCCTCCAAGGAGAAGACAAAGAAGGCACCATTGAAGAAGAAAACCTCCAAGAAGAAGAAAACACCCCTGAAAAAAAGCAGAAGGATGCAGCTGCTCCTCCAGTAAAGATTGTGAAAAGTCTCAGGGACCTATTTTCTGAAGATTAACCAGATCGTGCTTGTTAGAGCATTACAGGCTCATGGAGCTATTCTGAGATCTTTTGTCATGTAATGGGTGTGATAGCTTTTGTGAACCCTTTTTTGTAATATAATGGCTTCTGAGCCAGTAGATGGATGTAGGATGCCTGTCATGGCCTGTGAACTCGATGTCGAGCCAGTAGATGCCTGTAATGCTTAAGACTTGAACAAGCTGAAATGTTTCAGTAAGCTATTGTCAGTATGCTTTTCTGAATGTCGAATTAATAGATGTCTGTAATACCTATCAGTATGCGTACAATGGGTATATATTGTCAATTTCATCATTTCAGTATGCGTACAGTGCGCTTTGGTATTAGTGTTTTTCCTAGATCAGACTACCTTTTATTTTTGTCCCATGAACAATCTATTTTGCACCCTGATGCCTTTGCCTTTTCCAGTTAATGGTATTGGAAGTGCACCAGCTCTGAATCTAAAGGTTTGAAAATTATATTGTAGGATATAGAGGAATGCTCTCCTCTGTTCCCAAGTTTTTATACTATTTCTGCAGGACATAATTCCCCAGTTAATTTGGCATGTAATATTCAGGGCTACCTCGTCGGCAATCCAGCCACAGATGTTTCAAACATTGATGAGCCATCAAAAATTCCATTTGCTCATAGGATGGGTCTCATATCTGACCAAATCTATGAAGTAAGAAGGAAAATTGAAGAGTACAGTTTTCAGATATAATTGTAGACATTAAATATTCAGGCTGCAACTGGCTTTTCTGTGTTGCTCAGTGTGCACTGACAATTTCTCTAGTGATTATAAATGTGTTTCCAAATTAACGATGCTTGCTTACTCGCAATTTTCAGTCATACAAGAAGAGCTGTCGTGCGGGGGATAACAGTCACCGAAGCATTCAGTGTACAAACAGTCTTGATGCCATAGATGAGGAGTTTTCAAATGTTTGTGAACTGACATACAGTTTCACATTTATGAGCATGATAATATGTGGTTGTTCATAGTTATAGGTGCACAAATTTCCAAACTGTGATAACATACATCACCTTTCAGCAACAAAATAAATTTTTAAACTGCATTATATTAACATAAAGGATCAAACTGAATTTCCAAACTGAAAGTAGCTATTGTCATACATAAGCTAACCACCAACAAAAGCAACACAGACTGCTTACAAATGGTACATTCCACACCATTGACTACTTCCAAATTTTGCTCATAAGCCAACCAATAGCTACACCTACACACACTACTGCAATAACAACATAGTCCTTCAAAATTTGTACTTGCACCTTCAGCTCCCAAAGATCAGCAACAACACTGTCCAATTTTACCTTCGTGTCATCCCAATCTTGCTTCAGGTCCAAATGGCAAACAATGGACCCATGTCCACCATCTCCTGAACTGAAAGGACAAAAACAAGCGGGATTCAGTGGCAAGATAGTGGTGCGGCAAAGCTGGGTGACGACAGCAATGGCGTGCGCCAGAAGAAGGGACAAGAATGAGGGCACCTTTGTCGTCTCCCACCAACGCCGAAGCTTCCAATCGCCGGCGCACAGCTCCGAATGTCGCTGCTCACCTCCAATCTCCGCTGCTCTAATCACCGCTGCACCAGTGCGACGAGGAGGCCCGAACGAAGCCGACATCGCCATCAGGGCACCTCCATCACCACCAGTAGACGCGCGCCAGTGTGGCTTGGGTCTCCAATCGCCGCTGCCCGCCTCCAATCGCCTCCAATCAGTGGCTAGGGTTCATCGTTGTAGAGAAAGGGGAAGAACACGGGGAGGGAGAGAGAGGCACAGGAGGCCAGCTTCACTTGCCTCATCCACTTAGTCAGGGGCAATACAGGGCAGTATGCAAATACAGTACCTGCAAGTAGGCCCATCTAAGCAAAATACGTAGAACAGGGCATATGCGCAGGAGAAGATGAATTGTAATGGTAAATCTCCAATAAAATAAATTGTAATGGCGTTTTTCAAAAGTTGGAAAATTGTAATGGCGAGAATCAAACCCCCAAAAAAAAGTACTTACACAGCTACGACCACTTTAAATTTGTTTTTGCAGCAAAAGGAAAAGGGAGGTGACGGACGAGGCGGCAGGGGATCAGTGTGCTTTTGGTGTGTTTATAATTATAATAAAATAAAAGATTGTAAGCTAATTAAATAATGATGTTGAGTTTCAAAAAATAAACAAGGTTGAGGAATAATTAAAAGATTGTAAGCTAATTAAATAAGTAGGGGAGAAGTGGACTGCAAAATTATAATAAGCTTAGGCACGAAAACTAAAAAACTTACAAGAGATATTATGACATGTATTAATATGAAGAGTTAGCCACTATTCCTTTTGTCTCACATTACATAACGTCCAAGCATTAAAAAGTTATACAAAAAAGAAGATGTTGTAGCTTTTTAGCATGGGTCTCATCCTATATATGAGAGTACAATAATACCTGTCCATCCATCACTTCCATACAAAAATGATGTACTCATGTATAGCTGGTGTACTCATGTATATATAGCTGGTGTGTGAGTGGGAAGAGTAGAAAGAAGATTATTAATGAGCATGTCACGTCACTTGTAAACAGTAATTTCATGATTACTTAGAGAGCTAGCTACCGAGGTCTTTTAGCGTCAACTTTAGTCTACGCCACAATTCCTAGAACGTCCCGTTAGTATTTTGAGGGACGGATGGAGTATATAAGTAGACTATAAGAAAACTATAAAAACTGTAGCCAATAGCCGGATGAAGGAGGTGGTAATAACCCGCCTGGACAGTCCCGTCCGCCCATGGTGCACCTGGGTACCGGGCGGGAGGGGAGCACCAACCACCAAGAGTCATGCATGGAGGCTGCCAGCTGTGGATGATGGCGACCCAGAGATGCACTCTTGGCTCGTTCTATGTGATCTTTCCGTTCCGAACTGTGGCTATGGTGATTTATGGCTTCAGTTTTGAGCTCCATTGTAATGGTTGGATGAACACGTACAAGGTGTTTATTCAAGCTGTATGCAAAAATTTAGAGTCAATAGCTATGTTTATCTGTGCTTCAAATGGTTGGAACTTTATTTATCACCTTGAGATCTAATTTGTACCTGTGTGAGTTTTTGTGTGAGTTTCGTTTGGAGTGAGTTTATAATAAGCTTAGTCTGATACTTCTTTCTTATGAGAAGCTGAAGCCAGAACTTTTAGTTCTTTTATCTAAAAATAGGAGAGGCTAAGCTATAGCTAGGACTTGTACATGTGTGTTTAAGTAATATACATAACTCCTGTCGCTTTAATTTAATTTGATTGTGTAAAGTCATGTGTCTCCTTTACGCCCTCAACATATTTAGAGCATGTTTGGTACCGTTCACAACAGCTTTAAACACCTACTTTTAAAACAGTTTTATCTATGAAACTGTTTTTCTCCTCCTGTCACAAAGATATGAAGTTTGATGAAGCTGAAAAAATAGCTTATCTCAACTTTCTCTTCCATTTCTCTCTCATATGCATAAAGTTGTTGGAGGAGCTGTTTTTTAAAAAAAGGGCGTACCCAGTGCCGTAGGCTCCCGCACTGTGGGGTCCGTACAAATGTGCACAGGCTGGGGCTCGAACCCTGGACCTCTTGGTCACAGGCGGTAAAGCTCTACCGCTTGCACCAGGGCTCTTGGAGGAGCTGTTTTCCTAACAGTATTTTCTAAACAGCTCAGTTTCACTTAGAGAGTTGTTCATAAAGTTATTTTCTAAAAAAACAAATTTATTAGTGAAGCTGAGTTGTGCTAAACATGCCCATAAACGCTTTGCATGTTGGCATTAGCCACTGCATCCCCACCCAACTAGACTCGGTCACTTTTCACAAACACACGTACCAATCATCTGAGTAAGCAGCTTAATTAGGGTATGTTTGGTACAACTCACAACAACTTCATGAGTTGTTGTGAGTTGCTTTTTTTTTCTTAACACCTATTTTCAAAACGGTTTTATCTCTGAAGCTGTTTTTCTCCTTTGACAAAGAGATGAAGTGGGATGAAGCTAAAAAAAATTAGCTTATCTTAGTTCTCTCCCCCATTTCTCTCTCGTATCCATACATAAAGTTGTTGACAAAGTTGTTTGACCAAATACTTTTTTCAAAGTAGTTCAGCTTTACTTAGAGAGTTGCTCATAAAGTTATTTTCCAAAAACAAAAACAACATAACTAATGAAGCTGAGTTGTACCAAACAGATCCTAAATTGAAACTATATATTCCGCCCACCTACATTGACTGGATGTAGTATATCGAAGTATCGTGGTATCACTGAGTTACCTCATACAGTAAGCAGCTTACGTAAATGCGACCAGAGAACCTGGAACACTCCGATCTATCGTTCAAAAACTAACGAATGCAAAAACACCGATCAATAACATCACTATTTTGTGTCAGACGCACGCAGCAGAAAAACATGGGATGGATACTGCTTTCAGTTGAATCATGTAGCGCAACCAAGCTTAATTAGCACTTAGCAGGGGGGCAAAGTCTCACTGCAGTAGTGCCACTACTGTTAACAAAATTATATCACCATTTTGCATATTCAACAATGCTGCGCTGCAGATGGAACCATAAACTTCTGCAAATTTATGGAAACATTCAAATAGTTTTTTTTTTTGAAAGATCCGGTTTCCCGGCTTGATTAATAATAAGAAGATAGCAAACAATCATTACATGTGTAAGGAACGCTACCATCCGCAGCCTAGGCTACGGATGTTAGAGATTCTACATGGACTTATTACATAATAAGAAGTTGTACAACTGTAATGTCGCCCCACCAGCTCCCAACCAACATTTAGTCCACCTCTCCAACAAACTCATCACTGGCTCTAGTTTATGGTTAATTAGATACAGAGCAAACTCTAAGCATAATGCAAAAAGATTGCACTAGTCATCGTCATTAATTCTCTTCAGCACTCTAGCAGAGACTTGTCTTGAAACTGAAGCCCACAACAAAGCCAACTTGCGAAGCTAATGCAGTATGGCACCAACCATTGTGCACGTCGACAGATAAAATAACCCAGCTGCAATGCGGAATATGGATCAGAACATTAGAACCATAATATATACATCAGCGAATTCTGAAGTCAGGCTTGCAGTACAGAAACAGCTAACGTAAACAACACAATTTTATCTTCTAGATAACCACGTTTTACAGCAACAAAAACAAAAGGCAGTTTTGCATCTGTTTATGCACATTTCACTATTAAGCGGTTAAGTCTACCACCCCTGAAGTCAAGTCCTGAGTTCTCCCACATCTATTTATAGAGTATGACACCTCAACTTAACTGTTCTTATCAAGCTCTTGGGCTTTGCTAACAGTGATAGTTTGCACTTTGCAGTATATTTTGTGGTACAACTGCAGTATGGTAATAACTACTGTGTGCATTAGCTGAAATTGTGGACTAACTTGGACACGACCATATGATCATATAGTCTCAATATTTAGAACCATGAGACTTGCTATACTAGCATACCACTTTCAATTATATACACTGAAATGGCATGTACTAATTTGGAGATCTTAGAACTAGTAACATTCAATGCATTAACTATTAAGCTACTGCGCTCAATCAGTCAATCTTGACAGTACCGGCCTGTATGCTTCAGAAGGAGATTTTTCTATGGTTCTTTTTTTTTTGGCAATTTGATTAAATGAATTTTTTAGATAATGGATAAAAATCCGGCGTCTACATCCAAGGATGTACACAGCCTAACAATACAACGCTTAGAGGAGAAAAAAAGAAACGCCATAGTCTTATAGATGACCAGGACGTTAGTTCAAACAATATAAAAAGTTTCATCCTTTATTGGAGATCTCTAAAGCAATTACTTCTAATCTCTTGCTTATCGTTGAGAGTGCATCCTTAGCTGATTCATCACGCTGCAGCTTGGCCCAAAAGCGTAACCAGTACGCTCCTCTGAAAATTACCTGCATAATAGAGTTAGATTTCATCTGCTTAAAAATTACATCATTACGGCATCTCCAGATAGCCCAAAACATGGCAGCCACCCCAACCCAAATCAGGTTTCTAATCCTTTTATTTTGATTATTTAGCCAACTACCAAACATGTGACTGATTGATCTTGGTTGGGTTAAACTAGTAGCAAAAAAGATAATCCTCCAAATTATTTTGGTAAGGGGGCAGTCAAGGAACAAATGTTGGATAGTTTCATTCCCATTACAGCAGATGCACTTCTGACTCTCTTTCTAATTTTTCCTAACGAGGTTGTCTTTGGTTAAGACGACACCCCTTTGCAGGAACCAAAGAAAGATTTTAATTTTTAGAGGAATTTTTATCTTCCATATCTTCTTATGACGAAAGGGTGTTAGTGTATCTATGAGATAAAGATACATAGAGAGGACGGAGAACAACCCAGATTTGGTTAGGCTCCACCTGAAGTTATCTGAACCTTTCGCCAACTCGACATCTGAGATCCGTGCTACTAGCCGAAGCCATTATGTACGTTTGTTATCCGTCAGAGCCCTTCTGAACGAGATGTTTAGAGGGCTACTAGTCATCACTTTTGAGACAGTTACGTGAGAATCCCGCACTATATTGAATAAGGATGGATATTCAAACTTTAGAGGCTTATTTCCTACCCATGTGTCATCCCAAAATCTAGCATTGGTTCCATCTTGAATATCGAACGAACCATTAGCCAGTACCTCATCTTTGATATGCATGAGGCCTCTCCAAAAGTGGGAATCGTTGAGTTTGGCTGTCACCTGAGTTAGGCTCTTGGAGCTTAGGTATTTATTCCTTAAAAGAGATTGCCACATGCCTTATGTGTTTAGTAAATTAACCAGCCATTTGGCTAGAAGGCATTTATTTTGCAATTGTAGGTTTAAGATACCTAACCCTCCTTGGTCCTTAGGTCGACAAAGAATGTTCCATCTGGCAAGTCGATATTTATGTTTATCTGAAGATCCTTGCCAGAAGAACCTCGATCTATAATGATCTAAGTTTCTAATGACCCCCTTAGGGATCTCAAAGAAGGACATCATAAACATAGGTATGTTGTTTAAGACTGAATTAAGCAGAACTAGTCTTCCCCCATAAGACAGGTATTTTGCTTTCCAACAGGAAAGTTTCTGTTTGAAACGTTCCTCCACCTTTCCCCATTCAGAGTTCAGTAGTTATCTATGGTGCATCGGGATCCCTAGGTATCTGAAGGAAAAATCCCCTGCATTGCAACCAAAGAGATTAGTAAAAAAGGATTCCATCTCTCTAGTTGTACCATAGCAAAAAACTTCGCTTTTGTGGACGTTTATTTTCAGCCCAGATAGTTGTTCGAACGCGCAAAGCAGCAGTTTCAGATTCTGTGCTTGTTCTGGGTCGTGATCCAAAAAGATAATGGTGTCATCTGCATATTGTAGTATGGATAGACCATCATCTATAAGGTGGGGAACGACACCTCTTATCTGACCATCGTCTTTTGCTCTGTTAATAAGAAGAGCTAGCATATCTGCAACGATGTTGAATAAGATTGGTGACATGGGATCTCCTTACCTAAGGCCTCGTTTGGTTTGGATGTATGGTCCTACGTCATCATTGACCTTGATTCCCACACTTCCTCTGGTGACCATAATTTGAACCCACCGGCACCATTTGGGGAGAAGCCTTTCATACGTAGCGTTTGTTGTAGAAAAGGCCAGTTCACTTTGTCGTATGCCTTTTCAAAGTCAATTTTAAAGATGACACCGTCTCTCTTTTTGGTATGAAGTTCATGGATGGTTTCGTGTAAAATAACAACCCCTTCCATTATGTTCCTGCCTGGCATAAAGGTAGTCTGTGTTGGCCTCACCACCGTTTTAGCTACCAAATTAAGCCTATTTATTCCCACTTTAGTGAATATTTTAAAACTCACATTGAGGACACAAATTGGCCTATATTGCTGAATTTTTCTGGCGTTATTCACCTTTGGGATTAAGGTAATAATACCAAAATTCAAACTGTAGAGATCAAGAGCCTCCCCATGCATCTCAGCAAATAAGGGTAGAAGGCAGCCCTTGATGACTCCCCAAAACACCTAATAGAATTCCACAGGAAAACCATCCGGACCCGGAGCTTTATTATGCTCCATTTGGAAGACAGCCTCCTTCACCTCGGATTCAGTGAACGGACTGATGAAGATATTATTTTCCTCCTGTGAGACTTGTGGGATATCCAGGTTTTGATCTTCCCTAAGGGAAATATTAACATTTTCCGGTTGACCAAAGAGTTCTTTATAATAAGAGGTAATGTGACTTTTGAGATGATTATCCCCAATAACGACCCCTTGATCATTTTCAAGTTTATAAATATGTTGTTTGCGATGTTTCCCATTAGCCACTAGATGAAAGAACCGAGTATTAGCATCTCCTTCCAAAAGGGTTTTAACTTTGGCTCTCGCATACCATTTTAGTTCCTCCTCTCTCAGAAGGTTGACCAAACGTTCTTTTAGATAAATTTTCAGATTAATCTCTTGATCAGATAGGCGAGAGATCTCAGCTTTCTTATCAAGATTCTCTAAAAGAGCTAGCAAAGTCTTTTTTTTTCTTTTCTATATGACCCTGTAGTGTGTTTCGCCAACCCCTTAGATATTGTCGGAGTCTGCGAATCTTGAACTGCCAACGTTCGAGAGGAGTTGACCTAGGGCAAGGAGATTGCCAAATATTTACAACCATATCATAAAAACCCTCTCGAATCAACCATCCTCTCTCGAATTTGAAAGGACGATTGTGGACTTGTTGGGTTGAAGTCCCTGTGCTAAGCACTAGGGGAGTATGGTCTGATATATTCATATCCCTAGGTTCTACCGAAGTTAAAGGGAACATGATCCCCCATTCCGTGCTTACAAGGACTCTATCTAGCTTCTCAAGAGTTGGATTATCCCCAGGCCCTGCCCATGTGTATTGACGGCCAGCCATGGTAATCTCCATAAGCTCCAGGGATTCAATAACAACATTAAAAAGATTTGGCCATTTTGGGTCGAAGAACCCAGAGCTCTTATCTTCTGGGTTTCGCATTATGTTAAAATCTCCTCCTATCATATAAGGAAGGATTTCTCTGGAGCACGAGTTGGCGAGTTCTACTAGGAAAGCACCCTTATTGTGTAGTTGGGCTAGTCCATAAACCGTATACAACACAAATTTGAAATCATTTGATTTGACTCTTAGGGTGAATTTTACATAGAAATCTCCCTTAGCGATGGCTCCAATATCAAAAACATTCAAGTCCACACCTAGCAGGATACCCCCGGACCTACCGTGGGGTGCCATGGTGTGCCAAATGAAATCATGTCCCCCACAAAGATTTTTTAGAATATGATCCGGGAAAGAATCACAACCTGTTTCGGAGAGAGCAATAAAATTAATTTGCTCTTCCTTAACTAGTTCTGCCAAGTATCTATGTTTAGCCAAGTTTGCAAGACCTCTGCTATTCCAGAAGACTCCTTTTATTTTAGAATAATTTTAGATGGAGTCTTTGGCTTTTTGGGGAGTTTACCTTTGCCCATAATTGTGGCATTATTTTTTTTCTTCCTACGGATAGGAGAGAGGTCTATGATTTGATCACTCTCCATGCCTGGCATATTCTCACTTAGATCTCCACTCGCGTGGCTGAGAATTGCCTTAAGTTGGTCCTCCCGCTCAACGTCACTCTCTAAGTTAGAGGACCGAGGTTTATGAAAACCTTTCTTTTGATTAGCACAAAGGACTAACCTATCTACCTCTATATTTTTTTAAAGATATAACATCCGAGGAGCTTAGGTTGATGCCTACCCTACCAAGGTTTAAAATAACTTTCGCAACAGAGAAAAGTATTAAACGAGTTACCTAGATATTCGAGGTTCCTTTTTGCCATCAACCTTTCAGCCTTGTGTAGAATGTGGACGTCCGCCATTGCCGCGTTCCTGCTACTGCGGCGAGGTTCTTTGAGAGGAGGGGAAACATCACCCCCTGTTAGCACCGATGGAACTTCACAATCCCGAGCCGGAGAATCCTGTGAAGCTGGTGTAGCAGTCACCGTCTCCAAGGAAGCAGCATCTACCATAGCGTCGTCCCCCACCACCTCCAGAGAAGCAGGGGCAGCTCTAACCACAGTAGCAAGGACAGCAGCGGCCGCACTGCCTCCCAGCGTAGGCGTGGCGCTCGGGCCCTCCACGCATGGGGCAGCCGAGGCCGTGCTAACCTCCAATGTGGGCATGGAGAAGAGGGCGTCCGGGGTCGAGGGGTCCCCTATCGACTGTGTGGAGGATGGAGCCGAGGGACCCCCTAGCGGCTGCTCGGTGTGGTGGAAGGCCGATGCGCCTGTACCCCCGGTGGCGAAGTAGAGGGGGTAACAAGCAGCAGCCTCGTCTCCCCTCCGAGCGGAGAAGAAGCGTCACTCCTTGCAGCAGCAGCCCCCGAGGCCAGCAGGGGAGCCCTGTCTGGGAGCAAGGTGAGAGCCACAGCCACCTCCGCAACCAGGTCTCCTTCTCCCAACTTGGGGGAATCCAGATTAGCATGGGGGTAGTGGGTGCTGTAGGACCCCCCATACTATCCTGAATCGAAGCATTCTCAAAAGTATGTGCCAAAAAAATAGCAGAAGGTTGCAAAATGTTAGGAGAATTATCAGAAGTATTATATGCTGACAACTCTTCTTGTGACTGAGGAGTATAATTCTTCCTCAGTGTCCCATCATCTGCCTCAAGCATGACTCTGATACTAATTTCATTTATCAGGTCTTCACAAGCTGTATCCAGAGCCTCGTTCACCATAGAGGCTAGCTGCTGTTGTGTCAAATTTTGAGAAAGCTCTGGGGCCTTGTCCGACTTACTAATATTATTTTCAGAAGTAGGATCAAGTTTCTCCACATCTTCCATCTCCCGGTCTTCCCCTTCAGCACCCTTATCAGCATCATCTTTATCAGCATCACCCAATAAATCATCATTATCCGGGTTAAAAGCAACATGGTGCACCACTTCATCAGGTTTAAAGTACAGGCGATAAATATTGTCTATTGCACATACATCAGCCATCTTGGGAATCTTTTTAATATCCATAGCCGCTACTAAGATTCGAACCTGACCAGTTGCCTGAAGGTGAACCATATCCACCTTTTGAGTGGCCCCTATGATAGAACCAACAGCCCACAGTGGGAGAAAAGACCTCAGAACTCGGGGGGACATTGGTGACCGTTATCCATACCTTGTTCAAAACTCTGATGGGTTGGACGTCGTCGATGAACACTTCAAAGATGATGGTGCCCTCTTTGTTCTTAGTAGTGAATGTACGGATTGCAACCATACGCTCCAATTCTGCAGAGCTAGGAAAAGGGACAACAAAAGAATTGACACCTTGCACTTGAACCTCCCAATCCCACCGAATTGGAATGATCCTGGCGAGTTCAGAACGGAGTAACTGTGCGGACACCTCACCGGCCTCCACCGTGATGAGAGCAGCAACTGACGACTGAGCGGGCAAGACAATTTGATTATTTCTTGCCTCAGTGGCTCCACAATAAGCTACTATAGGTTTTGGGCCTCGAAGTAGCGGACACGGATTAGTGAAGTGTTCCTCCGTGCAAATGCTGCATTCCAACCTCATTGCTTGTTCCTTGCGTTTCCTCTTCGGCTTGCCTTGTTCGTCATCGAAGACCGTACCTGACGTGTCAAGATTTGCACCAGGGTTGACGACACGATCACGACCCCCGCCTTGTGAGTTGTGACCTGTGGCCAGCACCCTGTCCACC
The DNA here is from genome assembly GCA_022036555.1 of Microstegium vimineum. Taxonomy (NCBI): domain Eukaryota; kingdom Viridiplantae; phylum Streptophyta; class Magnoliopsida; order Poales; family Poaceae; genus Microstegium; species Microstegium vimineum. The sequence continues at coordinate 15,739,312 of CM039134.1, read as the reverse complement.
CATCGGCGCACCGTTGCGACCAGGGGCGTTGTGAGCCGCGCCCTCGGTCGTGTCTTCTGAACCGGTGATCGCGGCCTTTGGGCCCCCTCGACCACGTCCATCAGCAGCACCACGTCCATCAGCAGCACCGTGGTCGCCCGGAGGAGGGGGCGCCCCACGTCCGCGACCTCGTCCCTCCGTCTCGGCAGTCAGCGAGCCCCCCCTTGCTCCTCCCCGGCTCTGTCCCTGGCCCCCGCGATCGCGGCCGTAGGCAGCAAGAGGTGGTCCACGGCCTCTGCCTCGTCGCTGAACCGGCGCGCCACGGCCGATGGAGGCACGTCCCCGTGCGTAGCTGTTGTTCCCCGCCATGAGCGCGTCCCGATAGGACGGTTTGGATGCGGCGGCGGCGGCGGCGGCGTGAGGCACCGGATGGAGCACAGGGGCGGTGGCTGCTGCGTGGATGGTGGAGACGTCGAACAGACGTCTCTTAGGTCCTCCCACACGCGGTGTCGGGCCCGGTTGGGCGACGTGGGCCGAGCTGTCCCGAGGAGAGGATGCTTGCCCGGTCTGGCTCGACGCGAGCTGAATTGGTCGAGCCGCACCAGTCTTGAGTTTCGAAATTTGAAACCCCTGAGATATCGGATCTCGAACGCCCCCGCGAGTAGAACTGCTGCCCCGGCCGGAGGATCGGCGAGGCTGAACGTGCAGCGCCGGGAGGATGAAATCCCCGATCGTTGCCGCCGGTGTGACGCGACGCGGTGGAAGAGGCCCTTTCCATAATCCCTTCCACGGCGCGCGGACCGCCTTTGGTGATGTTGAGGTCGTCGCCGGCCGCGGTGATCGGTGTTGCAGGCTGCTCGTGTCCTGCCCGTGCTTGATCGGCAAAGTTGAAGCGGGCTGCTGTGACGTTTGGATAGCGCCCACCAGCCCGTGTATGATCGGCGAGGTTGAAGCAAGCTGCTGTACCGTTGGTGCTGCGCCGCGCGCTAGAGCCTCTGCATCCCCCAGGTCTTCGCACTCTGAATCGGAATCGATGTCTGTATCCCAGAACTTTCCGGTGACACCCTTAGCAGGAGCCTGAGGTTCCTTCGCCGTACGTTGCTGGAGTGCTCTCCGTATCGATGGAGCAATCGATACAGGAGCCATCCGCCATGAAGAACGGTGGCGCCGGCACTCCCGCGGACGACGAAGGCGTGGGCGACGAAGGCGGCACACTCAGGCGGGCGGAGCTCTACGGCCCAGCCATGCACGCACGGAGCTGCGGGGGGGACTCCAGCCGCCGGTGCAGAGGCGCGCCGAGCCGCGCAGGTCGCAGGTCGCGGCGCAAGTCGCCGGCGAGGAGTCGCGAGTTGCCTGATTACCTCTGCTAGCTGGAATATTTGTTGTTCCACTCAATCATATGACCTGAGGCCAGCCAAATTGAGACACCGTATTGCTTTGGAAAACACTTCCAATTATTTGCCAATCACCATTCATATATCCAAGCATTTGGAAGTATTGAATCATTGATAAATATCAACACATCAATCACTCAAAGGTACCGTGTGATACTTGGTTGTGTAAGAGAAACAGCTTCAAACAATCAGGCTAGTTTATGGTAAGAACAAAAATATGGCAAAAATTTACTAAGCATAGTTATCAGATGAGAAATACAGCTCTTATAACAATTGGGGATTTGACAGAGTAGACTGCAACTTCCACACAGTTGCACCAATTCAGGGCTAACTACTGATCGAGCAATCGGGAGGTCCAACGAACATTGAATAAGAGGACGTGGTGGAAGTGGGTGTCGGTGGAGATGGCTTACCCAGCGTGTCCCTGGGTTAGAGAACCTGCTGTGCTTGCTTGGAAAAGTTAATGACGAAGAGTTGGCCATGACCCGCATGTAATGTCCAGGGATCCTGTGCTCTACTGCCGGTATAGTGGATAGTCCATAGTCGTTAGGGTTCAAGAGCTAAGCTGTGGTTTAGCTTTGAGCGCTGAAGGTCAATGTGCCAAGAAGGACAGCTGTGCAACATGAAAGCAAATAAAGAATTAAAGTCAACATCTGATTGACAGGTGGGATCAACATGATAGAACTGTAAAAAGACATTACAAAGTTTTCTGGCCGCAAGATTGTTTCAGTTGTACTCATAAGCCACAGTGCCTTATGTAATCAAGGACACTTTCAGTTTCGTCTGACCAACGGATACAGCCGGCGCCAAAAACCTTGGTTGTCTGATGTTCAGAGTGATAGGCTAGCGTCACAGTGTTTAGAGAGGACTTAAGCTTATCTTCGTATGTGTGTGGCCCTTGCCTGAGGCGCCGACAAAACGTGTTTCTTAATATAAATGTGCGGAAATCTTTTGCGTGCTCGAGAAAAAAACAAACCACAGTGCCTTATGTAATTAAGGACACTCCACAACACATAAGGAGAAGAGTTCAACCCCCACATGATATTTGTCTGTCAAATCTCTCTTCATTTGTAGGCATCATAAGTCCCTGTTCACTTTAGGCCTATCAAATAAAACAATGTATTGTTTTCTTTTGATAATTTTAAGCTAGCATGACTCCTAATCTATAAACAATTTTTAGACTTAACAAACATCAGAAGCAATCTCAGTTCAAATTTGAAAAAAAAACAAGATTTTGTTATATAATATTACTATTAGATCTATTTAAATGGATGGTCATAATTTCTAGCATCGTAAATTCTCATAAGAATTTGATATGAGACCAACTTCTAAATCTAAAAGGTATGTCGGTAGCATGTGAAAAGGAAAAATTGTTAGGTTATTATAAAAGTGTAAAAAGAAAAATGTAATATTAATAACCCGCGTGACGTGGAGGCGCGTTGGCTCCGGGCGAACCACGACGGCAAATTATCAAGAATTTAGGAGATCACCGGGAGAGGGACACACGAAGACTATTCGTAACGGTCGACTGTAGGGATGCAAGTTCAAATTATTTTGGATCATTGGGTCGATCCAAAAAAATAATCAAATGAACTAGAATGATATTTTTGTAGTTTGAGAGAAATGGAAAAATGAATTAGAATGACAGTTGACTGTAATTAATTAACTGACCCAAAAACATCATTGGATACCCACTTGCATCCTACTCCCTCCGTTCCATTGAAAGTGTTCTTTAGAATCCGTGTCATCTTCTTTAAATGTTTGTCTTATTCAATTTTTTTTTATAAATATTATTTATTTTTCCACGACTTGTTTTATCATTAGAGATACTTTAATAATAATTTATTTATTTTATAATTTACAAAAATATTTTGAATAAAATGAATGGTTAAATACGATTTTAAAAAATCAAAAACGTCAGTTTCTATGAGACGGAGGGAGTAGTCGGCTGCGAGCAACGAATTTGATTGGTCAGGCGACGGGTCCCTAGCCTAACTAGGTCGCCGATCGACTCGCCGTCGTCGCCTACTGACCGGATCCGTGGCGACACTGGGCCGGGCCGGGGTTTCCATCTCGATCGATTCCCGTTTCCGCGGCCCTGACCGAGCGCGTCACCTTCGTTAATTCTCCGCACGTACCAGTACGAAACCAGCGGCATGCAGTAGTCACTAGTCAGATCGTGGTTCGGGTGTGTTTGGTTACCCTCCTAAACTAGTGAACTAGTTGTTCAATCTATGTTACATAAGATGTTTAGATACTAATTTAGAGTATTAAATATAGATTAATTAAAAACTAATTGCATGAATTGAGACTAATTTACGAGACGAATCTATATTAAGTCAAATTGATCTATGATTTTATAATGTGATACTACAATAAACATACTCTAATGATAGATTAATTAGGCTTAACCAATTCTTCTCGCGAATTAGTCACGACTTTTCTGTAACAAGCGTCCTGTTCGCTTAGCTTATCAGCCATAAAAACATTGTTTTTCTCTCACAGCAAAGCAGTCAAAAACAGCGTTAGCTGGCTTATCAGCCACCGAAACGATTATCCGAACAGAAGGGTTCATTCGGAGTAGGAAAGAGTGAAGAATTGAAGGATACGGAAGTATCGCCGCATGTACATTATTTACCTCAATCACTACTGGAAACTTGAAATTCCCTGACCAACGTCAGGCAAAACTGAAATTACCCTGTCGAGCTAGCCCTGACGGTATTTTTATTTTTCCGTAAATGCACCGTAAGAAATTTCATGGCGATATTTTTATTTTTTATGATGGTACGTACATATTTATGATATTTTTATTTTCTCTGACGGTAGTGCACCGTAAGGGAATTTCAAGTTTTCAGTAGTGAATGGATTGAAAGGATGATGTGGCAACCACCACCAATTGGGTTGCTCTGATATCTACAAATCTTATAATACAGTAATTTATAATAATTAAGGTTTGTTGACACGTAGAAATAATTCTCTTATAGGAGTATAACTTAAATTAATAAGCTCTTAACCCAGCGGTTGTCGATCACGCTTTGTTTGTTTAGCTTATCAGCCACCGAAACAGAAAAACAACCAAAAGCGGAATGAGACACCACCGAAATGATCAAACGAACAAGACACGGTGCAGAAAGTACAAATTAGCGCATATGGGACAAGTCAACAAATAGATTACATGGTAATCTATCATGTACGGAGTACTGTTCACCGGCTCAGGATCATTTCGATTGGGCGACAATGTGCAGTGGCATACATGATCATCTCTTTTTCGATATATATATATATATATATATATATATATATATATATATATATATATATTAAAGTGAATTTTCTGAAACGGATAGTAACTACTTACCCAGGTGTGGTAACTACCCTTAGCTTAGATGTTTGACACGTGTGTATGGATGTAGCATCCGAGGGCTGTCTTTGGTCTGGCTTGATTTAGTAGTGCAGTGTGCCTGCAGATAACATGTCAGGATTTGATTTCTACTTCAGTGAATAAAACATTAGCGATTTAGCGCAAGTAGAAGAGGGAGGAGAGAGATTGACACAGGGGCTCATCCATGCAGTACATCCACGCTAGCACTGCTAGCTTCTGCTTTTTATTTTTTTTATTTTATCTGTGGTCTCCATTATTGATGTCAAAACAGTGATAGATGTCAATTTTTCTCATGTGGACTTTCAACAGTTTTGGGCATCACTCTCCATTGTGGAGGGCCTGATAAGGCGCATTTCTGTCCATCACTGCCTACCCACAGCCGCAACCCACTCTCTCTCTCTCTTGTCGGAGGTGTGACTGTGAGTATATAATAAGTAGTTTGAGTGGAAGTTTTATTTATCACATAGGCATTTTCAATGACATGGTAGTGTATTTAAAAAGAAAGAAAAATATATTTCATCTAGATGCAACTCTCATGGCACGAATACCAACTCTCTCTGAGTTATAAAATTGAATGCTTATAAAACTATAAAATAAAACTCTCTGCTAAGAATAGATATTTCATTCGAGTTTTAATTTATTTCATATGACGTGAAAATTTTAGAACAACACAATGAAACTCGTCATTGAAACTGGCCTAAGGGCACTTACAATGCCATTTATTACGTCGTCTGTATTAAAACATATTTGCAAAACACCCCTTGGTGCGCAGCAGCTCGGGTGGGGTGGGGTCGTATTCACACTTGATCGTTGCTAAATACACAAAGATCATATTTACACTTGATCATGGCTAAATACAAGTATTAAATGACATGTAGATCCCCTATTGTATAAACGGTTTATTTAGTTGTCTATGTGTGAATTTTAAAAACTTACAAACAGGCTATTGTTTGTGGGTTATACATGCCCTAAAAGATAGGGTAGGAAAAGCATAGACCAGTGAGTCAATAAGGTGTGTGTGTCCTAGACCGCTACGCGCTACACGAGTTACTGAACCCATACTAACGTCGTTCTTTTTAGTTTCTCTCCTCCATCTCCATGTCGGGAAGAAGCTGACATCAGCCGGCGACTTAGCTAGTTCATTGAAGACACCATAACGACGATGGCAGATATGCAGCGAAGGGCCTGATGGCTGTGAAAAAAAAAGAGAACAAGAATTCGCCCTGCTTGGTCTTATATTCTGTGAATTCTCGAATATTTTATCTCAGTCGAGGCCAGCACCACAAAGTGATAAGAAAATAATTGAACTTTCCTGGTCCCCTTTTACAAACAGTGCAGAAACGATGAAAGGGGAGTGATTGGCACCGGGCATGTCGATATCAGCCGAAGGCCAAGGCAGCACCAGTGGAGAGCGAATAAACAAAGCACAAGGCTAAAACCCATGTATTTCTCTCCATTCTATACAGTGGTTTGAACAGAACTCCGCTGTATCACGGTACAGTCATGCCAATCTGCCATGATGCTATACAGGAACTAAAGCTACGGAATGAGCCGAAGGCTTAAATACACAACATATCATGCTATTTCATAAGCGCGCTAACTGTCAGCTTTGCATCAATTGCCTCTCATGGAAGATCTCCCCAAGTCGCTCATACAAGTATTTTTGCTCCTCATAGGCTAGGTTTCTTATAATCTGAATGAAAAAAGGTAGACATTTGTTAGAATCACACAAGATAAATTGCTTAGAGAAAGGAAAATTCACTGTCAAGACAATGAAAATAAAACTTTAAAGGTATAATGATCCTGACCTGATCCAAGATTATCTCAACAGAGAAGTTCTGAGGTGAAATGAATGATTGGTGGTATATGTATGCAAACACTGCCATAACCATCTGGGGGGAAAGCAAGCAGAAATTTATGTTAAGCTGCACTAGTGCAGACGTTGTATTAAAGCATGTTTTTCCCAATCAAACACATTTTATACTCAACAAAAGGCAACACACACGTTTGCATAGGAGAAATACAAATACGATCCAGAGAGCCTTTAAAAAAAATGTGCTCCTTTCTCCACACAATTTTACTAGTTAGTTTATGGGACAACATTGCCCTTAGAAAAACCTGACACATCCGGCCCAGACAAAATGAAAACATAAGGTCTTGCTAAATGGAGGAATGGCAGACATAAAATGAGGTTGGTACTCCTACCATTATTGCTAGACATTTGGTCCAAATGATTTTTTCTATAGCTGATGGTTCAGATTACCCACACCGCGAACAAACATAGTCTAAACGATGTAATTTGCTAAACTTTTAGCCTTACGGCTCTGAGCAATTTAATACAAATTCAGGTGGGGATCCTACCCCCCGCCGCCGCGGTGACCTTTAAAAAGGCCTCGTCTTACATTATATCGATAGAATGAGAAAGCTAAAAGCTTGCATAACCATGGGCCAGTAACATTTCCTTATAGCTACAACGTTTCTTGAGGAGTTGAGGTACTTACTTGACAATCCATTCTGTCAGTAATTCCACCATGCCCAGGTATGCTGTCACCAAAATCCTACGATTTTGTAAAAAAAAAAGATATATCAATTGGAGCAAATCAATATTATTGTTGCAAACAATGAAGTGGTATATACCTTTATTTTGAAAGCCCTCTTGAAGCCACTCGCAAAAAATCCTCCAAATGGTGCTATTATTGATGCAAACAAACCCAGGGCTAAGGCATGCCACTGCACAGGCATAATGGCTAGTTCTTTCCATGGGAACTGTTAAGACACAAGAGACACATCTAATCAAACAGAGTACAAAATCAAACATCCAAAAACTCTAGAAAGACAACACAAAACCAATGATGATGCAGTCGAATTAATATTAGTAATTGCAAGGCTGGACAAAAAGCTCGCGGCTCGGTAGCTCGCTCGTTAAGACAACGAGCCGAGCCAAGCTGACTCGTTATCTTAACGAGGCTAGAACGAGCCGAGCTGGCTCGTTAGTCCAGCCTTATATGTAAGCAATATAAGTGGAGGTCGATCTCCACATGCTTGGTCCGCTGGTGCTGAACAGGGTTGGTGGACAGGTAGACCGCGCTGACGTTGTCGCAGTAGACAAGCGTGCTCTGGGAGAGGGGGCTGTGGAGCTCAACAAGAAGCTGTCGGAGCCAAGAAGCCTCAGCCACGCCGTTAGCCACGGCGCGGTACTTTGCCTCGGCACTGGAACGGGAGACCACCGGCTGGCGCTTGGACGACCAAGACACCAAGTTGCCTCCTAGGAAGACGGCATAGCCGAAAGTGGAGCGCCGAGTGTCTGGACACCCGGCCCAGTCGGCGTCGGTGTAGACCACGAGCTCGGAGGAGGACCGGTGGAGTAGAAGGTCGTAGTCGACTGTGCCGCGAAGGTAGCGGAGGAGCCGTTTGAGAGCAGTGAGGTGTGGCTCGCGTGGATCATGCATGTGGAGACATATCTGCTGCACTACATAGGTGATGTCTGGCCTGGTGAAGGTGAGATACTGAAGAGCACCGGCAAGGCTCCAGTAAGCAGTGGGGTCAGTCACTGGGGTGCCCTCGGCCTCTGACAGCTTGGCCTGAGTGTCAACTGGAGTGGAGCAGGGCTTGCAGTCAGTCATCCCAGCGCGCTCCAGGATGTCAAGAGTGTACTGTCGCTGGTGAAGGAGTCCGGTGGGACGAGGCTCAACTGTGACCCCGAGGAAGTGATGAAGCACACCCAGATCCTTCATAGCAAACTCCTGCTGAAGAGAGGTGATGATGCGCCGGAGGAGAGACGGACTCGAGGCTGTCAGCACAATGTCATCAACATATAGCAACAGATAGGCAATCTCATCTCCATGGCGATAGATAAACAGAGACGTATCTGACTTGGCCTCCACAAAACCAAGTGTCAACAAGAAGGCAGCAAACCGAGAATACCAAGCCCGAGGAGCCTGCTTGAGACCGTAGAGGGACTTGTTGAGCCGGCAGACCATATCAGGACGAGAAGAGTCAACGAAACCCGCTGGCTGACTGCAGTAGACTGTCTCAGTCAGATGACCATGCAAAAAGGCATTCTTGACATCCAGCTGATGCACGGGCCAGGAGCGAGAGAGAGCCAGTGAGAGAACCGTGCGGATGGTAGCCGGCTTCACCACTGGACTGAACGTCTCGTCGTAGTCGACTCCAGGGCGCTGAGTGAAGCCCCGGAGAACCTAGCGAGCCCTGTACCGCTCGAGGGTACCATCAGCCTGCCGCTTGTGTGTCTAGATCCACTTGCCCGTGACCACATTGGAGCCCGGTGGACGAGGCACCAGATCCCACGTCTGGTTGGCGAGGAGGGCCCCGTACTCCTCTTCCATCGAGTGACGCCAGTGAGGGTCCGACAAGGCGTCACGAACGGAAGAGGGTATCGGAGAGACCCGTGGCTCACCGGGCATCGCCGCAAGAGCCCGGGGCGGCAAGGTCCCAGCCGTGTGCCGCGTCACCATGGGGTGAACATGACGCGGGTGGCGGTGCAGAAGAGGCGGGTGGTACACGGACGACACGTCGGGTGCAGTCGTAGGCGTTGGAGGTGGCGGTGTAGGCGTCGCCGGCGGAGAAGATGGCACCGGTGGAGGCCAAGGCGGTGACACCGGCGAGGCGGCCGGCTCCGGGTGCACGGGAGACGGCCGCGGGCGGCGCTGGTAGACACGCCCGAACCGCGCAGGCGGTGGCGGAACCGCCGAAGCAGCGTGGCCCGAAGTCGACGGCCCCGCATCGGTCGCAGGGCAAGCACCAGAGGGCGTCGGGTCGGTGTCCAGACCCGGCGAGGGTCCGGAGGACGGCGAGACAGCGACCGGGCCCGGCGAGGGGCACGGAGGAGCAGTACCTGCAGGAAACAACAGCAAAGGTGGTTGGTCCACCGTGTCAGCGGGAAACAAGGAGGAGATATCCGGGTGGGAGGTGGGTGGTGAGGTGGTGGAGAAGGGGAAGACAGACTCGTCAAACACCACATGACGCGAGATGAGGACCCGACGAGAGGTGAGATCGAAGCAACGGTACCCCTTGTGATCCAGGGAGTACCCGAGGAAGACACACTGAGTTGACCGGGGTGCTAGCTTGTGGGGAGCGGTGGCAGTGGTGTTAGGGTAACACGCACACCCGAAGACACGAAGGTGGTCGTAACGAGGAGGGGTACCGAAGAGAGCGTGGTGTGGAGTGGGAGTTGGACAGGCAACAGAAGGGAGGTGCTTAAGAAGATAGGTGGAGGTGTGGAGAATCTCAGCCCAGAAACGAGCAGGAAGGGAAGCCTAGAAGAGAAGGGTGCGCATGGTGTCGTTCGTGGTATGAATCATGCGCTCAGCCTTGCCGTTCTGGGAGGAGGTGTAGGAACACGACATGCGGATCTGCATACCGTGAGAGAGGAAGAAGGCACGAGAGGAGTGGTTATCGAACTCACGCCCATTGTCACACTGGACGGCCTTGATGGTGAGGCTGAACTGAGTGGACACCCAGGCGAAAAAATGGAGGAGCATGGAGAAAGCATCAGACTTGACACGCAAAGGGAAAGTCCACGAATAATGCGAGAAATCATCAACCACAACAAGGTAGTACTTATCCAGAAATGCTCATGACAGGAGACGTCCATAGATCGCAATGTACAAGATCAAAAATCTGAGTCGCATGTGAGGTGGAGGTCGGGAAAGGAAGACGAACATGACGACCCAACTGACACGCATGACACAAGTGCTCATCGTGAGCTCGAGTACATGGTATGGCTGATCTACTGCTAAGCTGTGTCAAAATAGCACGACCCGGATGCCCAAGACGTCGGTGCCAGGTAGTGGAGGAAGAAGTGGTGGCGAAAGCAACTGACGATCCGGAGGACGAAGCGGAAGAAGTGAACGCAGGAAACCGAAGGGTGTACAGGGGCCCCGAGCTGTCACATCGGAGAAGAGGACGCCGGGAAGCCAAATCCTTCACAGTAAGACCAGAGGAGTCAAACTCAACAAAACAAGAGTTGTCAGCTGTAAAACGACGAATGGAAAGGTTGTGGACCATAGAGGGAGCAACCAGGACATCAGGAAGCCGAAACGGACCGTGAGTGTGAGCGGCACCCACGGAAGTGACAGGAAGGCATGATCCATTCGCGACCATGATGGACGAAGGGTGGGAGGAAGAAGGAGGGTGGACAGAGGATAGTATACCGGGGTCGGAGGTGGTGTGGTAGGTGGCACCCGAGTCCGCGACCCAGTCCTGGCCGACCGGAGGAGTGAGGGTCAGGGTGCCGAAGGAGCGGGCCAAGGCCGTCGGGTCCCAACCGACAGGCCCGGGCGTGACCCCGGGAGGTGGAGTCCACGGAGCCGAGGTCGGGGCTAACGGGACCCCGGCGAGCATGGGCGCCGGTGGGCGAGGCTCGCCCCCGGTAGCCTGGAAAGGCCACATGGAGATGCGCCCGGTCCAGGGTTGGTGAAGGTGGGCCAAGGTGCACCCCGTGGCGGCGTGGTCGCCCCACGGCCCGGACCCGCACCACGCCCGCCCCCACGACGACGGCAACCACCACGCCCCCCCCCCCACCCCCGCTCGGCCCGGGAGGACCCAGCAGGGACGACGTAGGTGGAGCGGCAGGACGGGGTGACGGAGTAGCCGCGAGAGCTGTCGAAGAGGACGAGGGTCCCGGAGCGAGAAGGGACCCAAGCTGGATGCCCTGAGTGATCTCCTCCAGACAAAGGTCGTCATGGACCTGTAGGAAGGAGGGGAAGGGCTTCTGGCGGGCGATCCACGTGCGGAGGTGGGCGTAGCGCTCGCTGAGGCCGCGAAGGACGTTGAGGACCAAGTTTCGGTCCTCCATGGCCCAGCCAAGGTCACCAAGGGCGTCAGACATGGTCTTCATCTTCTGGCAGTAGTCGCGGACGGAGAGGTCACCCTGGACAAAGGTACAGAAGGCCGCGTCGAGCCGCAAGGCCCGGGCCTCGGCATTGCCCAAGAACTGACCCTCAAGGGCCAGCCAGGCACCCCGAGCCGTGCTCTCAGGGCCGCCGCGAACGAGGTCGTGGAGGTCGAGGGAAACAGTCCCAAGGATCCAAGACAGGACGATGCTGTCGAGGCGCAGCCATGCCGCACACCGATCCGCGGGCGGAGCGTCGGTGAGGACGTGGTCGTCGAGGGCGTAGCGGCGAAGGGTGAGAAGCACCAGGTCCTTCCAGCGGGCGTAAGAGGCCGACTCGGAATCGAGGACGACTGGGACCAGGTTCCGGATGTTCTGGACGGCGCCGGCCTGGTAGTGCAGCTGGGCGACCTGGGGGTCGGCCGAGTCGGGCCACATGACCACCGGTCGGGGTGCGATCCAGGTAGAGGTGGCTGTGGCGCTGGTGTCTGGGTAGACCGGGTGAGCGAGGCGCTGCTCCGCCGCAGCGATCTGGCGAGAGAGAGCATCCACGGCGTCACGCTCACGTGCCCAAGCCTCGGCAGCCGCACGCATGCAAGTTTGTCCTTCCGCGGCGGCTGCCCGGGCAGCGACGAGGGTCGCGGCAAGAGCGGAGTCCGTTGGGGGCACGGAGAAGAGCAGCTGGTACATCAGGGGTGGCGGGGCAGGGAAGGAAGAGGCCCCAGCCACCATACCGGTCGACGCAGGGGTGCTGGAAGGACCCTCCATGGGCGCCGGAGGCATCCCCAAGCCCCCGGCAGCACTAGCCACGGCGTAGGCTTCGGCGCTGAGGTAGTAGGGCCCGCCCATGGCGCCGGCGATTAGGACAGTGGGCGCGCCGTCCGTACCCGCGCGGGAGTCGGCGCCATGCGTCGGCGCGACAAGCAGGGGGTCGGGCGGGACCTCCTCGTCCGCGTCGGCCCCGTCCGCTGCCGCGTCAGCGAGAAGGGAGCTCACGCCGGCCCGGGAGAGGCCGCCCGGGCCGGCCCGAGAGAGGTCGCCAGCGGCGCGCGGGGGCGGGGGCGGGGGCTGGGAGCCGGCGATCTGGACCCAACTGGAGGGGGCAGGGAGGGGAGGGAAGACATGGAAGTAAGTGGGAGGAGGGGGAGGAAGGTCGCCGGCGGGAGGAGGGGCGCCGGCCATGGTGGCGGCGGCGCCTGGAGCCTGGCGGCTGGGGACCCGACGGCCTTGGCCCGCTCCTTCGGCACCCTGACCCTCACTCCTCCGGTCAGCCAGGACTGGGTCGCGGACTCGGGTGCCACCTACCACACCACCTCCGACCCCGGTATACTACCACACATTGGTGCATTTTACAACTTACAATCACATGTGTTCCATCGATTTTACAAGATGGCTATATTTTATCCAATTTGCAAGTTATTTAAACTATTGTGTTGTACACAACAACAATAATAGAAGAGGGTCCATATCAATGGCATTCTCACAGAGTAAAATATCTGTGAGACCTGTCATGTTAGCTTGGGTCCAAACCCTTCATAAATTTGTACCCCTCTCTGTTAACCTCTACCTTCCCTCCAAAAAATAACAGGAAACCGATGATCAATCATGGGTATGTTTTGACTCCATAAATATGATATGTCATCATATGTAGTGGCCATATATCATGGAATTGGTATCTGTTATATTTGTCAAAGTATCTGCTGATATTCTTGTCAATACAAATGTACTAGTATATATCAAAAAGGATTGCAGTTAATTCGTACTTGTATCCATGGACGGAGCCTAGTGGGGGCGAAACTGGGCTCTGGCCCCCCCTTGGCCCAGCAGAAACTTTCAAGGCCCAACGATATGTCATGGGTCATCTCTAGTCTGGACTATAAAATTGCATCATGCTTTGAATCAAATAAGAAACAAATATGGACCAGGACGCACATACACATACGCACACAGGCAGGAGGCCAGTGACAACCAGATTTGCTCTCTTTTTTTTTTGCTCCGATTAAATTTGCCCCCCCCCCCCCCCCCCCTCTAATTTGACTCACGCTCCGCCACTGCTTGTATCCCCCTTTTTTCAAGTTCAATATACATTAAGAACCACCGCAGCAGTGCACTAACTTTACTAGTATTCCTCTATATTCCTTCAACTCAATAAAAACACAATCCGGTGCTTTTTAGGACAACCACCTTTTCCACTTGGAAGGAAAACTTTGTTTCTTTTGGAATGACTTATTGATCAATCAATGACCATGCAAAGTGTCTAAGTGCAATACGAGGTAGTACAAGGTTCAAAAGACCATACTACGATTATTTTAAGGTAACCCTTATGATTGGAACAATGCAAAAACTCCATCTTAGAGTACAAGAAATAATATTAAAATGAATGAATTGAGCAAAAAAATTTCTGACCCAAAGTGGCACCCATTCTCCCAATGAGTAATGCTCTGACTTAAACATTGGACCAGGGTCACAATAAAGCCACCCAGTTGACAGATCCTGAAATTATTTGCATGAAAAATTTAGTAACACGACAGCAACTTGGCCATAAAGCAACCATATTCTGAAGGAAATCTATGTAACCTTTCTTGGGCATGTCAACCATTGGGAACGACCCATTACATTTGCTAACTGCCACAGAAAAAGGAAAAGTGATCAACACATCATTTTGAACTACAAACAAATAGCAATATCTTTACAGACAGAAATTAATAGTGGATTATATTTAAAAATCAATCTGTTAAAATTGTATTCCCAGGAGAACATAAACCATGAGTGGCGAAATAAATCCTCACATTGCAACATGTTTTTAACTTGTAAGGTTGACAATGAAAGAAAATGAGTTACTAAGGAATTGATAGACCCTGCCTCCACATACCTGCTAGTGCTCTTTTAGATGCAGTAATCATGGCTAGCTTAATTGGTTTGAAATTTTGAACATAAGTTGGTTTGTCCCACAGGTCATCTTTGGATCTAAGGCAAGTCTCGATTAATTGCAATGTCGCCAGCTTCATTATCAGATTGCAACAGTTCATGTGTCTCTGACTTTCAATGTTTCTACTATTAGCGATTTGGTAAATGTGGAGGCATGAATGCAAATTGAGTCGCAGAAAAAAGCACTGAGGTTTTTTTTCTGTCTACATAATGGACAAAAAATATCAAAAGCTTATGTTGAGTTCAGCAAGGGAAAAGCACCTAGTGTGCCAGAAATATATGAGTAACATAATTGAAATGCAAGTTTTTTTTTAGAATCTTAGAGAGAGAGAGAGATGAGAAGGGAGATCAAAGTTTTGCTCATGACTGATAACTAACAAGAGAAAAGATGAGTGCTCAGTATCCTGTAACTCATTCATTGACCACACATGCATACAGAAGAAACCATAAGTGGACAATACTATAACACAGCAGTAGGACCAGGGCAACATTTAGTGTTAGAAGATAGAAGTAAACCCTCTAATTTAGACACATGTATAGGTAGGGCTACATTTCAAGACAAAGTGCCATTACATGTGCATAAAAACAAGGGGGTAAGGCTATTAAAAAACTAAACATTTCAGAAAAATCAAATGTTGCTATAAAAATTATCCGGAAATCGGGAATTTAACAAAGTCTCACCAGAAAAGCAGAGATGATAGTTGTCACTGATGCACCAATAAAACCTTCCCAAGTTTTCTTTGGGGACAACTTGATTAGAGGTGTTCTCCCAAGAAAGAACCCAAATAAATAAGCAAAGATATCGTTGATCACAATAAGTGAAGCAGGCAAAAGAAACCTGAGTACACAGCATTGTAGATGCATGGAGTTCATTAACTGCAGCATAATACAAACTACTTGCGTAAATTAAACAATCAGGACAAATGTCTTCCACAATATATATTTAGAGATATGCATCATTAAGGCCCTGTTTAGTTCCAACCAAAATCCAAAATCCAAAATCCTAACTATTTTGGATTCCAAAATCCAGAATGCAAAGTATTTTGGTGGGGTGTTTAGTTCCAAGCAAAATTTGGTTTATTTTGGATTCCAATGCTGAGGATTATGAGGATGCCACACAAACCAATGCAAAGATTCTCTTATTTTGGCCTCTTGAGTCCAAAATCCAAAATGAGGAATGGACCACTTTTTGCCAAATATTTTAGGTGGTGTTTAGTTCCATTTTGCAAAATGAAAAGGCAGAACCCAAAATATTTTGAATTCCATGGGGAACTAAACAGGGACTAGACATTGACATAGTCACTTAGAATAATTCAACTTCCACTCAAATTTAAAAAATAAAAGAGAACAATACTTCCCATGAAAAGTGAAGTGGAAAAATAAAATATCAGGCACAGAAGTCAGACAGGGCACGCTATACCATAGATATTCTGCAACACCTAAAGTGTTATTAAGTTGTCCGACTAATAGCAGTTAGTCGCAATTAGTCAGGCTTATCGGTCCATGGACCACAATTAGGCACTCAGAGGCGACTAGTAAAATTTATCTGATCATCAGACTAATCAGCGATTAATCAAGATTAGTCATCTTATTAGCTCTGGGACAACTACCAGAATTATTATGTCGAAAAAACCTAATGGATCTGCAATTTTAGAGCAGATGAAAGATAAAATTCCTTTTCCAGAAGACAGAAACTGTCAGATGATGATGGAAATACCAAATAAAAAATTACTTGTCTGTGAAAAAAAATAGCTAGGCATTCCATATATCCCAAAAATCTGAAACTCTAAACAGGTTATTAATAAATAAACAAATCACTTACCAGAATATCCCTTCAAATATGTTTGCCACAGTGAAAGCGGACTGTGCAAAAACTGTTAAAAGTATCATGAGTGTCCAGGCATACTGTTTGAATTGATACTTGTATGCCTTTTTCTTCAGTGTCAAAATAAACCATACAAAACCTGGATCAAAGGAGCCATAAATACTAACTTTCTGCTAGATACAAACTAGAAAATCATGATAAGCAGGTTATCTGTTATTAAAACATGACTGTGAACACATGCAATCAAGGGAATGAAAATACTTCAAAGATAACTAGTATGTAACAGTAATCACTTAGGAACTCGGGCAGGCATGTATGATCACTTAGTCACATTGGCAGGCATATATGCGGAAAAATCTGGCGGTCTGGCCAGACATTTGCAGACTCAAATGCCTGGTGTCCATCCAGAACAACTGAAATAAGGTGATATGTCCAATAATCAAATCTAATGAACATAACATTTCCATTTGCTAATGTTAATACGTAGAATAACATTACTCACAAGGGTCCTAGTGAATTAAATTGGACGTCTCAAATGTGTTTGATCCAGTGTCGTGATCCTTTCTCATTGAGCTCGTGCTGCAACTTGGTTTTGGCCGGAAATGGTGCAATTTAATTTGCCAACTGCGATCCACTTCTTCCACAAAGGTCCTAGTGAATGGTGAACCAGGGAAGAGCATTACTCAACAGCAAGGGCTGCGGCAAGGAGATCCTCTTTCTCCCATGCTTCCTATTAGTTATGGAAGCACTGAGGTGGGGTGTGAGTTTGTGTGTATGTGTGTGTGTTGTAGCGTTGTTTGGGCTCTTGCCCTTTCCTCTCTTCTTAATCTAATGAAATGCAGCTCTCCTGCATTTTCGAGAAAAAAAAGCACTGAGCTCTCTATTCTCTCATGCCACTAGGATCAATCTGTTGCAACCAGTGGCAGTTCGGCAAGCAAAATTTTGAAGATCTCTTTTATGCAGATGATGTTGTGTTGTTTCTCTGTCTTACGAGAAAGAACCTTGAACTCTGCATCTTTTGTCAGAAGTGTTTGGACATGTTACTGGACTCAAGACTAATCTGGCCAAGAGTTCAGTCATCCCCATTCAGTGTGCTGAGGATGATCTGAGAATCATTGAAGAGATGATGGACTGTGCAATTAAGGACTTCCCTTGCACATGTCTTGGTCTTCAGCTTACAATCAGAAAGCCTGCCAAAGCCGAGCTGCACCTTTTGATTCATACAGTGGCAGATAGTCTCCTGGTTGGAAAACCTCTCTTATTTTTTTTTCCTCGAAAACGCAGGAGAGCTGCGCTTCATTAATTAAGAAGATGATAAAAAAAGGGGGGTAAGAACCCCTACAACACACACCAACACACTCTGTAGCAGTATCAACTACTGTTGTTCAGGCCAAGTAAAAAAAGGGATCCAACTCCATCATTATCTTGGGAGCATGGTTAATTTGGAAGCACCGTAATTTTTGTGTTTTTGATGGTGGAAATCCCAGCCTAGCTATGGTTATATCAGTATTTAGGGAGGAAGCACAGCTTTGGTCAGCTGCAGGGGCTCGTGGTGTTACTGACCTCCTTGCCCTGGCTCCCACACCTTTCTCCCTATAGGTCTTGAGGTCTAGTGTTACCTGTACTCTCAAAAAAGTTTTTTGTAAAGTGTTTCTTAGGGTGGTTACAGGCCCTTGAACCCTGTAACAACTTGTATCTGGGGTTCTACCCCTTTTTTAAAAAAAAGGGCGTACCCAGTGCCGTAGGCTCCCGCACTGCGGGGTCTGGGGAAGGGAAAATAGCCAGCAGCCTTTCCCGCACAAATGTGCAGAGGCTGGGGCTTGAACCCTGAACCTCTTGGTCACAGGCGGTAAAGCTCTAACGCTTGCACCAAGGCCGCCCTTTTTTCTCTTCTTAATATATTGATGCGCAGTTCTCCTGCGCGTTCGAGAAAAAAAAAACTAACGCGCCCGCCAAATAAATGAGGCGCTAACCTCCCGGAGCGAGGCATCCAAGAGGGATAATCCTTATGACAAGAGCCAGTCGCCTAACTACGGTTAGGATGGTTTTCACTGCTATACCTATGTATCAGATGATTGCTTTGGATTTGCCAAAATGGGTGATTAAGATAAGCGGAGAAGGGGATTCTTGTGGAAAGATCAGGAGAAGATCAATGGACATAATTGTCTTGTGTCATGGGATCGTGTCCAAAAGCCGCTTCAGTATGGAGGTCTTGGCATACATAATCTTGAAATCCTGGGTTGGGCGCTTCGCATTAGATGGCTTTGGCAGCAAAAATCTGATGCTTCCTGACCCTGGGAAGGGGCCAGTGAATGTGCCTTGAAATGCCCGAGCTCTCTTTAAAGTAGCAGTGCAAACTATTGTTGGGAATGGGAGACAGCCATTTTTTGTCTGATCGGAGGCTGCACGGAAGAACTGCTGCAGGGTTGAACACAATCTGGTCAAATTAATTCCGAAGAGAGTGCTAAAACAGTGGACTGTAGCTCAAGCGCTCAATTATCGATCTTGGGTAAGAGAAATAAAAGGTGCACTGACGGTGCAAGTCCTAGTCAACTAACTTGTCACTTGTGGGATCTGGTGGACAATATAATCCTACAACATGACATTCCTGATCAGCACATTTGGCGCCTATCTCAGGCTGGGCTTATATAAGCAAGTCCGCTTATGGTGCTTTTTTCTTTCGATCCATCAAGTTTGATCAGCGTTGTATTTGGAAAACTTGGCACTCAGCCGGGCTGGCGGTTAGGAATCCATGTTGCAATGCAGACCAGTTGGCCAAACGCGGACTTCCTCATCGTCGCATGTCCGTTTTGTGACCAAGCCGATGAAACGATCCAGCATGTTCTTATCTCTTGTGTTTTCTCACGGCAAGTCTAGAGTAGACCATGATTAAACTCGGCATGGCCAGACTTGTGCCAAGCTCGGATGCAACTAGATCTTTTGGCTGGGGATGTACTGCTGAAAAGGGGTTCCTAAGGAACTGAGAAAAGGCCTTAATACTTCTAATTACCTTGGTCGCTTGGGAACTTTGGAAGCATTGGAATAATGGAATGTTTGTGTTTTTGAACGAGCAAAGCCGAGAATAGAAGTTGTCCTGCAAGCTATTGTGTGTGATATGATATGAGAGCAGCCTATGGTGTTCTGCTGGTGCTTCAGTGCTCCAAGAGCTCTTATTTAACTGAGGGCTGTTGGTGGTCGTTTAATGTTCTGTGTGGGGGATTTTATGTTTCTTTTGGGGGTCTGGAAAAGGCACTTCATCTCTTTCCTTTGTATTCTCTCTTCTTCTTAATGAAATAACACACAGTTCTCTTGCCTAGTTTGAGAAAAAAAATATTAAGAACAATATGAAAATACAACCATTAATTCCCCCATTTAAATCAAGGGGACAACTATTAACCAGACAATAACTAGCACAATTTTCAGAGTAACATTGAACTAAAATCTAACATAGTAGACTATAATATGTTAATAAATTATTGATAGGATAGGGTAGAGTATCACCTGTTTTATACTCTATCCACTCCAAAATGTAGGTTATTTTGGTTTTTATCATAAGTCAAACTTCTCTAACTTTAACCAAGTTTGTAGAAAAATATACTAACATAAGCAATAACCAAATAATTGCACTATCAAGAATATTCATGATAGATTTTACGAAATTAATTTCATTTTGTAGATGTCGGTGTATTATTCTATAGACTTGGTCAAAGTTGGAGAGAATTTACTTATGAAAAAACTAAGACAACCTACATTTTGGAAAGGGGGAGTGTAAAAACTTTTAACACAGACAATACCAGGAACATACTCACTTTGAACACTCTAAATTTAAAATGATTTTTTTGTAATATATTTACAAGAGGAAATTATTGCATGTTTCATGGGATAGAGAGCCTACCAGCAATATAAAGAAAATAACAGATAAACATCTGATACTTTATTAGGCCACTGACGACCTTATAAAGCAAGTGATCTGAAGTAACTGTATTCGCAAGCTGCCGACTAAGAAAGCGCCCATAGGTGTACAGCATTGCTGTGAAAAAGAAGTGCCTACAATAGGAATAAAACTTGTACATAAACAACACAAGGAAAAAAAATACTGTTTGAAGGCATGGCGGCTATGAGATTGACATATTTCTGTTTAAACTTAGTACTCCCTCTATCCTAAATTATAAGACGTTCCAAGAATCTTGGAGAGTCAAAGCATCTTAAGTTTGACCAATAATTATAGAGAAAATTATAAAGATTTATGATATCAAATAGGCATACTATGAAAATATAATTGATAAAGAATCTAATAATACTTAGTTGCTATTATAAATGTTATTATATTATCATATAAGTTTGGTCAAACTGAGATACTTTGAATCTTCAAGATGCTTGGGATGTCTTATAATTTGATTTGAGATGGAGAGTAGAATCAAAATGACCCATAGCTTACCAATTCAGCAGCCTGAAGCCTGGCAGTTGTTTCTCTTCACTGGATTTTCTGAGTAGGTTAAAAAGCTCTCTTGCCATGTATATTTGAATCACAACCACCATGGCCCAGATATATAGATGACCCATATAAACAGTAAAGGCAAAGCCTCCAATCATCCATACTGTAGAATATGTACGGATAAGCATTGATTTATACTTGCTTTGATCATTGACAAGCAGAGGCTGTCCATTAGCTCTATTCCCATCTGTGGTAGCCTGAAGAAAACGATCATAATTAATAGAAAAAAGAGCGCTTAAAACAGGCTGCTGCCCTAGCTTGAACCATGCTGCAATGTAAGTATTAGCTGAAATCTAGAGAGAAAACAGAATGCAATACAGAGGAAAAAGGAATAAGAAATTACTTACCTCAATTGGATGTTTGCGACGTCTTACACGCCCTGCATGAGAAGCAGAAGCCTCACTAGAGCTAGTGTCCCTTTGCATCACTGGTACTCCAAAGTTAAATTCTACAAAGAAAAGAAAAGGCAAACAATCAGTCATACCAGATTAATAATAGGATGAATATAAATAGGAATAGTGGATAAGTCAACACACATTCGGATACATCGATGGGCCCCATTAGATCGATTCTAAAAGGTTCCTTAGTACAGAATGCTTGATCAATGCTCTGCTAAAGTTTGACGGCACACTGATTGAACGCCAGGCAAGGAAAACTCGCTCTAACAATAAACTTTCATCCGAAGGGGTCTCAAATGCCGGGCATGCGAACAGCAGGTTCAGACTGAACCCCAGACAGTTTTGGGAAAACAAAACAAAGCAAATCAGTACTCCAACTCCCCAATAAGGCAGACTAGAGTTCCTCCTAGGTTGGTCGAGTTTTTCAAAAGGCAAACTGGACAAATTGGAGCACCAATCCCAGGAAGGAATTGTTTGGGTTTCAGGGGCAGCAAAGGAACAAACAAAACGAGCAATCATCCATCCCATTCAACTCCAATCAATCTAGGGTTCCTCACCAGCAAGGTGCCGTCGGAATAGTCACCAGCAACACAGAAAAATGATTGTGGCTTCCTTTCCAGTGGAACGGGAAGTGCCTCGTCAAAGTCTATTGGTCCTACGGCTGGCCCTGGCCTTGCCTTGTTCCCGCTTCCCTCACCCATACTGCGCAGCGCTAGTGATTGGCGCAACAAACAAGCACATCTCTCGCGATTATTAGTAATGGCTGCGCGCAACCGCTCACCTAGAGCGGTCCCAATTAATAAATCGTCTCAATTAACAACCGAGCCACCGTCCAACTAAACATAATTCGACGGGTAGACAGCTGACAACTGCAGCGCGTGATGACATATTCCTCCCCGAACCGAAGGCCGAAGCAAAACAACAACAAGCCGGCGGCGGCGGAACAAAGCAGCAGCATCGTGAACTAAACACCTTAGGCGGCACCGACAATAATCCAGAGCAAGCACGCCACAGGCTGAGGCGCTAAAGCGAACGACCGCAGGAATCATGCCGGCGCAACAGCGAGAAAAGCAGCGTCACTGGGAGGGAGACGGAGGAGGTACCTCGAGGACGCAGAGCGGGAGGGGGTGAGCACGCAGCAGCAGCAGCACCGCCGCCGCCGCCTGCGGCTGGGCGGCGCGCGTGGAGTGGGATTCTGTAGAGAGAGAGAGCGAGAGGGAGAGGAGTGTTGCGTGCGTGCTTCGGGAAGGACGGAGAGGAGGAGCCTGCGAGCGAGACAGCTCTGCCTTTGATGAGGGAATTTGGAATTCCTACTTTTAATTCCTGCTCGCTGCCTTTAAAACCCGCTCGCTTGTTGATGTGATTGTGATGTTCAAAAAAATAATTAAAAAAAGCAGAGAAGCTTCGTGGAATAAAATGGGTGGACGGCAGCAGATCAAAGTACAACTCATCAGGCCAGTACTTGCTGTAATAATAAATTGCCGGTTGGGAGCATGGGATGCCCAAAGGGCCCCTTTAATATTCATTCCTTCGCCTTGATTTGTACAGTAGCAGAGTCAAACCTGCTTTGTGGCCTTGTGGGCTCGCGCGTCGGCGCTGGAAGGGGCTCTTCACGGGCGTCGCGCGGCGGAGAGGAGCGCGGGGGTCGGCGCCCGGCAGTCAACGGCGGCCGACGGCGCAGGCGGAGAGCGCCGCCCTGGGCAGAGAGAACTGCGGGCGGAGAGAGACGAGACAGTGGGAGCGAGAGTGGTGGGTGACTGGCGAGCCAAGCAAATTACTGGGGATGGACTCCGCCAGCTCTCCCGTGCGTGCATACATGGCTCGGATGGAAAGACGCCTGTCCACGAAGGTATCGCACGGCGGCACGGCTCCAATGCACCGTCTTCTTCAAGTGCTTTGGCTCCTGTAGTTCGGCTTCTCTCCGGCTCCTCAGCTCCAGCACTGATTCATCGTGACTGAAAAAGAAAGGCAATGCTAACAATTCGTTGAACACGCTTACACGCAGCAACCAACCGAGCAGCTTTCTACATCACTCTCAGGATTGCCTTGTGCAGTTGTGCTTGTGCAAAACACGAGGATTGCAATAATTGCCTTGTGCTTGTGCAAAACAGAAAGGTCAACACGGTGTGCGCGATAGTGTAGCAGATGACGTCTGGAGCACACGCAGACCCTGCCAAGCAATGGTGGTGCTGAGTAGTGGCGGAGCCAGAAAATTTATGGAGCCGGACCAGATATAACGCCAGTAAAAACTCTCTCCAATCTAGAAACTATATTGTTTCTATATTTATTAATTAGGATGTTGAAATAAATAAAAAAGGACATGTCATTGCAATTAAAGAAGAGAGAATAAAATGATTTCTTAAGAACAACTCCAAGAGATTTGCTAAAATTAGATCCTAAATTATGAGATTTAGCCATCATATAAAATAGGAAGCTCATTTAAAACGTAGAGTTTTTACAACAGTCTAGCTAAATTGAAAAACATATATAGCAAACATTACTCGCTAGGGAAATATGGCCAGCGAGAATGATGGGATAGCCAGCTGGGTAAAATAGAAAACAGTATACACAAGCTGTTAGAGTGATGTTTTAGAGCATAATAGCTATAAATAGTTTCACGAATACATTTAGCGTGTCTGTTGGAGTTACTCTAACAAGAAATTATACGCGGAAGTAAGAAACGAAAAGATGTGCAACTAGGTTGGTCCCCTAAATAACTAGGGTTTCGTATCCTCTGGCGGCGACGCTAGAGTACTCGAGTTCTCACGTCGAGATCGACGTGATCCACCCGGTTACGTAAGAAGGAAGAGCTGCACTCCCCGTCGGGGAGATTGGAGGAGGACCAGACGAGGCTATGACGACTCGTGACGCAAAGGCGAAGGGTCTGGCGAGTCCAGGCGAGGATGAGGAGGAGATAACAGATTTGGAAAAACACCTGGATGATATGAGTCTGCAAGGAGAAGAGGATGAGGACCTGGATCTCTCGGGCGAGATTGAGGATCTTGTCAAAGAGGCAAAATGGCTAGCCCTTTTTAGGGTTTTTACAACGAAGTCGTTTAGTCATGCGGCTTTGTTTAGTGCGATGAGGAACGCATGGTCCCCGGCCAAAGAAGTCACCTTCAAGGCGCGGGAACCAAATCTGTTTGTCGCCCAGTTCCACTGCTTGGGAGATTGGACAAGGGTCGTGGAGGGGAGGCCATGGCTGTTCAGATCAGCTGTTGTGGTTATGGAAGAATATGATGGCTTTTTGGAGGTGAAGTCGATAAAGCTCGATAGGATACCAGTGTGGGCTCGTATCCAGGGCATGCCGGAAGGTCTGATGAAGAAGGTGGGTGATCTAATCCAGGTGATCGTGACAGAGGGGAAGATAAATGCTACACCATATCTGTGTGCCAGAGTATGGGTAGATCTCAACAGACCGTTAGTGAGGATGGTTCCAATCATGTTGAAAGAGAAGATGAAATACTTGGTATAATATGAAAAATTACCAAGCTTTTGCTATTTTTGTGGATGCATGGGACATGAAGTCTCTGAATGCGGAGATGGAGTTCACCCAAAAGAAAGCTGGGGGTGGGGTGATTGGGTGAGAGTACCTTTTGCTACTCTTGGCCCTGGTAGAGAGGATAGAGGAGGGAGAGGTAGAGGAAGGGGAAGAGGACGTGGTGCAGGTGTTGGTTGTGGGGGTGGTTTTGATGATGGGTCGCTGGAGGAGAATCCATCAGATGAGGAAGAAGCTACAGACCAAGACGGTGACCTAAATATGAAGGGAACACTAGTTATAAGGGGAAGCACCGAGCCACAGTCAAGTGCAAGTGTAAGCCCCTTGGCTGAGCAAGAGAAGAAGAGGCCTAGAACCTCGGTCCAGAACATGGATGGAAACAACTACACAAATGCAAGATCGGCGCTCTCCTTCGAGGAGAGTGACCGTGCACAATGAAACTCGTCGCTTGGAACTGTCGGGGACTGTCTAGCCCCCGCGCAGCTCGTGCGCTCCTGGAGGTCCGGGCGCGAATAAATCCGGATGTGTTTTTCCTGTCTGAAACACACCTAGACAATGCTAAGGCAGAAAAGGTGCGAAGAAGAGCGGGGTTCGATCATAAAGCTTTGTTTGAAAGTAATGGGAGGAGTGGTGGCTTGCTGCTGATGTGGAAGAGTGAATTTAATATTCAAGTAGAGGCTGTAACAAAAAATTATATAGATGTGGTGATAGAGGAAGATGGGGGTGGAGGTTTACTGGTTTCTATGGGGAGCCGGAGTGGAACCGGAAAGTCTTGAGTTGGGAAGCCATCCGATCAATAAAAGGGGATGTGTCCAAACCTTGGTTGATTATGGGAGACTTTAATGAAATTTTGTACAACTCGGAAAAAGAGGGTGGAAGGCCGAGGACTCAGCGACAATTACAAGCATTCCATGATGTATTGTCAGAGTGTGGCCTCGATGATATGGGGTTTTTTGGTGACTTGTATACATGGCGGAGAGGCCAGATTAGAGAGCGACTGGACAGGGCAGTTGCAAATCTGCTTTGGGCACAACTGTACCCCCAGTCGACGCTAGTAAACAGTGAGAGTGTAAGGTCGGATCACCGACCAGTTGTGATGGACACTCACTATCGTGGACCAGCTGATAGTAGGAGTGCAAATAAACGGTTTGAGGCTAGATGGCTGCAGGAAGACACAGTGGAAGAAATGATTAAAGTCGCGTGGGCGCGAGCAAAAGCGAGGGGCGAAGGCCCATCGTTTTCAGAGAAGGTGAGTGATGTCCATGAAGAGCTTCATAGATGGGATCGGGAAGTCCTGAAAGCTCCGACAAAGAGGATTTCTGATCTCAAGAAAGAATTGGAAAGGCTGAAGAGGGGACCGATGACTGATGCGAATACGGATTCACAGAAGGAGATCATGGTTCAGCTTGAGCTGATGCTGGAGCAAGAGGAGATCCACTGGTTCCAGAGAGCAAGAACAAATTGGCTCAGACAGAGAGACAAAAATACAAGTTTCTTCCACAACTTTGCCACAAAGAGAAGGAAGAAAAATATGATAAAAGGTTTGATGGATGAGAGTGGAATAAGACATGATGATGAACTAGTGATGTGTAATATTGTACAAGACTACTTTGAAAATCTCTTTACTTCTGAAGTGGGTGAGCCAGACCCAAGTGTTCTGTCAGACGTTAGTCGTTCTGTCACACCTGACATCAACACGGGGCTGATGGCTCCATTCACGTCTAAGGAGGTAAAGAAGGCCTTGTTCCAAATTGGTGATTATAAGGCCCCGGGACCAGACGGGGTGCATGCAATCTTTTTTAAAAGATTTTGGGAACTTGTGGGGGACGACTTGGTGAATGAAGTGTTGGCTGCTGTAAACTCGGCTCCGATACCAGAAGGGTGGAATGAAACGACAATTTTCTTAATCCCCAAGGTAAATGATCCAACACTGGTCTCTCAATTTCGTCCAATAAGTCTGTGCAATGTGGTGTACAAAGTAATATCAAAGATGTTGTCCAACCGGCTTAGGGGTATTCTGCCTGAGGTTATTAGTGACCACCAAAGTGCTTTTGTTCCAGGAAGACTTATCACTGATAATATCTTGCTAGCATATGAATGCATTCATAGGATAAAAAAGAAGCAAGGAAAAAAGGGTCTTTGTGTGGCAGAATCGTCTAATTTAACACGCTTCCAGAGTACTTGTCTTCCATTAGACACTAAGTACAACGGAAGAGCACTAAATCGAGCAATTATGTCGAGCACACCCAGCGGGAGAACTCGAAGATCCACATTTTTCATCAGGATCATAAACGAGTGAATAAAGCTTACAACATTCTTAACCATTTCATATATTACATAGTTACAACATCAGAGTGTTACATAAGTGGAATACAACAGCGGGATTTAAACAATTTATATATACATGAGTTTATACATTTTAGATTCGCAAATTTTATCTTGCAACGGAGAAATAAACATGATCAGAGTTACAGTGGAAATCAATATATATATTTTAGAATATGGCGAAGCATTAACATAGTGAATATTTATATACATGATATGATAACAGGTTATAAAAATTTTCTTTCTAAAAACATTTGGTGAGGTTTATAGATAAACACTACAATCGCAGCGTAAATAGGAATCCTCGCTGAGCCCACCAGGAGGTTTCCACACACAAGAGTCAACTCTAGCATCCACCTATCACCTGCAACAGGGGGAATAAAACCCTGAGTACTCAACTGTACTCAGCAAGACTTACCCGTCAGGAGGAAAAATAAAATACTCCAAGGATATGCAAGGCTTATTTGGCTTAGTGGTTTATTGCATTTGCAGGAAGGATTACTACAAGTACATCCTTATATTCATTTTATTAGCAGTGAAATTAGTTCATTAACCAACCATTCTAGGTAAGCACCTATTCTACTTTCAAGCATGTGGTAAGCAATCAGAACCATTTTATCATCTGTCTTGTTCCAGTTCTTACTACAGTGCTAGACCATAGCCAAGTCGTACCGCATAGCGTAGCGATTAGCGAATCAATGTAGCCCAACTGGGTACCCCAAAACACACGCCTCATCTGCATCTCGGCACAGACAAGACCAACCTACCACTCTCCTGTCCAGGGGTCCAAGTCCCCGTCCAACTGGGACTCTAAGCCCCTGCACCTGAGTCTCGGACTTAGTGCAGTGCTTAGACCTCCACCCAAAAACCACTGGTACAGTCGGTCCAGATAGAGCCAAAACCCAAGATAAGAGAGTAACAAGTCTTCCCGCTCCCATAAGCATGTATGTGCTCAGGATAATAAATCTGTGACCTGACTACCATCCACAGCAACGGACGGTTCCTAATCGACACAGGCGGGACAACGCAACCAGAGCCTCGCTCTGTTTGCCCAGTCAAGTGCCAATCCAATCCAAGTATGGTCCCGCCCTGTCTCCAATTATTATCCATATATATTCCATGAGATAATAATATGATAACAATAATATATTTCCTATCTCTTGCGAGTGACAGGAAATCACTCGACTTCTACCGAAAACCTGTAGCGGAGCAATCTACACGATCCTATCATACTAGTAAGACTCATAGGATAAGGATATATATATGAAAGTGGGCTGCATTCAACTCCTTGAAACTTAATGCATAAACATTTAATAAAGTGCAGAATAGTAGGGGTTATGCACCGGGGCTTGCCTGGGTAAAAATTAACCAAAAGTTAGCATTCCATCACTGGGACATGATCACCATAGCACCATCCTTTTGGTTAACACCAATTCCTCTGGTTGATCCGTCGATCCATCATCGTTCCTATTATGATATGCAGTGCAATATATGAATGCATAGAACAAGCAATACATAGCATAGTTATACACTTATGAATTTCTTGGTTGCTTCAGTCAACACGGTGAGAGCATAACAAAAATCATTTATATGTTTATATATTATCAAGTTTCTATTAACCAATTTTTTTATTAAACATATATGCTATTTTTAACGCCATACAAGAATAACTAGTTTGGGGTTAATATTTTTATGAGTGATAGGTGTTACTGAAACATGGCTACTGCATGAATTTCACATACTCAGGTTTTATAATTTAAATACTATGAAAAAGACAATTTGCTATTACAAGAACACGTGTGAGAGCAAGATAAATCTAAAACTCTATATTTTCTGTAAACATATAGCCATATTATTCAGCAACATGATATAACGACATTATATAAAGATTTTGGAGCCATATTTCATATTTTTGTATACATAAATTATTTATAGGCCATTTAAAATCATTTAATGAGCAACATACAAGTTAAATCAATAACTCTATCATACTGTATACACCGGACATGAAATTTTTATCATAGCACACACATGGCATCACTAGACTACCATTAAAATTTCACATCATTTAGAGCATTAGAACTATATATATGAATTTAACACTAATTATCAAAGATAAAAGAAAACAGCAAAACCATTGCACTAACACATATCATTTTACTTCTCTGCTGCATAGATATACTCTTAAGGATTCCAAAACATATTCATTTGATATTTTACGATTTCTTTATGAGTTATTATGATTTCTTAAAGTTTCAACCGATTAAAACAACAACGAAAAAGAAAAGACATATAAGACAAACACTTTACGTTAAGGTTCCTAGACGTTTTCTCAATTAACCCACAGTACAAAAGACACTATGCAGTACTATTTACCTGAGTCAAGGATTTATATTGGAAACCCTGGAAAGGTTTCTATTCCAATCCTTATCCACCTTCTGCTTCCTCAGGCTGCTCACATACAGAGCAAAGGCAGGAAAACGTCGGAGAGGCCAGGCTAGGACTCGCCGGTGGCAAGGCGGTGGCGCAAGAGACTGCTGGAAGTAGCAGCTGGCCAGCGCGGCGAGCGGCCGAGCAACGGCAGCCTGCTGCTAGCAGCTAGGAAGCGCAGCAGCAATCAAGAGAGAGAGAGAGCACGAGCTAGAGGAGAGAGTGGAATAAGCAGCAGCACGCTCGACCCTTCGATCCTTCCTCTATAACACGCTAGAGCAAGGACGTGAGGGAGCAGGCTGCAGCGGAACACATGGGTGTTGCGTGGCTTTGCTGGTTGTATGTCTGCAAGTGAGAGGACGTGACATGGACATGCATAACAACACCTTTGTCGACGATTAAAAGCTCTGAACCTCATTAACTTCCACCGACATATATTACATACGCTAGCTTTTAATTCATACTAAACCGCACGAACAAAATATTCAGGCAATATTTAATTATTTTGTACAAACTAAATTACCAAAATATATAGCTCTTTTATATATATATATATATATATTATATATATATATATATATATATATATATATATAACTTCAGATTTTTGTTTGCGTCATAACAAAGCTAATTTTAATTTCAAACACACTAGTTAACGATATCAGTTTCTCAAAAGCAAAGTTGCATTCATCTGCTCCACTTGTACTTCAAATTTTATTCAAGTATTAAATACAAGTTATATTTTATTTTGTTTATAAAAATATTTTTTGTGCCAAACAATTAGACACGACACGGCTATTTTTGTTGTCGGGATTTTAATTAGTGCTTTATGCGAGTTTAACTCTAAAACCGAAAAACTCACCTTATGTCTTAAACTAGGTGTTAAGCAAGCTCGTAACACCTGGGGTGTTACACTTTGTGCTGTGAAGCTGGATATGCACAAGGCCTATGATAGAGTGGAATGGAGGTTTCTGGAGAAGATTATGTTGAAGATGGGTTTCGATAGAAGATGGGTTTCTTTAATCATGACTTGTGTGAAATCTGTGAAATATAAAGTTAGTGTAAATTCAAGGGAGACAGATTGGTTCACACCAACAAGAGGGCTGAGGCAGGGTGATCCCCTTTCACCCTACCTTTTCTTGTTTGTGGCAGAGGGGTTGTCAAGCATGTTGAGAGGTGCGGAGAATAGAGGAGAATTGTAGGGAGTACAAGTATGTAGAGAAGCACCTTCAGTATCACATTTGCTTTTTGCTGATGATTCCCTGATTTTAATGCAAGCTGACAAGAATAATGCAGAAGTTCTGAAGAACCTACTTCATAGGTACTGCTCAAACTCGGGGCAAAAGATTAGTGATGCCAAATCTAGTATCTACTTTAGTCCAAATATAGAGATGGAGACCAAAGTGGAAGTCTGTGAGACTCTGAATATAGTGACAGAATCCCTGACGGACAAATACTTGGGGCTTCCTGCCTTGGTGGGGGCTGAACGCAGTGATTGCTTCCAATATTTGGTCGACAGGGTAAGGGGAAAAACCAAAGGATGGAAAGAGAAGATGCTAAGCATGGGAGGAAAAGAGATTCTTATCAAATCAGTTGCTCAAGTTGTGCCAGTCTTTGCGATGATGGTGTTCAAAATCCCAAAAAATATATGCAAAGGGATAACAGATGCCATATCACAATTCTGGTGGGGTGATGACGATGATCATAAGAGAATTCACTGGAAAGCTTGGTGGAAACTTTGTACTCCAAAGAATAAAGGTGGAATGGGTTTTAGAGATCTGGAATCTTTTAACAGAGCACTCTTGGCGAAACAAATTTGGAGGCTACTGTTAGAACCAGACTCTTTATGTGCTAGAGTTTTAAGAGCCAAATACTATCCAGATGGCAAGTTATTGGATGCTAAACTGAAGAGTGGTAGCTCATTTACCTGACAAAGTGTTTTGGCAGGGATGGAGTGTTTCAAAAAAGGATGCATCTGGAGGGTAGGGGACGGATCCCAGATCAAGATTTGGGAGGATAATTGGATACCCTCAAGTCACATATGAAGATCCTAACTCCTAGAGGGAATAATATGATCACCAGAGTGGAGGATCTCATCAACCCAATCACAGGGGCTTGGGATGTACAGCTAATCAGAACTATGTTCTGGGAAGTGGATGTAAACAAGATTTTACAAATTCCTTTAAGGCATGGAAGAGAAGATGTTGTTTCCTGGCAGTACACAAAGAATGGCCTATTTTCTGTAGGCTCGGCATATCATTTACAATGGCTCCACAAGTTTGGAGCTAACAGAATTATTGAACAGGCGAGTGGTGCGGGTGATGATAAAGTATGGGATAAGCTCTGGAAACTGAAAGTGCCGGCAAAGATAAAAAATTTCGGTTAGAGGGTGTTGGATGGTCTTATTCCATGTAAAGGGATTCTTGCAAACCGACATATTGATAATTCAAGCAGTTGCCCCGCTTGCCTTGTGAATTGTGAGGATATAAAACATGTCTTGTTTGAATGCAGCCAAGCCAAGGAGATTTGGCGAATTTTGGGAGTAGCAGAAATGATCAATTCGGGGTTGGCCATCCATCGATCGGGTTCAGTAGCTGTTGCGGAGATGATCACGAAGCCAAAACATATTGAGGTACTGAATCACATTGGCCTCGCAGAATTAATCCTCACCGGAGGCTGGTATATTTGGTGGCAGCATCGAAACCTGGTACATGGTGAACCTGTCCAAAATCCGACAAGAGCGGCTCTGTCTATCGCTACACTGACGACAAACTATCAGAGATCGATGAAGAAGATGTGTACAAGTAACAAGAAGGAAGAACGATGGAAAAGACTACCTGAGGGTGAAATTGTATTGAATGTTGATGCTAGCTACAAAGCTGACTTGGGCTCTGGGAGTACGGGTGCTATTTTACGGGATCATACTGGTGCCTTCTTGGGAGCCGGAGTGAAGTTCTTTGAACACATGGCTGATGCTGCTACTGCTGAGGTAACAGCCTTTAGAGAAGGTATGTTCTTAGCACAGACTATGGGATGCAACCGAATAAGAATACAAGCTGACTGTCTGGAGGTAGTGGAAACAATGAGACAAGGAGGATTTGCAGCAACAATTAGTGGTCCGATTTATGAAGAATGTGATACGATGTGGCAAGATTTTGTATCTATTTCTATAGAGCATTGTAATCGCAAAGCGAATTGTGTAGCTCATGAGCTAGCGAAGGTAGCTTTACAAGAAAAACTCTCATGTAATTGGGTCGATGAACCCCCCTAATTTCGTTTTAGGAGCCTTAGTGAATGATGTAACTGTTATTCATGATCAATAAAGTGCGCCAAATGGCTTCCCTCAAAAAAAAGAAACGAAAAGATGTGATAGATATATATGTAAATGAGTCAGATAAAAGACAAGTGATAGGACAAAATATAGTCTTTTATACAGCAACGAGCGTATCCACAAATTTCAGCTTTTCCTTTATAGATGGATTTGTATACAGCAACGAGCGTATAAATTTGGGGCTCATAACGTGTCAGGCCAGGAGAGGAGCCCGACCACTGGCCCAGGGTGGCTGGGCCTTGGCTCTGCCCATGGCTGAGCATTACATGTGTACAAAATATTTCTATGCGGGTTGTGTTTAGATGCTAGGAATTGGTGAAAAGTTGGTGAAAAAGTTCCTGTAGCACTTTTTGTTTGTATTTGGCAATTAGTGTCTAATTATGGACTAATTAGGCTTAAAAGATTCGTCTCGCAAAGTTAAAGCAAATTGTGCAATTAGTTTTTGATTTCGTCTACATTTAGTACTCCATGCATATACCGCAAGTTTGATGTGACGGGATTTTTCTTTTTGCATAGTGCCAAAGTTTGGGGATTTTTGGGGAACTAAACACAACTAGGTGCAAAGAAGCCAGCCTTTCCTAGTAGCAAAAGAGAAACTAGCAACAGTAGTGTGCGTCAAAACCGATTTTTGGTGTCGGTCAAAATCAGTTTTTCACAGCGGGCAATGGCGTCCGCTGCGATGACAAGGCAACGGTTAATGGGACGTTAACCGTGGCGGTCGCTGGTGCCCGCTGCGAGAAACCGATTAACCGTAGCGGGCACCCTAAGAAGCCCACTGCGGTTAATGTCATTTACCGTGCCCGCTGTAGTAAATGCTTTAACCACATCGGGTTGTTTATAATGGCCGCCACTATTAATATTTTTTATTAAAAAAAATAAAAATACAGATTCAAAAATTGAATTCAATATTTACAGATTGCATCCAGATTTCAAATCAGAGATAAACAACATATATATATATACACACAAACACATTTGTTGTCCTCATACATAAATGAAACCAAGGATTACATTTCAAATTCAAATTTCCACTTGGTGTTTGTAATCCGTGGGACATAGCATGGTGTCCCACTTCCTGAACTTCTCGAACTCAGGTAGAACCACCAGGTCACCCTCATTGTCGAAGAATTCTTGCCCTTTGAGCACACAGTTCTCTAGTAGGAACTTACAGATGTCTGCCTTGAGTTGCTTGAAAGCAAGACGGTCTTTCGTAATGCGTTCTCACTCCTTGACTCCCTCCTTGAGCTTCTTTCAGCTGCTGGTGTACTCCTTGCACTGCCTTAGAGGTGCGTAGGTGTACAAGCCACATGCCTTTGATCCATGCTCACTCCAGATGCACCCCCACCACTAGGGTCGACACTTTCGCCATGTTGAGTCCAGACCGTGTAAGTCTCTACGAAACTAAACCAAATCAAATGAGATTGCACCTTGTCATCGTCGATGAAGGCTGTCAGATTCTTGCAGTGAGAACACAGACACATGATTGCCATCCGCTTCGATCGGTCACGGTGAGCTCTCGCAGCGGCAATAAACTTTCTCACTTCGCTGAGATACCGCGGATCAAGTACCCTACTAATCTTGTACATCCATTCTGACCTATCCATATTGCCTGTAAACTGTACACATCAACAACAAAAGCTTTTAGGCATATAATATTATGAAACTAGATAAAAACAGCACAAGCTTTCTCTTTACTCCCTTAATCTAGATCTAGATGTAGATCTATAGCTAAGGAGCTCAAAAAGCAAAGAAAAAAGAGAGAAAAGAGCATGGAAACCCTCTAAAAGCTTTTAGTCATATAATATTATGATTCTAGATAAAAAACAATAGCTTTCTCTCCTTCATCCATGAAACTAGATCTAGATCCAAAGAGGTCAAAAAGAAAGGAAAGGAGAGAAAGTAGACCATGGGAATCTTTTAAATACATCTTATGATGTCTTGCTCCTCCAAAACAACACTCAAAACCTCAATCTAAATGTTTGGTTAAAAATCGGGCAAAGCCTCTCCCCCCACGAGTTTGGAAGAGAGAAGCCTTGAGGAAGAAGAAGGTCGGACTGTAGCTATATATAAAATACATAACCGTTGCGGACATTGTAAAATGACCGCTGCGGTTAAGACTGATTAACCGCAGCGGTCACCTTATAGCGTCCGCTGCGGTTAATCAGTCTTAACCGCAGCGGTCACTTTATGCCGCCCGCTGCGGTAAATGGTTAACCGCAGCGAGCGCTAAGGCTGCCGGCCGAGCAGAGCCGGTGCAAGGAATTACCGTGGCGGGCAGGTTGGGTGTCCGCCACGGAGGGCATTTTGCTAGTGTTGTGCAAAATTATTTTTGACGTAGTGGTGCGAGTTACTCGAGGCTATCTAATCAATTAATTGAGCTAAACAAGATAAACGACTAACTGAATTATTCTACTCGACTAAAGAGCAACACAAGCAACTAAACACAAGGATAAGCTACAACAAGTAAATAGTACTTCCTCTATTCCTAAATAACTAAATTTCTAAAAAAAATAAACTTTGACCAATTTTTTAGAAAAAATATATTAAAATTTATGATATCAAATTAGTATCATTAGACTTATCAAAAAGCCCTCGACACGGGTATAAAAGGCGACATCAACGAACTAGGAGCAATAGAGAAGCAATAGTCTATAAGCACAACACAAAGCACGAGAGTGAGTGCTGTAGTCTTGTATCTCGGTAAACCCAACCAGAAGTCGCGACTCTCTTGTAATGAGGTAAGTCCGCACTTATAAGAGCAAGGGCAATGATATAGCCTGTTTGCGGGCGAAATAAACTCTAGCATGTCATCTAGTTAATGTGGCTGCAGCAACAATAGCTTTGTAGGAGCACATGCAGCCAATGTGGAGCGAGAGTAGAAGCAGACCATCGAATAGGAGCACAACATGCTTGTATCCGCTCGCTTCAAGCTTGCGTTTTGCGAGACGCCCGCTCCGCACTCTCTCTCCTCTCCTCTCTCTCCGCCAGCGAGGATTCAGCCGGCTGCACTAGGCCATAATATTTGCTCTAAGGCTCCATTCGTTTGATGGGGAATGGACGCCTGGAACTGTTCCCGCCTGAAATCATTCATTAATTTACATAATCTTGATCAATCCAGAACAGTTCCTGCTCTATTCCAGCATAACCGAACGAGGCCTAAGGTTCCTGTTTGGGTCGCGGCCTCACAGACATTACCTAGGTTCAGAGCTCCTTGGGAGGTAACATTCAAACATGACTTAGGCCAGTCTCAATGCACTGTTTCACTGCACGCTTTCCTAGTGGTATAAAACTTAACATGAAATGAGTCTCTCTCTCAATGCATAGTTTCATGCGGTTACCAATGTCTCTCTCTTTCTTTTCACTCACATCTCCACCATACATTTGCTTTGCATGCATCCCATGAAACTAAGAAATGTTCTCAATGGGGGGTTTCTAACGTTTTGAAAACAATGCTGTATAGTTTCATCACCATGAAACTTTCTCCCTCTCTCTGCTGATGTGACATCCTATTTAATGTGCATGAAACTCTTCATGAAACCCCATTGAGACTGGCCTTAGTGTGTGTAAACCTGTCTTTCATAGAGTAGTTTATCTTTAAAAAACTCTATAGTTCTTTGGTTTAGAGTAGTTCATCTTTAAAATCTCTATTGTTCTTTGGTCTTCTTGCTCGAAATGAGTGTCAATACAAGGGACTATATAGGAGCAACCTCGAGAAAATGACGATTCTACCATTATAAAAGATGGGTTTTACAATTTTGTCATTCTACAAATGGGATTCATTGATTTGTCATCCTCAAGTGATACACAGTTGCAAATATGTCCTACGGAGCATTTATTGCCAAATTAACTCTTTACTACCAGTTTTGCCCCTCCTATCATTCTTCACGGTTACAGGCGTTCGTTCTTCACGGGCCGACAAGGGGGCCGAGGCTTGTTCTTCACCCGCCCGCGTTCGTTTTTCACGGGCAGACGAGGTGGCCAAGGCTCGTCCTTCACGGGGAAGACGAGAAGGCCGAGGGCGGCCGCCGCCACTTCGTCCCTGCCACTTCCTCGAGCCGAGAGGCCGCGCGGACAGGGCAGCCGCCGCGTCCAGGGCGAAGTGCCCGCTGCCTCCTCGTCCGGTGCGTCGTCGTCGTACAGGCGGGGCAAGGCGTGGGAGCGGGAGGTGCGGCGCAGCGCCACGCCGCAGTGGGACGGGGCGCTGTCCGTGCGCGTCACGGGCGCCGCGGGCTTCGCGGGCGTGCTCAGCGCGCGTGGTGACGGCGTGCTCGGCCTCGACGACTTCAACGCCTACTACGCGGCAGCGGCTACTCGCGTCCCGCAGATCCCGCCGCCGCCAGCACCACCGACGCCGTCGCCGACGCTGGCTGATTGCAGGGCGCCTCCTGGGTTTCCCCGAAGCCAGCCAGGCGTCCCGGCTCTGCCCACGGCTGGTGCGGACGCGGCGGGGTGACGCCCACGGCCTGGCGAGGACGCGGCGGGGTGACAGCCGTGGCTGGCGCGGCAGGGCGAAGACCGTGTCTTGGCGCGTTCGCGGCGACGGCCGTGGCCTGACGCTGCAGGGCGACGACCGTGGCCTGGCGCTGACGCGGCGACGCCCTAGGGAGGACTGTTGGGGCAGCGGCAGCAGCCTAGCGCGGGCGCGTCGAGGAGGCTGTGGTTTCGAGGAAAGGGGCGAGGTGGAGATGGGATGCTGTCGACCGTCGGCATGGCAGCGACGGTGGCAGCGGCGGTGGAGCTGTTAGTCTCGTCCCTGCTCTTCCCCGTGAAGAAATGGGGATGAAAAGGATTGAGATAAGGATCAGGGTCAACATGGGAAGAAAAATGGATCACAGCAAAATAAATTAATTTATTTGGCAACAAATCTGTCTTAGGACATATTTAAGACGGTATATCATTTGAGAATGGTAAATATGTGAATTCTAATTGCGGGATGGCAAAATTACGAAGCTCAATTTTCATAACAGAATCATCATTTTCTCAGCAACCTCTGTTTATGTCTTTATTTTCATTTTAGCTAGAGAGAGGCGTCTATAAATCTCTTTAAATGTGAGCACATCTTTTTACTGTTGTTTCAACAGTAAACTTCCTCCTCTCATTCTCCTGTAGATCAACAGTAGTCTACCGTATCTGTCTCGCTCTTTAAATGTGAGCACATCTTTTTACTGTTGTTTCAACAGTGTACTTCCTCCTCTCATTCTCCTGTAGATCAACAGTAGTCTACCGTATCTGTCTCTCATTTCCCTGTAGATCTACAGTCCAGCCCAGTTGACCGTCCGATCGGCTCTCCGTCTATCAGTTGCCTGCCGCGTGGTTTGCCTCGCGAACGAAAAAAAAAAACGCCTGTCCAGTCCAGACCCTTCTTCTCGATTCCATTCACCGTTCTTCCTTCCATCTAGAAAAAAGAAACTCTCCTCGGCACCTCCTCCCGTGCTACAGCTTGCTCTCCGCCCTCCCTCCCCCACGCTCCCTCTCCGCCCCTGCCAAAGCCGCCCCCGCTTGGCCCGTCTTCGGCGTGCTCCGCAGCTGCGCAGGCACGTAGTCTCCGGCATGGATGTCCACATCCCGCGACGAAAATACCGCCGGCCCGCGAACCTGCCGGAGCGCGGAGCCGCTGCGCCGCGCCCCCCGAGGGCCGTGAGACGTGCCGTCGCAGCACCGCCTCGGAGCACCGACCTGGCTGCGCTGCGCACTCAGTCCGCCCGTGGCCTCCGTCGGACCGCCGACCTGGCATGGTCAGCCCACCTGCACCGTCCACCGGCCGCCGCGACGTCAGTACGCCCCCGTCGGACCGCCGACCCGGAACCGTCAGCCCACCTGCACCCTCCATCAGCCGCCGCGACGGTGAGTACGTGACCCACCAAAAGTTGAAAACATGGTACTTACCTATATCATCTTCTACTAATGAATGCCTCACTCCTGGATGAGGCACACCACGTGTTCGATGATTTGCCTCTACAACATTTTTCTGTTGCTCACCAAATCACCATACTCAGTTCATTGCACGAACAAAGATGCAGGTGGGCATATCTACAGCTGACAACGAGTCCTATCTATTCAAAGAAACAAACAAGAACCACAAAAGGTACCCTTTCTCAAAAGTCAATTCAATTTTCGAAGCAATAATTTTTCCCACTAAAAGTGCTACCTGCATCACCCTCGCTATATGAAATAGTGACGCCTTCATGTACGTTACTCTGTATGCAGTGATTACCAATCATATTCACTGCATGAGTTGCTTTACCAAGTTCTCTCATTTCACATTACTTCTGAAGTCTAAAT
Organism: Microstegium vimineum; assembly: GCA_022036555.1. NCBI lineage: Eukaryota > Viridiplantae > Streptophyta > Magnoliopsida > Poales > Poaceae > Microstegium > Microstegium vimineum. Next base: position 15,700,191 of record CM039134.1, on the reverse strand, counting down.
TAGGATGTTTAAATGAGACTAAACATGGTATGGCCTCAGCTACACTATTTTCTCGCTGTTTCCTTCCGAAGGTGCAAAATAGTGTATGTTCAAATGAGACTACACGTCATGTGATCTTGCTCATCTTAATCAACTCAAGATCCAGCACGCCGCCCTGCACCATGCGCTGCGCAGCCGGTATGTCTTATCATACACTAACAGTTCACTTACACTACTGTTGCTGTTCTCTATGCCAAATTAAGATGAATTTTCAGAGACTCCTTCTTGGGTTCTACTTTGTCATGTTTTCTCCAACTTCTTTGTGATGTTCAACATTTTTTCAGGATTGGACTGATATTCCTTTGTTGCTTCATTATATTTGTTGTTCACTAAAAGGTTTCTGTGTGCCTTATTCAGGTTCACAGATATCTATTCCATAGCGAACCATGTTCTTAAACATACATTTTAGGATGAATGACTGGAAAATATTCAGGTGCCTTTGCAAGGCCAAAGTGTTTCCTGTGCACTCAATGAACTTCTGTGGCTTTCATCATTTGAGGGTTAGTCAAAATTTGTCTATTCCATCTCCTATTTTCTGAGATTGTATATGAACGGATCGATTAAGATGTTCGGCTCATCTGAACAATGGTAGTTCTTTTCTTCACTGTTGTCCCACACAACTAGGTACTCCTTTTCAATTGAACTGCTGCTGATAATGCCGAGTCTGCCGTGCCAAACTGAGCACATATAACCTAGCTTAGAATTGTATTTGGATCTGATCTAATTACAGCCTATTGTGCGTGCTATTTTTTTGTTTCCTAAAAAAAGAATTCAATGATGGCTCCTTACCCAATCTACACCTATGCCTTAAATGTGCTCTTAGGATCCATGCATTTCTTATCATTACAGTTTCTTAGATTTCATATGAAATATTTTGTTACTGAACCTTCCAAATCAATTGCTTCGAAATTTTAGGAAATAGTTGAATTATGCGTAGTGTTGTGGTGTCTTGCAGCCACCCCCACCTATTGAATTTTGATAGTTTGCTTCGAGGACAGCTCTGCTGAACAAAGTACTGAGGGCACTGACGAAAACTGATGAAAGGCCTCAATTTGAGGTACAACGTTACCAACTAGCTATGAGCACTTATATTCTTTAGGTTGGTTTTGAACATTTAAAGTATCTGGACTGAGACGGCTCCAGCATATTTTTATTTCCCAACAAGTCAAACAATACATTACTTCACACACTACTTAATATCATAGGCATTGCTAATTTTGCCATTCCTAATAATGGAAACAGCAGTTGTAGTCTTCACATTGGTATTGAACATTTATAGTCTTACACAGCTCCAGCAGATTTCTGTTTCTGAACAATAAGTCAAAAAAGACATTGCTTCTCACAGTATATTCAATATCATAGGCATTGAAAATTTTGTCATTTCTGATAATGGAAAGATACCATTATCTTTGTGTTAATGCAGACAAGTTCATGATTTCCTTCACAAAAGGGATGACCACGAAGAGCAATTTTTGTCCTGCATAACCCTTCCAGGTATTGTCCTGCAGCAATGGTTGTACTCAACTGAGGCTATACTTCATTGCACAGACTTCTTGCTACAAACCTAATGCTAACAATTGTCCACATACACTTACCAAGTATTACTCCTAATGCCTGCTCCAATAGTGATTGTGCTTAAACTATCCACCTGTATACAACCTGGTATAGTTTTTCGTTCCTTCTCCTTTTTCTTTCCTACTATATTGTAGCGACGATTTTGTCCCATCTCTACCCGTATTATGACGCTCATTTCTGGGATCAGCAAAGGTTTTTTCATGAATATCTAGCTATAATTACTTATCCCCTGAAACAGCTCTTGCTATTCCAGATTTGATCTAACGGCTGCAAAAACTATTATATGGTCTTTCCAAATAATTGTTTCTATTGCTTACCACACCTAGAGCAGCACTCCTTTCATACAAGGTAGTTTCTCCATCCATCAATGCTTCGTATCTTTGTTAATTCATATAACTTTTTGAAGGACTCAGAATTGATTCCAAAACCTTTTTCTTAATTCCTTTAAATTTTCAAGTACTGAGAATTGAATTCAGAACCTTTTTGGGAAATACATATGTAAAGTTAATATTTCCTTGCCATTATTTTGTTGTCCATAACACTAATATTATTATTATTGCATAATGTAGCTTCTATTAATTTAGGCCTGCTCTGCAATAGATTACATTCTCATAGTAAGGGCTTACATAGGTTTAGTGACATCTTTATTTTGTTGTCAACAGGTAGTAATCCTCCTACCCATCCACCCAAAAAAAAAAATCTCGGTACAATGCTCTCTATATTAACCTCTTTTACTTTTACTATGAAGCATTAAACCTGCTTTGCATCTGTACACAGGTATTGATTGCTTCGTGCGGAAAGAAAGTAGATTTCTGCACTTTTTGTTTACCACATATGCAAGTTCAGGCTCTTCAAGTTTTGCAAGATCAGGCGCTTCTAGACCAGAGACCATTAACCTACCCTTTAGTCCTCTTCTCACTGTACAAAATATGCCATTATCTGAAATATGTACATGGTACAAAACTTAGTGTTAGGTTTGATTCACATTTGGCTGATATATCATATATGTAGCCCTTTACCACTACACCTAAATCTGTTGCAAACGGATACTGCCAGCTTGGTGCCCGTGCGAAGCACGGGGTTATCGGCTAGTTTGAAATAACAATGCTGCCGTAGAGACCTATTCTCTTTAGGCAAACTATCTAGGGAGACGAGATCGTCGAAACTCGAAATATGCCATGACTAGAGAATATTAGGAAAAAGCTATAAAACCTCTCATATAAGTATAAACAAACAAGCCCTGAGTAGAACCAACACAGCTGCGTCTGCGTGTACCAGCTGTCTTGTTGGCTTTGCCAGCCTCCGATATATTACATAATAGACGAAAATAGTTATACTTTTTCTCGTTAATATATAATAGCGTGCCACATAAAAAATGGTATCGATGGACAAAGTTTGAAACAAAGGACACCAGATAGCATGTCGCGTTCATGCAACAATTAGCGACATTTATATCGCCATTTGCACATTTCACGGTGCTGTAATGTGATTAACTGAAGATCCAGCAAATATGTGGAAGCACAAAAAGAGTTAGCTACACAAGATGCTGGGGTACATAGTAGCCATAGTTCTGAACAAACTCCAAAGACAATGAGGAAAAGATAGCACTAGCCACTAGTCATCGTCCTTAATTCTCTTCAGCAGTCTAGCAGCCCATCTGCGTAGCCTTTTCTTGAGTGTGAAACCCACCACAATACCAACCGCAAAGCTAATGGCGCTGACCTTTGTACATGTTGACAGAGAAACAACCCGGCTGCAATGCAGAATAAATTAACATCAGGAGAAACATAGCAGCACTTTGCATGACAGGTTTAAAGTACAGGAACAGTTAGTATAAAAATAATGTACTACTGGTTTCTTCAGGCAAACCACATTTTACAGACTGTTGATTTTGCTCACATAGTCCATGTAAAATATGAATAGCATATAACTGATGCTAAGCTCAGGTTTCCTAACATTGATAGCCATCGAGTGACATTGGTGTGGTCTCCATATTTTGTTACACATTTGCAGTTCAGAGATAAACAAAATGTTTGCTTCAATTGAGAACGCTGGCCAGATATTTTAGGATTTAAAACTCATAAAAACTTTGATACGCGGGCTTTACTGATTGGATACCACTTTCAACCTTACCTCCACTTTCAATCTTGCCTGAATAAATCAATTCCTAAAGCTACCTTAAGTCAAACCTTTCTATTTTAACCAAGTTTATAAAAAAGGTACAGATATTTGTGACACCAAATGAGCATATTATGAAAATATAGTTTACGTGCATCCAATCTAATAATACTAGTTTAGTGCCATAAATCTTGACGCTCTTTTCTATAAATTCGATTGAACTTAAATTTTTGACTTAAGACAATTCTGAGAATTGATTTATTCAGGATGGATGGAATATTAGTCCTTTGAAGTTCTTAATAAACCTATAAAATTTAATACATCAATCTACCACTTTCAGCTTAACTTGACAGCAACTGTATGCTTACAAAAGGGATTTCATATGCTTCTCTTTTCAAAATTGCACGATACTACCTGGTACTGCTTGTGTAAACGTAAGCCAAACTAGCTGGAAATAAATATTCCATTAAGTACAGTAATAAGATCATCTGAAGTACAATTCTAATCATAAATGGGGATCGTAAGAAGCACGCTGCAAATTCCGCGTGGCCATTCCAAATCAGGGTGAACAACAGAGCAAGCATAAAGCTTATGACCGCGGATGCATCGAATCGAGAGGAGATGGAGGTCGGCTTACCCGGCGGCCCTGGGAACGAGAGCCTGCTGCGCCTGCTCGGAGAAGGAGCCGGCCGAGCGCGACGAAGACTTGGCGGCGTCCTGCGCCGCTGCCTGTAGCCGCTCCACGGCCGACGCAACCACAGAAGGCGCTTGCATCTCCGTTTATCCAACGCTCTACCGCCGCCGTCGCCGGCTCGTAGAGGTTGGAACTAGGGTTTTAGCTTTCACTGAACGCCTCGTCGATGCGCCGACCGCCGAGAGAGGCAAGGCTGCAACTTGAAAGAGGGGAAAGAAATCAAGGAGCAGTAGACATCTGGACGACATCGGTCATGACAAGTGGGGCCAGCGTGTTTGTAGATCCAAATTTAAGCCTTCTCAGTCAAGAAAATTTCCATAACCTCAATGTTACGAGTGAAGATTTCCATATGAAGGAATCAGATAAATTCGTTAGTGCAAAATTCTTTCATGACCCCGATATGACAGTATATCTGTAACAAGCTTTCACCTCAATCATGTTCGTCAACAATACTTTTCAGCGAACAAACAATATTTTAACAACAAATAAGTATTTAGCCAAACGAACAACACCAAACAACATGTGAAATAAAGGGAGCGTGAAAAAGTAACGATTATGCTGTAGATCAATTTTGAACATCACCATTCAACACCTCACCAACAATACTGTAGACCAATTTTGAATATTCACCAACTATATTCATAAGCAGAACTGTATTCATCACTGCTCTACAGTAGAGCCTCACATCTTACAGCATTCATCACTGCTCTACAGTAGAGCCTCACATCTTACAGCAGCATAGTGGAGTAGAACACATTAATAGAACGATAATTATTTTTTGCTAAAAAAAAGAAAGATAATGATTAACACCACAATATCACACTAAGTTAAGAACATGCATGCCACATGGACATGGTTACCAGCTCTCTAGATAGAATCGACAAAACACGGCAGATGGCCAATTGGGTACAACTACAAACAGAGTACAAGAGCTAATCATGTTTATGGTAACTCGAACACCATTTTTATTTCTTTGGTCTTAGATGATTGAAGTCGAGCTTTTCACGCTTGTTAACGGACTTGTGTGATCCACGACCATTGCTTTGTGAAGATGACCTACCATCAACATTGGTTTTTGGTTCCTTGTAAGGTGCCGGTGTTTCCATATCAAGTTCAGGCTCTTTCCTCTTCAGTTCATTTAGAGATATGCTTTCTGAACTGGGAATGTCAAAATCTCTATATCTCGATGCTGGAACTTCATCCCCTCTACATTTCATTGTAAAATGTATCACATGCCAAATTCAAATCAACCATATATCAAGCAAAGATCATCCATCAATATGTAACATTTCATAGATACAGAGAAGCTACAAAAGTAATCTGATATTGAAGTACAGAACTGTACATGCTATACTACATCCACAACCTTTTGTATTGGACTACAGCCTACTATTTAGTGATAAAACTGAATCTGGTTTTGACAGGCCATTTGCACTTCAATAGAGAATGAGCTTTTGTAAGCATATATGCAGATCCTGAAGCTTTCATAGCATATACACAAAACTTTCTAAAATTAAATAACCTTTGCAATTTCCATCATCCCCATTCAGTAAAACAATACAACAAGAAGACTGTTAGTATATAGTTCCTTAACAGCTACAAAACTCTCGCATCTGGGAAGTCCAAATAACATCTCGACAAATGGATTTCATACGATTTTAGAAATTTTCATCCTGACATTGGTGTCAATTATGAGTATCCAGTAAACCAAGTTTTATAACATCTAAAATGTTGATGTAAACTTGTCTCATATCACGACCCGACAGTTATTTGTAACCAATTTATAAGCATTCTGGCTCTTTCTTATTTAGGTGCACTTATCATTTAACAATTACCAGGAAATATATTTTGTGACAGATTAATTAAATTTACTAAAGTAACATAACAGAGAAATAGCTAACCTGCTGGAGTTTGCACTCTCTTGATCACGATTACTGGGGGAAGCTGATTCTGTTTGGCGGTCACCTCTTGCCTCCTCATTTAGTTTCTACACATCTAGGATTGTGTAAGGAACACAAATCTACAAGTACATAATTGCCAGAATGGCAAATGCAACAAAAACAACCTTTCCAGACTCACATCGATAGATGGATTGAAATTTTGGAAAGACATCCGACCCTTTATAGCTCCTGGATGAGGATTACCCTCCATGATAACTATGCTGCATAGAGAACGGTGCCAGTTTAATCAGCACCTGAGCATGAAAGCTAGTTTTATCAAGAATTTAACAGACGACATTAGCAGCTATAATAACGAAAATGCGTATTTATCTTTTTCAACGTATGAGGATAATTGAGCCACGCAAGTATGTAACACTGTTCTAACACTCCTACTGCCATAATCACACAAGCATCTTCATGTCCATTTTTGTCGAGTTATTATCACTGCGGAAAGAAAGCTTCAATATTCATCCAACTCCCCATGAGCAAACCATTTTAATTGGAATGAAAGATATACCAAAACTAAAATGCACATGTTCACTGTACACAGTTTTCATGCTAAGTATACTGAAGTGAAATCCCCATAAAAAAATCTCAGAATTCGAATTCTCCGGAACCATGCTGGTCAAGTAGAAGACAATAACAGCAGGAAAGAATTGAAAAGAAAAGAAAGCTTTTAATCTCCATACCACTTCCTAACGACCTGCGCTGATGAGCCGAAGCCTCCACTCGGCGCCGTCACCACCTCCTCCTGTACCTCCACCTTGGCCTTCTCCTCGACCTTCTGCGCAGCCGCGCCGCGCTGCATAAACTGCACCGCCGCCACACAAAGACAGAAACACCGTAAGATGCCAGCTAATCCACGGCGACAGAAGAACCGAGCTGGGCAAGGGCAACGGACAGGGGCGCCTCACCTTCAGGTTCCTCAGGGTGCTCGAGATCTCCCGCTTCGCCGCCATCGCTCCCGCCGCCGCCGCAAGTCGCCGGTTCGATTCCACCCCCTATATTTTGTCCCAGTCCCCCAAATTTAGGGTTAGGGTTTTGGGGGCTCGCGGCGTAGCTGAGCCGCCGGCGATGCGGAGCACGAGAAGAAACAAAACAGAGCGGGTGCGGCGCGGGACCGAGCACGTAATTTCGTCGGCAGAGCCTGACGCGTGGGACCCAGAGGTCAGTGGCATGAGGCTTTCTCGCGCGTGATTCTTTCGTGCCTATTTCACCGGCATGTGGGCCCGGTCTGATGTCCTGGAGCCGGGGACGGAGTCGGCTCTGCTGCGGAATCCGCCGCCGATACTGATCTGCCGCCCCTCCCCTGCATCGGCAGCACTCCCATAAATTCGAGGCTTCACGTTGGCTCGTGCCACGATTAGATTTGTGTTCTTCTGCTCCCGTGCGAAGTTCGTATAGAAGAGAGAAAATTTTGGCGGGTGCAAAGGGCTCGGGTTCGACACATCGCCGAGTTCATCATGGTATGATTCGCTTCTCGATTTCTTTTCACCCTTCATGTTCCTCCTCTTTTTTTCCCCAAATTTTTCCTAGTCTGATGATCAATCATGGGCTTCTTGGTTGCTTTAGACCTTTGCCTCTTTCGAGAATAGAACAGTTTAGCAAGATCCATCTATATATAGCATTGCTCTCACTATACCTAAGTCGATCTGAAGTCACGTTTGATTGATACGTTATTTATTTTGTCGATTCCGAAAACACAAACTGATCTTGTGAATGAATGAACAAAAGAACGCACGAATTTTTGCCCAGACTAGCTACACACCACCCCAAACGAAGTCGTTGATTGCGTAATTCTAGTCGAGACTCAAAGGGTCATCATCACCTTGGTTCTGCATGGTTCGACTTAATTAGATATATTTTGGATCAACAGAATTAAAGACAGAAGGATTGTTCAACTAATCTTGCTCGATCTTCACGTGCAGGATTTCGAGGAGTATCTCAGCTTGCAGTCGGAAACGTTCGTGCAGTATTACCGCTGCCTGCCCTTGTCTATCCTGAACAAGGAGAATGCAGATGAGGACGGGAATAGGAGTAAGCTAGCTAATCTTTTGCTTTCTTTCTTGGAATTTTTTTCTTCTATATAATTCCTTTTTTTTTCTTGCCCCGCAGAATGCAATGTTCTAACTTTTCTGTTGCTGCATCTTAATTTGCAGTTCTCATGCCGGCGTCTGCCCTTGATCGGCTTAATCACCTCAACATCCAGTACCCGATGATGTTCCAGATCAAGAACCCCAGCACAGAGCGCATCACGCACTGCAGCGTGCTCGAGTTCGTCGCCAACGAAGGGTTCATCCACATGCCGAGCTGGGTAAGTACTATTTATATCTTCATACGAATGTAAATATGTAATTTCAGTCACGACAAACGAAGAAACTGACATTTGCTGGCTCTTTTTCCTTTCAGTTGATGGCACACCTGGGTGTTCTCGAGAACGAACTCGTGCTGGTGAGGAGCACGTCGCTGCCCACGGCCACCTTCATCAAGTTTCAGCCACACACCAAGGACTTCTTCAATGTCTCCCACCCGAGGGAAATGTGAGTACCAGACGACGAAATTTTGATTTTTTTTTCCTTTTCAGGCTTTGCACTGCAGGTGAAAGCATTCAGGCATTCAGCTAACCGTATGTCGTGCTATGAATTTGCGGTGCAGGCTGGAGTACAACTTCGGCAAGTTCCCGTGCGTGACGGCCGGCGAGACGATCGCGGTGAAGGACGGCGAGCGGCGGTACTACCTGGACGTGCTGGAGGCACAGCCGGCCGACGCGGTCTGCTCCATGGAAACGGACTGCGCGGTGGACTTCGCGCCGGCGCTCGACTACGTGGATCCCCCGCCACGGCCGCCGCCCGTCGCCAGCCACCAAGGCAGCGACGAGCCGGCGCAGCCGGCACGGTTCACCGGTGTCGCGGCGCGGATGGACGGCAAGCCGGTGGAGCAGAATCCCACGCCGTCTCCGGCGGCGGCAGTGATGAACGCCGTAGCTGCTCCGGGTGCACACGTGAGAAAGGCGAATGAACACGTGAGAAAGGTTCGGTTTGGCGCCCCCTCGGCGGCTGGCAATGGCGTGAGCAAGGGGAAGAAGGACGGCAGCGGCGGCGGCAAGGAACAGGAGAAGCGGTTTACTGGGACTCAATATTCCTTGAACTCTTGAAAAGTTTATGTTCTGTGGTTTTTGTGGTCGCTTTTGACAGAGGAGTGGATTTCCTTATATCAGACAAAACAGAAATAGAGTGGATTTCACCGAATTTTGACATGTTCAACTGCACATTATGCGCGCTTTTAACTTGTCGCTAGCATATGCTTCGATGTCAATCGATACTGTTTGATCGCAAATTGAGAAGTACCCTCAGTTTCAATTTATAATTCGTTTGATTTTTTTCGTTAAATTTGATCACTCATCTTATTTAAAAAATTTATGCAAACATAATTAAATTTATGTCATTCATGTATATCATTTATTAAATATAAGCAAATCATATCAAAAGAAGAGATATTTTACAAAAAAATTAAATAAAACGAACGGTCAAATTTAAGATTAAAAAGTCAAGCGAACTATAATAGAAAATAGAGGCAGTATCGTGTAAATTTTGACCCTGTTGATTTTGTGCACCGTGGAAAAAATAACTTTATATACTAGGAATGGGTGCTTTCTTTCTCAACATTTTTTTTATCCTTAATTAATTAACTCGGCTCTATGGTCTAGTATTAAGAGACTCGTGGTCAGCCAAATCGGTACCAGTCAAACTAGTTACTTACTCTGTTTTAAATTATAGTTCGTTTGATTTTTTAACTCTAAATTTAATTACTTGTCTTATTTAATATTTTTTATAAAATATCGTTTCATTTAGTATGGTTTGTTTATTTAATAAATGCTCTACAAAATAATTTAAATTTGACTATATTTACATAACTTTTGAATAAGACAAATGATTAAACTTAAGGTAAAAAATCAAATGAATTATGATTTGAAATGGGGAAGTACAAACTAAGGGAGGGGATCTCTCCATAAACAAAACTTACTTGGATCCCAACTCATACCCAAACTAGCGAGCTCGTACACAGATGAGTTACGGGTGGAATATTACAGATGCTAATAGCCTAATACAATTGAAAGTTGAAACTCTCTTGGAAATGGAGAAGGCTACAAATATATCTAAGGGGTCGTTTGGATCCCTTCATTTGGAGAAATTGAAATCTACCTTAATAAATTAAGCTATTTAGTTTGGAATTTGACATTCCACCACTTTTTCAAAGTCCATAATCCATAATTATTAATTAATCCTATCTTAAATTCATAGGGTGAGAGATGGAAATTGATTCTATAGATCACCATTCCATATTTCTATTTGTAATTTATAACATGTTGTTCAAACTCCCTCTCCTACGATAGAAATACAACAAATAAGTATATCTCTCATATAGTGAACAATAATATGTAATTATAATCTATATACAATCATATTAACTTAATTAATATGTCTCTAAATTATGATTTATTAAAATAAATTCAGTTTCAGGGATCCAAACGGGTCTTAAGAGTTCGGTTAGCACGATTCTGACTAGAAAATAATTCAGCTTATCAAAAGTATAGAAATTAGACTTGCAATCCGGCTAAAAATCATTTCAGGCCATCATTCCAGGAGAACCGAACCGGCACTAAAGAGACCATCGCCAATGGCTAAATCTCTGGACGAGGAAGAGATAGCTTCGCTTCTTTCAGTTAGGAGGAGTCAGTTTCAATCAGGTACATGGGATATACCGAAGTGCTCAGCTGCTTCAGTGCCTGCTTGCACGCCAGCGTCTCAGCAAGCAAAGAATCATCATGCATGCGTCGGGCCAAGTTTCTCGACACCCGCCAGGACAGCCAAGCCCACATGGTTGCGGATGATGAAGCATCGAAGCCCCATGCGCCGGACTTAGGCCTTACGCGTCGGATTTAGGCCCAATTTGGTTCTAAATAAATCATCTATTTATAAATCACCCATAGGATGAAATTATTAAGGTGAAATTGTGGTTTCATCACGAAAGGTTTCTCAGACCGTGACAAGTTATAATTCGCATCTAAATGTTGGATGTATATACACATGGCTATATTGTTCAATCCAAACCGCTAAATCTTTTGGGTTCAAAATTACACATACGTGAATTTATTGTCATATATAAGAGTACTGCTATGACAAACAAATTGATGAATAGATAGAGAAAAAGAAAAATACAGTTGCACTGACAAAAGCTCCAACGATGAAGTTAAGGTATACTCATTTCCATCTAAATTATAAGTCATTTTGACTTTTTACATAGAATTTGTTATGTTTAGAACGGATAGAGTAATACATAACTAATTATTTAGTAAATGTAAATACGACTTTGTCAAACTTCATGAGTTTAAACTAGTTCATCAAGTATGCCAAAATATTAGTCGTTGATGTAATATATCCAAAATCCTATATACAAATAATAAATAATTGTCTTCTATATCTTGTGGTAGAGATCGTCAACTGCAATGTGTTACAAACTTACAATAGACATCTTTATTTTTGTAAAAAAAAAACTCTAAAAATCTCCTATCCAACGGTTTGGCAAATGGACTTGACATTTTATTTAACTTGGCAAACGCCGGATGATATTTGGCATATATGTCAAACTGCGGTTAGCTTGGCAATCGCCCCGCACGCTACTCCCGTGGGATATTTCCCCTTCGCGCGTATAATTTTTAGTTTTGTCAAATGAATAATGGGAAACCGTTGGAAATTGACTCTTTTACCTTTACCATATTCATTTAGGATTTGACAAATTCCTAATTTTGCTAAACAAAAAAATACAAACCGTTGGAGTTGCTCTACATGAAAAAAACCAATCCTACGTGGCCTCTGCCAAACTAAAAAAGATAATGAAACTTTTACATATATACCATTAAAAAATTATCAATTATATATAAGTCATTAAAAAAGATAAACTCTCACAGTTGCCAGTTGCCACTGTTTCGAACTTTTTTGTTCTATATGACACTTCCATCATATTTGTTTCTAACGGTGTTAGACCATGGGTGTGAAAAGTCGAAAGTACCCCTTAGGTATGAATATGCAATTATTTTTTTTTGAGTATTTTAATGGCCTCAAATGAAAAACTCAAAACTAGAACATTGTAGATCTCAATAGTATCTATATTTTTCTTATAAAAATATCTTCATTCATGAAAAAAAGATATGGTTTAATTTTATTAATATGTTTGAGAAAAATCATATTTTTTGTATGAAATTAAATAAAGATAATTTCTTACATAAATATTTTAGATCTTGATGAGATCTACAACTTTTTAGTTTTGAGTTTTTTTCATTTGAGATCGTTAAGGTGCTAAAAAAAACAATTACATATTCAGACATAAGGGATATTTTTTACTCTTCACAAGTATAATTTAACACCGTTAAAAACAAAAGGATAAAAGAGTTCAGAACAGTGACAATTATGAGAGTTTATTTTTTTAATAACTTGTGTATAATTGATAATTTTTTAATCACATGTAGAAACCTCATAGATAATATGGGCGTCCTCTGGTGCTATGCATACAAATTATGTGAAATGACAGGGGGTTTACACTATTACTCCCGTTGTTGTTGATCGCCAAGGCCCAGAGACGCCAAGTAGACTCGAGCTCGCGAGGAGGACGACGCAGCTAAAAGGACAAGGTTACCAAAAGCTCCAACCCCCTCTTCTCCCCCGCTTCCGGCGAGTTCTGTCTCCGCCGCCGCCGGCCAGATGTCATCGGTGACCCGCCCTCGGCGGGAGGCCGACTTTGCGCGCTTCCCGTCGTCCACCCCCATCGTCATCGACAACGGCGCTTCTACCTTCCGCATCGGGTACGAGCTCCTGCCGCGCCGTGCACTCCCCAAACCCTAACCCTAGCGGGCCTTCCAGTATCCTGTAACGTGGCGGTTGCCTCCCTGCAGGTGGGCGGGCGAGGCGGAGCCGCGCCTTTCATTCCGCAATGTCGTGCAGAGGCCGCGCCACCGTAGCACTGGTACGCCGCCTTACGCTACGGAGAATGCTACTTCGTGTTGATTTGGTGGTTCAAAGCTGCGTGGAAGTGTAGATTTTTCTGTTCTTGTGTTTGCTTAGTTGCTCCTTGCTGTTCGGTTTCAGAAGTTGAGTGTGCAGTTCCCCGCTGGCAGGAATTTTACTTTACTCTTAAGAATCGTTATTGCTGTGGGGGATTCAAGAGCGTTTACTCTTTTCTTTGTTGTTTATGTGACTTGTGCAACAGTACGTTGATCATTTGGGGGCGGTTATAGAGTTTGATTCTGATACCACTCAAGCTGATTTCCATTTGATTGTGTGATTTCACTCTTGTCTACATGAACTAATTCTGTTGTAGTGCATGGGAATTGGATACAAATTGAAATTTTAGTTGTCTGCATGTCTGCATAGACTCGATAGGATTGTGCTTTATGATCTCATGTTGCTTTGGACCGTTTCATGTACTTGTGCTTCAAGTAATCCTGCAAAATGTTCTAAAGCCCAGATATACTGCTATCGTTGGGTTTGCTGAGTGCTCTGTAAGCTTCGTATTATTTTGAATGGTTATATGAAAGGAACAGAAATTTACTTATTTGAAGCTCTCAACTCTCATGTCTGTTTCAATCAACAGACTTGCAAGAGGATTAATGAAAGTTACATTATTCAACTCATTGTAATTTAATTTCCATGGTACAGGTGAAACTGTTTCAATTGTTGGGGACACTGATCCATCTCTAATGAAGTTCTTTGACTGCACAAGATCGGCAGTTCGCTCTCCATTTGATGATGATGTTGTCTATCAGTTCGAGTACATGGAATATGTTTGTTCTCAGACACCATCCACCAGTTTTTAGTTCTCAGTAGATATATAATGGTTCTTTGTTATTCATATTTAATTTTGAAGATAGATAAACCAGTGATCAATCTGTTCCATCACCCTTCTCTAGAATACATTGAAACAACTACATTCTTGATAAATCGCATTAGAAGTTTTAATTAGGGAAAAATCACTAAAGTACTACATGTGTTAAATGATATTTGTTTTATGTCCATAATCTGTGGTTGAAACATGATGGTAAAAACATTGTCAAAGAAAAATAGTGAAATACTCCCGTAAACTGTTTTATATTGAGTAATTGCTCCATTATTAGCCGAGTGATTATCCGTTTCATGATTCAGATGGTCCCCTATAATTGCAGTAAATGCCAATTGCAATCTTATGGCTCAAAGATATAAAGAAACCATGTGACTTCTTAATTTTCTAGATCATGGTGTTTACACTCTAGGACATATTCCTTTTGCCCTTGTTATTGTTCTTTTTTCTTGTCTGATACAGCATTATTTATCTATTGCAGATTCTTGACTATGGCTTTGATCGATTAGGTGCCAATTCAGAGGTAAATTTGCATTGTGTCCGTGTTTCTTTCCAAAATAATATATATTTCTTCTGTTGTTATTGAACTATTATTATCTTTTCTTTTATTTGTTAATTTGCTGTGCATTGTATTTGAGCATAAGAAAAATGCTGGTTTAGCTAGTCTTGTTGAATCACAGGAGCCTTGGGTGGTTTATGTATGTTGGAATAATCTTTCAGTTCAGTGTGTGTAATGAATCTGATGATACTGGATTCTCTCCAGATACAGATCTTAGAGGTTCTTATATTGTAGAGTTCAGCAGTAGAATTTTTCTAGTCAGTAGAGGGTCCTAATATTTCCAAGAGGAATTCAAGCTGCAGCCTTTCATAAAGGTGAAGCAAATGACGAGTGATATTGAGCTACTCTACTTTTAATACAAAATGAGCATGGGTTGTCAAGTTTGTTCTCCTTACCAGTCCATGATACCAAAACATAAACAAGGAAGAGTTGGCTTCCAAAATTAGTACTTCCATGTTCCCATAGTGTAATCACTGCACATTGCTTCAGTTATGTTAATCCACATCAGACATGCAGACACTTATTAAGACGGCTGTATTATCTGTCATTCTGTCTGTATATATTATCCTCTACTAGAAATTTGTGTCTTCTCTTTCTTCAACCAAACTGTTATTTGTCTGAGTGTTGTTGAAAGCTAACAATGATGCTCAACAGGTGGGCCATCCAATTCTTATGACAGAATGTGAATGTAATCCGTCCTTTTCTCGAGCCCGAATGTCAGAACTACTTTTCGAGACATATGGTGTACCATCCATTGGTAATAATTTCTGTGATTTTGATGTTATGAGCTGCATCTAGGTATATGTTATTAGTTACTTTATCATAAGGTTTGCAATGCTAATGCTGCTGCTTTCTATCTGAAATGTAGCATTTGGCATTGACAACGCGTTTAGTTATAAGTACAATCAGAAACTTGGAAACTGTAACGAAGACGGGCTGGCTATTTCATGTGAGCATGGAACTTGTCATGTTGTTCCAGTAAGTTCTTGTCCCCAAGATACACCTCTCTCCAACTTTCACCAGATATAACCTCCCCCTTTGGATTGCAGGAACTTTTCATGTTTCCTGTGTTTTTCCTGTGAAATTCCCGCGTTCCAAAGGGGCCTAAGAATGTTTGTCTGATTTTGTCTTCCATCCAGTAAAATAAATGCAGTGGATATGTGTTTTAATTATTGCAATTCATGTTTAATAATATTTAATGACTAGAATTGTATCTATTGATAATTCTGCCGTAAAAAGAAATGAAACTACCACTGCTGAAGACTACTTTTGCATGTTGCTACAGAGTATTTTTATTGGTATCTTCAAGATGCTGTAATTATTCACATTTTAAGGGAAATTGTCCACTGATACTCTTAGCCGAACAATTTTAGTCAAGCTTGCCTTACTCTAGTGTGATATTGCAGGTAGTTTTGGGGAAAATATTATCTCAGTTTCTGCTGGAGTTTGACATACGGAATTTATCATGTTAAATCCATCCTTGAGTGTATGAACCACAATATGGATTTTGCTCCCTTTTTTTTTTGGTAAAATGGATTTTGCTCCTTGGTCATGGTCCCTGTAGTAGTCAATAATTAAAAGAAAACTCTACTAGAATCATTAAAGTATTTCTGTGAAATAAAATCTCTGTTTTTTTTACCTGTGCATTTCAAATTAATTGTTGTTTTCTGAACCCAAAAGCCTTGTTTGATCTGTTTTTTCAGTTTTTGAAAGGGCAGCCTGTGTTGGGGGCATGCTGCAGAACCAGTGTTGGTGGATTTCACATTACTAATTTTCTGAGGCAGCTCCTCTCTCTAAAATATCCCTATCACATGTAGGTGATAGAAGTATATTTCTGAAGTACTTCATAGTGTTTGGTTTTCCTACCATGTAATAGTACCATTCAACATTGAACAGGGCAAGTATTACATGGGAAAAGGCTGAAGAGCTGAAGAAGGAACATTGTTATATAGCTCCTGATTATATGGCAGAGTTGCAGATATTTAAAGTAAGAAACCTGTATATATTTTTTTGTTCTTATATAAAGCTTTGAATTCTTGCATTCTTGTTTTGAATTAATTTGTATAGAGTGCATAGGGCTTTCTATAGGATTTGACAAATCGTTGTGCTTATACTTCCTTGGGATGGTGTTTCTATTCCTCGAAAAGTATATTAGTTATATGTTATCTTTTACTGAATTGTAACACCATGGATTGATCACTTCATGCTGCAGAACAATAAGGAAGAAGCTGATGAGAAAATGAGGTATTGGCAGCTACCATGGGTCCCCCCACCAAAGGAAGAACCACCATCTGAGGAAGAACTTGCAAGGAAAGCAGCTTTGAAGGAAAAGGCTAGTCAACGTTTGCGAGACATGGCTGCTGCAAAGAGATCTCAGAAGATAGTGGAACTAGAAAAGCAACTTTCCTATTTGGAGGAAGTAATGGAGCAACTTGATGAAGCTGAGGAACATGAAGCAACAGCTATTCTAGGTAGATCCGGGTATCTTTCCCAGCATGAAATCAAATCTGCCATTTTGAAAGCAACACAATCCCTAAGGAAAGCAAAAGGGGAGTCCAATGGCAACGATGAGAAAATAGATGCCTCAGCAGCTGATAAGTATCCACTTGTATCTGTCCCTGATGAGACACTGACGCCAGAACAGGTGTGTGTTTAGAATTCTATTCATGTGCTTCTATCATCTGGATATTGTGTGCATACTGTAGATACATATTTTACACCTTTACATACCCCGGAATCTCTGACCATTGTTGCATTCCACTTTTGTGTATTTTACCAGTTAAAGGAAAAGAAGAAACAGATATTACTTAAAACCACAACAGAGGGCAAATTGCGTGCTAAGCAGAAACGTGCTGAAGAGGAGGCTTTGCGGGAGAAACAAGAAGAAATGAGGCGTGCGTAAGTTTTTTATGTAACCAGTTTGAAATTTATCTTATATGCTTTCTTATATCCAATTATAAGATACTCCTATTATTCCATGTCTTGTTAATTTTCAGTATTAGTTATTTCAAAGCCACTTTCAGCAAGTTTCTTCTTTAGATACTATGACCCCTTGTGGATCAATGTCCAAATATAGGACAAAACTACATTGTGTATTCTGCCATACCAAATAGTGATTACCCCTTTATAAATTGTATTTCCAACCATGTTTTTAATCTTGCATAAGGTAAGGGCCCTGTGTTTTTTTAAGAGCAAAGGACCGAGCCCTATTGCTGCATTGAACAGGAAAAGAAAATGTGGCTGTGCCTATGTATTACGTCTTTAGATTCTGTATGAATCGTCTACCTCATGTTTAGATAAATGACCTCAAACCTTTTTTAAAATATTTGCCAGACATTCTATTATATACTACTCTTGTAATTTGTTTCATTCAACTATATAGGGAGAACCCAGAGTTATACCTTGAAGAGCTTCGGGCCCGATATTCAGAACTTTCTGAGAAATTTGAGCAGAGGAAGCGACAGAAAGTTAATGGTGGTCAGACAAATGGGAACCATAGTTCATCTGGTGGTGTTGGCCGTGGAGAACGGCTAAATGCAGCTCAGAAAGAAAGGATGCGGCTGCTTGCCTCAGCTGCATTTGATCGGGGCAAAGGTGAGGACACTTTTGGAATGAGAGATGAGGATTGGTTAGTGTACAACAAAATGAGCAAAGACAATGATGATGACAGCAATGATGACGATGAATCGGAACTTGTTCGAATTGCATCGAAGCTCCAGGTAAAATCCCTGCTTCAAGATTTCCTTCTGGCGGTGACAATTCTATCCTATCTTAGTTTCATTTCAGATATCAACAATTCCGGCTATAGTCAGATATCATTTGATGTTTTATTGTGCAGGAAATCGATCCTACATTTGTGTCCAAATCCGAAGCTGTTCAACTGACTCCGGAGCCTCCCAAAGTCCGGCCACTCACCGCAGATGATTTCAGAATTGCCATTGGGATCGAGCGGTTTCGCTGCCCTGAAGTCCTCTTCCAGCCAGGCATGATAGGAATCGACCAGGCCGGCATTGATGAAATGGTCAGCATCTCACTCAGGAGATTAATGGAGGACGAGTCTGTCAAGGAGCGCCTCTGCCAGTCAATCCTTGTCACTGGCGGGAGCTCCCTGTTCCCTGGCATGATCCCTCGGCTGGA
This sequence comes from Microstegium vimineum, assembly GCA_022036555.1. NCBI lineage: Eukaryota > Viridiplantae > Streptophyta > Magnoliopsida > Poales > Poaceae > Microstegium > Microstegium vimineum. The sequence continues at coordinate 15,681,239 of CM039134.1, read as the reverse complement.
GTCTGGGATACGGCAATATCGGCCTTACCTCGCTCCCCTGAAGCTTGTCAGAGCAGCTGATCCCATTTTAGATGCGTGGAGGGGTGCTGCTGCCTTTGCGGCATCAAGCAAATTTGGCAAACAAACTTTCAGTCTAGCAGATTACAGAGAGCATGGTGAGAACCTGTTTCATCGGCACAACATTGTTTACTCACTATAACTTCTCACACAGAAATTGACATAGTGAGCGAACCATCTCAGTCAGGTTATTTATTTGACAGCTGATACAAATTGATGTAGCAACAAAGTTTTTCAAAACTGCAATTGATATTTTTTATATGATTGGAAGTTGAGAGTCAAATGATGAAGGGATTTCAGAAAACTATAATATGCATGCCTTTTCTTTAGTCTCCCGTTGGCACAACTTGGTTAAGAGCAGGTTAGATGAATGCTCTATGAGACGAGTTTTTCACAGCCTTCTTCGGGCACTATGCAGCAGTTGCTCATCGCCTGCGGGAGGCGGGCATGTCTCGTAGGCGACCTTCAGAATACAGACAATAATACCTGGTTCAGATATAGGAAGTTGCTTTGACTAGACGAGGTCTATTTGGATTTGATAACCATCGTTATTTGATACAATAAAGCGTTGGATATCACATACATGTGTTTATACAAAAACTATATATTTATTTATATGCTCAATTGCTCATCATCATCAATCTAATATTGGAGTACATTGCAAACAATTTTTGATATATACCGCCACAAAGTTGATCCAATTAATCATAGTAGAAGCTTTGATAATCTAACATTGGAGTACATTGCAAACAATTTTCGATACATATGGACATTAGACCCTACATTACATTTTTACTAAATAATTAAAATCTAGTGAAATACTTTTTACAATTGTCAAGATGGCCGAGTTGGTCTAAGGCGCCAGTTTCAGGTACTGGTCCGAAAGGGCATGGGTTCGAATCCCATTCTTGACACTACTTTTGAATCTTTTGGTTTGACATTGTTCTTTGTTCTTTTTATTTCTTTGTTTAATCCCAAATTATACCAATCTTTTGGTTTCAAATTGATATATTTTTCTTTTTCTTTCTTTGTTTAATCCCAAATTGTACTGATGGTGAGCAAATCTTTTTGGTTCGACATTGTTTTTTTTTCTTTTTCTTTCTTTGTTTAATCCCAAATTATACTGATGGTGAGCAATGACATTGTTAGTAAAAGAAACGATTTTTATTAGCTCCTTGACTCTGCTATATCAGTATCATTCATGCTGTAGAAACGCGGAAAGCATGGCGCATCTACCACGAGTCCACGACAAAGATATGAATCTCGTTTCATCCCTACATGGGAGGGCTCCGAGGATGCGGCACAAAAGGCTCGCCTCCCTCCGACCACCAAACAATCTCCAAGAATAGCGGGGGCAGGACGCAACCAGAATTCACCCTTGTAACAGCTATAACTCGTAAAAGTTACACGTTAGTTTGCCAACTTTAGGATAGGCCGAGCAAATCCATTTCTTACCTTGCCGGCACAGCTCTGCATAGCTCCTCCCAAGCTTTAGGATTTGGATTTGGATCGGGTGTGGTTCCTGTTCCTGCACAACCATGAGCGAGATCAGAAAGCTAAAGCGTGGGATCAGCACCAAACCAAGTGACCATTTCGTCCAAAATGGTAGAAGATCTTTCCATTTGGATTATTTTGACACCCAGTTTTGATTCATCGTTCTTGAATCTTTGTCCACGACATCTTGACATTGATATCTTATTCGATCTCTTGATGAAGTAAGTGTAAGTGTGATGACGTCTGCGCTTACCTCGAGGTGGACATTCGTTTGCAGGCCAACATCCATCTTCTTACGAATGGGAGGAGCAACAGCGATATTGGCCTTCACCACGGGCGCCGCCGGCGAGCCCGACGGAGTCACCTAGGACCCCAGGCGGGAGCCAGAAGAAGGCGGTGCTGGGCAAGGTGAAGAGCAAGGCCAAGAAATGGATGCACATGCTGCATCACAAGAAGAAACCAGCACAAGAGGAGATGATGTGGACGCCCAGGGCTGGACCTGGACCCAGTGCAGAAGACAGCAAGGCCAATGAGGAGCGACGATGGCATGCTGAGTACCGTGGAACCCCCAGGAAACCGCAGCAACACGCACCTTCCTGTATGTCAGTCATCACAGGCTCACATGGCATCACCATCACATCAAATCAGTTGTTAATAATCTAAATGAAGTATTACCTGCACATCTTTAGCTGAATTCAGTCGAAACACCAACAGTAGCATGACTTCGCTACGGTGGAGCAGAGCATGCATGATAACTGTTTTATTGTGTGCGTTGCAGCGGGCGATTCAGAGAGGGCGTCTGAGGTGTTCCTGGAAGCATCACCAAGACAGAATTCACCGGTCCCGAGCCCCACTGCACACAAGGAACAACCATACTTCAAAGTCAGCAGCAGGTTTGAGTCAGAAATGAAGGAAGCCAATGAGATGCTGATGGAATCGAAGAAGCTCCGTGTCAACACAACCAAGCCGAAGACTGTAACATTCGCGCCAACTATAGAACACGAGTTGGGGAACGAAAACAGTGGCTGGAAAGACAGGGAGCTGCCTGAAGCAGCATCCCAAGTGTTCCGAAACACATTTGCTACAGTCTATCAGATGGTGCTCAAGATGATTGCTAAAATCCAAGAGGCGATGGTAGCATATAACATTGATAGACGGCACATGCTAGAGAAGTTAATATCAGTGAATAGATACCTGATGCTGAAGCTGGAACCTGGGCAAGATGATACATTGCTCTCAGAAGTAATTACTGACGCTATCCTCAATCTGTTTGACACATGGAGTCAGAGTGTTGAGAGGCCTTTGGTACGAAGGGCAAAGGAAATCTCTTCTTGGTTTCTGCAGGAAAGAAGAGAAGAAACACCTCCTGTTCCACTGTCTACACATCCTTGTGCGATCGAAGGTAAGATCATGTGCCAGAGTAACCCTATCAGCAGAACATTATTATTGGATTAGCAATGACTGTAAATTAATGCAATGCAGATGCAGAAGTATTTTATTCCTTAGAGAATGAACAAGCTTGAAGCATGAGATCAAGACATTATGAAACTTGGTAGAGTTCATTTACCTAACAATGTCAGGAAGCTGAAGGCAAAGGCGAAGAACATGCCCCAAGTTAATTTTGTTCATAGAACTATGTCACAGTTAAAACATACAATAGCTTCAAGTGAAACCGAAAGAAGGTCTCCACAGCTTGGTACCAGGAGCTTGAGTGAGAGAAAACAATCAGCAATCTTGATGAAGTTTCTTTTCAGTAAAGCTTGACATCATGATTGTATCAGAAACATGTATTCATGATGCATGTAATTAGGAACCACACACAAAATGTGTATATTATAGACATGTCAAAATAGAAATCCCCAACTGCCGAGAACATCTCTCTGAATCAACATTTAGCCCTCACATTCCCTATTCAACTGAATTTGGACAAATCATACCATGATTAACACAAACATAATACAAAAGGTGGATTTAAGAAAAGACAATGCTTCTGCAGATTACAAAGTGACAGTTTGCTTAGATGCTAGAAAACAAACTGTTACATAAACAACCTCTCGTTTCTTTTAATACAGCAGCATTAGGGAACATGAGTTCAGTACACACTATATGCTAACAGAGAGTTGTCTGTCGAGGGCATCAGGCCTGTCACTGCAGCTCATAGGATGAAAAGGTGAATCCAGAATTTTTCTCATTGGTACACTTCAATTCGAGCTTCTGAAATGGACTGCACATGAAAAGAAAAGGAAGTGTTTACAACAGCCCATCTTTTCCATTAATGAATCCAATCTCATACCATTTATTATTTGCAACAAATAAATGGCAGAAAAATATTCATTACCTGCTATTTGGATCATAATAAAATCCACTGATGGAGCCATCACTACAAGAAAAGCAGACGTAGTAGAAACCAGCAATGGTTAACCCACAGTCAGCTCCAACATTGACAAAGTACTGCTCTTTCCATCTCTACATATACCATCAGAGAAATGGTAAATAAAACGCTTATACATAAACAAATGAACAGGTCAGGTAATGCCATACCATAAATATATAAGGATTGAACAGGTCAGGTAATGCCATACCATAAATATATAAGGATAGTTGCTAAAGTCCAGAGACTTGCCGCCATCTGTCTCAATCTGACTCTGCAGGAAGGGCATAAAAACAAATCATCAAAAGATTCAATATGATGAAAATACCAAGTTAGGTAATCAATTACCAGAAGAGGCGTAAATGATGAGAACTTGGACCAATGTCTTATATCATCCTCTGGTCTGCAAACAGTATAAGAAAGATGTTTTCACATGTAAGTTTGGAATGCTGTGAGTCACCAGGGCATACATAGAGATGGTCTGAGCATAAGCATAAACACTCACGATGCCTCCCACTTGCCAGTGAAAAAGGTGTAATTTTTAGCATCCACTATCTCCCCCTCCCAGAATGTCACTACCTATGGACAGAGCCAATACATGAGGTTAAAACATCACTTATTTCTGTTTTTTTTAAACAAAACAGTCTTACACTTTGTCAAGTGGCAGCACATTTAATTCTCAGTTAATTTTTTAAAATAGTTGATGGTGCACAATTATTTATTTAGGCAACCTATAACTAATATTGTCTTCAATGCATCACATTAGATTTCAGATTCGAAGTGGAAGAAAAAATGAGTACTCACAGGTGTATCTGCTAATGGAACATTAAGCGCTTCCATCGTTCCACATAGATAACCCTGTTCAAGATCGCAACCATGGATGCGGACGTTCACTTTCCATGCTTCATCCTTCTGCAGACTGGAAACATTCTGAGTTCCAGCAAAAGACTGAAAGAAACATACAAGCAGATTTAGTCAATTGCAACCCTCCAGGCTTCAATCATAAACCTGACACAATGCTCATTAGCAGTAGCCTGGGCTATATACAAGAGTACAGCTGCATTTTGCACAATTTACTGTGAAAACCATAGCCAGACCCCAGAACATCAAATGGAAACTGGAAGATAAACAGAAGTACAGAAATACAGTTATTTGACAGCACACACCCAACAGCAGCCCTGCCTTTCCTACCCAAGACACACACACACGAACATGGGGAAATGAAAAAGGAAGCAGAAAAGCAAAATGATGATAAGCAACAATCCTGAAATCCATAGAATATAGAATAAAAATTGGAGCTGTGAGCAGCGGTAGTTGGCATTAGTAGCTAGTAGGGATGAAGACAAAATGGAGAGCTTCAATTTGCTTTATGAAAGGAAACTGTGGAAGATTGATAACACAGATGTAACAAAATCAGTGATATGTACACATGTAACTTTGGACCACAACAATTTAGTTCTTAGCAAAAATTCAAATGAAAGAACAAAAACACTTACTCTTCCAGCACTTAAAAGTGAACAGCTAGGAGGAGATGGGTGTCCAGTATTTGCTTCTTGCCCTGCAACGAATATTGTAATGAGTATGCCATGTCGAACTATTGAACTTAGAAAAGCATCACAGAGGCAGTTTTCAGGTGCAACGAAAAAAAAAGGAAGAAAGGAACATTCATGTTAATAAATTCTACGAAAAAAAAACTAGAATTTAGAATCCCACAAGGAAAAGAGACCATATTTTTTTAGATTAACTAGAACTTCCATCAACATGGCATCAAATGGTTTTCTGACAACCAGCACTCCAGCAGGCAGTAGAGCATCAGCAGAAATTCTATCACACTAAGGCACACGATCTCATATGAATAATGAACCATGATTTCGAATGCCTAGCACAGTCATTACTCATTACACATGAATGATCAAACGCATGCAAATATTAGCAACATTACATTATCAGGGGTAAGCTCCCAATTGAAACTGGAACCAAATCGAAAAAAAAATATTCAAGGCTCAAAAGCATCAGACCCAGGCCACTACTGACTACCCCAAGCTGACGCTTAAGTTTCGGACGCAATAATTTAGCCGATAGAAAGCATCAAACCGCCTAAAACAGTACCAATCTGCAGCCGCACAAATTCCAGGTAACTTAAATTCAGAAGAAAAAAAAACAGCTTCCAACTTAAATTCAACGAAATCGCATCATGCCCAGGCAACAAAGACTTATAATCCGATAAGATCTAGACCTGATTGTACAAAGGGCACCTGATGCGCGCATAGCGTATTATTGGAGACGGTGGGGGTGCGAGGAGGGTAGGGGAACCTGGGGAGGGCTGCGAGGAAGGCGTGGCGGTGTCGACTACCCTGACCGGCATCCCCGACAGCCGCGGCGGGTCCGGTCGCCGGCGACGAGGAAGAGGGCTGCCTTCCGAGAAAACTGTTGCCGTTCACTGCCCCTCGTCTGTAGGATGTGGACAGTTTTGTTAGGGGGTAATTGCAAATATGTCCTAACACGTTTCTCTTTTGATGAAATTTGTACCTGCATGAATTATTTGAATTTGTATATATGGCATAAGATTTGTGACATTTTTGTTCCTTTATCAATTTTATTTATCCGTCCTTTTTATTTGTCAAAACATCAACTGCTACTCTACTTCGCTATTCCATATTAGATTGCTCACCAACCATGATACAGTTAGCCTGGACAAAGTGTGTCCTATCACTGCTACTTAACTTTGCTGTTCACAGTAGCTCATGAACTTCGCTATTCATCATATTAGATTGCTCACCAACTTTGATACAACGCGTCTTGTCACAAAAGTGATGTTGTGGTAACCGCCAAGCAACCAGATATCTTCTAATGATTATAGTTTAGGCATGTCAATTAATCATACTCTAACGTGGGAAGTTAAATTTGTGCATATGCTCATGAGATTTGTGGTTGCTCTTTTTCTTTTTAATGATATGTTTTCTTTTGCGAGTATAAGTTACTACGCACTCTAGACCTTTAATACCTTCGAAAGACCGGGTCATTTCACAGGTACACAAGCCTGCGAGCACATATTCAAAAGGTTCATCGAACAAATTTTAATATTGATAAAATCATCACAAATGTCTCACTTGTATTAGAAAATTAGTTGAAACTTTTTAGTAGCCAAAAAATATTTAATATAAGATTAAGGAAATTTTGATGTAAAAGGTAGCATCGTATATTTTTTTTGTTACAAATGAATGTGTGGTGTATTAATAGAGAGGTGTTAAGGCTGAGCAATAAGGTCGTCAGTTTAATTCTCAAAGACACTAATCTTTTGTTTAGTTGGCAACCTATATAATGTATGGTAAAAAATGTTGTCTAGGAATTGCATAGAATTCCATTAAATTTGCCCCAGGAGGCAAGTAAGGAGATGATTCATTTGGTTGGAAGCATGTACCTAAGAAAATTAATAAAAAGAAAGAATAGTTTTCTTATGTATACAACTTTAATACCATTCGAGTAGTATACTACTCTGTCATAAGGGATACGTCCACGTTAAACTTTCTTAACTTTAATTAAATTATAGAAAATACGTGCAATATTTATATACTCAAATAAATTTAGTATTAAAGTATATTCAATGAAATGTGCTAAGTATAATTAAAAAAGTTTGAATTATCAGGAAGTGATAATGACTTCTATTTAGAGACGGAGAGAGTACATATGATATAGAAAAAAAATCAGCATTTTCCATGAATTAATAATATACTAAATGTAAATAATTTAACATTTTATTTACTACTCCCTATTTTTCAAATTTTAAGAAGTTGCCTTTTCAAGATACGTTACTTTAATTATGTATCTAGGCATAGTGTATGTTTAAATCCACAACAAAATCAATATATCTAAAAAAATGTCTTATAATTTATTTGGAATGGAGATGTTCTAAGTCCTCAACAAATAAGCAAAAGCTAGGAGTCTCATTTCAGGCAGCTCTGCAGCTGGTGCCTCTAGTTGATTTTGATTATGGAGGTGTTTGGGATACTCTTTTTTTTTTTGCCAAAAACTTCAAACTCTACTAATTCTAAATCCAATAAAACATGGATCTTGCTCCAAACCTATGAGATCCATGGAGCTCCTCAAGAAGTGCTTTGAAAAATCATGTTTCATGAAGATTACACGGTCCAAGATATTGTTTGCCCTGTTCTTTTTCTTCCTTGTGAGATGTAGTCTCCATCGTCGTCCCCGATCAGCCCTATCTCCTCCGCGCAGCATGCCTGACCTTTTTCTACCTCGCCTATCCCTAATGCTTCTAGCCCACGGCCACTGGGCTCGGTGTTGCTACTCTCGACTACCACCACACCACACGCACGTCTGTTGGCTAAGGACCTAGATTATGACGCGAAATCAATGAAGGCATCGGACTATGAGGAGTCAGAGGCCATTTGTGCCGCTAGCGGTGGGCTTGTCCCCAACATCGGCATGGCCACGCTACACCCTGATCCTATCATTGTCATGCTCTCGCCCCCAACGTTTCCATGGTCATGCTCTACCTTGAGCTTGCACCTTTCTTCATGCCGATGACGCTACCATGCTATGGCCATGCCCATGACCGTCACGACAGCGTGCGCCATGACCCTATTGTTGCTATTTCATGCCATGGCTCTGCCCCAACCTTCTGCCTCCTCTGGTGAAGGGCGATGATATAGTCTGTTTTTTAGCATATGAATCTAGATCCATGGTAAAGTTGCCCCAAATAGTTATCTCAAAGCCCAAATCTGCGGTGGAGCTGCTATGGTGGAGCTAATGCTCCAAAGTTTTTTGGTGAAGTTTTTTTTTAATAGAAGGACACTAAAATGAGTATCTTAGAATTCATATATCACAAGAAAAGCAAAGGCTAGTATAAAATATGGATAGCAAGATATAAAACCATCTCCTTAAAAGTTAAGAATACAATGAACACTAAATTAGTCTTCTTCTTTCTTCGATAATCCACTGTTTGTTGGAACTTGAAGATTATACTCATCCGTCACAAATAGGCCCAAAGACTAAATTAATGGCTTGCTTGGTTCAGCGGGATTCATGTTAAGGGCCTCTATTTCACTAGTAGAGTTTTTTTTTCTCATGCCTTAGCTTATGTAACAACTTTACTGGTGGAGATGTAACTGTTTTTGTTAGAGTGTTTGATAAAATAGCTTATCATGGAAGATAAAAAGAGTGAAATAACCATATTGCCTCTCCTTTTTCATTCTTTATTTTTCCTCCTCTCCCATGGGCCATTATTCTTCTCTCATTGCCCCTCTCATCTCTTCTAAGTATGATGCTTCATAAAGTCAAAGGATTGTCGCCACCTTGACGACCTTCGCGTTCGGTGTCTAGAGCTCCCGATGATCGGCACATGCATGCATCCCCAGTAACCTTGTGCCTGCATGATGGTCTGACTTTTCGGTGTGGCCTCTAATCATGGCCAACAAGCTACAACTCATTATAGATGGTCAAACGCCAATGCCGGCATTGGCACGAGCATAGGATCGTATCTAGGCCGTGACTTTAGCCCGTAGTACCGGTGCGGGCATGACACAGACTTTAGGCTAGCATGACGTGGCATGGCATAGACTTTGGGCGGCGCGATGGCCTCACAGTGTTAGGCCAGTACGGGCACCATGGGGGCTAGACACAACACGGTTCAAGGGTTATAGTGTCATGACTCAGCGGTGACCTAGGCACGACGACGATACCACACTCACGCGTCGCCGTGTGTGATAGTGCCGTAGTATAAATCGTGCTACGATGTACGATCAGGTCAGTCCCGCGTGCCATCCGTTTGGCCATTTGTACCGTTCTTAATTGAGGAAATGTCGTATGGTAGGTTAATTAATTCCTAGCTGATGCAGCGAAAACAAGAGACGTACGTATAAGAACAAAAGATATCTAGGGGAGATGGGGAAAAAATGGTTGGAGAAGATCTATCAATCAAAAGAAAAAGAGTGGATTTTTTTTCACGAAAAGGGATGGAAAGACAAGGAGACAGAGTTCTTCACGTTTCCGTCCTTTTCATCTTCTCTCCGGTCTTGGAAAGGTAGTCGATTGGGATTATATATGGCGTATCTACGCGCGTGTGGAGCCAAATGAATAAAGGCGTAGGAACGTGCAGTGACCGGCTGTCCGGACTCCAGACAGAGTGCACTGCACTGAGGAGTACCAACGCTACGTTACCCACAGACAGCTCAGCCGGAGGCGGCCCCTCAACATCATGACGAGGATTCTCCAGGTTGTGGCGCCGCTCCTCCTCCTGCTGCTCCCCGCTGGCCTCCGGGAGCTCCTCTCGCCCACGACGATCATCGACCACCGGCCGCCGCCGCCGGAGGGTGCTACTGCTACCGACGGCGGAACAACGTCGATCGGCGGCGAGGTTATCCTCCACCCGCTGGTGCTGGTGCCCGGGCTGACCTGCAGTCAGCTGGAGGCGCGGCTCACGGACGCCTACCGACCCTCCATGCCGCGGTGCGGCGCCATGAAGGGGAAGGGCTGGTTCGGGCTCTGGGCCAACTGCTCCGACCTGCCCGCGCACCACTACGTGCAGTGCTTCATCGAGCAGATGACCCTCGTCTACGACCCCGTCGCAAACGACTACCGGAACCTCCCCGGCGTCGAGACGCGCGTGCGCAGCTTCGGCTCCTCCCGGGGCTTCCAGAGGAACCCGGAGCACCCGTACGTCCTGAACTGCATCCATCGACCCTTTGCATGCATGACGAGTAGTAGTATAGCTCGATCAGACAGCGACGACGACTGACTGCATGGCTCTCCTCTGCACGCAGGATCTGGTGCTTCGAGGTTCTCAGACAGGAGCTGGAAAGGGCCGGGTACCGCGACGGCGACACCCTGTTCGCTGCCCAGTACGACCTCCGCTACGCCCCGCCGGTGCCAGGGTAGTCATCGGAGGTCTTCTCCGGCTACTTCCGGCGGCTGACGAGGCTCATCGAGGACGCGAGCGAGAAGAACGAGAACAAGAAGGTGATCCTCTTCGGGCACAGCTTCGGAGGCATGACTGCACTGGATTTCGTGCGGAGCACGACCATGGCGTGGCGAGAGAAGTACATCAAGCACCTCATCCTCGCCGCCCCGGTGCCGGCGGAAGGGTTCGTGAAGACGATGCGATACTTCGTCTCCGGGTCCAACCTGATGTACATCCCCGAGGTCAGCTCCCTCGAGCTGACTCTGAGGCCGATGTGGAGGAGCTTCGAGTCCTCCATCACCAACTTCCCGTCCCCGGCGGTGTTCGGGCACAGGCCGGTCGTGGTCACCGCGCGGAGGAACTACTCCGCCTACGACATGGAGGACCTCCTCGCCGACATCGGCTTCGGCGCCGGCGTGGAGCCGTTCAGGAGACGGGTGGTCCCGAAGATGAGCTCCTTCCAGGCCCCTATGGTGCCGACGACGTGCATCAACGGAGTGGGCAATAACGACACGCCGGAGCAGCTGATTTACTGGGACGGCGACTTCGACGTGGAACCCGAGATAGTGTACGGCGACGGGGACAACGCCATCAATTTGATCAGCATGCTGGCGTTCGACGAGAAGATGCGTCGGCATCCGGAGCAGAACAAGCTGTTCAAGTCGATCAAGCTTCATGGGGCTGACCACGGTTCTATTGTGACAGATGACTGGGCGGTGAAGCGTGTCATGCAAGAAATCCTGGAAGCGAATAGTAATTAAATAATCTATTTATTTATATATAAAGATTAAGACTTAGGGTTTGTTTGGATCCCACCTCCTAAATTAGAGTAGACTAAAATATTTTAGTCATCTTTTAGTACCTTTAAAGTAACTAGTCAAACTAAAGTATTTTAGTCATCTTTTAGTCAGTTTGTTTGACCACTTTAGTTTCTATAAAGTGACTAACGGTTTAGTTTAATTTAGTTTAAGAGACGGTAACTAAACATACCCTCAAACGATATTTTAATTCATTTGTTCCTAAACAATGTCGACTTATATGAACATACAAAGGCAGGGACCTTCCTTCGCTATCCCCAGCGTCGTATAGCGAAAGCAAAAAGCCTGCGCGCGACAGAGAGCAGGGAGCCTCCGTGAGAGAGAGCAGAGAGGTGAGAGAATAAAGTGGCGGACCCCACTATTTTATGCAACAAAGAAAATGCTATAACTCATAAACTAAAAAACCAAATAAAGTTCCGATTACCCCATTAAATTCATTTTAATAAATAATTCAAAATAAGATCTCACATAAATATATTTAGATAAATTTTATTTATAAATATATGGGTCCCACCATTGATAGAGTATGAAATATAGAGGATTGTGAGTGCGGAAGAAATACGTATAGAGAAAAGAATCTCGCTGACCAGGACGGAATATTGCTTTTAGAGGATGAATATAGAGGAATAGCGGTGCGGACAGTATTAGGGTCCCAAACTTGCCAGACTGGTTGTTGTTAATTTCACAGCTCCAGGTCCGAACACAAAGCAAGTCACAGCTCAGTAGCTATTTAGATCACTTTCAAATTTTAAAACTTTACAAGATTTTCCGTCACATCAAATATTTAGATGCATATATGAAATATTAAATATAGGTAAAACTATAACTAATTACACAGTCGTTTATTAGTAATTTGCGAGATGAATCTTTTAAATCTAGTTACTTTATGATTGGATAATAATTATTAAATACAAAAGAAATGCTACAGTTCAAAATTCTATAAAGATTTTGAATCTAAACCTGGCGTGCAGTAGAAATTTCACTGAGAAACACTGCATTGGAAAGAGAACAGCTCTGCCACATGGTAGTACTGCTTAGGGCGTCCCTAACAGGTCGTTATTTGACTATCTATTATAACATAGACAAGTAAAAAGTAGAAGAAAATAGTCACTAACAACAAATAAATAGCTAATTTATTTTAAAGAGTTCAAGAATTTGAGAGATGAACATGCAATCCAATAATATATAGACAAATAAACCTTTATAAAATAGTTTTTTTCCTTACGTCTCTATATGTCAGCTGTCTATATAGCTAACACCATTGGGAAAAAAACATACATGTAAGATTAGCTTTACCGGTTTTGTATCTAGGAGCCTGCGTTGTAAAATATTTCAACGCACGTGTAGCAACCTCACCATTCAACTAACGTTTTTCCTTGACCTACCATCCAACCAACCTCTTCCTTGACCCATCATTCAACTAACACCTTGATCTACTGTTCAACTGACCATTCAAACCAAGAGGCTTAGAGCTGTTCTGGTTCGCTTCGGATTCTATGTGAAAGGTATGAGAAGTTATTTTTTTTCTGAAATTGATATATCTATAATTATTTAGAATAAACATTGGAGCTTCTATTGGATTCAGTATGTAAGAGCATCTCCAAGATATTACTCAAAATGACTAGTCAAATTTATGATTTAGCTACTTTATAAAATAGATTTGACAAAAAATACTAAAGCACTCCAACAAACTTTATAAACCAAGAAGTTGGATGTCAAGTGAGGTAACCTATTCAAAAGTAGAGAGCGAGTGAGCTGAGATTAAAACCTACTAAATTTGGAGAGATATTTGTACAGTCTGTTGGAGATATTTTTTATTTTCATATAACCAAATTTACTTTTATAAAATGATTTAGCTAATCTCTTGAAGATACTCTAAAGGTGCTTAGCTCCTCTATACTGCCCTAAAAGATCATCGGTTGAACTAGTGGTTTCTCATATATTAATGTAGTATATTTGTTTCTTATGAACACTTTATATAAGATTTGTGTGGAGAGTTAATATAATAGATGAGACTCACATGTCGGTAACAAGACTCAATGTTAGAAAATTTGAACTTTATGTATGAACTCAGATGAAGATGATTTTTATATGAAAATTGTACCCTTGATGAGATCTATAGCTTTATAGTTCGAGTCTTTTAATTTGAGATCGTTAATATGCTAAAAATAATACTCCCTCCTTCTCAAATTGTAAGTCATTCCAAGAATTTTGGATTGTCAAAGTTTATAAAGTTTGACCAAATTTATATAATATGATAATAACATATTTGATACCAACTAAGTATCATTATATTCTTTGTTAGTTATATTTTCATACTATACATATTTGATGTTATAAATCTTCATGTTTCTCTCTATAATCTTTGGTCAAACTTAAAATATTTTGACTCTTCAAGATTCTTGGAATGACTTATAATTTGGAATGGAGGGAGTATAAAGTTTCAGGACCATATTAATCGCGTACTACGACTTGCCGCATTATAAAAAACAATCTAGTTCTTGTATGTGATGCTGGATAAAGATACTTTACATATAAATTATAGGTCTCAATGATATCTATAAATTCCTAGTTTTGAGTTTTGTCATTTGAGGTCATTAAGATGAGAAAAAATACTATAAATTTCAAGAGCATATTAATCATGTATCATGGCATATCACATATATTTTTTTTGTATGGTGTTTGGTAAAGATACTTTGCATATGAATGTAGCCCTTTATGAGATCTACAAATTTCTAGTTTTGAGTTTTGTCATTTCAGATTGTTAACATGCTCAAAAATAAAAATAAAGTTTCGACAACATAGTAATCGCTTGTCAGGGCTTGTCGTCTTTCAAAAATCATATCTTTTTGGTATGGTGTCGGATAAAAATAATATGAATATGAAAATTGAAGCTCTCGATGAGATATACAAATTTCTAGTTTTGATATTTGTCATTCGAGGTAGTTAAGATGCTAAAATATCAAATAAAGTTTTGACAATATATTAATCATGTTTTGTATAAGTTTTGTTAAATAAAATCTAAACAATTTTGAAATACAAAACTCAAAACTAGAAATTTGTCGATCTTATCGAGTGCTGCAACTTTTGTATATAAAGTATCATTATCCGACACCATACAAGAAAGACTTGATTTTTCTAAGATGACAAGCATTGCTACCTGAATAATATGCTACTGAAATTTGATATTACTTTTTAACATTTTAACGGCCATAAATGACAACTCAAAATTAGTTATTTGTATATCTCATAGATAGATATAACTTTTATATACAAAGTATATTCGTCCAACATCATATAAGAAAAGTACGATTTTTTTAAGTGATTATGTTTTTAGCATTTTAAGGACCTCAAATAAAATAAAAAACAAACTACAATATTGTAGATAGCATAAAAAACTATAATTTTTCATATAAAATCATATTAACTCAAGATCATAGAAAAAATGTATGATTTTTAATTAAAGATCATAGAAAAAAGATATGATTTTTCTAATGTGTAAATGTAAGGACCTGATTAGCCTAGAGGGGGTGAATAAGCTTGTTTAAAAACAACTTGCAACTTTCTGTTAGCACTAGGCCGGCACTGCTGCTCTGAGGGCAGCACTGCTGGTCACCTGGATAGATAAGAACACAATTCAAAAGGTAAACTGAGAATCGAAATTGTGTTTGAATAGAAACCTTCCTAGAGGTGTAGGGAACCTCTAGCACCACTTGAAAGTGGTAGCAACACACCCACCGAGTAGATCGGGTCCAAACCCTAGAAATCACCTTGCACACAATATATATCAAAGTAAAGTAACAAACACACGGTGACACAAGATTTGACCCGTGGTTCAGCTCGCCACCAAGGCTTGCCTACGTCCACGTTGCTGAGGTGTGTCACACAAGGCTCAAGCTCACCACAAAGGCTAACTCTTTCCTCGGTCTCAAGTTAAGGGAATGAACCCTTAAGATGAGAGGTAATGTATTAGCAATAGTAGGGTGATACAAACTTCCCTAGGCTACCACACGAAGGAGGCAAGCTCAAGGGCAACCTCTAGCCGGCTAGGAGCAAAGCTCCAAGAGTAACAAACTCAAACCGCCGGCCACCATGCAAACCAAATGCTTGTAGGAGTTGAAGATCCGAGGGAGAATCTTCTTCTCAAGCTTGGAGGCTCAATCTCTCAAAGGTTGATTGGAAATCAATGGAGGAGAGTAGTTGAGCACAAGGGAGAAGGGAGAGCAAGAAGGAGGCTTGTCTTTTCTGTTTCACGAAGTAAGAATGAATGAATGGCCAAACTAGTCGTTGGGGGAGAGTGAGGGGTAAGAAATACCCCTTCACTGTCCAACGGGTAGAACAAGTCGCGGCAGTGCCGGCCTTGGGCCCGGCACTGCCGGCCTGTCCGGCACTGCTGGCATGGCAGAAACAGCAAAGGATAGGATCTTGAATAGCTGGCTGATTTGCCTGCTATGTATGTGGAGGTGTGATGTATTTGGATAGATATTGCATTTGGTTCACTTGTTGGCATGCGTGTTGAATCCCTCTTTATAGTACGGCATACCTAACTCAATTTCAAAGTATAAAATGAATTTAAACTCCTTTGAGCTTGTTGCCATGCACTTTTGTAATTGGAGTGGTCTGCCAACCTGTTTATCAACCTCCTTAAGTTTAACCTGCTTGTCATACTTACAAAGTCTCATTAGTCTCCTAAATATGTTGTCATGTCACCAAAACCCACTTACGGCTTGATTGCACTTTCAATCTCCCCATTTTTGGTGATTGATGACAACACACTTAGAACTTACAAAAGTGAATAACAATCTGAGACAATGCAATTCATGGGTGTGGGAGCTCCTCCTAAATGTGTGAATGAGAATTTGAATTTCCAAACTTGGCATGAAAAGCCAAGATTCACACATTGGAGTGAAATATGGCCCCCCTACATTCATGGCTGCTGTGGGGTGCTGAAAAGGGTGTCACAAGAATAATCATGTAGATACAAACATGTCTCAAGACACAGATCAGAGGGCTTGCTGTTGAGCAGCCCGGCACTGCCGGCCTGGCTGCAAACAGCAAGCTTGCGGAAGCACAAGCACGACCACACAGTAAGATATAAATATAAACTAAATGCACACTAAGACATGCATGATATATATGAGAGAGCACATGTCCACAAATAACACAAATAAAGTACTTAAGTGACAATATTACAATAAAAAAGTTTTCATGTTGCTCTCTCATCTCACAAACTAAAACAAAAGATAACTAGCAGCTGCTCCTTCATGACCGTCGAAGATTGTTGTACCCCCTTCACTTAGTAATTATCCCCCTTTGGCAACAAGTCACCAAAAAAGAGAAAAAGAACTATGCAAAAAGAATACAAATTAGTCGTTGTCCTCCTCCATGTGGTCATCGTCATCATCATCTTCATCTTCATCTTCCTCCTCATCATCATCTGGGGCTGAAGTGAAGTGAATTCTAGGAGCTGATGCACGCTTGCTGTATCTCCGAGTCTGTGGCTGCTGGATCTCCTCCTCCTCCTCATCATCATCATCCTCATCATAAGTAGACTCCTCACTGAGCTGAGGTGGAGGTATCTGTCTGAGGCCCTGCTCCTGTCTAAGCTGCCTTATCTCCAGCCTAGTCTGGTAAGCATGGTCATTGGCATAACAAATGACAGCAAAGATCTTCTTCATAATTCTACCAAGCTTACCCTTCTTCCTGCCTCTGGAAGCTGTTGTTGTTGAGGACTCAGGGCGATCTAGAGCTGCTGCCCTGGTACTATCCCTGGGAGGAGTCTCCACCTCCTGAATAGAGTAGAGTGAACTGCCTTCTCTGCTCTGTAAGGCTCATGGACAGTGTCCTTGTTGTAGATCCGGTCAGTCACCATCTCAATGATGAACATTAGGTAGGGAGCATAAGGAAGCCCCTTCCTAGCATCATCAACAGCAAGGAAGATCTCATCCCAAAGGAAACGTGCCACTGAAAAAGGTGGTGCTCCACCTCTCATCCTCCTCAAAACATTCTTCGATGTAGCATAGAGGTTTGAAGCAGATCCCACCTTGGGATAGAGTGGTCCTAAAGAGCTTGTTTCAGATGTAGTACTTACTCCTCAGCCCCTTCACAAGACCATCTGCATACTCTGGCTCAATGTAGAGCTGTGAAATCTCCTCATTTGCCAGCCCTCTTTCATCATGAACATTAGAGCATGCTCTATCATCCTCTCCAAAGCCCAGAAGACGGGCAAAAGTCACATAGTCAAGCCTATAGTGCCTGCCCTCTGTCATCCAGTGCATCACATGATTCTCCCTATCAAGGTAGTAAGTGGCATAAAACTGATGGATGATCTCAGTGTTCCAGCCATTTTGAAAGCCCATCCACTCATACATACCTAGTTGTCTGCACTGGTCAATGATCCTGTCAAACACAGGGTCTCTCTTGTTCTCTAGATGCTCCCAATCAGCATACTTCATCTTGATGATCTTGGGCTTGCTAGCATGAAAAAGAACAGTGGAATAGTAGTCAAAATGAAAAACATTCCAGAATCTATAGTCCACCCCCATATCCTTTGGCACATCATAGGGATAGATGGCCCTTTGCTCCTGAACAGACCGCCACTGATTTTGATAGCTCACTCTCTGTCTGGCATGGTTGTCCTGTGGTTCCCTGACCAATATCTCTTCTTCATAATGAGTGAGATGGAAACCATTAAACATACCCAAATCCAGAGGTGTCCTAGGGCAAACGCCTTCTCTGATTGTTCTCCCTGCCCTTTGCAACTCCTCCTCCTGAATAATCCTCTGCCTGGGATTGAGCCCATCATCAGTTCTAGGAGTGCGGGTCTTTGTCCTTGACCCCTTTCCTCTACCACCACCACTCGATCCTCCGACGTCCATCTATGCATTTAAAAGGAGAGAGTGTTAAGTTGTTGCACTTAGAATAGTAACTGAAACTTTAGTGGAGAGATTTGATAAAAAACGAGAGTCTATGGTTGATTGGAGAAGCAAATACATGGGTGTTGCTGCCCAGAGCCCGGCACTGCCGGCCTGGTGCAGACATCACCTGTGCATGCTTTTCCAATCCACCATAGAATCTAGGTTTTGACAAAATCTAACTACTAAAGGTACATCACCATACATAATGCAACTATTAACAACCTAAATCCCATCTCAAAATCCGTACATTGCATAGATCGACCAAAGTTAGGGTTTCATGTTATTACCTTTGAAAGAGAGAGGTGAGGATGAAGAAAGTCGGACTTGAATGGAGCTTGACGCAGGGAGGAAGATCCTTCACACTTCCTCCAATGGCAGCACCTCCAAAGGGGCAGCATTGCCAGGGAAGAAGAGAGGGACCTCCGAGCTCCTTGAGTCTCCTTAGGGTTGAGAGAGGAGAGAGGAGAGGGTTCTGTTGAGGGGGATATGGCTTGGGATGGTGTTCCCTCGGGTCTAGGGAAGGAA
The DNA here is from genome assembly GCA_022036555.1 of Microstegium vimineum. NCBI lineage: Eukaryota > Viridiplantae > Streptophyta > Magnoliopsida > Poales > Poaceae > Microstegium > Microstegium vimineum. Next base: position 15,662,138 of record CM039134.1, on the reverse strand, counting down.
TAAAAGAGAAACCCAAGAGCATGGACTTGGGCCCGACAGGCTCGGGTTCCTTAAGTCGCGACACTGCCGGACTAGGTCCAGCACTGCCGGGCACCCCGACATTGCTGGCCTAGGGGTCGGCACTGCTGGTCTAGCCAGGCAGTGAGGTACTATGCCACCTTTATACTATATATTTATGCAATTGTGAACACATACCCCTTGCCATATGATGGTCAGTAAGCAAATCACCAATCATACAATGACCACCATACTCAAGTTTCTTTCAAAATTGGTTTTGAAACACATAATTAAGATTTTCAAAGTTTTTCCTAAGTCGCTAGGTGAACAAACAAATGTGTGCTATAGTTCAAACCACGTTACGAGAATCAAGTATATTCAGCTCACTACGCAAAGCACAAAACCTTGTCTCATCGAGAGGCTTGGTGTAGATATCGGCTAGTTTCTTTTCGGTGCTCAAATGGCGAGTTGCGATATCTCCTTTTAATTCGTGGTCTATCAAGAAGTGATGACGGATGTCTATGTGTTTGGTTCTAGAGTGACTAACCGGGTTATTTGCGAGTTTAATGGCACTCTCGTTATCACACAAGAGAGGTATCTTGGTGAATTGACATCCGAAATCTTTTAAGGTTTGCCTCATCCAAAGTAGTTGAGCACAACATGCGCCGGCTGCAACATACTTGGCCTCGACGGTGAAAAGGGCTACACAATTTTGCTTCTTAGAACTCCAAGACACTAGGGATCGTCCAAGGAATTGACACGTCCCCGAAGTGCTTTTTCGGTCTACCTTGCAACCGGCGTAATCGAAATCCGAATACCCAAGTAGATCGAACTTAGAGCCCTTAGGATACCATAAGCCAAGGTTAGAAGTGAAAACTAGATATCTCAAGATTATCTTAACGACCACTAAATGGCACTCTTTTGGGTTAGCTTGAAATCTAGCACACATGCAAACACTAAGCATTATGTCCGGCCTAGATGCACATAAGTAAAGGAGAGAGCCGATCATGGAACGATATACCTTTATGTCCACGAATTTCCCTCCTTCATTAAGATCAAGATGTCCATTGGTTGACATAGGAGTCTTGATTGGCTTAGCATTGGCCATGTCAAACTTTCTCAACATATCATGGGTGTACTTGGTTTGGCATAAGAAAGTCCCTTTCTTGAGTTGCTTGATTTGAAAACCGAGGAAGAACTTTAGCTCACCCATCATAGACATCTCAAATCTCTTAGTCATGATCCTACTAAACTCATCACAAAAGGATTGGTTAGTACTACCAAATATTATGTCATCGACATATATTTGGCACACAAATATATCATTATTGATCTTATGAGTGAAGAGAGTAGGATCCGCTTTGTCTATTTCAAAGCCTTGTTTGATCAAGAATTCCTTAAGGCATTCATATCATGTTCTTGGTGTTTGCTTAAGTCCATAGAGCGGCTTATGGAGCTTGAAGACATAATGAGGGAACTTGGGATCTTCAAAGCATCTTATAGAGCGCCTTCGAGTCCTCCATCACCAACTTCCCGTCCCCGCGGTGTTCGGGCACCGGCCGCTCGTGGTCACCGCGTGGAGGAACTACTCCGCCTACGACATGGAGGACCTCCTCGCCGACATCGGCTTCGGTGTCGGCGTGGAGCCGTTCAGGAGACGAGCGGTCCTGAAGATGAGCTCCTTCCAGGCCCCCATGGTGCCGACGACGTGCATCAACGGAGTGGGCAATAACGACACGCCGGAGCAGCTGGTGTACTGGGACGGCGACTTCGACGCGGTGCCGGAGATCGTGTATGGCGACGGGACAATACCGACACACCGTCCGCTGAGGAGGCCTTGTCCCGTCGGTATTGGGTGAGGTTGCGAGGATGCGAGTCGGCGTGAGTGGAAGGAAGTTTCATCCCGTCGCTCACGGTTGGTGTAGTGGAAGAAGAGATTTGCGGCTTATGTCGCGAGTGGGAGGAGAATGGCCCAATGGTCAGATGAGCCATAGGATTGAAGTTGGACATAAATTTACGTTGGGCCATAGAGATTGTTCGCTTGTTAATTTGTTGCCGGCCTAACACCGGGCCAAGTCTATTAGTTTTTTAATGGGGCAATCACTATCACACAATTATTTTGGCGCTGAAAGTTTTTTATATATTTTTTGAATATTTTAAAGTTTTTAAATGAAAAAACTCAAAACTATAAAGTTATAGATCCCATCAAAATCTACAAGATTCATATAAAATTATCTTCGTCAGATATTATAGAAGAGAGTTATGATTTTTTTTGAAAGTTTAGTCATGTCATGCTACTCTCTGTGACGCGATGAAACAATCTATCACAACTACTAGGACTGGCGTGATAAGCTTTATCAAGTTGGAAGCGCCGTTCAACGTGGGAGATCTACAACATCATAGGGAGTAGCATGGCACAACAATATTATTTGGTCGCGCCAACTTAGTTGGTGTGACAAAATGAGTATTTTGTTTTTTGAGCTGTTATTGTTAAAATGTTAAATAAAAATATTAATTTTTTTCTTAAAAAAATCCCGGAGCTGTGAGGGGATTTTGATCTTGTTTTTCTGTCAACAAAACAAAATGAAATATGGAATGGAAGAAGACAATGTGGATTTGGCTGACGACTAGCCAAGCAGCACCACAAAACAGATAAGACGGATAAACACACAGCCACGTATGTAGCCTAGACTGAAGGGAACAGAAACGAACAGTTCTGAAGCTCACGGCCATGGCTATCCTGGGCGCACTGAAGCTCGCCCCGTCCCCACCCGCCCTCGCCGGCGCCGCGCCTTCGGCGAAGTCGACGCCAGCGCGCTCCTCCGTGCACTTCCACCTCGCCAATGCCGGCGCCGCCGCGCTCGTCGCCGCCTCGCTCCTGGCCGCTGACCCCGCCTTGGCATTCATTGTCCGCCGCTTACTTACCCTACCTTGTTTCTGCTATCCTCCCAAGTTCTTGTGAAATCGGTGTGGTTGACGGCGTGCACGCGCGCGCGTGGCGTGGCTGCAGGGAGGAGGCCCCTACGGGAAGCAGGTGACGCGGGGGCAGGACCTCACCGGCAAGGACTTCAGCGGCCAGACGCTCATCAAGCAGGACTTCAAGACGGTATACTGCGATTGCATGCACATCTCACCTTGCCTTGTGTTGTGCAATTTTCTCACAATTGCTATCGCGTGCTTCTCGATGTGGAGAAGCCTGGAAACGCGTCAAACCTTCGAAGTTTTATGTATATGCTGCACAAAAAAAAATCATGTCATTTGTTAGGGTCTTGCTCATGCTTGTTGGTTCTTGATGTTCTTGGTGATGCAGTCTATACTGAGGCAAGTGAACTTCAAAGGCGCGAACCTGCTCGGCGCGAGCTTCTTCGATGCAGACCTCACAAGTATTGAATTTGCTTGCCACTTCATCTTCGATGATTCCAGTTCTTTTGCATTCTCATTGGAAAGTTTGTGACTTGGTTTTTGCTGTGTGGCTTACTGGATATGTCCGCCGGCGGATTCAGGCGCTGATCTGTCTGATGCTGATCTTAGAGGCGCCGATTTCTCGCTGGCGAACTTAACAAAGGTAAAATGTTCAGCATTGCACATTATTTCGGTTCAGTTTCACGCTTGTGCACGCGGTTGTATCCTGTTCTGTTCAAAATGCCTGACAAGTACCTCATCCTTATCCGAAACGTTCAGCCATCGTTATAACAATTTTTTATATTTGGGCACCATTTCGTTCATGCTTCTTGATAACGGAACCATGTATACCGGTGTCTGTAAGACCGCAGGGTCAGGACTCGCACACGACGCACGTCCGCGCACGCCTCCGCGTTAGCCGCTACGCCGCAGGCCATGTCCGCGCGTAGAGCAGTTTTGCAAGAGAGGTTGCTGAGTCTGTACATGTATAAGTATGAACTCTTGAGATCAATACAATTCGAGGTTCATCTAATCCTGCTTTATGGTATCAGCTTGGGCTTGATCCCCTGTCGCCCAGCGCTCCCCTTCTCTTCCGCTGCCCGCCATGGATGTCAATCCCCTGTTCGAGTTCGAGCAGCCTGCCCATGGTGGTTCCCCTGCTTCTTCTTCCTCCTCCTCCAGTGCTTCCTTCACTGCGCCGGTCCATCCCGCCGGCGGCGACGCGCCACCACCAGCCCCAACTCATGCTCCCGTCTCCCTCCAAACGGTTAACATCAAGTCCCATGTTCCGGCGATCCTCGACATCATCAATCCGAACTACCCCGAGTGGCGGTGCTTCTTCGACTCCATCGTCGGCAAGTTCGGTCTCCAATCTCACCTCGCCGCCGCGCCCACCGATGTCGACCGTGCCGATCGAGACTGGGTCATGACCGACCAGTGCCTGGTCAATTGGCTATACAACACGGTGTCGCGCGATGTCCTCCGCATCGTGCGCGTTCCCGGCGCCACCGCCTTCACCATCTGGGCCACCATCATCGATCTCTTCCGCGACCACCAGATGCACCGTGCCGTGTACCTGGAGGCCGAGTACCGCAGCCTGTACCAAGGAGACCTCAGCATCACCGACTACACCGCCAAGCTGAAGGAGCACGCCGACGCGCTGCGCGATCTCGGGCAGACCGTGTCTGAACCGTCCCAGGTTCTGGACATGTTACGCGGGTTGAACGGGAAGTACCCGCCACACTATCTCCACCATCACCTCCAAACAACCACCTCACACCTTCCTCTCGGCGCGCTCCTTCCTGCTGTTGGAGGAGCTGTACGAAAGCCAACACGGCAAGCTGGCGGCGCAACACGCCATGGTCGCTCAAGGCGGCAACCGCCCCAGCAACCCCGGTGCATCCTCTTCTGTTGTTCCTCCCTCCAGCGGCACCCATGGTGGTCCTCCTCCGGGCGGTGGCCCACCGGCCATCAGACCGGCTACGGCAACAACTCCGGCGGGAACCGCGGCCGGCGCCGTCGCGGTCGCGGCAATGGCCAGAACGGCGGCGCATCCGCCGCCACCACTGGTTCATCCTCTACGGACCCGCGGCCCAACTTCCCCAACACTCCGTGGGCCGCCGGCTACAACCCGTGGCAGGGCATGGTCCAGGCGTGGCCTATGCCTTTTCCGTGCTCCAGCGTCTGGCGTGCTCGGTCCTCGTCCTGGCACACCGAACCAGCAGGCACTCGTCGCCGCGCCTCCACCCCCGCCGTCGTATACCACCCCGCCCGCCGGATCCTACTTCGGCTACCACGGACCGGCGTCCACGTACGAGCCGAACGCCCTGCTTGCTGCTCTCGCGAGCGCCGGCGTTCCACCGGCTGGTACCGGGAACTCTGATTGGTTCCTGGACACCGGAGCTTCGTCGCACATGGCCTCTGCACCTGGTAACCTCCATACTGTCCACCCTCTCACCCCTTCTAGTTCGGTCACCGTGGGCAACGGCGCCTCCATGCCAGTTACACATATGGCCGCTTCTTCTATTCCCACAAATTCATCTTCACTTGCTCTTCGCAATGTTCTTGTTACCCCTTCCTTGATCAAAAATCTTATTTCTGTTCGCTCGCTAACTCGTGACAATGCTGTGTTTGTTGAATTCGATCCAAATGGGTTCTCCATAAAGGATCTTCATACCCACCAGGTGAAGCCCCGATGTGATAGCTAGGGCGATCTCTACCCACTGCAGCCACCGGCAAACCAAGCTCTCCACGCCACCACTGCCTCAGTCGACCTCTGGCACCAGCGTCTGGGACATCCGAGGCGCGACCAACTTGCTGCCGCACTGCGTTCTTTTCCTTTTACCTGTACAAAGTCTGCAGCTCACACTTGCCATGCCTGCCAGCTAAGGAAGCATGTGCGGCTGCCTTTTAGTTCATCATCATCTGTTAGCTATTTCCCTTTTCAATTGCTTCATTCAGACGTATGGACGTCTCCTGTACCCAGCGTTTCCGGCAACAATTTTTATTTGGTGCTAATCGATGACTATTCTCATTATGTCTGGACGTTTCCCCTAATGCACAAGTCTGATGTCGTTCCTACTTTTCTGTCATTTTGTTCATATGTCTCTCGCCAATTCCATTTGCCTACTCTTAGCTTCCAGACTAACAATGGACGCGAATTCGATAACTTCACCCTCCGCAAATATTTCCAGGACAACGGCATCACTTTCCGCCTCTCTTGCCCATATACCTCTGCACAGAATGGCAAGGCGGAGCGCACCTTGCGCACGCTCAATGACGGTGTCCGCACCATGCTCTTGCACGCGCATGCCCTGCGTGCGTTCTGGGCGGAGGCCTTGGCCACATCCACCTATCTTCTAAACCGGCGACCTTGTCGGGCCACTGGCACAACCACACCCCATGAACTCCTCTTCGGCACGCCTCCGAGCTATGCACACCTCCGTGTATTTGGCTGCTTATGCTACCCCAACTAGTCTGCCAACGCCCCAAACAAGCTCAGCGCGCGTTCTGTCGCGTGCGTGTTCTTGGGTTACCCCGCCGACCACAAGGGCTATCGGTGCTACAATCCAGAAACCAGGAAAGTTATCACTTCTCGCCATGTTATCTTCGACGAGCTGCACTTCCCGTTTCAGAAGTTGTCTTCTTCCCCAGCATGCTCCTCGAATGCTGTTGATGCTGCTCTGCCTGAAGATAACCCGGTGATCACGCCTGGGTTCCAAGCTGCAGAAGGCCGCCAGCTTCCCACCTCTCCTCTGCGCTCGGCACAAGCCTCTTCTTCGGATGCACCGGCAACTCCCTCAGTGTTGGTGCCACAGGCGTCGCCGTCGCCCACAGGACAGCCAGCCTCGCCGCATCCCTACAGCGCGACATCGCTTCCCGACTCACCGCGTGGTGCTTCTCCGAACACATCCCCGTCGCCGGCACCGCAAGCTGTTCCTCAGCGGCACCACATGGTGACACGAGCACGCGATGACATCTACAAACCCAACCCACGGTACGCCATGACTACGACTCCCAGCGACGTTGCCGCCATCTCGCCACTGCCCAGCTCCGCTCGCGCAGCTCTGCGTGACCCGAACTGGCGCGAGGCCATGCAGCGCGAGTTTGACGCGCTCCAGTCCAACCACACCTGGCGGCTAGTTCCCCGGCACCAAAGGCGAACGTGGTCACCGGCAAGTGGGTCTTCAAGCATAAACTTCACCCCGACGGCAGCCTCGAGCGGTACAAGGCGCGGTGGGTCGTCCGCGGCTTCACCCAGCGCCCCGGCGTCGACTTCGGCGAGACGTTCACGACCGTGGTCAAGCCTGCCACAATACGCATTGTCCTCACCCTTGTTGCAGGACGCCGGTGGCCGACGCGACAACTCGACGTCAGCAACGCCTTCCTCCACGGCCACCTCGACGAACGAGTCTTGTGTCAGCAGCCGATCGGCTTCGTCGATGCGACACAACCCGACGTCGTATGCCTCCTCTCCAAGTCCCTGTACGGCCTTCGTCAGGCACCACGAGCGTGGTTCACAAGGATCGCGGGCTTCCTCCACTCCATCGGGTTCGTCGCGACACGTTCAGACTCTTCGCTGTTTGTGCTCCGCCGCGGCTCGAACACGGCGTTCCTCCTCCTCTACGTCGATGATATGGTGCTCAGTGCGTCCTCCGAAGCGCTCCTCCAGGACATCGTGACGCGCCTCCGGTCCGAGTTCTCCGTCAAGGACATGGGACCTCTCCACTACTTCCTTGGCGTCGACGTCCAGCGCCGCGACCATGGCTTCTTCTTGTCCCAGGGCAAGTATGCCGAAGAGCTTCTGGACCGCGCCGGAATGACGAACTGCAAGCCGGCGCTGACCCCGATCGACACCAAGGCTAAGCTTCCATCGACCACAGGCGCCGTTGTCCGTGATCCCGGCGAGTACAGGAGCATCGCTGGCGCGCTTCAATACTTGACCATCACTCGCCCTGACATCTCCTACGCGGTTCAGCAAGCATGCCTGCATATGCATGACCCACGGGAGTGTCATCTCGCTGTGGTCAAACGCATACTGCGCTACGTGCGTGGTACGACGTCGTTCGGCCTCCATCTCCATGGCACCGACGTCCCCAAGATCATCGCCTACTCGGATGCCGACTAGGCCGGCTGCCCGGACACGCGGCGCTCGACCTCCGGCTACTGCATCTTCCTCGGCGACGCACTCGTGTCCTGGTCCTCGAAGCGCCAGGCCACCGTTTCCCGATCAAGCACGGAGGCCGAGTACCGAGCAGTGGCGAACGCCGTGGCTGAGTGCATCTGGCTTCGCCAGCTGCTCCACGAACTTCACTGCGATGTTCCCAGCGCCACGGTGGCCTACTGCGACAACATCTCCGCCGTCTACATGAGCAAGAATCTCGTCCATCACCGACGAACGAAGCACATCGAGCTGGACATACACTTCGTCCGAGAATGCGTGGCCCTTGGTGACTCGCGCGTCGTTCACGTGCCCACCGATCAGCAATTCGCCGACGCGATGACTAAAGGGCTGACAACGCACACGTTCACCGGCTTTCGATCCAGTCTCACCGTCGGACCATCCGACGTTGTCACTGCGGGGGGGGGGGGGGGGGGGTGATGACGGAACCATGTATACCGGTGTCTGTAAGACCGCAGGGTCAGGACTCGCACACGACGCAGGACTCGCACACGACGCACGTCCGCGCACGCCTCCGCGTTAGCTGCTACGCCGCAGGCCATGTCCGCGCGTAGAGCAGTTTTGCAAGAGAGGTTGCTGAGTCTGTACATGTATAAGTATGAACTCTTGAGATCAATACAATTCGAGGTTCATCTAATCCTGCTTTACTTCTCTCTTTGTTTCTTTTTATGAAACAAATCCCTTCATGTTTCTCCCCTCTAACTCTGATTGAAATATCTGTCCATATATAGATGTCAGCATGATGATTCGTTTTTCAATACACTCGTGATTGGTTTTGCCTCACTTCATTTTGCAGTCAAACTTATCAAATGCCAACTTGGAAGGGGCACTTGTCACAGGAAACACTTCTTTTAAAGGTGCCAACATAACTGGGGCAGGCAAGTGATTTTTGCTTATCACTGTGATCTGATAGCCATCTCTTGCTGCTGTAACTCAGCAACTGTACCTTCTCCAATTCATAAGGTTGTCATCAGTACAGGGGGCACAAACAAATTTCCATTATTCCCCTTTGCAAATCAAAATGAGCAAAAGTAGGCAAAGCTCAAACTGAATAAATGGCTTATTCTTACTTTTTGTCTATTGACACGATCACATAAGCAACAGCGTCAGTGTCACCATGCACCGTTTTCTTCAACCTGCAGATTTTACAGATGTCCCGCTGCGAGATGATCAACGGGAATACCTCTGCAAAATCGCTGACGGGTAAGAACGCAACGCATTGACATGGATGGATTGATGGCCATTCAGTCTAGTAACTAGTAATGTGTTTGCTGATCTCATCGTTTGTCGACCAGAGTGAATTCAACCACTGGGAACCCCACAAAGGAGACTCTGTTCTGCAGCTGATTGATTGAAGACTCCGGGACTTACGAGATTTGTAACTTATTCAACGAACTGTAACTTAATAAACTTGTATCTGCTGTTGTACGCACGCGAGAAATGTAAATTGAGTTATAGAGGAGGAGGATGCCCAGAAATAATAACTGGTAATTACGTGTAAATCAACGAACAATATTAGTGCGCGTTGCTCTTTATGTGCAAGTGAGTTTTTACCTGGTCATATATGGATTAACGGAGGACTGTCAAGTTTCAAACATTTTCCACATTGGTACACTGACGCAGCTGTGTTCCTTTTCTTTTTATTAAGTAAAATATATACCACATTTTTTTAGAAAGGCGGCAAGAGTTTTGCTGGATTTTTATTAGACGATAGAAAATAAAACAGAATTACAAAAAAATCACAAGAGGGGATATGCCATTAAGCAGCACACTCCATGGCATGTTTCCCCTACTTAAATGACTAAAAACAAAAAAACTACAGCTCCCTCTACAGCAGAAAAAGCAACTATAGCTACTAATGTTAGTGCTGTTGGAGTCCCCCATGAAAATATATACCACATTGGTGCCACCATTCTGCATTCGTACCCATCCAGAATGTTGACTGCTCAACTTCGACTACCTGCTGCTCGCGAACACACTGTCGCGTTGTCCATCAATGCACTGCGCTCTCTTGTGTGCAAAAACTAAAAAGAGATGTTTCATATTTGTTTGTTTATTTTTTTTTAAAAAAAAAGGAGACAAACTATGGCCTTGTTTAGATACCAAAGTTGGGTGGCAAACTTTGCATAGTAAACGTCGCGTCACACTGTAACAATTTTGTTTTTATTTGGTAATAATTATCTAAACATTGATTAATTAGGTTTAAAGTGTTCGTCTCGCAAAGTACAACAAAACTGTATAATTAGTTTTTTATTTCATTTATATTTAGTACTCCATACATGTGCCGATATTTTGATATGATGGGGAATCTTCTTTTTACATAGTGGAATTTTGGGGTGAAATCTGGAATCTAAACAAGGCCTATGATGGAACGCCCGAAATTGAAGGCTCTGGATGTCCTGCGCTGTCAGCATTGGTGTAAAACATACTGAATTGTGCAGTCCAAGCAACAAAAACCAAATCAAAGCCTTTTGACGCCAGGCAAATCAATGCTGTCAGTGTCAGTACACATAGGTATGTAGTGATGCCGAAGCATAGAGCTGGCCAAAGCATGCAATCATTCATCGTAAACAAAGATAGGTCCATTACATTAGTTGCGAATTTCAGCAGCTTGCGTAGTAGTGTAGGACACCGAGCTTCCTAACTGGTATCTGCAAAATGAGTTCGTTAGTCAGTTCCTTGATGAGTCGGCACATTATAGCATGATGATGAAACGATAATATTGATGCTTTGCAATTCTACACCCGATAGCTTAAAACTAATTAGAAAATACTGAATAATATTGAACTGTGTTCATTATGAGCCAACAATATGCATGCGATCCAACACAGCTACTGAATTGTACTGAGTATAACAGTTTGGTGTACTGACATAATAATATTACCATCACAACTAATAAAAAAAGAAAACAAAATAGGTTTGCTGCGCATGAACCTATTTTGGATTGAAACATTGGCTGTTGGAAAGGCTGAACATAAGACAATCCTTGAAGCAAGATTGGTCAGTGTTACGTCCCCTGTTTGCTAATTTGCTCACGCCTGTGAAGAATTTCAGCTCCAGTTCTGTTGTGGATACTTTTAGGGAGTGTACTACCTGTTTAATGGTGCTGTGATGGAAGTGATATGGGGCCTGAAGTATCTCATGAAGTGTTTAGTGCTTGGTATGGGGCCAGAAAGAATGGCCGTAATTGTCAGAATCAAACCGTTGTAAAATATATCAATATTTATGCACCAAATTCATATAAATGTTGACATTTTTCCATGTAAACTTAGTGATATATAGTTTAATTTGATTATACCTATAAAATCATTATCAATGACAGTAGACAATAGGTATATACCATAGGCTACATGTGACATATTTATTGGGATTCAGACCGCACAACAGCTGATATCTAATTACTTGATGATTACATGTGAATGAAGTGCGCGTGGCTCTTTTTTGGGAAAATTGGTTCTATAGCACCGAAAGATCGCAGGAATCTGAAAATGCCATCAAAAGAGCTCTGTTAGGTAATATACCATCGAATAATAAAAACATTACCTCAGAATAGCATTCCGTCAGGTTCAGAGGCAACGTCGTGAACTCCATCGACATCATGCAACTATAAGAAGATAAAAGAAAAAAAGAAAAAAAATAGAAATGGTTGGAGCTCAATCTGCATGTTGGCGAATGACGCCGGTGAGCTTGCTGGCCAAGGTTGAGCGTGGCCATCCCCCTGCACTGCACTCGCGAAGGCTCGCGCCAGGATGGGCCCGTGAAGCTGTTTGGCGCCGTGGACGAGGCTGCTGAGGTTGCGGGAGGTGACTATTATCCGCAGGTGGCGTGGAGGCTGAGGAATTGCAGCTACGTGACGCTGAAGAGATCATCCGGGAGCACGCCGTCGATGTTGTTGCCGTCGTGGGGGAGAGGCGGAGAGTTCGGCGAGCAACCGACGTTGCCCAAAACCGAGAGGGAACACGTCGGAGACTCTGTTCATCGAGAGCAGCAGGACACGCGCCTCCGGAGACGAGACGAGACGTTGAACATGCATGCTAAGCACCTAGAGCCTGGAGGTCGTTCACCACCGTTCCGGGACTGGCCCGCTGGCGAAATGGCGAGCACGTTGGCACTGACGTCGTGCACCTCGAGGGTCCGGAGCTGCCCCCGCAGCATCGGGTTCACCGTTGGCAGCGCCAGCACGACAATGGCGACCGCCACCTCGACCTGGCCACACATCACTCCGAGATAGACGCAGCACCTATCGTCAGCACGCAGAACCCGTGCAGTGCGGCGAGGTCGTCGGCGGCCCGGCGCCACTCCTGGACCGCAACAGCGCGGTCGCGCACAATGCCACTAGCAAAATCGTCGCTGCTCTGCTCGTAGCTAGCTAAGCTAATGCTGATGGTAAGCAAGCGCCACATAGTCTCTCACGTAGTCACGTATTGGCGAGTGGCGACTTGGCGAGTTGGCGTCATGATCACACGGAGAGATTCAAAGCATGCGTGCCGGTGGGCAGTGGCCTTGTTGGATGTGGTGTGTAGAGGTGTTGGAATTATTTATGTGTCAGTCCTATTTATTTATTCAATAAATCAATAAGCTCTATGACTACGTAATTGTGTATATTATTATTTGTACTGGATTGTAAGTCCTAGGACGTGACAGGCGTGGCGTGACGTATCACCTTTTAGCTTCCAACAATTATGAAAAGAGTTTCATCTTTTCATTAATTAAGAGAGTTTCAGCCCATCATGTCATGTACATGCATGTTGGTCATATGTGAGAGAGTTTAATCTTTTCACTAATGGGAGGGAGTTACGGGAGTTTCTATTTTGATTTGATGGCTAGATTCCTGCGTACTCCCTCTCCCACACACGCATGTCTCCATGCGCGTCCCATCCTTCTGTCTCCCACGCGCCAAGAGACGGCGCAGCCGCTTGGCCTCCCCTACGGGAGATATATTCTTACCCGGTTACAACTCGAGTCGGTTCCGAACAGAACACATTTTCCAGACACAATTCCGTTGCTAGTTGCATTCTCATCTCGTAACTCCGCGCGCACGGAGAAGCGAGAGGGCAGTTGACTCCGGAGCCCTTGCCGTTCGAGACCTTACACGGGGGATCAACAATTAGGTTTTTGGGGAGCGTCTACACGACTGCCCAAAGAACGTCATCCACGGAGGTGTTGCGATCTTCCTCCCGTCGTCGTCTTCTTCCCGGAGGTGATGCCGCCGTCGTCTTCTTCCCGGTGAACATCATCGTCGTCTTCTTCCCGGAGGTGACGCCGCCGCCGTCTTCTTCCCGGTGAATGTCGTCATCATCTTCTTCCCGGTGGAGAGAACGTCTTCTTCCTCTACATCATGACCATAGAGGTTGGACAAGGTTCTGGAACCACGGACGCTGCACAGATGGGCGGGTACGTTCATCTTATTTTGTCTCTGTTTTTCGTCACTCAGTTCATGGTTGTTTCAGTTGTTCATCCATATTGTTTCATCAGTTATAGCAAGTTTGTTTCACATGCTCTGTTACGTTGTTTCATAAGTTGTCTGCTCTCTGTTCCTGCTAGTTTCGTGCTCTGCATATTTGTTTCAGTGTTTCTGTTATGTTGTTTCATATGTTGCGGTGTATATGTTTCAATAGTTCTGTATAGTCGTTTCATATCCAGTGTGTTAGTTGTTGTTAAGAGATATATGCTATGTCTTTTCGTTATGCTATATATATCATGTTCTCATGCTTTTGACATCCACATATTTCATATTGCTATGAATATGTTTGATGTTATGATCTCAACTTTAAATAATATTTTATATATCATCATCATTATGTTAATTTACGGAATTAAAATGATATGAAAATTGTCTAATATTCTAACAAGAGGCACGTCGGTGGCTAGCTTGCGGGTCAAGCCTAGGTATGTGCTCAGCGGTTATTCGTGGCATTCGTCCTTTTTTTTTTGTCTGCAATCAGTCCGCCGGCCGGCGAGCAATGAACGGACGGAGAAGAAGAAGGAGCGTCCCAGCCTCCGAACGGGGGGACATGGACGCAGTTAACATGCAAACTCTTTCGATGGTATTTTGCGTAGCACAGCTCTTTTAATGGTATTTTTCGATTCTTACGATCTTTCGGTGCTATAGAACCATTTTTTTATAGTTTTCTTTATTATATCTTTTTAATGCCAAGTGATTTTTTTAGTTGATCATATTTCATTTATTAACGCAGGGCTCTGAAACTTCTACATTAGCACATGGGTATGCTAACGCAGCTGTGTTTCTTTTCTCTTCCTTTTTTTAAACGTGCAACTGTTTTTATTTATTTATTTTTATTTTATTTGGTCCGCAACTATGTTAGTGTTAGGTACACTGAAAGCTGATCGATGATGCAATGTCAGGCTTACGAATCTCCATTTGTGCGTTGACCAGTGACGAGCAGTCAACATTCTGGACGAGCACGATTGGGTTGGGCCGAAACCCACCCGGGCTAGGCCAGCGGCACCAGCTACAGCCAGCCAGCAACCAACACAAAAAAGAAGGAAATACGTAGAAAAGACCGATGGTCCCACCAGTCAGTGTCACGCGTCGACGACCGACATCCCCGAACAAAATCTCCTCCGCCCCCACCCTCGGAATTCGGGCCGCGCTCCACTAATCCTCATCTCGGTCGCTAATGGCGTGCTGTCGTATATAGCAGGACGCGCTTTATTCCCTGTGTGAGAGCTTCAGCGAAGTTAATCCCATTCCCGTGCCCGTGCTGTGCCGTCCCTATCGTGCCGGATCGCCACCCGCTGGCGCTGCCCCCTCCCCCCACACCCCACTCCGCCCCGCCTCACTCCGCCCCACCTCCGCGCCTCAGATCCATCCCCAATCCGGCAACCCTAGCGCCGGGTTCCTCCTCCTCGTCTCCGACCGCCGCCGCCGCCGCGCCGCCTCCATTGCCAGAGGTACTGCCGCCGCCTCGCGCTAGAAGGGATTTCCGATCTGCGGCCGACGCGTGGCCTTGCGGGCTGCGGATGCATCCCGTGCCGCGGCATTGTGAGAGATTTCCCATTTTATTTTGGCTACTAATATAATCTGAGCGACGCTGTGTTGATGTGACCAGGTGATCGAGGGGAGACAGAGAGCTTGGGTGGTCGGATTAGGGAGAGAGAGCGAGGGGAGGATGTCCAGAAGGTCGGTGAACCCGAGCCGGCGGGTGTCGGACGGGGCCTTACCGTCCGTCGGCGGCCTGTTCCACCCCAAGTCACGCTCGCCTCCCGTGCTCACCATTGCCCTCGTCGTCCTGGTAATTCTAGCTCTCTGCTTGTCACCCGACTGCTACTGCTGTTAGTTGTAATTTACCCGATGCTGATGGTGTTATTTGCTTTGCAGGGTGTCATTCTTCTCGTCGCCTACTTCAACAGTGGCTCAGGTCGGTTAAAGATTCTCGGTTAGACTCGCTCACATCAATTTTCCTAATTAATGTTGGATAAAGTCTGCTTTCTACTTGGCGATAGAACGTGGCTTGTGACATGTACAAATCAAATTATTTGCTGTAGGGTGGCGAAAAGAGTTTGTGACTTTTTAAATCAAATTCATCAACTGTTTTGTAGCCAGTACAACGTTTGAGAGTGAGGACACACGAAGAAACATGCACAATTGCTAGTTGTTTGTCAAAAAGTAATTATTCATATGTATTATCATATATCATGCAACTTCGAAAGCAACTGACTTAAGTCATTATGTTTTGAATTGGCACCTATGAATTAGGACCGTTCTATCTTATTGGCATGTACTTTGCTTTGTTCCAAAGACCAAAATCAAACCAATCAGTGTTTCCTTGTACTTGTTGTTTGACTATTTCTTTAATGGCCAGGTGTAACTGTTACAAGCAGAGAGTCTGTGACCAGGTCTGAAGGTACACTTTCTTTTCCTCCCTTCCACTTCTCTTTTTGGGTGGCAAATCACCTGCTGATGTTATTTCTTTAGTCATCCAAAATTCTGATTTCTCCCTTAAACTTGCTATTTAATGTGTCATTAAACTTGCAGCTTCAAATATTTTTTGTTCTCCCTGATTACAAGGTTGCCTTGCTATTGTAATTTGCAATTAAGATGCTTAACTAGTTTTACTTCAATCTCACAATATATCTTACTCGTGGCTATGCTTTTGTTAGCTTAGCATAATAGCATTGTTGAGTAGTGCAGTTACCACAATCTCACAGACACAGTCTTTAAGCTTATCTTTAAGAGCAATATTCTGTGGAGACCAATTGTTCTGTCTCCATTTTTGCTGCAGTTGTGTTCTATTTCCTTTGTAACTGACTTGATGTTTAGTATTCTTCAGTAGGCTATAAAATATTTACTCACTCAGTACTAATAACTGGCGACCAGTAATCAACCTCATTATAAATAGGATGCCCCCCCCCCCCCTCTGAACACTGAAACTCTGCTAGTCTGCTGTGCCACTATGATTTGGTTCCCTGATTCTTGCTAACTCAACAAAACGGATCCCCCCCCCCCCCCCCCCCCCCCCCCCCCCCCCCAAAAAAAATCAAAAACTCTACTCCCATATATGATCAGGAAGATCAGTAGTTACTTTTCTGCAATAGGTACATGCTTTGTGAAATAGGTCATTATGACCCTAATACAAGACAAACAGCAAGTTTAATTTGCCAATATTGTGGTGGATAGTAGAATGGTTATTTAGTTGCTTTAGTCATCACATTTTTCTTTCCCAACATGTTGATGAGGGAAGTTTCTTGTCCTCTTAATCTCAGACTTTCCATCTATATCTGCATCCAGGTTCTTGCACATCAGAAGTTATGCGGGCACTTCCATATCTTAAAAAAGCATATGGCAATGCCATGCAAAAGGTTCTCCATGTAGGCCCTGATAGTTGTACAGTAGTTTCTAATTTGTTGAAAGAAGGAAAGGTTGAAGCTTGGGGAGTGGAGCCTTATGATTTGGAGGATACTGACAGTACTTGCAAAAGCCTCGTGCGCAAGGGCTTTGTCCGTATGTCTGATATTAAGTTCCCCCTTCCATACCGTCCAGATTCTTTTAATCTTGTTGTTGTGTCAGATGCTTTAGATTATCTGACCCCAAGGTATCTGAACAAAACGCTTCCGGATTTAGCAAGGGTTTCCACAGATGGCCTTGTTATTTTTGCTGGTACGTGTTTTTTCTTGAAATATATATTGCCTTCTCTTTTTCTGGGAACACCCTCATTTGACCTATGCATACCAATTGTTGTACCTTTGTATGGTAAAAGACCATGTGTTCTTTTTTAATATCAGCAATTGGTAATATACTACTGATTGTTTATATTCCTTTGGTTGTTGCTATATTTGAAACAAACCATCTTTTACTTGAAATATTCTCGCTGTTGTTTTCCATGTGTCTTTCTTTAACTGTATTAACAACTCTATGTATCTTAGCTGTGTGTCTGGAACTGATTGCATTTTCTTTCCAAGTGGAAACAGTAAAAAGAAATCATATGGATGAACCTTAAAGAAGTATGTGTTTCTATCGGAAGATAACAGATTTAAATATGTGATAGTGCAACAAGGATGAACCTTAAAAGTAGTATCTGTTTCTATCTTAAAATGACAGATTCAAATCTGGGGCAATGCAAACCTCAGATGATACTATCGTCTTGGAGTCCAAAGTGCTATCAACTTTTAATGTGTGGTCTCTGGAGTAGGTAGTTTAGGTACATGATTGAACCCTTGTGGTGGGTACTGGAGTTGAAACTTTTCTGATCAAACAGCTCTATATTCCTTTTTGAGTAGTCATTCAAAGTTGGCAATCTGCTAGTAATGTCCTCGTAGGCCCTGAATGATACTCAACTCCTGTATTCTTTTTTATACCATTATTACCAAATGTTTAAACATAACTTTTGGTGGTATACGTGGATGGCCTAGATCATCTAAGACATGTTTGTTTCATTTCTTCTTTACAGGCAATCCGGGTCAGCAGAAAGCTAAGGTCTCAGAACTACCAAAATTTGGGAGACCGGTATGTATAGATGGTTTTACATGCAAATTTGTTTTGCATATGACTTAAGTACAAGATGTCCAATTTACTAAACCAAACTTATTGTTCTACACATTTCCTGTTCATGATACAGCACATTTTATAAACACTAATGGTCTAGAAATTACTGCTCTAGTAACATTGTTTATACAGCATATTTCTTTCTGGATATTTGACATATCAAAATTAGATTAGATCTATTATATTGGCTAAGGATGTGTTGTGACGTAATTTGGTACACATGTTACCTATTGCCAAGTCTGTCAGTGTCATTGAATATTGATTGCAGGTATTGTTTAGAGTCTTTTGCTTTAGCAGTTTTGTTGTGTTATGGTTGTATTTTTTTGTTGGTTCCATACCGTAGTAGGATACTGTTAGTGCTATTGTTGGTTGGTGACTTGGTGTTAGTCAGAGACTGTTGTTTGTGCTGTTTTTGTTGTCTAATCCAAGCATCTGTTTGTTCTACATCATAATGGAATATACTGTGCTGTGCATACTGAAGGCCATAATCTTTTTTGCTGAAGATTTGTCATGACAGGCAAGTTAGATTCTGTCACTGACAAAATCTACCTTGTTTATCTTCAGGCAAAATTGCGGAGTTCTTCATGGTGGACACGGTACTTTGTCCAGACTGGCTTAACAGAGAACGAAGGGCCACTGAAGAAATTTGAAGAGGCTACATCCAAGAACAAATACAAACCAGACTGTCAGATCTTCCACCTAAGTTCGCCAAGATGATGCGCATCCACAGCACCTTGGATTGTTGTGACACCAGTTTTGTAAGCAACATCTTTGCTTACCCCCCGTTGACTCGTTCATCTTTCATGTGGAGGAATCGTCGCACAAACAGAGCCAATTCATCAGCAATAGGGCTTATGTAGAGAGAGAGAGAGAGAGAGAGAGAGAGAGAGAGAGAGAGGCTTCGACACTTGTTGCTAGAAAATTCATTCTGGAAATTAAATTATGTGTTACTCAATGACTGCAAACTGGAGCCCGCTGGGATATATATATGTAAGAACTTTACGCTGTTGGACTACTCTGTTATCCATGGCGTGTCAGGTGTTCACCGAGCAGCATGAAATGTAAGCTCTTGATGATACAGGACTCAGCAAGGGCTATTTGACCACTAGTAGCTCCTTGTCCGCACCTAGCTAGACACTAGTAAGTAGCATGTCATTTTCAGTAAGTTGGATGATGCTTCAAGTTGACCCATTCTTTCTTCTCGAGAAAGATGGTCTACCAAATTCCGGATTAGACCAAAATCTATTGGCCCAATGATAAGGTTTTAAGGTGGAAGTCTGAAACGCAAGCTTCACCTAACAGACAAAGGAACGGAGGCATGAATGCATAACAAACATCACTAGAATTTGTCCTAACGTCAGGTAACTTGTCCCTTGTCTCCAGTCTGCATATATGCGTCTTTTTTTGTGGCCCTCCTTTCATTTCTTCAGGCACAAGCCCATTGGTGCGCTGTTTATATTTGGAGGATTGGATTGGCCTTCCTCCTCTGCCCTCTCCCCCAGGCCAGAATCTGAAACCCAGAGCCACACCGGATTTCCACCAGCAGGTAGCAGGTACCACCACCACCAAAAAAAAAAACAAAAAAAACATTTGTCCCACCAACTGAGCTGTCCCCACAACCAATATTCCATGCTACTGCCTAAACTACTCCATCCTGTCTTCTTCTGCCTCCTGATAATGATAAATATCAGTTTCCTGACCTTCAGCTTCAGCTCGTCCAGGTACATTATCCATTCCTCTCATTGACCATTTCCCTTTCCCTGCCTTTGCTTAGCACTAGCAGGCAGCAGCAGCCGTCGTATTTTAATCCAGTTGTTTTCCACTGCCCCTCCGATTGAATTGATTATTAGTCAAATCTCTCTCTCGCTAATCGCCTTTATAAACCACTCGCAGCTGCACTTGCACACAGGAGTCGTTGGCCTGTTGCTTTGCTTTTGGAGCCGCGCCGCGCTGCGCTTTTGTTTGGTGAGCGACTGCGGCGTGGGGGGAATCATGGAGGGCCTGCTGCCGTTCCTGTACCGGGCCATCCTCCACATCGCCAGCGGCGGGCAGACGCCCATCGGCAACCCCTTCCGCAACGAGTCGCCGCCGGAGTCGCCGCTGGCGACGCCCTACTACGTCCGCCTCGCCGCCGGAGCCGACGTGCCGGCCTTCCTCTCCTCCGCGGCGCGCGGCTACTACGATCGCGGGTGAGCCCGACCAGACCAAATCAGGAACGAACGATGCGATACGAGGCGTCAGGCGTGCGGAGAAGAAGAAATTCTCGTGAGCTCCTTCCTTTATTTAGTTGCGTGTTGATCGAGTGTGTGAGTCCTCGTTGATTCTTCTTCCTCTTGTTCTTGGCTTCTTGGAACTAGACAACTAGTTCTTCCCCTCCTTTGCTCCTTGGAATAAAGGCATGCTTGGATTGGATGAGGGTGACGTCCAGTCCAGCCATCCAGGGGAGCTTTGTGAAAGAGGCTCCTCTGCATCTGCCATTGTATGAATTGTATATATACGTGATCAGTCGGGTGCTTGGCAAATTGCAGGCTCTCAGACACGGCGAAATTTGAAACCGCTACTGATATGTACGTACATGTTTGTGATTGCAATATATATCAGGACAATATAGCCAAGACTTTGTGAGGTTCTTGTCCTCCTGTGCTGTACATGATCTCGTCTTTGACTCTTGCTGCTGTTTGGTCCTTTTAATCTGAGGCCTACTCTTTTTGTTTAATTTCTTTTTCTTTTCTTGTTTTGCAAATTGTTGTATCATAGAAGTTGGCAATGGCAGCATATCATTTGAAAGTAAACTGGCATGGATGGACTGTGCCTGATGGAAGCAGCATATCATTTGATATTTTGGTATGTACTGTACATGTTTGTGATTTGTGAAAGCAATTTGCAATATATCAGATCAATTAGCCGAGGCTTTGTGAGGTTCTTGGCCTCCTGTGCATGGTCTCCTGCTACTGCTTGGCCCTTTTAATCTGAGGCGTATTATTTTTGCTTAATTTCTCTTTTCTGATACAAGTTCGCAGCATATCATTTGAAAAATAATCTGGCATGGACTCGTTTTCCTGAAAGTTGTTCAGTTTCTTGAAAGATTCTCAACAAGGACCAAAAAACTCAACTTTCAGAAGTCGACTTCTCATAAATTACTATACGCAAGTTGTGCAGTTTCTTGAAAGATTCTTAACAAGGACCAAAAGGCTCAACTTTCAGAAGTCGAATTATCATAAATTACTATACGAAAGTTGTTCAATTTCTTGAAAGATTCTCAATAATTTTTTTTTGGCTTTCGAGTAACACCAATTCAGTTCTTCTACCAAATTATCAAACACTGTCTCACTGACGTGTTTGTACTGTCACTACCTCACTGACATGTGGGCCCGTGCACATTCTGCTCCTGCCCACCGAAGCAATAAAGCCGCCCAATCCAAAACCCAGAGCAAACCCCTACTCGTCTTATCCCCTCCTCCGTCACTCACCTCGACACCGACCGCCATGGCCTTCGTCTCCGCGACCGCCGCCGCCTCCGCCACCGCCATCCGCTTCCTCTCCGTCCCGTTCCCAGCACGCAGCGCGGGTGCGTGCGTGTTCCCTCTGCCCCGGCAGCAGTTCTCAGCTCCGCTCCAAGCGGCGAAGGGCCCCAACTCGGTGCCGGTGGTGTTGGAGAGCAAGGCTAAGGGAAAGAAGAAGAAGGGGTCCGGCGCCGGGAACCTCGTCGGAGCCCTCGACGTCGAGATCAGGGAGGCGCAGGAGTACCTCAACAGCGACGAGCAGGTGACTGTGACTCCCTCCTGCTTTGCGACTTCAATTGTTAAGTTCCCGTCGAATTATGTGGTAAACGTATTCCCCTCATCAGAGTAGTGGGGATTTCGCGAGTAATAGGATTGTGTGTATTGGGCCGTATTAGAGAGGAATTTGTGACAGACGGAGGCGGAAACGGAGTCTTTACTGAAATTTGTGTGTTATTTATTTAATGTCTTTGCAAATGATAGGTATGAATTTATCTCTTTCTGCTCATTGAGTACATCTATAATTTAGCGTGTTAGGAAAGAGAGCTCAATTCACACCAGGGCCCAACAGCCATTTTTTGGGCTAATCTGACTATTTAAATGCTACTCCCTTCATCCCAAATTATAATACATTTTGACTTTTCTAGCTTATATCTAAGTGTATAGCAAAAGCTATGTATGTAGAAAACCCAAGACGTCCTATAATTTGGAATGGGGGTGAGTGCTTTGCATAAAGGATTTGATGAATAATAACACCTAGAGTTTTCTAGACATCTTATAATTTGGAATGGGGGTGAGTGCTTTGCATAAAGGATTTGATTAATAATTTCTAGTGACTTGTGTACTATCAAATGGAGGTGGTTTATCTCCTGAAAGGAAATTTTAATACCTCTTTGTGTTTGGTGATAGTGGATTAAACAATTTCGTGTTTTTACATGGATAATGTTTCCATCTGCACAACTCGGTGTCAAAATTTACCAGTCATTGTGTTATATTGTTTGGGATCTTGTCCCATTTTTTTTATCTTCTTAATATAATGATGCACAGCTCTCCTGCGTTTTCGAGAAAAAAAAATTTACCAGTCATGGTAATGGCATATATATTCTGTTAGTAGAAATCATACTGCAAATAGGCTATATGAGTCAGCGTTCAGAGCTGTTTTCTTCCTTGCATCTATTATGCACTCTGTTCAATTATCCAGATTCCTGACTTTCTTGCATTCGTTTTTTCTCCGATGCTGAGATGAATATATCCACCGAAGAGTCTAATTATATAAGTAAACCATCTTGTCTTAGCTTTGAATGAGACTGGCTCGATACCATGTTGCCTCTTCATGGGCCTATTCGTTGGCCTTCCTTGGCAGCGCTTCCGCTGCAAATGTCTACTGTATCAACACTGTTTTGTGTCTAAGCTTTTCAGCTGCAAATATCTGCTGCAAGCCTGCAACTTGCTCCATGTTGTGTCCCTAAAACCTTGCTTGTACCGCTAATTTTTTGAGCTGCAATCTGTATTGCGCTTCAAGGTAATGAATTGGTGGGGAGCTGCAATCTATATAATGCAAAAGAAGCCCACATTTATTCTGTCGCTTCTCTTCTGAACAGCTGCAATCATTCAGATGATGTCAAATCACCCAATCATTCTAATGATTTTTGGGTACTGTGGCTTCAAAATGAGTGGGACCAAAGACCAATGATTGAATTTTTTGAGAATTCGGCTTGAAGTTTTGAACTACTTTGAGGGTCCACGTGAGAGCAATGTTCAAACTGACATTGAGGTTGACTGATTATCTGGTGATGCACAGTGAGGCACAGTCCTGAAAATACTTTGGGCAGATGTTACTTCTGCAAGATTTGACATTTAACATAAAATTCACTTTTCTGGTTCCACCCTACTTTGAGTCCTTGATTTTGCAAATATATAAGGTTGTTAGCTATATTCACTTTTTCCTTCTTTTGTCAGGAACCTGTTCCAGACAACTTCCCATTTGAAATAGTTGACGAAGATGGTATGAGCGTGGTTATTTTGAGAAGGGACTACAAGGACGAGAAGATTGAGGTCACTGTCAGCATGCCTAATTTAGAAGGAGGCCCTGAGTTTGATGATGAGGATGGTGAGGGTGATGGTGAGAGTGCTGGCAAGGATGATGAAGAAGGAGAAGAAGACGATGAGAGTGCCGGAGATAGCAGCATTTCTCTTAAGGTGGTAGTTTCCAAAGACTCTGGCCCAAAGCTTGAGTTCACATGCACAGCCTTTCGCGAGGAGATCACCATTGATGATATGCTAATAGTAGAGAAAACAGACGATGATGGAGAAGAGAAGTTCCCCTATGAGGGCCCTGAGTTCACGTAAGCAATATCAGTTTTGGCATCCATTTGGATTCTGTTATAATGAAATTCTCGATACTAATCCACTGATTTACTGGTTCATTTGTATTGCAGCGAGCTCCCTGTGAATGTTCAGAAAGGCCTGTTCAAATACCTGGAGCAAAGGGGGGTAACGCTGTCGGCTACCAACTATATGCACGATTACGTGGTGACGAAGCAGGCTCAGGAGTACATCCGGTGGATGACAAAGCTGAAGGATTTTGTCAAGCAATGAGGAACAGTAGCGTGATGTGGCAACATTATTTTGGTAGCCTAGCCTTAGTATGTGTTACAGCCTTACAGGAATACTACGGTTACACGAAGTTGTTGGTCGCACTCCAAAAAGGAGAATTGTATCTGCCTCAATGTATCATCTGGCAAAACAGGAGCAAGTAGATTTCCAGTAATGTTTAGTGGTGGCTATTAGGTATTACGATACATATCTGTGCTGCTTATGTGGATGAATGTTGTGGAATTCTGGTGGCTGCGACAGTGCGAAGAACCTGTCGCTGTGCAGAAATGAGGGCATTCCAAATCTTTCTTTGAATAGTGTGGTGAGCTCTGAGCCTATACTTCTACTTTTGGTTTTCGAGGTCAAACATGTCAGAAATGCAATAAAATGCTTTGTTCAAAAACCCTGTTCGTCTTATTGTTTCGATGGCTAATGCTGTTTTTTTTTTGACTGTTTTGTTGAGAGAGAAAAACACTATTTGGGTGATTGATAAGCCAAGCGAACAGAACACAAGACCTGCCTTTTGGAATCCAAAAACTTCAATTTATTCTTGGAGTTTTTCAACGACTAATTTTTTTAGATGTTATTAAAAAAATACACCCTCCGTCTCAAAAAAATTACAATTCTAACTATAAATCTGGACACACGCGCTAGAATTACGATTTTTTGGGTTTGGGGACGGAGGGAGTATGCATTAGTTTTTCTTGTTTCGCAAGAAGTACAGCTTGGGCGTAAATCATTGAATGGGAGACTAGAGATCAAACCGACAGATGGGTCCCACCACCGCTTCTTCTTAAGCCTCCCCACGCCTTTACAAAAAGTTCTAATAACTCCCGACCCCTAAAACCCAGAAAACCCTAGTAGGCCTTCACACGCCGCCACCGCCACCGCCGCCTCCTCCACCTTCCGCCATGGCCCTCTTCGCCGCCGCCCGCCGCGCCGCGGTCTCCTCCATGCCCCTCCTCCGCGCCTCCGCCTCCTCGGGAGCCCACCGCAGCGCCGCCCTGCTTCGGCCCCTCGCTGCCGCTGTGACGCGGCCGCAGCCCCGCGCGATGCCGTTCTCCTCGGCTCCCGCGACGAGACCGAGCTCTGACGACGAGCTACTCAGAGTCATCGACTCCGAGATCAAGTGCGCCGAGGACTGCGATGACTACGACAGGGTAAACGAGCAGATTCCCCTATCTATAATGTGTGCATATCTATTTTGCGATCTTAGAGTAAAAAATCAATCCTTGTTTGTTGCACCCGGATCCATTGTCACTGCAAATTCAGACACGCGACCGAGCATATTTGTGGCCTGTTAGGTATATTATTCGATGATCTTATTCTGTTGCACCTGCTGTTCTGAATTGGAATCTGACGGAACCTCCAAACAGGTGGACCTTAGGTAGTATTGTTGTGTTTCTATTTTTTGGTCAAATCTATATGCACATTCTGCGATTGATAGCGTAATCCTGTACCCCTGTTTCCACTTTACTCAGTGCTCGTAGTTCTTCTGCACTGAGGCAGAATTTTGGGCTGTGACATGACGGTTTCCATCTTCAAATTGTGATACTTTTGACTTGACACACATATGTTCTTAGATGTCCTTCTGATTTTAATTGATTTTGATGCCTTTGCTTATTCAGTGACTATATATAATATATATCCATACTGTTGTGTTTTATACACCTTGACAGTTGGACCTCATCCTAATAATTTTTTTTTCTGTAACTTCACTTCTTGACTGCCTGATGTCTTTTGATTCAACTGCCTCTTGCCCTTTATTACTACAATTTGTTTTTATACTGGGTTTTTGTTTAAGGAAGCAGCATGCTTGCCACTGCTTGGAGTTATTATGTATCAGTATGAACATTTTGGTTGGTGTTTTGTTTCAATCTAGACATAGCATGCTGCTGTATTAGTCTCTGGTTGCAAGCGAGCAGAAAATTAGATAAATTAGTTGCCACTTTGCCCATTTATAATACTCCATCCTTTTCAAATTTTAAGTCATTTGGCTTTTCTAGGTACACAGCTTTTGCTGTGCACCTATCTATATGCTATGTCTAGATACAAAACAGAAACTATGTATCTAGAAGATCATAACGATTTTCAATTTGGAACTGAGGGAGTACTTTATAATGCTGAGGAAACTTTTATTTTTGTTTGATTGATACTTCTTTTGTTATTTCTAATAGCTACATGGTAGGATAGAAGAAGAGTCAGCCTTTGGAACGCCCTTAGTGGTTTTAGTTCAGCCATATATGATTTCTGGTAATCAAAGATGAATTGGAGGTTGATGTGTGAGACATCCTGTGTGGATGCCACATGATGGCAAAGATGCTGGGGATCAACCAGCCTGTTATTATCTTGTGTAGAGAACATTGCCTTGTCTGCCTTTTAATTCTAGTAGATTTGTTTTGTGGTTAGGCTCTCATCAGTTCATGTCAAAACAGGTTGAGGAGATTCCAGATAACTTCCCTTTCAAAATCAGCGACGAGAAGGGGACGAATGTAGTTATCCTTAAAAGAACATATCGGGATGAGCAGATTGAGGTCTTGGCTCAGATGCCCAGTCTCGTCACTGGAGATGAGCCTGATCATGACCGTGATGATGAGGACAAGAGTGAGGACAAGGAGGGAGATGACGATGAGGAAGACGAAGGCCAGAAGCCTGAACAGTCCAGCATTCCTCTCTCAGTCACTATCTCCAAGGGTGATGGCCCGGTCCTTGAATTCACCTGCACTGCCTATCCTGATGAGATCCTCATCGACTCCTTGTCCGTGACGCAGCCTTCAGGGGATGATGAACTTGATATGATTGCATACGAGGGTCCTGATTTCGAGTAAGAAGAAATAACTAAACTATAACTCATTTTTTGTTTTTTGAGTGTTCAAATGCTTTGACAGATTGTTTTTTTGGCACTGACCGTCTACATTTTCTTGTATGCGCAGTGACCTTGATCAGAACCTGCAGAGGGCATTCCACAAGTACCTGGAGCTGCGTGGCATTTCACCCTTGACCACAAACTTCTTGCACGAGTATATGATCAACAAGGACAGCCGTGAGTACCTGCTCTGGCTGAGGAAGCTGAAGGGTTACTTCAAGCAGTAGAGATCTACACTATCGCTATCATTTTCCCCAGGCATAAACTGTTCTTTGCTCATTGAAAGATGCCTGTGCACTTACATGAGCTTCTTAAGTTCGTTTTCTTGGCTATGGTTTTAGTGGTGTGATGATAACGACCCATCTGCAAGTTGGAACCAGTATTTTTTGGAAAGGTTAAGTAGGATTGGAAGTCCTGTTTCCCTGCTGTCTTCTAATGTCAGACACGAAATCTTGGTTAGGGGGTGGTGACCGCGTGATTGACACCGTGTAAAATGCCGAGCAGATTGACTCAGCACGTAATCCGAATTCGTGTTCACTTTGTGGGCTCGTACATGTGATTCAGGTGAATTTGCGTGACCTGGACTAATGCTTGTCTAATGCATGTGTTGGCAACGTACATTTTTGAAAAATAATGTAACAAGCAAATCAAATGTCTAATGCATGTACAGTTTATCTATTCTAAGTCAAAACATCTCTAACTTCAGTTTTGGAAGGAAAAAAAAACTGAACTACTACTTACTCCCTTTGTCCTTAAAAAAAAGTCATTCACGTTTCCTAATAAGTCAACAATTTTTAACTTTGATAGACTATATTTAACAAAATATTAATATTTATCATTAGCAATGTTTTCAAGGCGGCAAGGTGACTACCGCCTTACGCTTAAGCGACTAAGGCGTGAGGCGAGGCGACGCCTTAAAAGCTTAAGGAAAACTTAAAAAAGCTAAAAAAAATAGCTTAGAGCATTAGATAATGAAGAAAAATGAAAAGGAAAAATAACAAAGGAGGAGCCAAAAGTAGCCTGGCTCAGCCCATTAGGCAGCCCATATATGCCCCAAACCTTCCTAGGTCATCTCTCGAACTCCCAATCCTCCCTCCAGCGCCGCCGCATCTCTCTCTCGTCCTCCTCTACCAAACAACGTCCACTCCTCTCTATCTCTTGCTTCCTTCTCTTCCAGATGGCCATGGCCCGCACTAGCGGTTGCACGGCGCAGCGGTGGGCAACTGCACGACGCAGCGGCGGGCGAGCGGCAACTTCTTCGTTGGCGCAGGAGAACGCGTCGGCACGAGCGAGTTGCGGCTTCTTGTTCCCCTCTCGCTCTCCCGCTCACTGGTGAAGAATCTAAGGCGAGTCGTCTACTGTGTCGTCGTGCGTGCAACACCT
The DNA here is from genome assembly GCA_022036555.1 of Microstegium vimineum. Lineage (NCBI taxonomy): Eukaryota > Viridiplantae > Streptophyta > Magnoliopsida > Poales > Poaceae > Microstegium > Microstegium vimineum. Next base: position 15,633,708 of record CM039134.1, on the reverse strand, counting down.
TGGCGCTTAAGCGACGATTAAGCGACGCCTTGAAAACATTGATCATTAGGTAGATTTTGAATATACTTTCATAATAAACTTATTTGAAGATATAAATGTTGCACATATTTTTTAAAAATATAGTCAAAGTTAAAAAGTTTGACCCAGGATTTTCCGTGATCGATCGTGCTAAGTAACGGGTAACGATACACGGGAAAAGAACTTGAAGTACTCGTGCCTAATCCTACAACCATCGCTACAAAACACAGAGCCACTAGCCCATCCTCCTGCCACGCCGCAACCGCTTCCCTTGCAGCCTGCTCGGCCGCCGTCCTCCGCCGCCGCCGGCACCAGCCCCGGGCCCACCATCATCCCGCCCGCCTTCCATGTCACCTCACGGACCGCCTGTACAGCTCGCTCACGGTACCTCACACACTCCCGGTTGGTCCTGCCACCGCTGGCCTGCTGTTGCTTGCACCCGTGGGCGACACCCTCGCCCTCGACCTGCCTGATGTACCGTTCGGCCTCCTGCTTGTCCCCGTACCCGTAGTGGAGGACGCCGAGCACATAGGCCGCCACCTTGTGTCCGGCGACAGCCGCCCGTCTGAGCCACTCGGTGCCGAGGAGCGCCGCCGTAGACCGCTGCGTGAAGACGAGCGTGAGCCCGAGCACGAAGCAGGCCTCCGGGTTGCCGACGGCGGCTAGGTTGTCAACGAGGGCGAGGTAGCGGTCGTGGTCGAACCACCTCATGGACTCCTCCCGCTCTAGCGCCACGTGGCTCCCGACGACGCCCTCCTTGCACGCCGTGCGCATGGCCTGACAACTGCAAGACACGCGCACAGTTATTAGCTGGGTGGACGAGTTTATAATGTACTACGCACGCACGTGTTTTTGGCACACGTGCACCGGTCGACACATGAGCGCGATTATCAATGAACGTATGTGATCACAGTGCGGGGTTGAGTGGGCTCCAAGCGGACACATACGTGGCTCGTAGCCTGGTGATGTCCTCCATCGGGTGCGGCGAGGTGGCGGCGATGCGCGCGGCGATCTCGACGACCATGTCGTGCGGGAGCGCCGGCGCCGGCGGCCGCCTCGCCGCCATACTCCTCGTCAGCACCATGGCGCGCGCAGCACAACGTACACAAAGGATGGTGATGATGCTGCCTCCTACCCTATATTCGTCTTGCGCGCTGTTGGAGCAAAAGGATACTATGTTTTTTTTTTTCGCGCGATCGGCCTGCTAGACTAGCTTTATTAGGAGTATTTACTTATTTATTATGGACGTCGACGACGTCCGACTGTTAGTCAGACACGAATACGTGATCGAAAACGTTCTACCTATCGCGTGTGTTCTGGTCGTGCACGATCGACTTTCTCTCTCTGACTCTGTGTGTCTACATGTATTCGTCTTAGATTTACGCACACGAGTACGTTGTTTATATAACCGTGCATTGCCAGCTACTGTAGTCCCTACTTACTACAACTATAGGTAGGAACGTGCACGGGTCAATTTTCTACGCGTGTGACTGTGTGACGTCGGCGCCCTTCCGCCATAGCAACGGAGGCAGCATTGCCGCCGAACCCCCGTGATCCGGCGGGCTCAAACCGTTACGACCGTCAACCAAAGCAGGAACCCTTTACCGACGGCGGGGCAGGTACGTACACGATCGTCGCAGCTAGCCAATCCCTTGCGCGTTGCGTAAATGGTTCTATCTTGAAGAATTCAAACAAATATTATTTGATTATATTATATAATACCCTACTAATTCTTGAACAAGATCGAGTTATTACAAGTACTGTGTTCTTAGCTTAATTACTATTACTAGCTTATTGATTTTCTTGATTCGGCCTGGATCGATGAACTGGGTTGGATAGCATGACGAGTTTGAGATTTACAGCGACTCCAAATCACGTGCGAACTGTGTTTTTTTTTTGAGCTAAGTGCACAGCCTGTCATCAAATTTCGTTTGTTATCCAGGGCCCAATTACTTCAAAAATGCATATTCATGTCTCTAACTTTAATGGTTATATATCACATGACATTTAAACCAACATACAAATATAATACATTTATTGCACGATTATATGGTATCAACATGTGAGGCCCACCTGTCATTATTAGAAAGAGATAAAACCAACATGTGCACCTTATATTTTGGTGTCATGTGCAGACCTGTTTAGTATAGCTCTTCTTGAGAAGCTTTTTTAGGAGACCATTGTGGATGAGCTATAATTAATTTTTATGTTTTTACCAAAAAAATAGCTCTTCCTCAAAACTTTTGATAGAACTCTTCTCCATAGATAGTTTGTATATGTCGTGATTTGTGAAATAAATGCACTTACCTACTAGCTTCTATATACTCTCTCTCCATCTCAAAACAAAATACAATGACTCTATTCGCTTGAACAACTCACAACTTGTTTCACCTTATTCTTTCTCACATAACACTATTTAATCAACCGAAAATAGTTAAGTTTTCTACCTATCGAACAGAGCCAATAACATTTCCCTTTAACAACAGCTCTAGTGTGTTGTCAAACCAAAGTAGTAGCAGTGTTCGATCAGCTTTGGCAAAGGTTCGCTAGCTGGCTCAGTTTGGTTGACAACACTAAACTTTAGTGACTATTAGATGTTTAGATATTAATTTAGAATATTAAATATAGATTAATTATAAAACTAATTACACATATTAAGTTAATATGTAAGATGAATCTATTAAGCCTAATTAGTCTATAATTTTGATAATATAGTGCTACAATAAACATGTACTAATTATGGATTAATTAGGTTTAATATATTCGTCACGTGAATTAGTCACAACTTCTACAATTAGTTTTATAGTTAATCTATATTTAGCTCTCCTAATTAGTATCCAAACATTCGATGTGACACAAACTAAACTTTAGTGGACGTTTGTTTCTCTCGGACTAAAGTTGTATTTTTGGGTTGTGTTGTTGGAAAAAATAAAAAATAAGTATTGAACTTTTTGCTCGTAACGCTACCTAAAAGACGATTGAGTTTTGTATTTTGTGTCATGATTGTGGAGACGGTCTTTAGAGTATCTCCGAAAGTAGTCAATCATTCTTCACAATCCTTTTTTAGGAAAATAAAATAAAACATCTCCAATGACTCCCAAACTCACATTAAGATCACCTAGAAAAAAAACCCTTTGCTCGTAAAGGTACCCGCACTAGAGGTCACGTGTATCTTCTTGGACGCCCGTATACTTTGGTCACTCTAAAGGTGAAAGGATGAGAAAAAATAATAATAAAAAAAAATTCCTAATGTAAATGTATATTAAAGAAAAATTTATAAAAAAATATAGTTTAGAAAATTTAGTACAAATATACTATATGATTTATGATGTAAAATTATCTTCTATATTTAAGAGTGAGTTATTGAAAACTGTTTGAAGATGATTTTATTCATTCCTTCTAATACCTTTTGACGACTTGAAAAATTTCATCGTTTTAGCAAGAAATTCGTGAGAACTTGCTCTTACAAGGACAGAGCAGTACCTCCTCTCTTTGAATAAGATACAATATTTGATACTTCCTTCATTCTAAAGAATCTTATAGAGTCAAACTATTTTAACTTTGACTAAATTTCTATGATAATATAATGATTTTTATGATATCAACTAAGTACCATTAAATTCTTCATCAATTATATTTTCATGATATACATATTTGATATTATAAATGTTTATAATTTTTCTATAACTTTGATCAAATTTAAAATATTTTAACTCTCTAAAATTCTCAAAATATCTTATAATCTGAGATGAAGGGAGTAGATATTTGAATGACCTTTGCCCTTTGGCATGCCCTAACTTCTTCTCTTTGACGCAATGCACTTTCTTGTTTTCCTTCTTTGCATCTTCTTAGCCACACTGTAGAATCATGGACCCTTGTGTTTAGGCGATTAACGACAATACCAGATCACTATGACTAACGTGTGTTTTGCAGAGACAAAGTCATTTATGTTAGGTCATGAGTGATGTGTTTTGAATGGGCTTAATGGATATTCATGCCCCCAAGATGGAAATCGTTTCGGTTGCAAAGGATGGAGATTCTCGACGAAGACTAGGCTAGTTCTTAGTGCCATAAGGTTGAGAAGGGCACTAAGTATAGCTAGGGCTTTTGTTTTTCCTTTGACCGTACTATAAAGGGGGGTATGAGGTTAGTAGCTTGACCTAGGAGAGTTTAGGAAAGTGGGTATATGCACACTTGTCACAACTAGTCCTAGAGACCTTGCTTTCAGCCCTTGATAAACCGTAGAAGTGGTAGGAGCAAAGTCCCTTGAGAAACCTTAGCGAAAACGATTGATAGAGAGGGAGAAAGAGGCTCCGGACCACTCTGCTAAGTAGGCACCGGACCAAGGAGAGTAGTCCGGTGGTCCCTGACTTAGGCAGATTCTCAGCTCGAGGAGCTCCGGACCACCTGTCTGGAAAGCACCGGACCATAGGAGAATGGTCCGGTGGCTTGGTTCAGAGAGACAGAAGGCTCCGGACTAGTCCGACGGTGTGTCCGACGGCTAGTCCGACGCCTCAAGACAGGAAGTTTGGTCTATGCAGAGAGCACCCTGGCTCCGGACCAGAGCGTCGGACCAGGGCACCGGACCAAGGAGAGTGGTCCGGTGGTCTGTAAAAGAGAGATCAGTTTTCACTCAGAGAGCACTGAGGCTCCGGACCAGAGCGTCGGACCAGTGCGTCAGACCAAGCAGAGTAGTCGACGGTGCCTGAGTTTGGAATGAGAGTGAGCTCCGGACCAGTGTGCATGGTCCGGTGGTGTGAGCTCCGGACTAGTCCGGTGGCTACGCAGAGAGTAGAAAAAGTGAAAAAACGGCTAGTTTTGGAGGTGGGGACTATTTATAGTTGCCTCCTTGGACCTTAGAGTCTCTCTTGGCCATTGTTTCAGCTGGTGACATCTTGGAAAATCTTTTGGAGAGCCAAGAGTCTAGTGAGGGAGAGATTAGAGAGAGTTCATCTTGTTCTTCCCTCCTAGAGTGATTAGGAGTGACTTGTGTGCATCCATCCACCTTCCTATCCTTGAGTGGGTCAAGTGAAGGTCTTGTGCTTGTTACTCTTGGTGTTCGACAACACCTAGACGGTTTGGTGGTGTTCGGAGGAAGTGACCGCCGGGAGATTGTTGGCGGCTCTTCTCCAAGCTCTTGTGATCGGTTGTGGGCAATTCACCGAGCCGGAGTGGCGAAGAATCAGCCCGTAGAGAGCACTCTACCCTTGCGTGGGTAGAGGGGGAGCGATACCTTGCGAGGTGCTCCAACGAGGACTAGGGGGGTGTGTCGACACCTCGATACCTCGGGAAAAAATCGCTGCGTCCATGAGATTCTCTTTTCCCTAGCTCTTTACTTTTCCGTCTTGTTTTTACCTTTCCTACTAGAATTGCTTAGGTTGTCTTTATTTCCTATGAACTGCTACCGCTTTCTAGTTAGGACACACGGACGGTAGGCACTAGGGGGTGATTGGCATTTGATAGGTTTTTATATTTTCTTTAGAAATTTAAAACAAGCCCAATTCACCCCCCCTCTTGGGCATCTTGATCCTTTCAATTGGTATCAAAGCGAGGTTGCTCTAAATTAGGCTTCACCGCCTAGAGCAAGATGTCCCATGGGGATGGACCGCCACCCATGTTCGATGGGGATGACTTTCCGTATTGGAAAGTGCGGATGGAGGCCTACCTTGAGGCCGTGGATGTCGGCGTTCACAAAGCCGCCACCCAAGGTGGATCGGTGTTCGCCGAGGACCTGTACTTTGAGAAGAATAATGCCAAGGCAAAGAATATTCTTTTCCGTGGCATTTGCAAGGATGTGTTCAACCGTGTGCGGAATTGCAAAACCGCGCATGAGATTTGGACAAACATTTGTGCTCTTCACGAGGGCACTAAATGTGAAAGAGAAGAGCGCTATCACCTTATCATTGCTAAGTTAAATGCTTTTACCATGCTATCTCATGAAAATGCTAATGAAATGTATTCTCGCTTGAATGTGCTTGTAGAAGAGTTGAATGGCCTTGGACTCTCTCAAATGACACCGGCCGATGTGGTGCGCAAGATACTTTGTGTCCTTCCAATAGACAAGTATAGCCACATCGTCACGGTTCTTCATCAAGGCGATCTCTCCGCAACTACACCAACACAAGTGTTGGGCAAGATCAATGCTCATGAGATGTACATGAAGATCAATGATGGAACTTCATCATCCTCCAAGAAGAAGGAGAAGGAAGAAAAGAAGGACTTGGCTCTCAAGGCATCTTCCAAGGAGAAGTGCAAGATTCAATATGTTGTTGAGAGCACAAGTGATGACGATGATGAAGACAACATCGCTCTCATGGTGAAGAAGACCGCCAAGATGTTGAAGAGGCTAAACAAGAATGGAGTCAAATTTGACTCAAAGAAGAAGAAATTCTTCACAAGCTCTTCAAGGAAGCCAATCTCCCAAATGAAGTGCTACAATTGCGGCACCCTTGGTCATCTAGCCCATGCATGTCCCGAAGAGAAGAAAGACAAGTTCAAGAACTTCAAGAAGAACAAGGACGGCAATGATGACTCAAGTGATGACAACAAGAAGCAAGACAAGCCATACATGAAGAAGAAGAACTTCAACTTCCACAAGAAGAAGAAGGATGGCAAGGCTTACATTGTGGGTGATTGGCTCACCGACATTGATGATTCAAGCGACTCCTCCGATGATGAGAGTGAAGAAGAGAAGGTGGCCGCTTTGGTGATTGGTTCTTCGATTCCACCGCCACCTCCTCCTTCATCGCCGGGGTCATCCTCTACACATCTATGCCTTATGGCTAAAGGTGACAAGAAGGTACAAAAAGAGGATGATGGTGATGACCTCTCTAGTGATGATAGTGATGATGAAGAAGCACCTTCCTATGATGAACTAATTAAAATTTGCAACAAATACGCTAGCATCATAAGGAAGTACAAGAGTAAAAATGACAAACTTCTTGAAATCAAGAAAAACTTGCATGATAAGCTTGATAACTTGTCTAGTGCTAATGATGATTTGAAGCTTGAGATTAACTCTCTCACATCTAGCACTAGGGAGCTCAAAGCCTCTCTTAAGCAAGCCAATGAGAAACATGATAAGCTTGAGATGTCATCCCAAGAGCTCCTCACAAGGTTTAACTTGCTAAAAGATGACTACAATCAAGTGAAAAGTGATCATGGCACACTAGTTGTAGCAAATGAATTACTTACTCAAGATCTTACACATGTTGCTACTAACCCGTGTGCTAAGTGTGCAAGTGCTACCTCTTGTGATATCGAGCTTGATGATGTGGCTCTTGAGCAAAGTGCAAAGTGCAAGGGCAAGAGAGTTGTAGAAGCCAACAAGTATGATGATTATGTGAAGATGAGTGAAGAGAACTCAAAGCTCAAGGAAGAGCTCATCAACCTCAAGGCAAACAATCCCTTCACCATCAAGCCGGTTCAAGAAGAAGACAAAGATACTATCACCTTGATCAACTCTCTTCGAGAAGAAATTGCCAAGCTCAAGAATGACAAGACCAAGCTTACAAGTGGCCTTGAAAAGTTCACCAAGGCCCACAACCTCCAAAGTGAGCTTCTAATGAGCACCATCATGAAGAGTGACAAGACCGGTATTGGATACAAGGAGAATCAAGTGATGAAGGCCAAGGTCAAGATTGAAGCCAAAAACTACTACAAGAACAAGTACAATGGCTACAATCAAGAGAAGCCAAAGCCGAAGCCTAAGAGGTGCCTTGGATGTGGACAAATTGGTCATCTATCATTTCAATGCAAGACTCCACTTCCCAAGACCTTGCCCAAGCACACTAGGCCATTTGCTCATGATGCTCACTATGTCATCAACAAAGATTCCAAGGGTAGACCACTTGTGGTGTTTCTTGGACCACCAATGAAGAACAAGCCTAGGGTTCTTTGGGTTGCTAAGGAGTTGGTTGACAAGGCAATGGGGCCCCGCACTAAGGGGGTTCCCAAACAACAAGCTTAACTCCAAGATTGCTTGTGTGTAGGTGAACTACAAGACCGGTGGGAGCCATTGGGTAATTGATAGTGGTTGCACTCAACACATGACCGGCGACCCCGGATGTTCACCACACTTGATGAGGATTGTGCAAATCAAGACAAAATTACTTTTGGGGATAATTCAAAGGGCAAAGTTCAAGGGTTAGGCAAAGTGGCTATCTCCCAAGATCAATCAATCTCAAATGTCTTGCTAGTACAATCATTGAGCTTCAACTTGCTATCGGTTGGTCAACTTTGTGATCTCGGGTTTCATTGTCTCTTCACACCAAATGAGGTGGTTGTGACCAAGATTGAAGATTCATCAATGATATTCAAAGGGTTCCGGCACAACAACCTCTACTTAGTGGACTTCACTTCCAATGAAGCAAACTTGCAAGCGTGTCTATTCTCCAAGAATTCTTTGGGTTGGCTATGGCATAGAAGATTAGCTCATGTGGGCATGTCAACCTTGAAGAAGCTAGTCAAGAAGGAAATGGTTAGAGGAATCAAGGATGTGGTGTTTGAGAAGGACAAACTTTGTAGTGCATGTCAAGCCGGCAAGCAAGTAGCAAACACTCATCCAACCAAGGCCTTCATGTCAACCTCAAGAGTCCTAGAGTTACTACACATGGACTTATTCGGCCCTACCACCTATGCTAGTCTTGGAGGAAATCTCTATTGCTTAGTGGTAGTGGATGACTACTCTCGGTACACTTGGGTGTTCTTTCTTCAAGACAAGGGAGAGACACAAGGCATCTTCAAGAAATTTGCTACAAGAGCTCAAAATGAATTTGATGTGAAGATCAAGAAGATTAGAAGTGACAATGGCACCGAGTTTGTGAACACAAAGATTGAAGATTATTGCGATGAAGTTGGGATCAAGCATGAGGTGTCCGCCACATATACTCCACAAGAAAATGGTGTAGTAGAGAGGAAGAACCGGACACTCATAACACTAGCAAGGTCTATGCTTGATGAGTATAACACCCGAGAAGTTTTGGGCAGAGGCAATCAACACCGCTTGCTATGTGGCAAACCGTCTCTTCGTCCAAAGGCTATTAAAGAAGACCCCCTATGAGCTTGTAAATGGGAAGAAGCCGGATATTTCATTCTTTCGGGTGTTTGGGTGCAAGGTGTACATCTACAAGAAGTGCCAACACTTGGGTAAATTCCAACGGCGGTGTGACATTGGTTTCCTTGTTGGTTATTCACTTAAATCCAAGGCATATCGTGTATTTAACAAAGCCACCGGCTTAGTTGAAGAAACGTATGACTTGGAGTTTGATGAAACTAATGGCTCCCAAGGAGCGCTTGAGGATATTGATGTAGGTGATGAACCCCTGAGGGAGGCAATGAAGAATATGCCAATTGGTGCTATCAACCCGCAAGAGGTGGAAGAAGTTGAAGATGAAGCAAATAAAGATCCCTCTCCACCTCACACGCCTCAAGTTGATGAAGGAGATCAAGTGAGAGAAGCTCAAGAAGACACTCACATTCCTCAAGATCAAGCCGAGGCCGAAGCAAGCAATGTTGAAGCACCACATCCTCCTCCTCAAGAAACAAATAGAAAATCAACATCCATCCTTCAAGCTCACCCCCATGATCAAATCATAGGGAGTCCATCAAAGGGAGTAATGACTCGCTCTAGACTTGCATCCTATGTTGAACATCACTCGTTTGTTTCCTTTGTTGAGCCTACTAGTGTAGAAGAAGCACTTGCGGATCCGGATTGGGTGAATGCCATGCATGAAGAACTCAACAACTTCACCCGGAACCAAGTGTGGACACTTGAAGAGAAGCCAAATGATGCAAGAATCATAGGCACCAAGTGGGTGTTTAGGAACAAGCAAGATGATCAAGGCGTGGTTGTGAGGAACAAAGCAAGATTGGTGGCAAAAAGGTTCTCTCAAGTAGAAGGACTTGATTTTGGAGAGACCTTTGCTCCAGTTGCAAGACTTGAAGCCATCCGTATCCTTTTGGCGTATGCTTCACATCACAAAATGAAACTCTTTCAAATGGATGTGAAGAGCGCCTTCTTAAATGGTTTCATTAATAAACTTGTTTATGTTTCACAACCTCCCGGGTTTGAAGACCCAAACTTGCCTAATCATGTGTATAGGTTGTCCAAGGCACTCTACGGTTTGAAGCAAGCTCCAAGAGCTTGGTATGAGAGGCTAAGGGACTTCCTAATCAAGAAGGGCTTCAAGATCGGGATCGTCGACACTGCACTATTCACCAAGAAGCTTAATGGAGAGATCTTTGTTTGCCAAGTATATGTCGATGACATTATATTTGGGTCAACAAATCAAGACCATTGCAAGGAGTTTGGTGACTTGATGTCCAAGGAGTTTGAGATGTCAATGATTGGCGAGCTAACCTTCTTCCTCGGTTTTCAAGTGAAGCAAATGAGAGAAGGGACATTCATCTCTCAAGAAAAGTACACTTATGATCTACTTAAGAAGTTCAAGATGGAGGATTGCAAGCCAATCAAGACCCAATGCCTACTAATGGGCATCTCGATCTCGATGAGGGAGGTAAACCGATCGACCAAACTCTATATCGTTCTATGATCGGTAGTTTACTTTACCTCACCGCATCTAGGCCGGATATCATGTTTAGTGTGTGTATGTGTGCTAGGTTTCAAGCAAACCCTAAGGAGTCGCATCTTTGTGCGGTTAAAAGAATCCTTAGGTACTTAAGGCACACCCCTAGCATGGGTCTTTGGTATCCCAAAGGAGCTCCCTTCCAACTAGTTGGTTATTCCGATTCGGATTATGCCGGGTGCAAGGTTGATAGGAAGAGTACCTCCGGCGGGTGCCACATGCTAGGAAGATCACTTGTTTCTTGGTCCTCAAAGAAGCAAAACAGTGTGGCATTGTCAACCGCCGAGGCGGAATACATTGCCATGGGAGCAAGTTGTGCACAAATCTTATACATGACCCAAACACTCTTTGATTACGGCGTGTTTTTAAAAGAAGTTCCTCTTTTGTGTGATAATGAAAGCGCCGTAAAGCTTGCAAACAACCCGGTTCAACACTCTCGCACCAAGCACATTGATATTCGCCATCACTTTCTTAGAGATCATGTGGCTAGGAAAGACATCACACTAGTTGGAGTTAAGAGCGAAGATTAATTGGCGGATATCTTCACTAAACCACTCGATGAATCAACCTTTTGTAGGTTGAGAAGAGAGTTAAATGTGCTTGATCACTCTAACTTCACTAAAAGATGAGCTTGTGTGTTTCATGCATTCATATGTAATATAACATGTTTAATTTGGTAATGCACATAGGCTTGGCTAACGCGGTTAAGATAACCGCCCTCAAAGCGTGTGACAAAGCTTAACCGCGGTTTAAACTTGCAAGCAACCTAGATTCAAATTCCGTTTTGCATTGCATTTGCATTAGTGTTGCTTCTTCGTTTCTTTTCGGTTAAGTTTATTGGTCATCATTAGGTTCAACACTTAGGGGGAGCAATTCAACGCTCTAGCTTCAGCTAATACCCCTCTAGTGCCCCTAAGGTGACCCTTGGAGCTTTATTGAACTATTTTCTTATGAAAACTAATTCTAGCCTATGGCAAACTACTTCTAAAATTGAGGGTTTGAGAGATGGTTCTTATGTTAAGTCCAACAAGTGTTCCTCTCTGCTCTTTTGTGTTGGTACTTGGCTAAGAGAAAAGATTGGAGAGAAAATAGAAAATTTCAGAGCAATTTTAAGCACCGGACCACCCTCCGGACCACTCTGCATTGGTCCGACGCTGTGGTCCGGTGGTCAGTCCCTCTCTGCACAAATCGACTCCAGCCAAAGAATCCGTCGGACCAGTGTCCGACGCTGCACCGGACCAATGCCAAGTTGTCCGGTGCCTCTGTCATTCTGATCTGTTCACCGTCGGACCAGTCCGGTGCCCCCATCGGACTAGTCCGGTGCGTCGTCCGATGCTGTTGTCCGGTGGTCAGTCTCTCTCTGTGTTTCTTTCTCCGTACCGTCGGACCTCTCGTCGGACCAGCCACCGGACCAAGCGGAGTGGTCCGACGCTTCGAATTTTTGCGATAACCCCCCGCGTGTGCGACTGTTTCTCCACTTCCTTCACTCAGCAGTCCGTACGCCGTCTCGCTGCCGTCGCCGCAGCTCCGCCCTAGCCTCGCCGCCGCGCCATTGCTGCCGTGAAGTCTTCCCTGCCGCGCCGCCACCACTCCTCCACTCCTCGCCGCGCCGCTGCTCCGCCGCCCTGCACCGCTGCCTGCCGTCGCCGCGCCGTCGTCCTCCTCCTCGCCGCCGGCGGACTGCTCTGCTTCACCTCCCTGCCTGCCAAGCTCGAGCGCAAGCCACTTAGGGTTCCCTCCCTCCATCTCCATTGCCACTGCAAGTCAAGTCTAGGGTTTGCCCTAACCCTAGGATTCAGGTTTCGACGTTCGCCCTCTAACGAATCCATCTTCGACGCGTTCGTCCTCGACCGACCTCCTGTCATCTTCGTTGACTTCGTCCGCGACCGTTTCGTCAACGTCGATTCCGTCCTTCGCTTCTAGGGTATGATTTCACTTTCGATATCGCGTTTCATCGAGTCGAGATTGAGTTATGCCCTATGTTTATTCCTTGAAAATCCAATTCACTAAATTCGATTGCCAATTGTAATTCGCAGCTGGTATATCCCGTTCGGAGAGTGCTTTGGTACTTGAGATTGCTCTGAATAGTTACGCTCTCTTACCTCAGGTATATTGTCAGCATTTCATTCTATCACTCATCTAGATGCTTGCTTCCATACGATTTCTTATCTCTAGATATTATATATGCTTATGTATACCTTGTTTATTCTATCCAGCAGCAGTCAGTGGCAGTTAAACTCGGGGCAAAGCTCGCGAGTAGGGATTGAGGCAAAGCCTCACGAGGTTCAGTTCAGTGGCTTGGAGGCCCTCTCTGTCAGTGGTTGCTTGGTTTGATCAGTTGACTCTTGCAGCGATCAGTATTTCTTGTGACAGAGATCAGTGGTTCTGACAGTGGACAGTGGATCTTGTGATTGTCAGTGGGCAGTGATACTTCACTTGTTTCAGTATGACTCGCAGTACTCGTGCTCAGGCAGCTGGGTCTGGTGGTGATGCTCCTCCTCCTCCACGTCCTTCCAGAGACAAGGGCAAGAAGCCAGTGGTTGAGAAAGCTAAGAAGAAGAAGCGCAAACTTACAGAGGCTGAGAAAGCCGAGGCAGTGGCCGATGCAGCGGACCGCGCAAAGCGAGGCGGTCGCCGAGGTACCGTGAGACTCGGCACCCCTCCGCGGGATCTTCCCACTTCTCCTCCAGCTGGGTCACATACTGAGGACACTCCACAGGAGCCAGAGCTTGTCACAGAGGCTCTTGGGACACCATTGGCACCTTCTTCCTGGGGGCGCTCCACCCGCTCCCAGTCTGCTCAGTCACCGCAGTCAGTGGCTCCCACAGCAGCGTCAGCTTCAATTCACCTTGACCTGAGGAACCTTACAGCGAAGCAAGTGAAGAAGCTCAGGTTCGTTGCTTTAGAGAAGTGGTGTCCGGATCAGAGAGACCCCAGAGCTTCACCTGGTTGGCATACACCTCTCATGGAGGATTTCTATCGAGCAGCTCAGTTGACCAGTATTCAGATTCGACCGCACAGGGTTTGCTCCTTAGAGAGCATTGTTGAGCTAGCAGGTGAGGAAATCCGTCCATACCTGACTTACCAGCCGGGACTCGCCGATCTGTTCGGGCGTTCTGGTAACTACATCGAGCGATGGGTCAGAGAGTTCTATGCATCAGTTTGGGTAGATCCGGAGCACAAGTTTGTGCAGTACACCTTCAGAGGCGAGAGATACAGGCTGTACTTGACCAGACTCAGAGAGATCTTTCGCTTCAGACAGGAGGGTGGTGAGTTTGACCTGCACTACGAGTGTTACCGAGGAGCCTCAGTGCCTCGCCGAGCTCGCGGAGGCCGTACTTTGTCAGTTCAGGAGGTGGCTCCTCTATTCAAGCCACCTTTCTCAGAGGGCTCCAGGCGCACTCCAGCTGAGCTCAGGCCTACCGTTCATAGATTGAACAAGGTGCTCCGTCGTACTCTGCTACCTCGCACAGGGTACAAGGAAGGATTGACCAACATGCAGCAGCTTCTCCTTCAGACTCTGGTATCTCAGACACCATTCGATATTGCAGACTTTCTAGTGTCAGAGATAGAGGATGTGATAGCAGATGGCATGAGGGCCCGACGACAGTTTCCCTATGCACACTGGATTTCTTCGATGCTTGCTATTGAGCTAGAGGGAGCACACCCTGGACTCCGTGCTCTTTTGGATCAGGCGCCTACTTCTTTCCCCGAGTACAGAGTCCTGGGGTCGTTTGATAGCCGGTTTGGAAACCGGGTCCTCCGTCTTGTCAGAGAGAGGACAGCACCAGCTGACAGGGCAGATGTTGATGCTCAAGATGAGGCCATTCGGAGTGTTGAGCAGCAGGAGCTCCATGGTCTAGATACAGGAGCGGATGTGACTCCAGAGGATACATCAGACAGCTCAGATGCAGACTTCCAGTCGGTTCCACAGATGCCCCCACGGGCGCACGACACTGAGGCTGGCGGTTCTGCATCTGCCACAGAGACGATGATGCTCAAGATCCTTGACAGAATGAATGAGCAGCAGAGTTCTCTAGTCACTGCAGTCACTCAGATACAGCAGCGTCAGGACGAGATGCAGCGACAGTCAGAGGAGCGCCACTTCGAGATGCAGCGACAGATGCTTGCTATGCAGCTAGAGTCTCAGCGTCTGCAGTTACAGTCCCAGCAGCTGCAGCAGCAGAACATGGCATTCATGGCTCACGTGATGAAGTGGACTGGCGCTCCTCCACTAGAGTTCCCTGCAGTTCCTCAGATTCAGATGATGAGCACTTCACAGCCCTCTCAGTCAGTTGGGCAGCCTGGAGGGCCTCAGTTCTCAGTAGGACCCTCAGTTGGCCCCTCAGTGGCCCCTGTCAGCTCAGCCGGTCAGACAGTCACTCCCACCCCAGCCATACAGTCCAGTGGACTTCAGGGTGCTGGACTGACCACTCTGTTCCAGTCACCGACGACTCAGGTGACTCAGTGGTTGGACAGTTTTGGACCCTCTCAGCAGTTCACCCCGCTTACTACAGGTTTCACTCCTCTTACCGCTACACTGGGTGCTACTGCTAGAGATCTGTCAGCCTCTTTCAGTGATATCACAGGTCAGCCGTCCCCCACTGGTCCTCAGATTGCAGCAGAAGTCGAGGCCGCGCTTGTCGCTCCCACAACTGATCAACACCGCTCTTCAGTAGCTTCCTCAGAGGCTACCCATGACAGTCGGGCTCCAGCCGTATCTACCCCTCCGACAGCTGCAGTCGCTACCGATGCTACGGTTGTCTCCTCCACTCCAGTTCAGCCTCAGCCGTCTCCGGTTCTTCAGACTCCAGACGAGTCAGTGCATGAGGCACCACGGTCACCGCAGCTCCAGAGGCTCCAGCAGAGACACCAGCACCGGTTACCGCTCCTACTTCTTCTCCAGCTACTGCTCCCGAGTTGTCGACCGCAGCAGACCTGTCAGCTATCCGACCCCCAGACCGCTTCACTACCGGCTACCGACACTCAGGGGGAGGATTCGGATGATGAGACCTATCTGGCAGCTTTCAGGGTCCTCGACCGCTCCACGGCTGCTTCCACTCCACCTCCAGATGCTTAGTTTAGGTGTTTCGACGCCAAAGGGGGAGAGGGAGAGTCGAGTAGATGGGCTAGCTTTAGGGGGAGCTAGTAGGACTCGTTCTTTTGTTGTGTATAAACTCTATTGCATCATACATCACGTTTACCGTCTTATTGCATTGTTTGATATGTGTGATGTTTGAGACTTGATGGTTGTGTGACATGTGTGGACTTTCCTATTTTTTATATATCATGTCACTTGGTTATGCTATGTTGCTTCCGCGCTAATCTCTGATCTTTTGGCTATAGCATATCCTTTTTGAAATCAAGTTCTATATTCATTTCATATCTATTGTGCTTGCCATGGCTTGAATGGTTAGGCATGTACTTGTCTCTCTTATTACTAACCCATGCCTATCTCATGTCAAGTCATGGTTTCTCTTATCAAAATTCACTCATTATTCTCTACTCGAGCTTGTATTGTCGTCAATCACCTAAAAGGGGGAGATTGTAGAATCATGGACCCTTGTGTTTAGGCGATTAACGACAATACCAGATCACTATAACTAACGTGTGTTTTGCAGAGACAAAGTCATTTATGTTAGGTCATGAGTGATGTGTTTTGAATGGGCTTAATGGATATTCATGCCCCAAGATGGAAATCGTTTCGGTTGCAAAGGATGGAGATTCTCGACGAAGACTAGGCTAGTTCTTAGTGCCATAAGGTTGAGAAGGACACTAAGTATAGCTAGGGCTTTTGTTTTTCCTTTGACCGTACTATAAAGGGGGGTATGAGGTTAGTAGCTTAACCTAGGAGAGTTTAGGAAAGTGGGTATATGCACACTTGTCACAACTAGTCCTAGAGACCTTGCTTTCAGCCCTTGATAAATCCTAGAAGTGGTAGGAGCAAAGTCCCTTGAGAAACCTTAGCGAAAACGGTTGATAGAGAGGGAGAAAGAGGCTCCGGACCACTCTGCTAAGTAGGCACCGGACCAAGGAGAGTAGTCCGGTGGTCCCTGACTTAGGCAGATTCTCAGCTCGAGGAGCTCCGGACCACCTGTCTGGAAAGCACCGGACCATAGGAGAATGGTCCGGTGGCTTGGTTCAGAGAGACAGAAGGCTCCGGACTAGTCCGACGGTGTGTCCGACGGCTAGTCCGACGCCTCAAGACAGGAAGTTTGGTCTATGCAGAGAGCACCCTGGCTCCGGACCAGAGCGTCGGACCAGGGCACCGGACCAAGGAGAGTGGTCCGGTGGTCTGTAAAAGAGAGATCAGTTTTCACTCAGAGAGCACTGAGACTCCGGACGAGAGCGTCGGACCAGTGCGTCGGACCAAGCAGAGTAGTCCGACGGTGCCTGAGTTTGGAATGAGAGTGAGCTCCGGACCAGTGTGCATGGTCCGGTGGTGTGAGCTCCGGACTAGTCCGGTGGCTACGCAGAGAGTAGAAAAAGTGAAAACGGCTAGTTTTGGAGGTGGGGACTATTTATAGTTGCCTCCTTGGACCTTAGAGTCTCTCTTGGCCATTGTTTCAGTTGATGACATCTTGGAAAATCTTTTGGAGAGCCAAGAGTCTAGTGAGGGAGAGATTAGAGAGAGTTCATCTTGTTCTTCCCTCTTAGAGTGATTAGGAGTGACTTGTGTGCATCCATCCACCTTCCTATCCTTGAGTGGGTCAAGTGAAGGTCTTGTGCTTGTTACTCTTGGTGTTCGACAACACCTAGACGGTTTGGTGGTGTTCGGAGGAAGTGACCGCCGGGAGATTGTTGGCGGCTCTTCTCCAAGCTCTTGTGATCGGTTGTGGGCGATTCACCGAGCCGGAGTGGCGAAGAATCAGCCCGTAGAGAGCACTCTACCCTTGCGCGGGTAGAGGGGGAGCGATACCTTGCGAGGTGCTCCAACGAGGACTAGGGGGGTGTGTCGACACCTCGATACCTCGGGAAAAAATCGCTGCGTCCATGAGATTCTCTTTTCCCTAGCTCTTTACCTTTCCGTCTTGTTTTTACCTTTCCTACTAGAATTGCTTAGGTTGTTTTTATTTCCTATGAACTGCTACCGCTTTCTAGTTAGGACACACGGACGGTAGGCACTAGGGGGTGATTGGCATTTGATAGGTTTTTATATTTGTTTTAGAAATTTAAAACAAGCCCAATTCAATCCCCTCTTGGGCATCTTGATCATTTCACACACGATATAGAGGTCCTAAATGGCTTCGCTGTCAAATACTTCATCCATCTCTAAATAACTATCGTCGTTGATGTTCGTATCACAAGTTTGGTTTGATTCAATTTATAGAAATACGTACAATATTTATATCTTATTTTAAAATAAATTTATTAAAAAATAGATTTAAATATTTTTCCAATGATACTAATTATATATCATAAATATTTATATTTTTAAATATATATTCAGTCAAAAATATTTCTTACAAAGCGCAAAGAACACATATTCTGAGACGGAGAGTAGATTCTGATCACTTAATGTATTTCTTTAATATCATAACTATGAAATATATATTATATAGATTGGATCTCAACGCAAAATTATTTTGACTCCTAAATAAAAAATAAATAAAAACCATGTGTTTTTTTTTCGAGCGAGTACTCCTGCTGTATCTTTTTACGTGGGTCGGTTGCCTTGCCATCGTCCAGTCCCGTCAAGAGTACTTCACACCAGTCTGTCGCGTGCCTGTTCTTTCCACGTGCTACAGTCCGCGTCTGCTCTTTTTTTTTTTTTTTTTGAAAAACAATCCTCGGATACCACGGTCCTTTCAGTTCTGCCTCTGCACGAACGGACGGGTGCATTCTCTCCCTCTCTGCCGGTGACGGTGAGACATGCTGCGCAAGCCTCCGTCGCTCCACGAGGCGAGGTCCCGCAGTTTCTTTCTTGACTGTTACCTCGTCTTGATCGTTGTTCTTGAAATCTACTCGGTGATGATCGACCACGATGCCTCTGCTTCTTGAAGCGGCATGCGTTCGCTAGCCTAGGATTCGACGCTTCATTTCCCCCTTTCACTAGCAACAGTTAACTGATGAACCTGCATAGCGCAGTAACTTGAATCGGCGGCTAATTTTAGTTTACCGGCGCATGAATTTTTTTCAGTATCGAAAGGCGGCTCGTCTCTGGTTTTGGTGTCGTCTCTCTGTCTCTGCGACTCTCTAGCTCTATATATAATACTGATCTGGCATCTGTGTTCTGTTCTGCGTTCTCCTGCAGCTCAGGGTTAGGGATGAGGACAAGCTTGAGCCCCCAGGCCGGAATGGGTGCTCCATCACAAGGTCAAGGTGCCTTCACCCCGCTGTCCCAATTAACCCTCGGATATCGGAGTTGGATCAGAGTCCGGGTGCGCGTCTCCAGGATTTGGGTGGCCTCCAATCCAAATACTGGCGAAGAATACGGTCTCCACTGCCTCCTGATCGACGGCGAGGTGAGCCAGTCCATTCCCCAACTTGACGTTGTTTGGTCCATACCAAACGAATTGTCACCAAATAGCACACTTTAGTGCCTGATTTTTCAGTATCAGCACACTTATTATTTTTTAATCTCCCTGGTGATTTGTAACCAATTTTATAGGGTGTAGTTATGCAAGCGTGGGCGCGTCCCTGGGACATGAAGCGACTCAAACACCAGCTTGTTGAAGGGAAGGTCTACGCCTTGTCGAATTTCATAGTATGCCAAAAGCTGAAGTACTACATGGCATGCGGCAATGGTTTAGTGATTAGCATGGGAGAACAGACAGTGGTGGATTAGATAAATGATCAAGCCAGTTCTTCAATACCTCTCCATAGCTTCGAGTTTGTTGATTTTGGTGATCTTCCATCTAGGAACAATGACAGGAGCTTGCTTACAGGTACATGTTTTGGGAATGGTAGTGTCATTGCAATGAATGTTGCTGTTTGGGCATGCCTGAATTGACGACCCTTTTACTTGCTTGCTGGCAGATGTCATTGGCCAGGTAGTTTCTATTGAAGATGATGTGCGGACGTGGAAGTGGGGTGCTTGGCGTAACATATCTTTTCGCAACATACGTCTGCGTGATTTGGGGTGATGGTTTACTAATCTTCCGTCCAAATCATCATTTTACTTTTGTGACAGCACCTTACTTTATGTATTACTATTTATTTACAGGGGAAAGCAATTGAATGTCGCTCTCTATGGAGATCTAGGTCGCAATTTCAAGGCAGAGAAGGTTTTCAAACAAGAGCGGAAAGTCCCAGTTGTTGCTTTTTTTGCAGGGATGCTTGTTGAGTACTACAATGGTCTGATCTATACTCTCAGTTATCTCTTTAACCGAATAATATCGTCCTTTCCCTGTTTTTAAAATCTCATCTCACCATCATGCTATTTAGAAATAGGATTTATAGTTCGCTCAACATCAGCTTCAAAATACTACCTGGATTTGGATGTAGAGGAGGTGCAAAAGTTCCGTGCAAGGTGTGGACTGACTGAACTCAATCATTTATACTCGAGCAGAAATGCTGATCAAGGCTACATAATGCCAGAGCTAATAGTTCTATGTGTATGCAGCTTGGATGGTCCACATAAACTGATCGACCGCCTTCCATGTCGGCTACAAAAACCTGTAAATCCAACTGAGTTAGTTGATAGCTGGCGAACAATAAAACAGCTGACAAGCCTCAATCTAGATGAATTACAGGTTAGATGGCGCCGTTTGATCAGATTCAAACCATATGTCTTGTTCACTTATCTGTCCCTTTTCTCTCTATATCAGCGCACATGGTTGTGCAGAGCCACCTTGAAAGGCATAGACTGCAATACAGGTTGGTCCTACCAGTCATGCTTTCACTGCCGTTACTCGATCAATTGTGATGGAAGCAAATTCTTGTGCATCAAAGGTTGTCCGAATAACATGTTACCTGTTGAGAGGTGAGAATCTGAAAGACTATTGCTGCCATTCTCACATGGCTGCTCAATTTGTAGTTTTCATATGCAGCAACATTTTGCGTTTTCCTTTTGAAAGATCTTACCAGGTTGATGTTGTTGCTAAGGTACAAGCTGGATGCAGTGATGGAAGATGACACAGGTTCTATGAATGTCATGATATTTGATGGTCCAGCACAAAAGCTTGTAGGTGCTCCAGCAGAGGAGCTCATTGAAGAAGCCACAGGTGATGACATCTCATCTGTCATCAGTTCGCAACAGAGACATGCCTTTGTTGTGGCCTTCGGCAATGGGTGCTTCGTGGTGAAGCATGTCCTGAACGATGATGAGCTGCAGCTGCTCGATAGTGGTTATCATAGTGATTTGTCACAGGATGAGGTCTCTTATGCATCCCATGGCTCCAGTTCACAAGTGAAGAAGGTAGAACGTGACAACTTTTTAATTGTCTTTTCATTTTGAAAAGAAATGATACACAGTTTGCATTGTAGAAAAACTCCTAGTTTTCTGATCAAGTTGTTTTTTAATTTGCCAATTGATGTTAGGAGAAGATGGTGATCAAAGAAGAGATGGAAGCAGCTGTTGGTGGTGAAGAGTCAGATGTTGAGAGCTCTTCTGCATCCTGCAGCCCAAGTCCCCTAAAAATTGTTAAGAAGGTAGAAAAATGATATCCCTTTTTGATCCTTTCCTTTTGGAATGAAATGAAACACAATTTATAGGATGTAATGTGATCTTCAGAAGAAATTTGCATCAAATTTTCTGAAAGTAGAGTGAACTCTAGAAAGAAACTTCTGAACCTGCTGATCATTTTCCCATTGATGTTAGGAGGGTATGGCGATTGAAGAAGAAAGAGAACCAAAGAGGCAGAAGACTGCCAAAGGCAATGAGGCGTCCCATTTCTCCAGCCAACTTATCATCTCAGAAGATGTGTACATGGTTCAACAGATCATCAAATAGCTCTCTGCAGTAGTCATAAGACTAGACTATGTGAATGGTAACTGCTTTGCTATGTACATTATCGCCCTTGCGATACCTATCTGGATCCTAATATAGCAGTCTGCTAGAACGGGCAATGCTGCAGCTGGATCAACCCTTCTATTCACATGGTTCACTGTAAATACTAGTAGTACTACTTTAATACTCCCTTCATCCCAAATTGTAAGTCATTCCAAGAATCTTGGAAAGTCAAAGTTTTTCAAGTTTGACCAAACTTATATAATAATATAATAATATTTATGATGTCAAATAAGTATCATTAGATTCGTTATCAATTATATTTTTATAGTATACCTATTTGATGTTATAAATCTTTATAGTTTTGTCTATAATTCTTGGTCAAATTTGAGATGTTTTGACTCTCCAAGATTTTTGGAATGACAATTTGGGATGGAGTGAGTAGTTTTTATGCCGCACCGAAGGTGGCCGTTCCGGCTCCGTGCCACCGAAGAAGCACTTGGGCTTGGGCTTAGTAGTCCCATCCATAGTCCATTCAATGTAGCCATGCCATTATGCCAAAAAGCCATGAGTAACTTACCGGCTATGTATGAACTGGTAGGCAATATATGTAATTTTCATCGAAATATAAGTTGTACTATATGCCACACTGCCACTAGACTGGATGTCTGGATGCATTAGGTTTCAGTAGACCTTTTGTGATTGTGATCTTGTGGACCTGTGAATCTGTGGCTCTGACTGTGGTCTCTGTGTTGTGTATCTGTGACTGTGTTTGTGGTTTCAGTATATATTTGTTTGTGCTCACTGATTATTCTAGAAAATGGAAATATGAGTTGGAATGTGAAGACAAATAAACAACCCCCCCCCCCCTAGCCAGTCCTTTTAAAAGTCACATGGTTCGGTGTAATTCTCACTGCGTATTATCCGTGAGTTGTTTAGAGGAAGTATTATGATGGGATGTAAGAGGGCTGAATGCTGAGGTGGAGGAGAGAGAAAAGGAGAGAGAAGAGAGATAGGTTGTAAGCTTACAGTCAGCTTGGACACAAGAACCAAGGAAAGTTGTGAGAGACATGTGGGTTAATCATGAAGAAGCAACTACTATATGAGTGGACTATAAGAAGGCTGGAAGAACCCTTACAGCCAGCAGTTGGCTGTATCTATTAAACTTGTTCTTATTGCGTGAGATGTTTTCGCCAATCGCGTGTTATTACGCCTCGGATCGTCTCGCTCCCGAGGCGACTCAAGGGCGGCCCGCGCCGCCATACAGTTCCCCACCAGCTACTCCCCTCCGGCCGCCGCTGCTACCGTCGTGCGTGGCGGCGGCGGCCAGCGACGGTGCTGCCAAACAGTCAGCCCTGCTCGCATCCCTCCCCACCTCCAGTTTTTCTCCAACATCTCTCTTCCCGAGATCTCGACCTGTGAGCGCTCGTCGCCTCGTCGGTGGGTGGGTGCGGCCGGAGTTGCGGATCCGTTCCTCCCCATGCCGGATCCGTGGACAACGCCCCACCTCCGTCCGGCCACCGCCACTGCTTGACGTCGAAGGCCTGGCGGCGGCGGGGCTTCTCTTCCCTCCTTCCTCCCTCTCTCCATGGAGCTTCGTGGACAGGCTCTGACTCTCGATGTTGTCGCGGGAAGAGCTGGCCGGCGGCGCAACCCGTCCTGGCGTGGGCGGATCTGGCTCCCCCTTGGCCGAATTTTGCTGCCCCACGCTAAGATCCGACGCTTCTTCAACGTCGCGGAGCTGGACGTGCCGGCGTCGAGCTCTGTCGAGTCTACTTGGGTTTGGTCTAGCCGTCCCCGTGTGGCGGCGGCCGGCGCCTCTCCTTCCTCACCAAGCGGCTATGTTTTTCTCCATTCTTCCTCGACAGGTCGAGGCTGTCGGCTGGTTGGTTGAGGCCAGGGCGAAAGCCCGGACGGCGACATCTGCGGATGTCGCTCCCTCCTTGGAGGCGTCCTTTTGGTCCCTCTTCCCCCGCCTCTTGCCCGGCCCCAGCAATGGCACGGTGTGCGCAGTTCGGACCCGGGCGTGCCGGCGGTTGAGCTGTGTACCTATGGCCACCATGCCGGTGCGCGCCTCCCACCATCGTTGTTGCTCCGCACGGTGTGGCGGCGGCCGGCACACGCTTGTTGGTGCACGCCTCCTTCCATCGCGGGCGAGTTCGGGAACGGCTCCGCGTGGTGTGGCGGCGGCCGACACACACTTGTCGGTGCACGCCTCCTTCCATCGCGGGCGAGTCCAGAACGGCTCCGCGTGGTGTGGCGGCGGCTGGCAAAACCCCCCTCTCCATCCAGGTGTGATCGTTGTGCCGGTGCGCGCCTCCCACTGTCACGGGCGAGTCCAGGAACGGCTCCGCGTGGTGTGGCGGCGACCGTCACACACTTGTCGGTGTGCGCCTCCTTCCATCGCGGGCGAGTCCAAGAACGGCTCCGCATGGTGTGGCGGCGGCCGGCAAACCCCCCTCCATCTAGGCGTGATCGTTGTGTCGGGCGCGCCTCCCACCGTCACGGGCGAGTCCGGGAACGGCTCCGCATGGTGTGGCGGCGGCCAACACACACATGTCGGTGCACTCCTTCCATCGTGGGCGAGTCGGGGAACGGCTCCGCGTGGTGTGGCGGCGGCCGACAAACCCCCCTCCATCCAGGCGTGATCGTTGTGTCGGTGCGCGCCTCCCACTGTCACGGGCGAGTCCGGGAACGGCTCCGCGTGGTGTGGCGGCGGCCGACAAACCCCCCTCCATCCAGGCGTGATCGTTGTGTCGGTGCGCGCCTCCCACTGTCGCGGGCAAGTCTGGGAACGGCCCGCGTGGTGTGGGCGGTGGCCGACTACATCCATGGTTGGTTGCTCCTGGTTTGGTTTACTCAACTCCTCGGCACAAGGCTCAGGCGAAAGCCATGTCAAGGTCCTACGGAGTCACCTCTCACTCCTGGGCCAACGATGATTACGTTGCGGCGTCGTTCACCTCCTTGGAGGCATCGTTGAAGAGTTCTTGTGTCTTGGTGGTTTAATTTCTTCTCTTTTATGTATCTATGGTCGTGCCTCCTTTCGTCCTTGTACCAGAGTTGTATTGGTTTTAATTCGGTTTTCTAAAATTAACCGAACAAGGGTTTTTGCCTCGTTCCCTAAAAACGAGGTTGTTGATATTAATCAACACTATTCAGGTGGAGAACGCCCCCCCCCCCCTCGCGTGTTATTGTATCAAAAAAAAAGTCACGTTAGTCCTCCTATATGCTACAGTAGTATATATTTCCTGAACTCTGGAGCATCTATTTTGGAGAGGGTCTGGTCTGCTGATGCCATCATATACTATGCTATGTTTGTAGGAAAAAGTCCAATTTCCCCGCAACTTTGGCGTACTTCCGTTTTTTTCTCCTGAACTAACCGTTTGTTTTACCTCCCTGACCGGTTTTGAACGATGAATTTACTACAATGATGGTGACTTTGTATTTTTTTTTTTTTTTTTTATTTTGGCTGAATCTCATAGTAAACTATAGAAAAAGCATAAAATGAAAAACCCAATTTTGTTGACTACAATCCAAAACCGCCATAACAATAGTAAAAAAGATAAAACAATTGTTACTGTAGCAACTACAGTCCAAAACCGGTCAGGGTTTTCAAAGTTAGAGGAGAGAATATTTTTGATTTTATAGTACAAGGAGAGAAAAAACGAACGAACGTCCAATTTAAGGGAGAAAAATTGGACTTTTTTCATGTTTGTAACGTCTTGACCTTGTGCTAGTGGGCTTCCATCCGGGCCTCTGTTTCTCTCGCTCTGTAAAGGCCCGTGTAAGCGAGCGAACCTTGTTCCATTTTTTTTATTTGGCGAGCAACCTTGTCCTAGGTATGACGAGTCGTAACACGTTTTGCATGAGTTGAGACGGAGAATGGATGGATGAGGGACCCTGCTGCATAGTTTTCCTCAGATTGCTTTTGGCGAGTGCTAATTGGCGTTGTCGCACGGCAAGTTACACTGATAATCCGGATCCATCAGCATCGCACCATCTCTGTTGCTTTCCCCCCGGCCCTGAAGAATGTTGTGGCAGCGACGCCAGCAGCAAGGCATATGCCCTCTCTGTCCCAGCCTCCCAGTGGATTCTGGTTTATTCCTCCACAAACTAGGGGCTGCTGCTCCGGCTGTTCCATGGTTTGTTGCGTGCTGTACTGTACTGCTGTAATATCCTTTTTTTTTTAAAAAAAAACAAGGGACTTGGGCCCAACTTGTCATATCATGACCAGCGCGCGGCGGCTTGCAGAAAATGAGCAAGCTGGATAGGGTATGCATTTTATTTGGGTTGATTATTAAGCGGATAATTTCTTTTTAAAAAGGAAATAAACAAAAGAAAATCAATACTAGTACTAGTAGTATATTGATGACCAATGCATGCATAAAACATAGTAGGAATAGTACAAATGAATCGCAAGCTTTGAGATGTTCATGCTGGGGCCTTCACTCCAGCTCCTCAAACGGTACTCCTGACTAATAATTAGATAATGCGCTAAACGGCCTGTCGCTGCCGTGAAGTAGCTGACCAGAACCTCGCATAACCCATCTTTTTCAAACAAATTTCCATTTAGAAATTTCAGATTGCTTACCAGTACTATCTTCATTGTGCTTGGCATCGGCATGCATTGTCCTGAATAAACAAATAAACTAATAAAAAATAGCTGCACGTGATCCACTTGTCTATATACTAGTACTACTACAGAATATCCTACTATTAAAATCTCTGATGAAATCGTATACGAATTCGAAATTCGAGTCGGATTTGTGCCGGGGTCCGAAAGTTGTTCCTTTTTTTTCAATAATAAAGACAACAAAAAAACCGAGCGACAGAGAGGTAGAGTCGCAGAGGTGGAAGCCAGACCACAACGCGCCCACCCTCGCAGCTTCGAATTCCGCTCCGCCGCCTCCGCCCCTCGACCTCGACGCCGCAACCCGGCGAGGATCGTTCACACCGCGGAGTCGCGGACCCTAGCCTTATCCGTCCGAGCGCGCGCCCGATGCAGACGGAGGCGCGCGTGGGCGTCGTCGTCGACGGCGGCGGCTCCGGCCGCGCAGGCGCAGCCGTGGGCCGCTGCCAGGAGCAGCGCCACATCGGCACGGCGGCGCACCTCGCCGCAGGAGGGTTCGCGGGCGCCGTCAGCAAGACGTGCACCGCGCCCCTCGCGAGGCTCACCATCCTCTTCCAGGTGAAATTTCTCCCAGCCTATATCTCTAATTCTGTCTGAGACTTTACATTACGTTTTTATTATGCTATATATAAGCGCTATGGTACGGATTGGAATCGACGAGCGGCGGGTAGGGGATTGGGAACTTACACCAAAGTCAATCAAGCATTGTCATATTTTATTAATGGGGGAATTTCTGCCCCGAAGTTCTCCCCTTGTTTTGAGTTACAAATGGTTGGAGGACGCTAGCAGCCACACGGCGCTAATTAAGCGAGATATGTTTCTTCGTTTGTGTTTACTAGGTGATTCGCTAGTGCTTTAATGATTGTTTTGGAGGAGATTCTGTCCAAAAAGCATTCTCCCTTTTGTGTGGCCCTGACGTTCATTACCGGTGGGTGAAAGCAATATCATCTGTCGTTTTAAAATTCTGTTTGATCCAAAAAAGAATGGAACTTATCTGGTGTGAAACTTAGAGAAATCATGTCTTCTTCTTTGGGGTGTTGTTAGTGCACCTTGTCGGCTTGTCGCTGCACTTCATTGTCATTGAAAGGAATCATATGCTAAGAACATGATACCTAGGCATTTTGCTAGTCTTAGGGATCAGAACCTAAGAGGGGCAAGGCAACTTTTGTGTATTGTCTCTTTTGCAAGTGCTTTTGTTTGATTATAAGTTGTATTTGCATACACTAGAATACTAACTAGATACAGATTCTCCAGAAAAGATGTACTCCCTCCATTTCAAATTATAAGATGATTTGGCTTTTCTAGATCCATTAATTTTACTATGTATCTAGACATGAGTATATATCCAGATGCATAACAAAATCTATGTATCTGGAAATGCCAAAATGTCTTATAATTTGAGATGGAGGGAGTATTAGATAGAGGATTGAAACAATGTTTGAAAATGTATATTCATCTCATAGTAGAGTTAGAAGGCTTATAGCCATATAGGACTCAGCCTGTTTAAGGTTATTAGCCATTCAGAACATTGTTTTTTCCCACCATTGTAGGATTTTTGGTTTGCAGGGATTGTAGCTGTCATTAATAATCATTGAATGTGTAAATTAAAATAAGAAAAAAAGGTTCCCCCTTGTGTTAGTAGCTAGTGAGTTTACTTTATCCGGCAATGTGATGTTCATAGCATATCATGAAAGTAACTAAGCAGGCATGTTACAGGACATCTCTTTTCAGTGAACCTAGATACTTCGATTGCTATTAGGATTGTCCTGTAAATATATTAAGTGGGAATTTTATGATCTACATTCCGATTAATACATACATAATTGTTTCCGTCTATCATATATGGAAACTCGCATCACTTTTTGTGGATAGGTGGAGACATTATATAATCTTGCCAATTGCACACATTTAATATATGTTCAACACAGTATCATATAGGCAATTTTGCAGTTTTGCATTTATTATTCCCTTTTATTTTACTGCAGCTATCCATTCTGATGCTTAATGAGTGTCCTGAGCTCTTTATTTCTGCTTCACACTATTTAACTACTGCAGTTGTTACTAACTAGTTGTGTGTGCATGCTTGGTCTGATATTGATTCACAAGAAACAGTCAACACCTTCTTGACAATAAGATTTCTTATGAGTCTGTTACATGCTGATTTGACAGGTAGCTGGTATGCATTCAGATGTTGCGACTCTAAAGAAATATAGCATATGGCATGAGGCTTCACGGATTTTTCGAGAAGAAGGGTTTGGAGCCTTTTGGAAAGGGAATCTAGTGACAATTGTACACCGCTTACCTTATTCTGCCATCAGCTTCTATTCATATGAGCGCTACAAAACTGTAAGCACCAAGGTTCTGTGCTTTAGCACTTAAATAAAACATTGCATAGTGAGCTCATTCAAGGGACTTTTACATGTATGCCAGTAATTACACACAAACCATTAAAAAGATAATTTCTCACAATTGCCACTGTTTGCCTCTAACGGTGTTAAACTACAGTTGTGAAATGTCAAAAATACCCTTATATCTAAATATGTCATTAATTATTTTGAGCATCTTAACGGCTTCAATTGAAAAAACTCAGAACTAGAAAGATCTACAATTTATATATAAAAAAATATATGATTTGATATGATTAATATGTCGTAGGAAAATCATACATTTTTTGTACAGATTTGAATGAAAATAATTTATATATAAAAATTGTAGATCTCAGCGAGATCTACAACTTTCTAGTTCTGAGTTTTTAAATTTGAAGTTGTTAAAATGCTAAAAAATAATTACTAACATATTTAGACGTAAGGGTACTTTTGACTTTTCACAACCAGTTTAACACTGTTAGAGACAAATCTGACAGTAGTGGTGTGGAGGGAAAAAAAAGTTCAGAGCAGTGACAACTGTGAGAACTCATCTTTTTTAATGGCTTGTGTGCAATTATCAATTTTTTTAATGGCATATATGTAAAAGTCCCCTCATTCAATACCGGTTCTGTGCTTTAGCACTTAAATAAAACATAAAGTGAGCTTCAGCATTCAACACTATTTTCATGACCTGATTTTAGATAAACATTTCAGCTTCTCCAAACGGTTCCTAGCCTGGATGGGGACTCCAACAATGTTGGTGTTGTACGTTTGCTTGGTGGTGGTTTGGCGGGAATAACTGCTGCATCTTTAACTTACCCTTTGGATGTTGTACGCACTCGTTTGGCGACACAGGTAATATTTCATATTATATCTTATATCCTGAATAAAAATTAACACCTGGTCAATTTTGTACTCCTTTAAATCAGCTTTGGATGGTGTTGCTTTGTGGACCAAGGATTTATATTATTCTTATGCCATCTAAATTTCTGCAGAAAACCACTAGGTATTACAAGGGCATCTTCCATTCGGTGTCTACAATTTGTAGAGATGAGGGCGTCAAAGGATTGTACAAAGGCCTTGGGGCGACATTGTTGGTAGGTCATGGACCTTTTACTTATATATGTTTTTTTTATTAATGTTGGGTTGCCAGTAACTTTTTGGAATTACAGGGAGTCGCACCTAGTATAGCAATCAGTTTTTTCTGTCTATGAATCACTGAGGTCCCATTGGCAAATGGAAAGGTGCTCATCATCATTACTCTTTGTTTTATATTGTAATGCCCTGTTGAATGTCTTGTCCAAAATTCCAACTGATGTCTATGGACATATGTTCACCAGGCCCCATGATTCAACTGCAGTTGTTAGCTTGGTTTCTGGGAGTCTATCTGGTATTGCATCATCGACAGGTAAACTGACATTTGATCCCTAATGATTTTCATTGTTGATTTTTTTTATTTATTACTGAATAAACAAAACCATGACATGCACCTATATTATTGCTTGCACAACAAGGAACTAGCAGCACACTTATGCAGCTATATGCTTTTATAAAGCAGACAAACAGACATAAATTTATCCACTTGCATTGCTAAATTGATTGCGTGACATCATGAAAGAAATTATCTCAACAATCGATGTTAAACTCTATATTCATGAATCATTGTTGCAGCCACATTTCCCCTTGATCTTGTAAAACGGCGGATGCAACTTCAAGGAGCAGCTGGGACAGGGTCAGTCCAGAAATCAACCATAACTGGAACTATCCGTGATATCTTGCAGAGGGAAGGTTTGCGTGGCTTCTACAGAGGTATCGCCCCTGAGTACCTCAAGGTTGTTCCTAGTGTTGGAATTGCCTTCATGACGTACGAGACATTGAAGAGCTTGCTCTCCAGCATTGACACAGACGATGGGAGCTGAGGTTTCCCATTTTACAATGAGGTTAAACTAAAGTGATTTTTTGTCCCTAGGTTACCATCAGAATGTAAGGGCATTAGAGTTGTTACACGACCGGCATTGTGGCAGTTTTGTAGAAGTTGGTAGGACAAACCTGAGGTGTACAAATAGTCTTGTGTTGTACCATAGGCTAAAAAGAGCAAATAAGCACTTCATCTTGTGTTCCTCTGTATTATGCTCCAGTTTTGTGTTATGAAATGTAATGGCCCATCGAGGGAAAAAAAAGGGGGTGAAGATGAATGATTTTACAGGTTTAGTTTTCGCTTGTAACAATTGTGTTTGCTGTGCACCAAAGGGATGTGTGCATCGACTTCACATTGTGTCCAAAAGTCCTTTTTAACATGCTAGGGTAAACTTATAGGAATGCATAAGAACTTGTAACTGCGATTTCCTTCTGATTTGGAAGTTGAAGTCAACATGGTGTCCTGGCGGCTGATGCATTTCTGCACATATTATGGTATATAAACAACTAAGAGATGAGATTATCCTTAACGTCTGTAGTAAAGATTATCCAACTTAACAAAATGTTGATAAACTGTTGTCATGTTTGCTGTACTACTTTGGTCCAGGTTTATGGCTCGCGAGGATGGAATATTGTGTGCTCGTGACACATTCAGCTGATGCAAGAATGCTTAAAACTACCATACAGGAGTGAGATCACCAGGACTATTATTGAGTGTAATTTGTCCTCGATCCTACATTGCACATACTCCTACCTCCTAAGCCTTTTGTGTCAAATAATCATACCCAACAGATTCTCTGCGCCAATAATATTTCACATCTATGCAATAAACAATATTAGGTGAAACTACACATTGGATTTTGGAGAGAGATCGGAGACCCGCGAGAGATGCCAGCATCCATCAGTAAACCAAACAACAGTCATACAATGGACCGGCGATCCCTTGCATCACACATAAAACAGACGCTTGTCTCTTGCCTGTCAGCATCCATCAGTAAAAAAAACACAACCTAACAGTTCAACACATAGACTGGTGGTATAAATCGCAAACTAAACCCTAAATTGGATGTCTCTTGTAATATGAAATCTTACTTGTTCAATTTATATTGATTTGACATCATGAATTTGCTTTTGCTGTCCAAATGTTGCTTTTGTAATGGGGACAGGGATGGGATGAAAAGCTCTCCCGTGAGCATTCGTGGGGACGAGGACTGAGAATTTTTCTCTCCGAGGGGATTGGGAGCTATATACCCCGACGAAGAATTCCCTGTTAACATCGCTAATCATATTGCGCCGTAAAGAAAGGTTAAGGTTTACTAATTTACCCTTTGAGTAAACTGAAATACTCCTAAAAATTAAAAAAAAATAGTTATCGGACCCACATTTTTGGTACTATCCCTACAATACCTATGCCATTGAAATTCCTCCCTTTTTACGATTCAGCGTTTCTCTTTTTTTTTTCTTCACCAGTGTACAGTTTATAAGAGTCAAATACAGCCAATTTTTCTTCATGAATACAGAGCGGTACCTGTACCTCTGTACATGCAGGGCATAGTGATTGTATGAAACATTATATTACTTGACTAGCTAGTACAACTAGTAGTCTCTCAGCATATTAAAAGTAAGAAAGTTGCCTTTAGAAATGGACATCATCACTACCGACTACAGAAGCCCTGCGATGTGAGTAACTGATTACACTAGAGACAAAGTACTCAACTTGAAAGCACTGTCTCAAGAACGCTGAAGGGACAGCCTAAATAATGGCAATTGAAGGGACCAGGGCACACGGGGATCCGGCAGGTAGAAGAATGCTCTATAAATATCTATCACTCCTGGGCTGCAAAATGCAATGAACTGTTTAGCATGATCCAACATAGAAATAGTAACGCAAGCTACACAGCAGGCGAGGGAGATGAGGGTGGATTGGGAGGTAATGTAGGTAGCGCGAGTTGTACACTTGGGGGGCTTGGAAGGCATCATGAAACTAGAGGTTGCTTGCTCCTCAGATCGTTGCTTACTTTACTTCTATTAACATTTTGTGTATCTTGTGGCATATCTTGAAACGTCTGCATCATAATTCATGAAACATCAGGATTCAGGTCATGAAGAGCACAATGGGATGCAGACAATGAGAATACAGTCGCGCGCCCCACTGCCGTTCACCTCGTTACTCACCGTCTCGGCGTCTCCCAGGAAGACGGGTGGCGCAGATCAAAGCGTGAGGAATGGACGGAGCTGCTGATCAAGACGGGTGCCTGCTCGAAGGAATGGACGGAGCTGCTGATATCCAGCATTCGCCACTTTGGAAGGAGAGAGCTTGTGCTGTTGTGCAGGCTTGCAAGTCAGATTCCATATCCAAGTAGGCCGCAGGTTAGGGATCTGTGTTGTCCTAAGAGCTTGCTGGAGCTCGGATTAACTGGGTACTATTACAAATATGCAATATGGTCTGCTTCTGCTCAAAATGATCTGATCAAAAGTCCTGGTTATAGTTACATACAAAAGTTTTCTAAGCTTTATTTAATTAGATGGAAAATGGTCCTTGAGTTAGTTTAGCTCGGGATGTCATCTAGATTCCTAAACTTTTGAAACTACACTTCGAAGTCTCTAAACTTATTAATCATGCTACATAAGGTCTAAATCACCCTAACTTGAGTTAATCCACTAGCGTGACATGCTGATTGACTGATTGCATGGTGAAATGGTACTGATATGTGTGTCCACATGTCGCTCTCATCTCCTATCGTCCTACCGGCATGTGGCCCCCTATCTTGATGCCATATCATTAGTGTCAATATGTAGCCAACTCTTTTCTTAATGAACACAGAGCGGCAGCTCTGTACATGCAGAGCGTAGTGGTTGTGTGAACCATTACCTGACTAGCACAACTAGCAGTCTCGCAGCATATTATTACTTGAAAAAATAAACAAAAATTGCCTTTAGAAAAGGACTGCATCATCACTACTGACTGCAGAAATCATGTGATGCGAGTAACTGATTACCAAATAAAAGTACTGAACTTGAAGGCACGCTGAAGGGACGGCCTGAGTAATGTCAATTTGAAGAGACCAGGGCACAAGGGATCCGCAGGAAGAAGAGTACTCTATAAATACTATCGGTTGTATCACTCCTGAGGCAGCAAAACATAATGAACAGTGTTCGCATCCAACACAGAAATAACAACGCATGCAAAGGAGATGGTAGTGTAGATAGGGCTAGCTGCACACTTACAGGCTTGGAAGGCATCATGAAACTTGAGGTTGATCATCAGATCGTCTCTTACTTCTACTAGTAACATTTTGCTGTATGTATGGAACATCCTGAAATTTCTGTCGTCGTCATCCATGAAAAATCAGGTCATGACGACCACACTGGGGTGGAGGCATCGAGTGCGCGGCCCATTTCCGTCCACCTCGTTACTCACCTTGTGTGAGGAAGACAGGCAGCGTCTGTTAGATATTAATCTTGTCATTAGAGCATTGCATGTTTATGTTGTTAGTTGCATTTAGATAATAAGTGTCTGTGTAGTTCTCTGTATGTTTACACAGGACTGCACATGTTTGGTGAGAAGCCATGCCATGTGAAATGGCAGTGCATGCTCGTGATAATTTGTTGTAACATGTTTAGGCTGCACGAGAGATTAATTAGGAGCTAGCCATGCATAGGATTCTATTCTGAGTCAAAGCCACGAAGTGTTTTAGTGGCTGAAGAATAGGACTGCGTCCAGGGATTGGGCACTTGCATGTTGTGACATGTTTCCACGGTTGCACGTTGCGAGATGCAGCGTGAGTCTCGGCTGAGTGATGTGGCCAGTAGTTTGTTTCATGCATGTACTTGAGTCTATATATGAATGAAAAGCGACGGGAGTTGCGTGGCTTGCGTCAAAAAACTGTTAGCTTCTGTGTGTGTGTCCATCCACCAAAGAGAGCAGGCGAGTGTTTGCGATAAACACTTGCTAGTAAGGGAGAGATTTCCAACAGCGTCGACGGCTCGTCACGTTGATCGAGGCGTCAAATACTGAGGTAGGGCGCCGGGCAGTGCCTGCTTGAAGGGACAAAATAGCTGCATATATCGAACACTCCCTGCTTTCGAAAGAGAGCTTATGCGGTTGTGAAGGATGGGAATTGAGAGAGGTCTGAGGATCTGAGCAACAATGCGCGTGTGTTCGTGACGTCATTAGCAAATCACGGCCGTTTGAACGTCTGGATTTCCATAAAGCATTTCTGATTCAGTCTTGGAGCTGATGGGCATGCTATGCAATGGAATCAAGGCATTTTTTAGTCCAGGGATAAACCCACAGTCCATTTGTGCCGCAAATGATCCATGCGCCTTTTGTTTCTGCTTTATCATCAATTTTCGCACTTTTGAAAACAGAAGGAAATGAGACGGTTTTTCCTGTACCGAAACTCAATCCACGAAACCAACTAGACGTACTTTCGTTTTTCAGGGAAATTCATGCGCCTGAACATTTATCAGCTTCGTTTCTTGCCGCAATTCTGAAAATTTCACGAATAAGTAAATAACTGTCTCAAATTCTGTAAGGCGTCAAGGACCTCAGCTTGATGAACGTTTGGCTAATGCTTTCCCTCTATCAGGCAACCACGAGTCCACGACAATCATCATTGGCAATGGCAAGCGCTTTGGCATGAGGCATGGGCTGGGGACGAAGCACTGGGGCAGATCGTTTTCCTGCTCTATACAGTCACTGTATCCGGAAAAAGCTTTCAGTTGCACAGGTAAGCGAGGTTGGTCATCATGGTTCAGAATTCCTGGTTGAACGACTCTCTGTGCAGGCGGTCAGTGCACTTGAGGAAGCTCGGCAGCTGCTTGAAAATTGTCATTTCAGTGACATGGAGGATGGCAGACAAGGCGCCTTCTGTTTACCAAGTGGCAAATTTGACTCACGAGGTGTATCCAGGCTTCTAAAATCAAGAGATGGCACACCTTTCCGGCGGCCAAATTTGTATGGGTTAGTTATGCCCAAAGACAGGTTCAGTTCTTTATGTGGTTGTTGATGCAAGGGAGGATTCAGAGCAAGTCTAATCTCCTGAAAAAACATGTAGTGGGATAGTACAATTTTGTTTTTCTTCATGTATACAGATCAGTACCTCTGTACTTGCAGGGCGTAGTGGTTCAGTGAAACATTACCTAACTAGTACAACTAATAGCATATTATTACATGAAAAAAAGAAAGTTTCCTTTAGAAAAGGACTTCATCATCACTACCGACTACAGAAGACATGTGATGTGTGTAACTGACTATAACACAGAAAAGTACTGAACTTGAAAGCACTATCTCAGAATGCTGAAGGGACGATCTGAAATAATGTCAATTTGAAGGGCCCAGCAGGGCACAAGGCACACTCAGGAAGAAGAGTACTCTATAAATACTACCGGTTCTGTCACTCACTCAGGGTGTGCAAAATGCAATGAACCGTGTTCGCATCCAACGCAGAAATAGCAACGCAAGCGAGAGAGATGGTAGTGTAGACAGCCTAGCTAGCTACACACTTGTAGGCTTGGGAGGCATCATTAAACTTGAGGTTGATCATAAGATCGTCTCTTACTTCTCTTCATTCTACTAGCTAGTAACATTTTGCGTACACATGGCGTATCCTGAAACATCTGTGTCTTCGGCGCGTCGTCGTGCATGAAAGAAACATCATCAGGTCACGAGTAGCACACTAGGGTGCAGGCATCCAGTGTGCAGTGGCGCGAGCAGCTTCGACTCACCCCGCTTCTCGATCGCCTTCTGCTAGGAAGAGGGGTGGCGCAGATCAAGCGTCAGACACCGAGGCGGTCAGGTGGGGGTACCGGGCAGTGCTTGATTGAAGGAACGAGCTGCTGAAGTCCATCGACCCCTTCTTCAAAAGAGAGCTAGTGCTGTCGTGGAGGCTGGGAGTCTAGATTTTGGGCATGTTTGGATAACGGCCTCCCAGACCGCTGCCTACTAGACAGACGATCATGGGCTTTGGAGGTGGAGGCGTGTGTGGGAGAGGGAGGCGCGGGGTTGAGGAGCTTCGTAGCAACTAGCAAGCAATGGTGGCATGCATAATTTTCCTAAGCGAGGGCACATAAATTTCGCTCTAAAGTTCCCTTTCCTACGTTTTTTAAACAAACGAAGAAACCAAAATAGCTCAGATGACGGTCACCAGTGGAATCGTGCTATAAAACTAACACGAAGCAAGAATATATACTACACTATATAACTGTTAGACTTTTAGGCAAATTCACGTTTAAAATATAGAAAGTATTATTTCGCTATGCCGGATGAGTCAAGATGCTTTATTGGTTTGGTTTTATTGAACTCTAGACTAAGGGATCAACTACAAGTAGAAATTGCTCCTTTTTTTTACGATTCAGGGTTTCTCGTTTTTTTTTCTTTACCAATACAACAGTTTCCAACGACTAAGAATCAAAATGTAGCCAATTTTTTCTTCACGAATACAGAACGGTACTCTGTACATACAGGTCGTTGTGGTTGTGAACTAGCAATCTCGCAACATATTAAAAATAGGAAAAAGTCTACTTAACACTCTCACCTATTTAGCGTGGTCTACTTCACACCCTCAACTATAAAACCAGGTATGTTACCTCCTGAACTTTCGAAAACCAGTTAAATTACCTCCTTAGGCGGTTTTGGATGGTGATTTTACTACAGTGACAATGATTTTGTCTTTTTTTATTATTTTTTCCTCTTAATTTTTAAAAAATCATAATAAATTGTAGAAAAATCATAAAATAGAAAATCTATTTTTTCTGGACTCCACATGAGTAGATCTACACAGTGGCCATATAATATGGTATGTTTTAGTATAAATTTTTTGTTGTAGCTTTATATTAATTAAAAATATAATTTTGTTTGTGATTAATTGGAATAATTCGTAGCCACAACTTCTATGGCCTAATTTTGGTTAAATTTTTATGGTGAGATAGTTATTTTATGCTTAAACTATAGTTAAATTTTCATACTCATTGGACCAAGCATAACTTAGTTATAGATAAATATTAGATTTAACAAGCATGAAATTAGATTTTTC
Organism: Microstegium vimineum; assembly: GCA_022036555.1. Classification (NCBI taxonomy): domain Eukaryota; kingdom Viridiplantae; phylum Streptophyta; class Magnoliopsida; order Poales; family Poaceae; genus Microstegium; species Microstegium vimineum. The sequence continues at coordinate 15,596,263 of CM039134.1, read as the reverse complement.
TATGTTAAAGTTATGCTTTACTATAACTAAGTTATACATGGTCTAATGAGTATGAAATTTTTACTATAGTTCAAGTATACAATAATTAGCTCACCATAAAATTTTCACCACAATTGGACCATAGAAGATGCTGCTATGAATTATTTCAACTAATTACAGACAAAATTAGAATTTTCAATTAATCTATAGCTACAACAAAAATTTTATATTAAAACATAACATATTATATGTTCATTGTGTAGATCTACTCATGTGGAGTCCAACAAAATTTGTTCCATTTCATGATTTTTCCGTGATTTATTATAATTTTTCAAAGATTTAGCGAAAACAATTAAAAAGACAAAAAGAAAAAAATACAAAACCACTGTTACTGTAGCAAAACCACCATCTAAAACCGCTTGAGGGGGTAATTTAACCGGTTTTGGAAAGTTCAGGGGTAGAATACCTGGTTTTATAGTTGAGTGTGTGAAGTAGACCACGCTAGATAGGTGAGGGGGGTTAAATAGACTTTTTCCTTAAAAATAAGAAAGTTGCCTTAAGTAATGGACTTCATCACTACCAACTACAGAAGCCATGTTGAAGTGAGTAACTACTTATACCAGAGAAAAAGTACTAAACTTGAAAGCACTATATCTCAAGAACGTTGAAGGGGCAGCCTGAATAAGGCCAATTGAAGGGACCAGGACACACGGGGATCCGGCAGGTAGAAGAATGCTCTATAAATATGTATCACTCCTGGTGGCTGCAAAATGCAATGAACCGTGTTAGCATGATCCAACATAGAAATAGTAACGCAAGCTACACAGCAGGCGAGGGAGATGATGGTGGACTGGAAGGTAATGTAGCTACCGTGAGATGTACACTTGCGGGCTTGGAAGGCATCATGAAACTAGAGGTTGCTCCTCAGATCGTCGCTTACTTTACTTCTGTTAACATTTTGTGTATCTTGTGGCATATCCTGAAACGTCTATCATCATAATTCATGAAAATATCAGGTCATAAATAGCACATTAGGATGCAAACGGAGAGAAGCAGGACACGCGACCCGCTTCAATTCACCTCGGTACTCACTGTGTTCAAGGAAGACAGGTGGGGCAGATGAAGGCGTCAAATACTGAGACAGGGGCGTCGGGCAGTGCCGGCTTGAAGGAACGGACGGAGCTGCTGATATCCAGCATTCGCCACTTTGGAAGAAGAGAGCTTGTGCTGTTGTGCAGGCCTGGAAGTCAGATTCCATATCCAAATAGGCCGCACAGATTGGCGATGCTGTATTGCATGCGTGTGTTGCCCTAAGAGCCTGCTCGTTGGAGCTCGGATTAAATGGGTAGTATTACCGATATGGTCTGTTCAGAGTGATCTGATCAAAAGTAGTATTACCGATATGGTCTGCTCAAAGTGATTTGATAAAAAAGTCCCGGTTATAGTTACATACAAAAGTTTAAGCTTTATTTAATTAGATGGAAAATGATCCTTGAGTTAGTTTAGCTCGGGATGCCATCTAGATTCCTAAACTTTTGAAACTACACTTGGAAGTCTCTAAACTTACTAATCATGCTACCTAAGGTCCAAATCACCCTAACTTGAGTTAATCCACTAGCGTGCGGTGCTGATTGTATGATGAAACGGTATTGATATGTGTGTCCACATGTCGCTCTCATCTCCTATCACACTACCGGCATGGGGCCCCCTCTCTTGATGCCATGTCATTACTGTCAATATGTAGTCAATTCTTTTCTTTATGAACACAACACAGAGCGGCAGCTCTGTACATGCAGTGGTTGTGTGAAACATTACCTGACTAGTACAACTAGCAGTCTCGCAGCATATTACTTGAAAAAATAAACAAAATTGCCTGCAAAAGGACTTCATCATCAGTACCGACTACAGAAATCATGTAATGCGAGTAACTGATTACCAAATAAAAGTACTGAACTTTTTAAGGCACTATCTTTGGGGCTACCGGCCGCCCGCTCCGGTACGCGGCGTCGCGTCCACGAAGCGCGCCGCCACAGGGTCGTACGGGCCTCGCCCTTCCCTGCGTCGGATGCTGGCCGATGGTTGGAGGAGGGGTGGCCTGCGTTCTGGTGGGCATGGACGGCGTGGTCGCCGTCTCACTCTCGCGCCGCTCGCCCGGCGTATCTCCTCACAACAGGCTGATCCGGCTGATCCGGGCGAGGTAATTTCGGAAGAAAGGCGCTGTGCGGAGGGACGTGCAGCGCTATCGCGGGAGGTGGTTTTGGCAGTCGAGACATCTCAGCGTCCGAAAAGGATTCATGGAGTTCAAGATCATGGTGCTGCTTCCCCTCTCAAGTCCAAATTCTGGGCTTCCAGTGGGGATTCTGACCAATCCGAGGATGAGGAACCAAGAACTCCTACCACGGCGGAATTCATCAATGTTGCCACTGATGCAGGTTTTACGATTGATCAGCTATGCAGAGCGGAACAGGCTCTTGGCTCAGGTAAGGCTGCGACATCCGATGATCTCTGTCTCCCGCGGTCGATTATCGAGAAACTAGTTCACAAGAAGCTCGTGGGAGTGCCATGGCTGGGACCTCTACCCAAACCACGTATCTCTCTCTCGCCTCAGAGAACGTTGGGTGACTGCCTTGCCATGACTACTCACCAGAAAACGAGTGATAGATCAAAATCTTCCCGGAGTTCGTCGGCTCGGCGGTCTCCTGCGAGGAAGGAGTTGGTTTCAAAAGTTTTTGAAAATTCTTGTTCCCAGAGCTCCGTTCCGGATTTTCCTCCGCTTGCTGCAGCGTCAGTCTCGGCCTCGGTCGTACACAATACGCGAGTTGCGGAAGGAAAGGATAGGAATACACGCCATAGTATTCCTGACCGTATCCAATTTGGGCCGGGCAAATTCTTCAGGCCCACGAAAGGGTTGTGCGCTCTATTCTCGCGTACTGGAACCAGGCAACGATCTTATCGCAAGCCGCCGCCAGTGTCCTCTACGCCAAAGTTCCGTAGCTTCGCGGAAGTGGTACGTGAGGACTCGGCGATGGCGTCGCATGGATCGGGGAGTGGTTTTGGCGAATATGGCGGAGGACAAGGTGCGCCCTTCAACCCTGGTTTCAACAGCTTCGATCCAGGGTTCGGGGGACGTGGTCGTGGCCGCGGTCATGGCCATGGCAGACATGGTGGACATGGCGGTGGACACGGTGGCTACGGCTTCGGCTATGGCAACCAAGGCGCAGGACGTGGGTTTGGCAGACACTATGGTGGGGGAGGCGGTTTTGGTGGCGGACGTGACCGGGGTTGGTCTGGTCACAGCCGGCCTCGCCATCAGCAGCAGCTCCTTGCGGGAGGGCTTCCCCATCAGAACTCGATGCACCCTCCTCTCCCCAACCCGCCTACGCAAGGTGGGGTGCACCAACCGGCTGCTGCAATGGGGGGCACAGCGACGCCGGAGCAGGGAAAGGCGCCGGAGGGTGCCACAGCCACGACCACCCCTACTTCGACGACAATCAACGCTACAACGTCGACACAGGATGTTCTGGAACAATCAAAGGTACCTGCCCCACCTAGTTCAAACAAAATTGATGCACCAGAGTCATCTCATCGGGCAGGACAGAAATCTAAAGGCAAACCATATTGTTATAGATGTCGTACCAAAGGTCATACAATACACGAGTGTACTGTGATTCTTTGTTGCGAATTATGCTATGATGATCATGCTACCAAATCATGCCCAAATGCTAAAAAAGTGAACATTACTGCCATCCCTTGTGGTTATGCTGTTGAAGGATTAGGATTTTATTTTATTCCAGTTGCTGAGGCTTCAAAATTGATTGCAAAGGGTACAACTGCTGTGGTGCGTGTTTTAGAAGGTTCATTTACTGCTGAAATTTTGGCAGTCGAACTGCAAAAACTACTACCAGACAAGCAAAACAAATGGGAGATTGTGGAAAAGGGCAATGATGCTTTTACCACTAATTTTCCATCGCCTGATTTACTGGACACTATGGTCAACTGGGGTACTATGGATACTAAGACTGTCAAAGGGAAGATTCAGTTTGAAAAAGGGGTTGACAATGAGGTTTACAAATATGAAATTGACAAAGTTTGGGTACAGTTTCGGGGCCTACCTGAGGAACTAAGGGAATTTCCCATTATTTGGGCAATTGGCTCCATCCTAGGTGTCCCCAAAGCTATAGATATTAAATTAACCAAAATTCATGGAAGATCGAGAATTAAAGTAGCCGTGCTAGATCCTAATCTTATCCCTCATTTTGTCAGTGTGGTGATTGGTGATGATGTATACGAGCTACAACTTAAAGTAGAGAAGGACATGCCTAATGGTGAGCCAGTAGTCATTGACATGGACTCTACTATTGAGGATGATAACCCGGAAGGGGAAAAACCAAAGGAAGGTGATAATGATCCAGCAGGAGAAAAATCGAAGGAAAATATAGACATGGAAATAGATGGAAATAATAATGAGAATCAGTTGCCTAATAAGGCATCAGGCAGCCAGCCACCTAAATCTGGAAAGCACTCAGGGAGAGATGCAGTCCTAGAGGGGCAGAGAGCTGGGACCGAAACACTGCCTAATGCCAAAAGGACCAGTTTTTGAACTAACTAAATATGAGGTGAATATAAATGGAGAGACAGTGGAATGCTAAGCTTTTGTCTCCACAAAAGGACTCTGGGCATCTTAACAAAGGAAATGGTGGGGCAGCGTCACCGCGATCAAGTAAGAGGACTGCAGCTCTCGCAAACCAGGATTCTGTGGAAAAAGCAACAAAATTGAAGGCTAAAAAGAATCTGGAGTCTACAACAACTAAAGGTAATGACATGTTATTATGTTCTTTTTTATCCCGCGATGATTCTTCTTTATTTCAGTCATCTAAAGATTTAGGACTGATTTTGGGAATTAATAATGCGGATATTTCTAGAACTTTAAAGTCTTTAAGGGATTTAGAGTTTTCAAGATTAATTGACAGTCCGAAGGTTGGGAATTCTAGTTTTAGTTTAGACGATATTGATTCGATTTGTTCACATGAGGATAACATCCATTTAGAAGTGTTAAACTTGATATGTGCGGATATTGCAGAGGGACTGGGTGATGGGGGATGTGACCCTTTGTGTCTACATACCCCCGTATCACGCAAAAGCAGCCTTCGTGCTAGACAAAGGAAAAAAAAGAAAAAACATTCGATGAAAGGAATTTTTTGGAACTGCAACGGCTTTGCCGATAATAAAAAATATAGATTTTTGTCTGACCTAACGAAGGAAAAAAACCTAGACTTCATTGCCTTATCAGAAACTGGAAGAGCTAATTTCCCACAGTCCACATTGAATAATCTCTGTGCAGGCAGAGATTTTTTGTGGCACTGTATGGCTCCCAGGGGTAGGTCTGGTGGCATGATTTTAGGAATTCATCTTCATACCTTTGATATTGGAGAGATTGATGAAGGAAATTTTTATACTCGTTTTAAGCTTAGACATAAACAGGAGGATTTTAAGTTTAACCTCATCAATGTATATGGGCCAGCGCAGGCGGAACACAAAGCGCTTTTCTTATCTGAGCTTGTCCGGGTATGCTCGAATCAAACTTTACCTATTGTTATAGGTGGTGATTTTAACATTATCAGGAGACCGGATGAGAAAAATAAATAAAGAAACTTTCAATGATAGGTGGCCCTTTCTTTTTAATGCGGTGATTGATTCTCTTAATCTTAGGGAAATAGAGATGACAGGAAGAAAATTCACATGGGCTAACCGCCTTCAAAACCAGACCTTCGAGAAATTAGATAGGGTGTTAGTTTGCACCGACTTTGAATCAAAGTTCCCTCATACAACTGTGCATGCTCTCTCTAGAGAGATTTCAGATCACACTCATCTCCTGTTTTCTACAAATATTCCATCTTCAGCTTATCAGCCACAATTCAAATTTGAACTTGGCTGGTTGCTGCGTGATGGATTTTGTGACATGGTTCGAGATGTGTGGGAGGCTATAGTAGCTGAGGGATCGGCCATGGATAGATGGCAAACTAAAATAGGTAGACTTAGGCAATACTTGAGAGGCTTGGCAAAAAATGTTACCGGAGCTTATAAGAAGGAAAAAAATAAGGATCTTAAATAAACTTGATGAGTTGGACAAAAAGGCGGAAACTATGATCCTTAGTGACCCCGAACGTAATTTAAAGTTTGTCCTCAATGAGAGACTGGCAGAGTTACTCCGCGAGGAGGAATTAAAGTGGTACCAACGGGCAAAAGTGAAACACCTTTTAGAAGGTGATGCAAATACAAAGTATTATCACCTCCTGGCAAATGACAGACATTGGAAAACTCGTATTTTCGAATTAGAGGATGGTAATAGTATAATAAGTGGTGATGCTCAATTAAAAGAACATATTACCAAATATTATAAGAATCTTTTTGGCCCATCAGAGAACACTTCTATGGTGTTAGATGAATCCCAAATTGATGATATTACTCAGGTTTCTAATTTGGAAAATGAGTTTTTAACGGAGGCCTTTTCAGAAGAGGAGGTGAGAGCTGCAATTTTTCAAATGAAACATAACAAGGCACCAGGTCCAGATGGTTTCCCCCAGAGTTTTATCAGGTCTTCTGGAGCACTGTAAAAGATGACCTGATGGCTCTTTTTGAGGATTTCTCCAATGGGGATTTACCATTACACCGCCTTAATTTTGGGAATATCATCCTTCTGCCAAAAAAGAATGATGCGAAAGTGATTCAACAATACAGACCAATTTGTTTATTGAACGTCTCTTTCAAAATATTCACAAAAGTCGCAACTAATAGATTATCGAATATTGCCCAAAAAATTATTAGACCTACTCAGACAGCTTTCTTGTCTGGCAGAAATATTATGGAAGGGGCTATAATTCTTCATGAAACAATACATGAATTGCACACACAAAAAAAGATGGAGTAATTTTTAAAATTGACTTTGAAAAGGGCTATGATAGGGTCAGATGGTGTTTCTTGCAACAAACACTTAGGATGAAAGGTTTCTCACATAAATGGTGTGAATGGGTGGAGCAATTCACGCAAGGGGACAATGTAAACATTAAGGTTAATGACCAACTAGGTTCTTACTTTCAGACTAGAAAGGGTTTGAGGCAAGGTGACCCCATGTCACCTATACTATTTAACATAGTAGTTGACATGCTGGCCATACTAATAGCCAGGGCTAAGGAAGCAGGACAAGTGGAAGGGGTTATACCTAATCTAATTCAGGATGGCCTGTCTATTCTTCAGTATGCGGATGACACTATTATTTTTATGAGCCATGATGTTGAGAAGGCAGTTAACATGAAGCTACTTTTAACCACCTTCGAACAACTATCTGGTCTCAAAATAAATTTTCACAAAAGTGAAATCTTCTGCTTTGGCAATGCTAAGGAGCATGAGGAGTACTACTCGCAACTGTTTGGATGTGAGGTTGGTAAATACCCTTTTAGGTACTTAGGACTGCCTATGAACGTTAGAAAATTAAATAATAAAGATTGGAAGATGATTGAAGATAGAATAGAAAAGAGACTGAGCAGGTGGAAAGGCAAATTGCTTACTACAGGGGGAAGGTTAGTTTTAATAAACTCAGTGCTCTCTAGCTTACCGATGTTTATGATGTCTTTTTTTGAACTTCCCCGCGGAGTGTTAGAGAAGATTGACTGTTATAGGTCTCGTTTTTACTGACAAAGTGACCAGTATAAGCGCAAATACAGGCTGGCCAAGTGGGAGATTCTTTGTCAACCTAAGGATCAAGGAGGCCTAGGAATACAGAATTTGGAAGTACAAAATAAATGTTTATTGATCAAATGGCTTTTTAAATTACTAAATGAAGATGGCATGTGGCAAGAGCTTCTAAGAAATAAATATATCAAACATAGAACATTAGGAAGTTGTGTCAAAAAACCAACAGATTCACAGTTTTGGAAAAGTTTAATGAACGTCAAGGATACCTTCATGGGTTTTGGTTCGTTTAATGTGAAAGATGGGACACAGACTAGGTTTTGGTTTGATACCTGGCTGGGGAATAAGCCTCTAAAAGATAAATTTCCTTCCTTGTTCAATATTGTCAGGAGTAAAAATGATTCTGTGGAACAAGTTCTAAATGCAATACCTCTAAATATCTCTTTTCGGAGAAATTTAGTAAATGCAAATTTGGCAAACTGGCAAAGAATTGTTGCTTCTGTACAAAATTTGGTTTTATCAGAGGAGAAAGATATCTTTGTTTGGAGCTTGAAATCATCTGGTATATTTACAGTCAAATCCATATATGACGCGTTAATTAACAATGGAGTTACTGTTTCACAAGATTTATGGCAAATCAAAGTCTCAATGAAAATAAAGATTTTTCTTTGGTATCTAAAAAAAAGGGTAATTCTAATTAAGGATAACTTAGCTAGAAGGAAATGACATGGTGATAAACAATGTTGTTTTTGCCATTCGCCAGAGTCAATTCAACACATTTTTATAGAATATGTTTATGCCAAATTCCTGTGGCGTATGGTACATGTACTTTTTAGAATCGCACCTCCTAGTGACATTATTGATTTGTTTATTAGGTGGTCTAAAGCAGGAAACAAAGAGTACAATTCATTGTTATTAACAGCAACATCGGCACTTTGTTGGACAATTTGGATAACAAGAAACGAAGTTGTTTTTGACAAATGTAGACCAAAAACTTTTTTGCAGGTTCTTTTTAGGGGCACGCACTAACTTCGACAGTGGGCAAGCTTGCAACGGCGTGAAGAGTCAAGAGAGCATCTCTCCCTTGTGTCTCAACATTTAGAGACAGGGCGATGCATTTTTTAGCTCAAACGGATGGTTATCTGCAAGAAGAATTGACAATGTGTAGTCAAAACTTTGCTTATGTTTCTTTTTCTGTACTCGGTTGTGCACCAATGATATTTTTATTTCCCGTTGTGCCTTTCGGTAAACTCTTGTAATAATTGGCGTGATTCTATCGGTTGATAGATGAAGCCAGATATTTATTATCCATTATCAAAAAAAAGAACGCTGAAGGGACGGCCTGAATAATGTCAATTTGAAGGGACCAGGCCACCGGTGTTCCCGATAGTACTCTATAAATACTATCGGTTGTATCACTCCCGAGGCAGCAAAACACAATGAACAGTGTTCGCATCCAACACAGAAATAACAACGCAGGCAAAGGGGATGGTAGTGTAGATAGGGCTAGCTGCACACTTACAGGCTTGGAAGGCATCATGAAACTTGAGGTTGATCATCAAATCGTCTCTTACTTCTACTAGTAACATTTTGCTGTATGTATATGGCACATCCTGAAATATCTGTCGTCGTCATCCATGAAACATCAGGTCATGACGACCACACTGGGATGGAGGCATCAAGTGCGCGGTCCATTTCCGTCCACCTCGCTACTCACCTTCTCTGAGAAAGGCAGACATCGTCGACGGCTTGTCACGTAGATCGAGGCGTCAAATACTGTGGCAGGGCGCCGGGCAGTGCCTGCTTGAAGGGACGAATTAGCTGCATATTTCGAACACTCCCTGCTTTCGAAAGAGAGCTTGTGCGGTTGTGAAGGATGGGAATTCAAGTTTCATATCCAGGTCTCAGGAGAGGTCTGAGGATCTGAGCAACAATGCGCGTGTGTTCGTGACGTCATTAGCAAATCACGGTCGTTTGAACGTCTGAATTTCCATAAAGCATTTCTGATTCAGTCTTGGAGCTGATGGGCATGCTATGCAATGGAATCAAGGCATGTTTTAGTCCCAGGGATAAACCCACAGTCCATGTGTGCCGCAAATGATCCATGCGCCTTTTGTTTCTGCTTTATCATCAATTTTCGCACTTTTGAAAACAGAAGGAAATGAGATAGTTTTTCCCGTACCGAGACTCAATCCACGAAACCAACTAGACGTACTTTCGTTTTTCAGGGAAATTCATGGGCCTGAACATTTATCAGCTTCACAAATAAGTAAATAACTGTCTCAAATTCTGTAAGGCGTCAAGGACCTCAGCTTGATGAACGTTTGCCTAATGCTTCCCCTCTATCAGACAACAACGAGTCCACGACAATCATCATTGGCAATGGCAAGCGCAGCTCCTTTTGGCATGACGCATGGGCTGTGGATGAAGCACTGGTGGATCGCTTTCCTGCTCTATACAGTCACTGTATCCGGAAAAAGCTTTCAGTTGCACAGGTAAGGGAGGTTGGTCATCATGATTCAGACTTCCTGGTTGAACGACTCTCTGTGCAGGCGGTCGGTGCACTTGAGGAAGCTCGGCAACTGCTTGAAAATTGTCAGTTCAGTGACATGGAGGATGGCAGACAAGGCGCCTTCTGTTTATCACGTGGCAAATTCGACTCAGGAGGTCTATACACAGGCTTCTAAAATCAAGAGATGGCACACCTATTCCGGCAGCCAAATTTGTATGGGATACTTATGCCCAAAGACAGGTTCAGTTATTTATGTGGTTGTTGATGCAAAGGAGGATTCAGAGCAGGTCTAATCTTCTGAAAAAACATGTAGTAGGATAGTACAATTTTTTTCTTCATGATTACAGATGGGTACCTCTGTACTTGCAAGGCGTATTGGCTCAGTGAAACATTACCTGACTAGTACAACTAATAGCAGTCTCTCAGCATATTATTACATGAAAAAAATGAAAGTTTCCTTTAGAAAAGGACTTCATCATCACTACCGACTGCTGAAGACATGTGATGTGAGTAATTGACAATAACACAGAAAAGTACTGAACTTGAAAGCACTATCTCAAGAATGCTGAAGGGACGATCTGAAATAATGTCAATTTGAAGTGCCCAGCAGGGCACAAGGCACCCTCAGGATTCAGGAAGAAGAGTACTCTATAAATACTACCGGTTCTTTCACTCACTCCTGGGTCTCGAAAATGCAACAAACGGTGTTTGCATGCATCTGACGCAGAAATAGCAACGCAAGCGAGGGAGATGGTAGTGCAGACAGCGCTAGCTAGCTAGCTACACACTTGCAGGCTTGGGAGGCATCATGAAACTTGAGGTTGATCATAAGATCGTCTCTTACTTCTCTTCATTCTACTAGCTAGTAACATTTTGCGTATGTATATATGGCATATCGATCCTGAAACATCTGTTGTCGTCCTCGTCGTCCATGAAACATCAGGTCATGAGGAGCACACTAGGATGCAGGCCTCAAGTCTCAAGTGGCGCGACCTGCTTCCATTCACCTCGCTACTCTCCTCCTGCTAGGAAGACGGGTGACGCACATCAAGGCGTCAGACAAAGAGGTTGGGGCGCTGGGCAGTGCTTGATTGAAGGGACGAGCTGCTGAATTCGATTAACCCGTTCTTCGAAAGAGAGCTTGTGCTGTCGTGGAGGCTGCGGGTCCAGAATTTGGGCGTGTTTGGATCACGGCCTCCCACACAGCTGCCTACCAGGCAGACGATCATGAGCTCTGGAGGCATGTGTGGGAGAGGGAGGCGCAGCGTTGAGAAGCATCGTAGCAAGGAAGGATGGCATAATTTCCCTAGGCGAGCTAGGTCACATAGTTTTTCCCTCTAAAGTTCCCCTTCCTACGTTTTTGTAAACCTACATGAACGAACAAAGTAACCAAACAGCTCAAATGACGGTCACCAGTTGAAGCGTGCTATAAAACTAACACGAAGCAAGAATATACTAGAACACTATACAAGGCCCTCTTACAGATGGCCAGTTGCCCACTTGGGCATGCACAGGCGTGTGGTATGGTACTGGTACCACACACATGGCCGGGCAGTGTCCAGCAGCACCTCATCATAATGCAAGATCGCCCTCATCATCGTCACAGATGATTGGGCCGCTAGCTAGTGCTGTCTGTCTAAATTAAACCCATCAGAGAATCAGATCTCAGGCCAGTCGTCCACGTTCCACAACGACCCGTCGTCGTCGTACGTACTATTCCATTGCTGCTGCTTTTCAGCTTGACCATGATCTCCAAGAAAGCAAGCAAAGCAATGTAACCCCTCTGACCCAACCAAATCTTGCTGTGCGGCGCCGCGATCCATCTCTCGCTCTCGCTGTGGCGTGCACTCTTGGTCAATCATTGGCCGGGGCCCAGGGTGCCCAGAGACGGAGGAGGCGAAATGTTCCTGTTCACAACGTGCGTGCTTGCGTGTTCTCTTCAATGGCATGTGGTTATTATTGTTTAGGAAACAAAAATGGCGAGAGGAGAGGACACGGTGTTTCTTTGTTGCCGCTGCTACGTACGGTGCAACTGCTCTAGCATGTGAGGACGGTGCCGTTCCGGCAATCATCCCTGAGACGACGCCGTGCCCACCCAGCCTTTTAGGTGAGCGAAATCTTTGTATACCAAACGGCCCAAATGGCATCCTCCCAATGATTCCTCAGGTTAGCTAATGGCGCGTGGTTACGCTTATTTAAATATAAATATAAATAAACTCAAGGACCAGTACCAAACATTTTACTGTATTTATAGACTAACTAATGTGACCGGAACAGAAGTTTTTTTTTTCTTTAAACATCTATAAATTTTTCTTAGATGGGAATGGTTTGATTGTATATATCGTCTTCTTCATATGCTCCTATTGCATCTATCTACACACTAATAACTCCTACATAGCGATAGTCGTTATACACTAAAAACTAGTCTCGCTCTCTCTCTTATTTTCTCCCTGTGTCCCATGGTCCATGACAATGTATGTAGCCTTCCCCTATTTCTTTTTGGTGAGCTTCATTCTCCAATAAAACCTGTCACACTCCAAAATTTCCAATTTTGGATTGTGATAATAAAACACTAAATAAAATAAATGATTTCTATGTTGACATAAAAAATTTCAAGATTAGTTTGAGTTTGGACAAATTTAGTATAGAAAAAATGATTTTTTTTAAACTTTTCTAAATACATTTAACAAGCTTTGATTGTTGTGGTGGTTGTTCATTCCTTGTCTTGATGCATGTGAGTATAAAAGTTTTTAAAATACGATTAGTAAGTCGTTTATCGGTCTCTGACACGTCTTAGCCTTTTTCTATAATCAAATTCTGGCTCTCTCGATCTTAATCTTTCTTTTGGACATTCCCAAGATCCAGTCTCTTGATCCAAATCATTCCCTTGAGTTCATCATTCATCAATGTGTCTCTAAATTATTTTCGACAATTTTTCTGTCTTTTTTTCGGATCTGTTTCCTATTTATCTGTGAGCAAATTCTAATTTTTATATGCTTCAAAATACTTTTTCATGACCTCCAAATACTTTATTTGGGTTCCTCATGTTCCAAATTGTCTACGAGAATTTTCCTGAATTTTTTGGATCCTTTCAAAATCTCTTTCTTATGCTCCAAATCACTCATTTGAGTTCATCATCCATCGACCTATTTCTAGAAAAATTTCTTAATTTTCTTTGAACTCTTTTTTTTTCCTCCGCGTAATTCTTGCTCTCGCCCTATGTTCATTGTCCGGCCTTGACCCCTCTTTGTGTCGCCGCTGGTTATCCTTGCATAATTTCGGCAGACACCACACCACATCACTTGGCCACGGTGCCTGACCATATATACAACAACAAGACGTCTTGTCCCACTTTGAACTTCCCCGGCAACAAACTAAGAACGACTCGATCCACGCCATCTACTTGATCCAAGGGACAGCTAGCTAGCTTGGGATTCTGCCGGCCCATATATATAGCCAGCGAAAGGCCTCATCGGCTGTTGCTGCTTTATATATAAATATATATAAGCCCTAGATCGATTATGTTGCCGTCGCCGCCGCTTAACCCTAACTCACGCCGCCGCCGTGGATCAGCCGGCGGAGTGTTTCTGTTGACGTGAACGTCATCAGCGCTATCAAGGCTTGCAGATGTGTGAGTTCGAGGCGTCGCACAGGTACCCTGGATGCTTTTCGCGTGCTTCTCGTGCAATCCATCCGGAGACTGCAGGCCTCATTACACGCACGCTAGGCCTTGACGTCGCCAACGACCAGCCCCATCTGTGATCACCTCCGTGCCTGCTTGGCGCCTTGCCGCCGGCCGACTTGTCTTGCTCTCGGAGGCGGATACAGCGGTAATACCCAACTTTTCATGCATCTTTGGGTATATATGTATGTATATTTATCTATATCTACACATATAGTATTAAAAAGCCAAAAAAAAATTCTCTATTTTTTTGTCTAGCTTATCTCATGTGTATTTTTTATCATTTTTTTGTTAGTTTGGTTGTTTCTTTCTTATTAGTAGTATGTTCCATTGCTTCTATAAATCGAAATCTAATTATAAATTTTTCAATCCCTTTATCTATTGACACAACATTGTCCCACAAAATATAAGTCTAAATCATATCTGGCTTTCAATCCTATTTTTAAGACAAATCTGAATATACACGTCATAACACTTATCAACGTGGAAATCAAATTGAAGTACTTTTTTATTTCTTTTAGAACTCTTAAAAGGTAGCGCGGGTCTTATAATTGCTTTTTTACTTTTCATAAGACACTTGTGTGTATTTCACTCATAATTTCATTCAAGACCTAAACACAAAAAAAATAGTGTCGGGCACGAAGGTAAGGGGTACCCTAAACCCTTCGATAAATTAACGCTAAACATAGCAACCATTTTTAAGGCAAGGATCAGCTTACTGTTCGGTAAGACGCGGCCCATCAATCGAGGGCCCCCGCTACACCGACTGCGGAAACCAGCGACGGACGAGGGGTCGAACGAACGACCCCCCGACTCTACCTCGACGACGGACGAGGGGTCGAACGAACGACCCCCCGGCTCTACCTCGATGACGGACGAGGGGTCGAACGAACGACCCCCCGACCTCTACCTCGACTTTGACCTCCTCAACCCGTCGACGCCTCGACCTTCCAAGCGCCGTCGACGGACGAGGGCTCGATTAACCCAACCACTCCGGCATGGGTAAAAGTAAACCCACCTGACGACATGGGCGCCTGCGTCCACTGTCAAATCCGCCAACTCCCCGTCCAGTCCCCGACTCCCGTCAACTGTGCCGCCACTGCCGCCACTACGCGAGTACGGACTTCTACAGTATCCCTCGGAAAGTGAACAGTGCGACCCTCGACGACGACTTCGGGAACGTGACGGAGTCATACGGAGCTCGACCTCCCCCCTCGACCGGGGGCTCGACCCCCTCCTCTTCAACAACTCCGGTACGGAAGGCGTCCCATCCACCCCGTCCCGCTTCGGCCGTGGGACTCGCGCCCGCCTGCGGACACTGCACTGCGACGACTTCTACTGATGCCACAACCGGGGACGCCTGAAGGACGGGAAGACCATGCCGCCACAGTGCTCGATGTCTCTTCGCCAACACTGTGTCGTGGATGCGCCGCCCATACTTCCACTGTTAGGACCCTGTACCCTCGAGTCTCCCCCTTGGTCTATAAAAGGGGGACGCCGAGGTAGTGAGGGGGGGACTTCTTCTTTTTCCCGATTTCAAGAGGAGGTTGGAGTCTCTCTCGGTCGGTTCCCACTTCATCTAGGACTCTGATCCGACTTTGGTTCTCAGGGACCCTATACCACGCCTCACACACACACCGCGCCGCTCGATCGACCCCTCGGGTGGCCGACTCCGTGTAACACAACTTGTACCCCCCCCTGTACGAGCACGCTTTGGGTGCGAGATAATACAAGTCATCCTCCCCCCGCTGGACGTAGGGCCTCTTTGCCCGAACCAGGATAAATCTTGTGTCCATCTTGCATCACGTCTGAGAGAGGGAGCACGCGATATACAAATTTACTCGTTGGTGGTCTTGACCCCCGGGTCATAACACCGACAGTTGGCGCGCTAGGTAGGGGGATTCGCATGTCGATCAGCTCCGAACTACTCTCTGAGATGGATCCCACCATCCCACCGTTCCTGTTCAACACCGTCATCTGGTTCGGCAGTCTAGGGTTCGTTTCCACGGACCAGGGCGACTTCATAGTCTTCCCCTCCGCCCGTGGCCTAGACGTCAGCAATTCCGCTGCGCCGGAGCCACCCAGGATCAGACGACGGTCCCTCCGCTTGCGACTCTGGCCCGCGATCAGGAGGAGGCGCGAGCGGCTTCGACGCACTCGCCGTCGAGCAAATTCTAGGGTGCCGGATGTCGTTGCCTCGGTCCCGGCTGGTGACACGGCCCCTCCCCTAGGGGTCCGCTTGACTCACACTTGTGGGCCGAGGGCGGGCGTCTCCCCGAGTGGGACTTCGACTCTTCCACGTCATCATCCCCAGAGGCTCCCGTGGCTTCTCCGACACCCACGACTCCGTCACCACCGCACGACCCGTTCCCGTACGGGCTCCGCAACAGTGCCGGGCTCTACTCTGCTTTCGCAGGGCAGCGAGTACATACATATGATGAGTCTCCATGGACTCCGTCATGGGCGACGGCCAATCCCGTCACCACCCCTTCACCGGGCGAGCCAGAACTACCCCGTACGTGGGGCACATTACGGCGGCGCCTGGAGGAGGAAGAAAGGGGCAGGCTCTTCCCCCACTTCTACCACGCCGACTTCGACTCGGACTCTCCCGACGAGAGTTACGACTCCACCCGGGAGTGCTTCCATCTCGACGAACAAACCGCCCTCCAGGACGACGTCGACGACACCGCGGCCACCGAAGAAGGGGGAGGGGCCAACGCCACACCACCTCGAGATGCCATTCCCCCAAGTCCCCGTAGAGCCGATCCACCCCCCGATGTCCAGATCACGCAGGTCCGAGAGCTTCTTGGCAAGCTCGAGGAGGAGCGCCTGCGTCTTCAGCAGCTCGAACACGCCCTCGAGCGGGATCGAGGGCGTCCTCAGGGTGGAGCTCGCGAGCGGGCCCGGGAGGTCCACCGGCAGATCGTCGAGGAGGGGAACGCCGAACCCCGAGTATTCAACCGCGCCAGCCAGAATGTCGTAGCAGCCGCGATGCTACTCCGCGACATGCCGGCGCCATCGACCCCCCAGGCACAACGTATCAGAGAGGAAATCCAGGGGCTACTCCAGACTGCGGCCGTCCAGCAGGCGGAGAGCTCGGTCTCAAGGCGTCGAGGGGCTGCCTCTGAGCGGCAAGCAGCGTCCCCTCGACAAAATCGGGAGGCCTCTGTCCACCAGAACAAGGCGCCCTAGGGCCGGGTCGAGCCGCGACCAGTTCGGGAATGCCTCGTCGACGACCTCCCCCCTCGAGTGAACAATCGACGTCGATACGGCGACGCCGAGGCTCGAGGCTACAACGCTCACCGAGGCGGGCGCTACGACAGCGACGAAGACCGATGTCGGTCTCCGGAGCCATCGGGGCCTCGAGTCTTCGGAAGAACTATCCGGCGGGCCTCCCTGCCCGTGCGTTTCCGTCCTCCCACCATCTTGATCAAATACAACGGCGAAACCAAGCCAGAGCTCTGGCTTGCCGACTTCAGGCTGGCATGCCAGCTGGGTGGAGCCAAAGATGACCTCGTCATCATCCGGCAACTCCCATTGTTCCTCTCCGACACCGCTCGAAGGTGGCTCGAGGAGTTACCTCCGGACTTGATCCAGGACTCGTCCGACCTGGTCCGGATCTTCGAGGGCAACTTCAAAGGCACCTACGAGCGCCCGGGCAACTCCTGGGACCTTCGCAGCTGCAAGCAGAAACCAGGAGAGACCCTCCGTGCCTTCACCCGTCGATTCTCGAAGCAGCATACCGCACTGACTCACATTTCCGACCACGAGGTCATTACGGCGTTCATCGTCGGGACAACCTGCAAAGAGTTGGTGCGGGAGCTGGGGTGAAACATCCCCAAAACCGCCAACGAGCTCATGGACGTCATCGCCAACTACGCGGCCGGCGAGGAGGCTGTTGGCGCATTCTTCCAGATTCCCCCAGCGAAGGGGGAGGGCAACGCGGATGAACCCGGGGCTCGGACGATAGGCCCACGAGAAACAAGGGGCCCAGGAGGAACAACGACGGCAACGGCGGCCGGAAGAAGAAGAAGAAGAAAAACCAACCGGGCCGGCGCAACGTCGAGCCCAACGTCGAGCACGACGACGACCCCGACGACCTTGTCGCTGCAGCGGACAAGCGGAAGCCTCGAGGGCCCCCTCCAGACGGGGGCGTCTTCGACAAGATGCGGAAATAGCCTTGCCCCTACCATATGGGGCCAGCCAACCACCGCCTCGAGGATTGCCGCATGCTTCGAAGGCATTTCGTCCCTCCTGGTCCCAGGAGAGACGACGGCAAGGAAGACCCGCCCTGTGACGTCCACGTCAGGGGCGATGTTCAAAAGGGAGGCTTCCCCGAGATCCACGACTGCTACATGATCTACGGGGGACCCTCGACCCGCCTCACCACGCGCCTACGCAAGAGGGAACGTCGAGAAGTCTTTTCCGTTCGGGCCCAGGTCCCACGGTACCTCGACTGGTCCCACACGCCTATCACCTTCGATCAGGACGACCACCCCGAGCACATCCCCAACGCAGGGGCTTACCCGCTCATCGTCGACCCGATCATCCTCAACACCCGCCTCAGCAAGGTGCTCATGGACGGGGGAGCAGCCTCAACATCATCTACGCCAAGACCCTCGACCCCCTGGGGATCCCGAGGACCATGCTCCTGCCCAGCGCGGGGGGATTCCATGGGATCGTCCCGGGGAAGAAGGCACTCCCGATCGGCCGCATCAAGCTGCCGGTCTGCTTCGACGTCCCCTCGAACTTCCGAAAGGAAGAGCTGACCTTCGAGGTGGTCGCGTGGCGAGGCACCTACCACGCCATCATCGGTAGACCGGGGTACGCCAAGTTCATGGCGGTCCCGAACTACACCTATCTCAAGCTCAAGATGTCGGGGCCCTCGGGGGTCATCACCGTCGACACCTCCTACGAGCACGCATATGACTGCGACGTCGAGTGCGTGGAAAAAGCCAAAGCCCGTGAGGATTCCGCTATCCTCGTGGCCCTTGACGATTTGTCCGGAGAGATCCCCGACCCCAAGCGTCACGCTGGCAACTTCAAGCCGGCGGAAGACACCAAGACCGTCCCGCTCGACCCCGACCTCGCGGACGGGAAGGTGCTGACGATCAGTGCCACCCTCGAGCCCAAATAGGAAGTTGTGCTCTTCGACTTTCTCCGTGCGAACACCGACGTGTTTGCATGGAGTCCCTCGGACATGCCGGGCATCCCGAGGGAAGTCGCCGAGCACTCCTTGGACACCCGAGCCGGGTCCAAACCGGTGAAGCAACGCCTGCGCCGCTTCGACGAGGAGAAGCGCAGGATCATCGGGGAGGAGGTCGACAAGCTTTTGAAGGCCGGATTCATCAAGGAGGTACATCATCCCGAGTGGTTAGCTACCCCGTGCTTGTAAAGAAAAAGAATGGGGAAGATAGGATGTGTGTAGACTACACCAGTTTAAATAAAGCATGTCCTAAAGTCCCCTTTCCTTTACCTCGCATCGACCAAATAGTAGATTCCACTTCGGGATGTGAAACCCTTTGCTTCCTTGATGCGTATTCCGGCTACCACCAAATAAAGATGAAAGAGTCCGACCAGCTCGCGACCTCTTTCATCACTCCCTTCGGCATGTTTTGCTACCTCACCATGCCCTTCGGCTTACGGAACGCCGGGCCACCTAACAGCGATGCATGCTCCACGTCTTCGGGAAACACATAGGGCCGACCGTCGAGGCCTACGTCGATGACATCGTAGTCAAGTCCAGAACCGTCGGAAACCTGGTCGGAGACCTCGAGATTGCGTTTGGGTGCCTCAAGGCTAACCACATAAAACTAAATCCTGAGAAGTGTGTCTTCGGGGTCCCTCGAGGCATGCTCTTAGGGTACATAGTTTCCCAGCGCGGCATCGAGGCCAACCCCGAGAAGGTAACCGCCATCACGAGGATGAGCCCGATCAAAGACCTCAAGAGCGTGCAAAGGGTTACCGGGTGCCTTGCTGCCCTCAGTCGCTTCATCTCGAGGCTCGGAGAAATGGCCCTACCCCTTTATCGACTCCTGAAGAAGACGGAACACTTCGCGTGGACCGCTGAAGCCCAGGAATCCCTCTCGAGGCTCAAGGCCTTGCTCACCTCGCCCCCGGTCTTGGTCCCCCCGAGCCCGGCCGAGCCCCTCTTGCTCTATGTCGCAGCGACTACCTAGGTAGTCAGCGCGGTCATAGTGGTCGAGAGGGAGGAGGAAGGACACGCCCTGCCTGTTCAGAGGCATGTTTACTTTGTGAGCGAGGTCCTTTCCGAAACCAAGACGAGGTACCCCCACATCCAGAAGCTGCTGTACGCGGTCGTCCTTACTCGGCGGAAGCTCAAACACTACTTCCTGGGCCATCCGGTCACTGTGGTTTCGTCTTTCCCCCTCGGAGAGATAATCCAGAACCGGGAGGCATCGGGAAGGATCGCCAAGTGGTCCGCTGAGCTCATGGGGGAGACCCTCTCCTACGCCCCTCGGAAGGCTATCAAGTCTCACGTACAGGCAGATTTCGTTGCAGAATGGACCGACACCCAACTACCCCCAGCGCTGGTTCAGAGCGAGCTCTGGGCCATGTACTTCGACGGATCACTGATGAAGACGGGAGCAGGCGCAGGATTGCTATTCGTATCACCCTCAGGGGTCCATATGCGATATGTCATCCGCCTCCACTTCCCCGCCTCCAACAACGTCGCCGAGTACGAGGCCCTCGTCAACGGCCTGCGCATCGCCATCGAGCTCGGGGTCCGACGCCTCGACGTGCGAGGGGACTCTCAGTTGGTGATCGACCAAGTGATGAAAGACTCGAGCTGCCACGATCCTAAGATGGAAGCCTACTGCAAGGAAGTTCAAAAGCTCGAGGACAAGTTCTATGGCCTCGAGCTCAACCACGTAGCCCGTCGATACAACGAGGCTGCCGACGAGCTGGCCAAAATCGCGTCTACTCGAGGCACGGTCCCCCCCGACATCTTCTCGAGGGATCTGCACACGCCATCCGTCGACCTAGGCTCGGGGGCTCCCGCCCTCGAGCAAGGGGTCGACCCACCCCCCTCGACCGATCCCCCCTCGGGCGGGGGAGAGGTCATGGAGATCGACGGGGCCGCCTCGACGCCAACCCCTCCGACGGATTGGCGCGCTCCTTACCTCGAGTACCTGACGCGAGGCGAACTACCAGAAGACCGCACGGAAGCCCGTCGAGTAGCTCGACGTGCCAAAACCTAAGTCTTGTACGGGGACGGCCGCGAGCTATATCGACGAAGCCCGTCGGGTGTACTTCAACGTTGCCTCACCCTCGAGGAGGGGAGGGCACTGCTGAAGGACCTACACTCGGGGGCTTGTGGCCACCACGCGGTGCCAAGAACGCTGGTAGGAAGTTCCTTTCGACAAGGCTTCTACTGGCCGACGGCCGTCAGCGACGCCACCAAACTCGTTCGATCATGCCAGGGATGCCAATTTTATACCAGGTAGACCCACCTACCCGCCCAAGCTCTTCAGATGATACCCATAACTTGGCCGTTCGCGGTATGGGGGCTGGACATGGTCGGTCCCCTGAAAAGAACCAAGGGTGGGCACACTCACCTTCTCGTGGCTGTCGACAAGTTCTCGAAGTGGATCGAGGCTCGGTCCATCGCCAACATCCAGTCTCGGCAAGCCGTGCTATTCTTCACCGACATCATCCACCACTTCGGGGTCCCCAACGTCATCATCACCGACAATGGCACGCAGTTCACCGGCCAAAAGTTCCTGGACTTCTGTGATGATCACCACATCAGGGTGAATTGGTCTGCAGTTGCCCACCCTCGAACTAACGGTCAGGTCGAGCGTGCCAATCGTATGGTTTTACAGGGCCTCAAGCCAAGGATCTTCGACCGGCTGAACAGACATGGAAAGAGATGGGTCGAAGAGCTGCCCGCTGTGCTATGGAGTCTCCGAACGACACCGAGTCGAGCTACGGGGTTCTCCCCGTTCTTCTTGGTCTATGGGTCGGAGGTCGTCCTCCCCACCGACCTCGAGTACGGGTCCCCTCGACTGAAAGCCTACAGCGAGCAAGCCAACATGGTAGCCCGAGAGGACTCCCTCGACCAGCTCGAGGAAGCTCGTGACATGGCCCTCTTTAAGTCGGCCCAGTACCAGCAGACGCTACGAAGCTACCACGACAAAAACGTGCGCAAAAGGGACCTCAACGTCGGCGACCTCGTTCTGCGCCGTCGACAGAGCAACAAGGGGCGTCACAAGCTGACACCGCCTTGGGAGGGACCCTTCATCGTGGCGGAGGTGCTGAAGCCCGGCACTTACAAACTGAAGAACGAGAAGGGCGAGCTCTTCACCAACGCGTGGAACATCGAACAGCTACGTCGCTTCTATCCCTGAGGCCCCAGGGCCTTGTACATTTCCGCATTTATGTACAAATTCTCGAATGAATAAAATGTTCTCGAAACACATTTCATGTTCGTTCGTAGCCCGAAGGTAGCCTCGACTTTGCTCGGACAAAGTCGAGCTCCCCTCGGGGGCTGGCAGGGGGGCACCCCCCTCCTAGGTCTCCGAAAAACTCGGACGCTTTCTCTCGAAACTCGACCCCCTCTCGTTTCTTCGCCTCGAGCACGCTTCATAACTAGGTAAAGGCGCCTCGAACCCCCTAAGGGTCGAGGGTGTCGTCGAGTCAGGGACTCACCTACGCCCTAGGGCTACGGTATCCCTACTCGCCACCCCCCTTCCAGGGATAAGAGCGTGCGTCGAATACTTAAGTTCACAAGCGTCGACCTAGGCAAAGAAAAGCAGAGAGGGCTCGAGAAGTAGAAATAATGAGACGAACCCGTCCACAGCACTAAGGTAGCCTCGACTTTGACTCAGCAAAGTCGAGCCTCCCTCGGGGGCTAACAGGGGGGCACCCCCTCCTAGGTCTCCGAAAAACTCGAACGTTTTTTCGAAACTCGACTCTCCCTCTCGTTCTTTCCCTCGAGTACGCTTCTGAACTAAGTAAAGACGCCTCGAGTTCCCTAAGGGTCGAGGGTGCCGTCGAGTCAGGGACTCACCTACGCCCCAGGGCTACGGTATCCCTACTCGCCACCCCCCTTCCAAGGATAAGAGCGTGCGTCGAACACTTAGTTCACAGGCGTCGACTCAGGCAAAGAAAAGCAGGGAAAGCTCGAAAAAATGAAATTAACTCTGTGCACATCGATAAAAATGCATTATATACAAAAAGCCCTCGGGGGCTTGGCATTGTATCGGTACAGTGGCCTAACTATTACATGGACCTTTTTTGTCCAGATATGGCTCGCAGGCCCGCGACCACCCGTCGACATCTCCCAAGGGCTACTCATCCGCCGAGGGGATCACGTCGGGCTCGAAGAGTTTCGCCAGCTGGCCTCCGGGCACCTCCGCGTGGTCCATCAGCTCCTGACACCTCGCGTCGTTCTGCTCCTCGGTCAGATCCGGGTCGGTGGCAAACCCGTCGACAACGAGGTTGAGATCCACGTCGTAGAAGGAGTTGATGACCGCGAGGGCCCGCTTCACCCCCACATGCAGGGCGGCTTGGACGTTCTCCGTCACCCCCCGCGTCATGGCGTAGAAGCGGCGTAGCAGGGATTCCCCCCGAGTGTCCCCCTCGAGCTCCGGCTCTGGCTCGACCGAGAGGTCGTCGCAAAAGGTGTTGATGGCGGCCGAGAGCGTCGCATTGAGGTTCACCTCGGCGCTCAGCAGGCCCTGAAGATTGTCCAAGTCCTTTTGGGCGCGGGCATTCTCCTCCGCAAGCTCTGCCGAAACAAGCACATAACGGTCAAAACCCGAAAGCAGAAAAAGGGTCGAGGCAGGACAGACCCCGCAAACACCCGAAACACTCACCTTGGGCCTGCACATCCAAGGCGGAGTAGGCCTGCTCGGCCTCCTCGAGCTGGTGGCGGACGGCGTCAAGGTCGGAGGACTGGTCCCTGACTTGGGCCTCGAGACCCCCGACGGTCTTGTATGCCTCCCCGAGGGCCTCCCTCTGCTTCATCGCCACCATGCCCAAGCAGGTCGCGCAGGTCCGAGCCTTCTCCTCCGAGGTGGCCAGAGCGTCGCGCTCGCGGGAGACGGCGTCGAGGTCTCCCCTCAGCCGGGCGGCCTCCTCCGCGACCTTGCGCTGGGCCTCGACGGCGGCATCCCGCTCCTGCCCAACGGCAATGGTCGACCGAAGGGCATAATCGAGCTTCGCCTGCGCCGACGACAAGGCCTCCCGGGCTTCCTTCTGGACAGCCTCGTAGCCGGCCTTCGCATGGGCGACCCTCGACTCAGCATCCTTCTGGATAGTCGCCGCCTCCACCTTCGCACGAGCGGCCTCATCCCTCGCCTTCTCCAGAGAGGCGTGGAGGGTCGAGAGCTGCCCCTGTACCCGGAGAATGTACTGGGACTTCTCGTACGACCTCACCCGCAGCGACTGACAAGGGTAGAAATGGAGATCGTCAGCAAACGGCAACCAGACAACTCGAAGCACTATCTAAGGTGGAGTAGAACTTACCTCCATCCCCTCACGTATGTCCGAGGCGGCGACCTCCGCAGCGCGACGCACCGAGTCTTCGAACCAGCCCCGGAGCTCCTCGACGCTCTCCCCACCGTCGAAGCTCGAGCTGGTCGTCGAGCGTGAGGAAGACTCGCTCAGGGTCTCGAGGGTCCGCCACCTCGAGAACCTCCTGGCCCCACGCCGCGCTGCGGGCGGCGATCCTCTGCTCCATCGGCCCGGTGATGCCAATGCGCAGGTCCCCCCCTCCTTGTTAATCGGAGAGGGGCGAGGCTTCTTCCTCGGCGCCACCTCGCGAAGACGTCGACGGCCCCGCCAAGCCGTCGCCTCCGGTATAAGAAGATCCCGGCCGATAGGACGGCCCTGCGCGATAAAGAGCTCAAAAAAGTAAGTGCCCAGCGAGATAGACCCACCGCGTCTCGAGCGAATCAAAGTGCGACTTACCTTGAGACGCCGGCCCCCCAACCTCAAGGGGAGGTCGAGCCACCTCCGGCTCCACCCGAGGGATCGCGATGATGGCCAGTTCCGCCGGGTCCGCCAACTCGGCCACCATCTCGTCCACCTGGGCTGGGGTGGACTCCATCAACATTCCGCTCTGTGCCGGCACGGGCGTCCCCTCGACGCGCTCGAGTCGGAGTCGAGCCTCCAGCGCCACCAGACCCTCGGGCCAGCGCCCCGGCGTCGGGTGAGCCGGGGCCTCCCACTCGTCGCGGGGGCCTGGGGCTCGACCACCTCCACCTCCTGGCCCGCGACCGCCGTCGGCAGGAGCTCCGCGCCCCTCGAGACGCCGGACGCGACCCCTTCTGACGGCCGCGCAGGCTCCGCGACCGTCGCTTCGACGGCTACCACCGTCGGCGGGTCCGCCTCCTCCGCCGTTTGGGTAGGCGCCGAGGCCCCCTGTGCCTCCCCCCACACCGCCACCTCCGGGGCCATGGCTGCCTGTGCCGCCTCGGGGGCGACCGTCGAAGGGGGCGGGGCTGCCGGACCGACCTCGGCGGCGGCTTGCACCACAACCCCCGTCTTTAACTTCTTAGCAGGGGAAGGGAGCGCGGCTCCCAGCCGGCGCTTTGACCTGAAAAAGGAGCACGTGCGCGATAATAAGCACGAGTCCTCACCGACGAAAAAAGGGAAAAAACGCACAACAACTACGAACTCGACTTACCCCCTCGGAGCCCGACACTTCGGCTCGGCGCCCGCCGGGCTGGTCGAGCTCTGGGACGCCACTGCCTGGGGGGCGGGGGTCGAGGCGGCACTCGCCACCTTCTCCCGAGCAGGGGCCGGCGGCGCCACCGTCGACTTCTTGCTGGCCCCCACCCGCGCCGACGGGTCTGATGCCCGCGCGCTCGACGCGGCGGGCTTCGGGGGCTCGATCGATCGACTCTTCGACGGCGGCGCCACCTTCGCCCTCTTGCCGGCCTCCGCCTGCGCCGGCGGGCCCGGCACCCGGGCGCTCAACGTAGCGGGCGTCGGGGGCTCGCTCGATCGACCCCCCGACGAGGGCCGCGGTGTCTGCGACCGCGTCTGCCGCGGCGTGACTTCTTGCGAGGCCACGGGGCGCTCCGCCCGTGGCCCAACTTCAACAGAAGGGGCCGACTTCGAGGTCGACCCCCCCTCTCCACCAGTAGCAACGGCCGCCTGCTCAGGAGCCGTCTCCTCTTCCTCCTCTTCCTCCTCGTCCTCCTCATCCTCCTCCTCGTCCTCCTCTTCCGAGGGTGACAGCTCCTCATCGAGGCCCAACCGCCTCGGTTGGGCCCGGCGCTGCTTTCTCTGCTCCTTCTCTAGAGCCTTCTTGGCCGTCTTCTTCTTCTTCTTGTCCTTGTCGGACTTTTGCTTCTCCGCGCGGAGGCGGTTCGCCTCCCTCGTGGCTCGATCCTCCGGCAACGGCGGACGCGAGCACTTGTAGGACACGTTCCCCTGCGGAACAAGCAGAAAGGACGGAAGGGGCGGGCGCGAGGACTTAAACTGAAGGAAAGGATCTTACCAGCTCATAGAAGCCCTCGTCCGGCTTCATGGGGACCTTCGCGACGTCTTTGGGGGCGAACCCCCCCGAAGAAGCGGCGGACGCGGATGACCACCCGGTCTGGGGTCAACTCCTCCTCGACGAGGCGGCACCCCGATAGATCAACCCCCGGACCCATCTCGTCGAGGCGAGAGGGGTCGAGCCATCAGCGACAGAACCCCCCGTCGGTGGAACGCTGACGCAGCAATCTCCGCGGTAAGGCCCCTCTCCTTCATACGCCTGAGCGCGTCCAGCAGGCCCTTGAGGTGCTTCTGCTTGTCCGTCGGGACGCCGTACCTCCAGCGCTCGGGCTCGGCGTCGAGTGTCCTCCCGGTGTACGCCGGGAGCAGACCGTCGTCGTTCCTCAGGTAGAACCACCCGGAATGCCACCCGGAGTGGCTCAAGGACGGGTTTGCAGGAAGCCAAAGCTCAGGCCGCCTAGTGTAGATGCTGCAGCCTCCGGCCCTGACCTTCCGACGGATGCCCTTGCTGACCGAGGCGGTGAAGATGTTGGCCTTGAAGATGTGGATCCACAGATCCCAATGGGGCTCGATCCCCAGGTAGCCCTTGCACACCGCAGCGAAGACCGCCGCCTGGCTGACGCCGTTGGGAGTGAGATGCTGGAGCTCCACTTCATAGTGGTAGAGGAGCGCGCGCAGGAAGCGGCTGGGTGGGACCCCCAGCCCCGCACGGTGGAAGGCCTCGAGCGACACCACGTACCCCTCCGGCGGGTTGGGCTCGGCGTGGTCCGGCGGTGGAGCTATCCACTCCGGCCTCTCCGTCGAGGTGACGGGCCGGAGAAGCCCGCTCTCCACCAACCCCTCCAGATACGACTGACGGACCGAGGAAGCAGGCCAGGCGTCGGCGCCGAAGAGCTGGAAAGCGGCCATGGGAACGGTGGTTTGCTCGGATTTGGAGGCGAGGGTACGTTCCCTATCTTTCTCTTTCTCTCTCACTCGCGCAGATTTCCTGCTCGCGGGATGCCTAAGGCAGAGGCAGAGAAAGGGAGGCAAGGAAGACGAAGGCAAGAAGGCAGGGAAGGCAAGTGCGCGTAAAGGGCACCAGGCGCCTGACCCTCACTATTTATACGCGGGAGGCCAACGGACGGATCCGGCAACAGGCAAGAGAATCTCCGCATTTAATTCGCCTGTACTTCCTTCCTCGTATTCCCTCCAGGATAAGGCGTAACGTCCCATCATCGGGTTCCGCGCCACACTCCGCTCTGTAACCACACTGTTGCGCCGAACGGACACCGCCTAAAAAGGCGCGCGGCCGGAAACGTCGTCTTCGAGGGTAAGAAATCTTGAGGCAGCGAGAGCTGGCCCTCGAAAGAGGGTTCGACAGCTACCCTCGAGTACCCGAGGCCAGAAATGACCTCGGGTTAGGACCTCGGTCCAACCCCAAAATCTCGAGCGGATAAAGGCCGGCCTACGAACGGGTTCGGTAGCCCCCCTCGAGTGCTCGAGGCCTGACAGGGCCTCGGGTCGTCAACTGCAGATCGTTCCATGGCCTCGAAGGGGTAAAGGCTGGCCCGTCCGGGGGTTCGACAGCCTCCCTCGAGAGCTCCGACACAGGTATGTCCCCAAGTTCAATACAACAACCACCTGCTTTTCCCCTCGGCGGTCCACAAGGTCGGACTCCTCCTCCTGAGGATAGCGTCGGATGACGAACCATCCGTCAAATCTTGAGGGAGCGAAGGCTGGCCCTTACATAGGGTTCGACAGCCGCCCTCGAGTACCTGAGGTCAGGAAGGACCCATGGTTCACGGACTCCGGTCCACCCCCAAATCTTGAGGGAGCGAAGGCTGGCTCCACGAACGGAGTTTGACAGCCGCCCTCGAGTACACGAGTCAGGGATGTCCCCGGAGCCTCGAGAACGAACTCTTGAGACTCCCTGGGACATATCCGAGGCATACCTAGGAACACCTAAGGATCCCTACGCTGGGAGGCATCGAGCCACCAACTCCTATCGAACGGGGTTGGCACCTTGGTGGTCCATATGGTCGTGCTTAGCGAGCCGTACGGCTTGCTTAACAATGAGAACGCCTCCGGGCCGCTAGTCGATCCCTATCGAATGGGGTCGAGTTCTCACTCGGATTTTTACCCGTACAGGGCACCATTTCTAATGGACTCATGCCCGAGAACAGCTCACCGAAGACTTCGGGCTCGTCGTCCTAACGAGGATAGCTCGATGCTCTTCACCCCACGATCCGAGCGAAAGGATCCGTGGGAAGGACACTATGGGGTAGTGAAGGCCTAGCCATTCGAGGGCTCGAGGGCCCGACTACGCACGGCACCCCTCGACGAAAGAGGGTCGAAAACTCGTAACCTGGCAGACAGAGTCGACCTCTCGGGCAGGGCACTCTGACTCCAGTGGTGCTCGAGGGAGCGAAGGCTGGCCCTCGGTAGGGTTCGACAGCCGCCCTCGAACACTTCTCTTTGCAGGAAAAGGAACGGGATCGACCCCTCGACAGGGTGCCGCGTCTCCAGGTACCCTTTAAAGACCCCACTACATAACGTATTTTAGCCCCCAGAGGAGTTCTAAATCACTCCTCTGGGGCCTCGGGGGCTACCCCCGCGGGGTGCGCTCGCGCGCACCCCACGGGGAATCGGATTTCTCACTAACCCTGCAGGCCGAGGATAAAACCTCCGGACAATTCTTGCTCCCCCCGAGAAACGCGTATCATAGCCCCCAGAGGAGTTCTAAATCACTCCTCTGGGGCCTCGGGGGCTACTGTCGGGCACGAAGGTAAGGGGTACCCTAAACCCTTCGATAAATTAACGCTAAACATAGCAACCATTTTTAAGGCAAGGATCAGCCTACTGTTCGGTAAGACGCGGCCCATCAATCGAGGGCCCCCGCTACACCGACTGCGGAAACCAGCGACGGACGAGGGGTCGAACGAACGACCCCCCGGCTCTACCTCGACGACGGACGAGGGGTCGAACGAACGACCCCTCGGCTCTACCTCGACGACGGACGAGGGGTCGAACGAACGACCCCCGGCTCTACCTCGACGACGGACGAGGGGTCGAACGAACGACCCCCCGACCTCTACCTCGACTTCGACCTCCTCAACCCGTCGACGCCTCGACCTTCCAAGCGTCGTCGACGGACGAGGGCTCGATTAACCCAACCACTCCGGCATGGGTAAAAGTAACCCCACCTGACGACATGGGCGCCTGCGTCCACTGTCAAATCCGCCAACTCCCCGTCCAGTCCCCGACTCCCGTCAACTGTGCCGCCACTGCCGCCACTACGCAAGTACGGACTTCTACAGTACCCCTCGGAAAGTGAACAGTGCGACCCTCGACGACGACTTCGGGAACGTGACGGAGTCATACGGAGCTCGACCTCCCCCCTCGACCGGGGGCTCGACCCCCTCCTCTTCAACAACTCCGGTACGGAAGGTGTCCCATCCGCCCCGTCCCGCTTCGGCCGTGGGACTCGCGCCCACCTGCGGACACTGCAATGCGACGACTTCTACTGATGCCACGACCGGGGACGCCTGAAGGACGGGAAGACCACGCCGCCACAGTGCTCGATGTCTCTTCGCCAACACTGTGCCGTGGATGCGCCGCCCATACTTCCACTGTTAGGACCCTGTACCCTCGAGTCTCCCCCTTGGTCTATAAAAGGGGGACGCCGAGGTAGTGAGGGGGGGACTTCTTCTTTTTCCCGATTTCAAGAGGAGGTTGGAGTCTCTCTCGGTCGGTTCCCACTTCATTTAGGACTCTGATCCGACTTTGGTTCTCAGGGACCCTATACCACGCCTCACACACACACCGCGCCGCTCGATCGACCCCTCGGGTGGCCGACTCCGTGTAACACAACTTGTACCCCCCCTGTACGAGCACGCTTTGGGTGCGAGATAATACAAGTCATCCTCCCCCCGCTGGACGTAGGGCCTCTTTGCCCGAACCAGGATAAATCTTGTGTCCATCTTGCATCACGTCTGAGAGAGGGAGCACGCGATATACAAATTTACTCGTTGGTGGTCTTGACCCCGGGTCATAACACCGACAAATAGGCTATCAGTCTGGCTCCAAAACCTCCCCACCGTAAAGGTCGGGGCACTAGACCCATGAGACCTCTTCACCCCTTCCATCCTGTACCCTGACACCCTCACGCTCTATCCGGACAACCCGACCCAACTTGATGACTCATTAATTGTGCAAATGAGTGAGTCATTGGTGCGAAGTAATTCCTTAGTCCCCTTTCTCCAATCGATAACGTTAGTGGCTGGTGTGCTTTGACGGCGGCTTTGAACGCAGGAATACCCAAGGTTGAAATCCTAGCTCTGCCACTTTGCTCTGCCTCAATCGCGAGCAGCAACTTTCACTGGATTGTCGTTGCTGGGAGCTACCTGGATGAATTCGCCATCACGTAAGTCGATCACCCTGTTCACCTTGCTTTCGAATCTCAGTATCCCGTCTAGCCAGTTTCCTCTCTTGTTGTTCCAGTATCGGGCAAGCCAACCCCAAGCCTCCATCCTCGTCACCGCAAGCAAGCCATCGTGGTGATCTACAGCAGTTTTACCAGGTTAGATAACTTTGTATGCTCAGCCTAAGAAAGCTCGATCGTTCTCATACTCCAGGCAAGCAAGCATGCACTTTGGTTGATGCATGCCTAAGTAGCTAGCGCAGATGCTTATGTTAATCTGCACCTCGCCAGAGCACAAGTTTCCACACACGTTTGCACAAGTTTTTCTATGCGGTATAAGTTTATTAATTTATAAATATTAATAGATATAACTAATATTCATATACAATGTTTCCCAAGTTAAAACAAACTATGTTTAACCCTCGGTGTTTTCTCAAGTCAATTGTCAATTCCATTAATAGAAACTTAAATATGCTTTTATAAATAGTTTGCTTAGTCTAAAAACACGTTGCATGCATTAAATTCGATCACATGTTTTTCCATATATTATTATATATTAAATATGCATGTAACAAATTTTATAATTAAAAGTCATATATATAGATATAATTTAGTGTTTAATATATAACCATTAGCATGATTAATTGTTAGCCTTCTAATTTTGTTTAGCTTAAACATGCTTTATTAATTTCTATTAGTTGCTCTCATGTGTCAATTTGTATTTGCAAGTTAACATTGAATTGACATAAATGGTATCCAATTTTTTTTTAAATAAAAAAATCAGGATTATTTTTATAACAGTACTTTTAAATTAAATATGCTTTGGTTACTATGAATTAATACTATCTGCATTGTTCTTCTTAACGGTAGATGTTTGTTTTAACGATAGCTCCGTTCCTGAAGTTTCTTGCTTTCTCTCGGCCGTAGCAGCGAGTTCTCTGTTTTGTATGTTGTTTTCTCTTTGTATGGTGTATTGTTCTTAGTTGTCTCTTTTGTTGTTTGCATGTTTGTCTATGTGTGGTGTTTGCTTTGAGTAGACGAGAACTGTTTGTGAGCGCTGAAGATCAGAAGGTGATGACCCGAAAGCTGATAATGTGAGAGTGGAGCAAGTGTTTAAGGCAAGTATAGCATGAGATCTTCCTTGTTGTCCTATTCACCTTAGTCACTATTTATCATGTGCATGTGTCTACATTGTTACCCTTAAGGATTTCCTAGATATTTGTTATCTTGTGCCTTGTCACCATAGGAAGATTGTATTGGGTAGCTTGCGCTAGTGCTCATAAAGAATAACCATGGTCATGTAACTTGACTAATGATGTATGCAATAACAGTAAAAGATGACTTTTTAGCAACGTGGACTATAGGTGGAACATCAGAACTCACACCTGTGTTCTCACTCATAGGGATATTTCTGTAAGTGGATTACCTCGAGAAAACAATACTACCATAAGCTAATGGGATCTGGCTTGACTCAGTATTAGACTTTTACTAGTTTGTGGTAGCTTACCCAAAAGGGCACAAGAGGGGCTCTGAGATAGTGAGGCTTGGTCTGCCTGGGAGGTGCACTGCGGTGACTTTTAGGAGGGGGGTTTTTGCATCTCGTTGAGGAAACTTGTAGCGGGTTGCCACCTATTAGTGAAAATCTATGAACGGTCTCGTAGTGAACCCTGCCGACCTTCCTTGGTAGTAGGTTAAGAGGCTGATCACCTCGGGCGAAAGGGCAATTCACGACTTGTGGGTAAAGATGTACACCTCTGCGCAGAGTTAAAAACTATTATAATAGCCGTGCTCACGGTCAAGAGCGGCTTGGGCTCCTTACTATGTGATGTCCTTATGTCATAGCTCATCAGTTGTTATGTGTTATTGATTATTGTTACTTGTTCATATAAGCATTATATCTTGTTCACTTGATCATGTGGTTACTTGGGCTTATGTTGAAATTGATGCTACTCCACTGCTAAAACTATGACTTATTAAAAGTTGATGCAGTTAAACCGTGTCTATCCTTTTGAGCCTCATGAACCCCATGTTATCTTGTTGAGTACGACATGTACTTACGCTTGCTTTACTTTTCAATACTTTGGATAAAAATCTCGGATGGATAATAGAAGATGGATCTAGTGCGTTTTCTAAGGAGTGTTAGGCGTATGCAACCCCAGTCAACTATCCCTATGAAGTTGAAGTTGAAGCCTGAAGAGAAGTTTAGTACTCGTTCCGTGATACTCTGATGTAAGTGTTAATATAAATATGTTTTCCGCTATATAATATTGTTTCTGATATTTTTCTATTATGTTGTTGTATGTGCGGACTTCCAGGGCACACATATGATGATCCTGGTTTTGTTCTTAAAACTGGGTGTGACAAAACCACACCAAGCTTATCATAGTTGTTTAATTCCTCGGCGTCTTCTAAATTTAAATTTTGGATCATGTTGTACATTCTTCTTGCAGAACGATGTTTATACTTGTGGAACTATGTTTGTTTCTGCTTGTTACTAGTTTCTCATAAAGGAAACGACTTAACGGTACCCATTACATTGGTCGTGAGCTTCTCAAGCATGTGCACTGTTGGTGTCTCGTATGCACACAATTGTTGAATCATAAGCATATGGCGTAGTTTTAACATATTCTTCTCATATTCCTATATCCATGGTTTGTATCAAATAACATAGATCTAAATACATACTAGGTCCACTAAATTTTGCTTGTGTGACACCTATCTAGGTTTATAACTTTTGAAAGTGTAATTTTGGCTCCCTAAACTTTTAAAAAGTGGTTCACCGGAGATCCGTACCTCTTCATTTGGTATTTAGGTTCAATCTAGCCTAATGTTCAAATTGTAATTAGCCCCTTCCTCTCACCCTCTCTCCTTAGCCTCAAGCATCACCACCACCGCCTTCGTGCTCAAGTTCATCAGCATCGCCCCCTTCCCACCCCTTTGGGATGTGTCCGTCGACCCTGTGTGCTTGCTTTGGCCACCTAGAAGCGTCATTGAGCAGAGGGTGAACACCCTCCCTATCCCTATGTGTCCACTAGCACTGGCAGAGCCCACAACATAATAGGAGAAGCCAATCACGGAGGGTTGACTGAGCCCCCCAACACATACTAGCCATGCTCCATGTTTCTCATCATGGAGAGCCCTTTGGCCTTGCCTCCTAGCCTCTCCGCCTAGGCAACACCCTCATTGAACTGCAACATTTGTAATTGTGCCACGGTGACCAATAGCACCATAGCAATAATGGTGCGGCCTGGCAGCCTGGCTACTACTGCCCCGCCTACCACCCCAACCTTATTGTACATGTTGCTCGCTTCGACTACCATGTCACTCGCCACCCTAGCCACAACATGACTCTGTCGCCCAACATGACTCTGCCCACCACCTTGGCCCCAATTACCGCCCAAATCTGCCCCTAATGCTACCATAGTGCCACCCCTTACCCCAGGCACCACGCCCACCAAGCCCTTAGTCCCTGTTGCTGACACTAGCTCTCGCACCTACCCTGAGTCATCTCCTTCCTTTTCATTCTTTCTCATCCTTCCTCCTTTTCTTCCCCATGACATGGTCATGCATGGACATGGTGCATTGGTAGAGAAGGACAGGACACATGGGGTGCACCGTGGCCATGAGTGTTAGCTTAGTTGTCCCTTTCTTCTCCTGGTAACGACAAACAGGGAGAGATATAGTATGCCCAATGACCTATCCTAGAACACTACAGTAGCGCAGAGGTGTCTGCTAGAGCGGTGTAGGTTGGCACTCTTGCGACAACGTTGGATTCGAGCTCACTAAACTTGTGCCCACGATGGGCCCATGCCCATGTTGCATGCCATATCTTGTGACTATGCTATTGCATGTCGTTGCCCTTATGCCTATGGTGATGCAAATTTTCTAGCTAGGAACATGGGAAAGAGTGTCTCAATGAGTTTAGATCTACACTTCAAGAGGACATGTTGAGATGGCAAGGCATAGAGAATGATGGAGAAGAAGTAGCAAGGGATTCTAAGTGCTTCAATGATATTTCAATATACAGGCAAAGGTATTGATATTTGGCTTGAATAACTCTTGCATTTATGCATGTTATTCTTACTATAGACATTCCTTATGTTTTTCTTATTTTTATTACCATGGCAAAGTCCATTTGTAATGCTGATTGAATTCTACAATACTATCTCCTTCATACTTGTTATATCTATATTATGGAGTCTATATTCATTATTTTACTATATCTTGTGACAGATCTAGACTGTCATGATCTGAATCTATACAATGAATTTGGTAGTTTTAACCATCGAGATTGAAAGATATGATGTCTTTGTAATTTTACTTAGTAATATTTATTTTTATTTAGTTTTTTCCAACATATGGAAGTCAATTTACTATGTTTTCATAAGTTATATTTTTTATTTAGCTATTTACTTATTATAAATTATATAGAATATATATTTTTCTTTATATTTCATTTGGTGATCAAACTATTGACATTTAATACTTTTTATTTAAATTTTTTCTTGACTGATTGTGTTCTACATGGACTTTTATTTAGGTATTTTTCTTTCTAGCTCATCTTGAAGTGGATTTTCTATTTTCCCCTTAATTTATTGTTTTACATTTACTATTTTCAATTGCAATAGGTCATTTTTACTCTTTTGTTTAATCTATTTATTTAGGTCATCATAAAATCAATTTCTATTGATCTTATAATTTCTAGGACCACTCAGCAAAGGTATTGGGCTCATTTTAATTTGAAGTTATTACACTATGAGTATCATTTCACTCACGTCCAAATTCAAAACAAAGCCAACATCTCCATCGCTAAAGAAAAACCTGGAGTCATCGCCCCTCTGGTCTCTTCCCTCTTCCTCTCTAACAAGTTGCTAGTAGGGAGCTAGGGGGAGTATGGATCCATACCTCTAGTAGATCCAATAGTTGATTAAGGTTTCATCCAAATAAAATATTCATCTTACATAATAAAAATATTATAGGACGTTTGGGGTTTTTTAGATATATTATTTTATTATGCATCTAGACATAGGTCATGTTTGGATACTCTAGCTCGGCTAGAGCTTAGAGTTAGTTTCTAGCTCAAGACTAGCCGTGAATTAGCTCTAGCCGAAGACGTGTTTGGATGCAAGGGTTAGAATGACAATAAATATGCTTTTCTTGGTGAAGATTCTAGTGGACCCAATCAGAACTAGCCTAAAAAAATTAGTGGTCCCAATTAGAACTAGCCTAAATAATCACCTCTTGGTGGAGATAGTTTTTTTGGGTGGGCTAATTGCAACTATCTCAATTTAGCCCTCCTGTTTGGATATTTTTGGGCTAGTTAAGCTCAAACTAGCTCTAGTCCCTCGATCCAAACAGGACCATAGTATATATCGAAGTGCATGCTAAAAACTACGTATTTAGAAAAACTAAAATAACCTATAATTTGAAGCGGGTGGAGTAATAAAGAAGGCTAGGCCTTCAATTCAGAATGAACAGTGCTCTCCAGGACCAGTGCACTCATATTTGACATTTTCACCTGAATTTCTCCAATGATTGTTGCGTCGAAGGGCGTACTACGTTCGGCGGCAATATCTTTCCTTGTTTCTTCCACGCAAACGGCGTTCTCACGGTTCACACACTGCATATTGAGCGGAGGAGAGACCGCAACATGGGCATGTATGCCTCGCATGTGATAGAGCCGTATGGATCTTTACATGTGAGCGCATGGCATACATGCTGCTGAATGAATGAAGCTGCGCGGGCGGCGGGATGCAGCATTGAAAAATGGTTTTGTTGGGGGAGGGGCGGCGAGGAGGATCAGAGGAGTGGAGTGGAGTGCAGTGCAGTAGACGAAGAGCCCTTGCTTGCTTGGATTGGAGACATGTGAGCAGCGTCCTAGAAGGAGCTGTCGTCCTAGCTAGCTAGCTAGAAGGTGCTGTAGTTAAGATAAGATTTGCATCTGGTAGCGATCGATCGGCTAACTGATCGCGCCCACAAAAAGAATGTCTCTGGGCCTTGCACTGTCAGGAGGAATCATATGGATGCACATGCTGGCAGATCATATATTCATATCTCTCTCTTGCTTCCACCTTTCGGCATCGACAAATAAAGAGCCCTAGAGAAACAAATCAGCAGTGCTAGATGCCATGAAAACCACACACGGCATTGTGAGCTACCTTTAGTTACTGCCCAGCCGGCAGATTATTCATTTATTCATCACCTTCCGGCAACATATATGAAATGCACCAGCCTCATTGGGTGACCAAAAGCTACAAATACCGGTCCAATCATGATTCATGACATGATATCTGACGAATAAGCATAGAATTCTTCCTCTTGAGGTGAACTTTCCCACTAACGAACCATTCACCTCAACTAATAATATGTTGCACTGCACTTGGGAATAGATAATGTGTATGCCTTCTGACAATAATGCATGATGACTACCCTCTACCTCACAGACAGATGAGTAAAGCAGTATTAAGGACTTGATTGCTAGGCTTTCCCCATAGTGAGACAAGGCTACATACATCTTGACCTTGTATAGAAGAAGAAAATCCCCTACAGTAGTGTTTTTAGTTTATATATAACTACAAAACTGTATCTTTTGGTCCAATATCCAAATTTGGTTATCCTCACATAATCCTCTCTATCTCTTCCTGAACAATTCACTGTTGCACCAAGCTGTAGCTGGGTTCAATATTCAATACATTCTTCCAACTTTCATGCACAGATCAAATATTAGGAAAGTTCTCTATACTAGACTATACATGCATGGTGCATATATATATATATATATATATATATATATATATATATATATATATATATATATATATATATATATGTACCAAATAGCACTCTAAGGTTTTATATACGCCCAAAAGGATTTTCCCAAATCCGTCACTCCGTTATCTAAATGTTGGTATGGATGCATGTTACAGCACTGCAGCAAGACCACCTAACAAAGCAGCAAAAGGGCAGAGGGATATTGTTGAAGCATGTTACAACACTGTATCAACCTCGGTAACATTGCAAAAGAAGAATGTACTGCACACATTATATTGATATATATGCATCACTTGATTGGTACTCAGATCTGCAGGACATTTTTTGTCCTGCTACTAGCAAAATCTAGGACTTTAATTTGATTATTTTATCAAGCCTAGCTACACTGCAAAAGACTAGTAAGCACTTGTCATTAAGATAGGCGTAAAGATGCTTAAGCCTCGCAACACTGCTGAAAGCATAGCTGCTAGAAAGGCGGTTAGGGGGAATCACAGTAATGGATGCGTACGTTTTAATGATTGAATGGCTGCAATTAGTTGTTCCCAGGCCCACATGCATCTCTAATCTACCCTAAGAAAATTGTGTCCCCAATCACCAAAAGATCCTGCAGGTGCTCATACAGTCACCCGGCTCCCCTAGCTTCCATAATCAATCATGTGAGTGTTGCTTGTAAAGCCGATTTCGCAAACCAGTGTATTTAAAATTGGAGAAAGGCGAGGGCATCTGCCATCTGGGGAGAAGAAGCCCCAGTTTACGGTTCGTCTAATGATGCATCCATAATTGATTAAAGCGTAAAGAAACCATTAGCATATATATATGCTGATTAACAATGTTATCAAGCAAATGCTTATGCGCCATCCAGAAAGCACGCAAATTTGTTATATATAAAATGCTGCTAATAAGTGCTAGCAGATTGATAAATATTTGTAATATATAATTCATATAAAATTTGGCCATAAGTATGAGATCATCAAGATTATAAAGTTTTAAGACGATAATCTTTAACTCTATGTGCCAATATGGTCACCGCCAAAAAAATTGATTGAAGAATGGGCTAAACTGCAAAAATAGTATAAATATTGTTCTATTTGGGAGGTGAGTTAAGCAATCATGATGGGCAAATGGAAGGTTGCTTAGCTATATATAAGGACCTCACTGGAGCTTTCTTGCACAACACCTCTCGCACACTGAGAGAGAGAGAGAGAGAGAGAGAGAGAGAGAGAGAGAGAGAGAGAGAGAGAGAGAGAGACGACTAACAATGCCTGGTGGAAGCATCCAAAGGGATCGCATTGATCCATCATTCCTTCCATTCTTTCATGGCTGGTCGTCGTCTACAAGGACTTCTCGACGGATCATGCGATCCTTTTGGAGGCTTCCCCTAGACATTACTCGATCCATCTTGCTACTCGCCGCTCTACCGGTTGCTGCTCATCGGCAGTTGCATCCATATCATCAATTTCGATCCGGTCTCGTATTTGCTGTTTCCATGTGTGCCTGCATCAGACGAAGGTATGCAGTTAATTTCTCTTATGTGCTGTGCCTAGTGAGATGTTGGCTGGCTGACGATTTCTTGATTGTTTTCACTTGTTCTTTCATAAAAGAATGACTAGAATTTTGTAATTACATGCTGATGATCCGCGATACTACGAATACATGTAGTCGCCAGCTAGCTGTCGTTTAATTTGTATTATTTGTCTTGAGTGAGCATTGAAAGATGTTTTCAATTCGAAGCATCAATTGGTGTTTCAATTCATGGTAAAAGCAAAAGGAGGTGACCTGTATGTCATTGTATATGTGGATATATAGATATTGACTGCAGTTACATTACACCATGTAAATTTTCTTTTAGGCAAACCTTACTGTGCAGGATATAGCTGCTATATTATATAGATATACTTCATATATGGATCTATAGTTATACTGACTATATATACAGAAATGGTACAAAAATAGAATATATGCATGTAGAATCAGGCATCTTCAGATAGTTTCATGCTAATCTAAGTTGGGTAGTGTACATTGCAAACGGAATTACTGATCTTGCATTTTAAGGGACAAGTCACAAGTGCATCTAAAGCATCACTATTTGGGCCTAAGGTGAGTAATTGACAGCTTAACATCTTACAGCTAGCATGATATATAAGGTAGATTCAAGAACAAACTAATCCAATTCCTCACTAATGTGTTATTTTATTTACAATATAATACTGTGATGCAAATTACTCCAAATGCGGTGGATCAGAATAAAATAGTGACTGAAAGGACTCCTCACTGCTCTATAGCTGATCATCATTTCATCAGATGCATGCAGGACCTAATTGTACTATTTAAGATTAAATTCTTAGGTAAGCAGCTAGGCTTCGAGATAGATCGATCAGATCTTGTGGTCATCACATGACCTATATATATACAGTTGGTTAGCTAACAAAATACCGGATGTCCGGATCGATGCTGCCTCCCTGTACAGTCGCAGCTAGCACTGCCAGATGCCCTTTGACCCGTCCAAGATCCAGTCTCATCGCATGCGGCATGTGCATGCACATCGATCAGGAGCACGAACGTCGCCGTGGCTAAGGAGGAGGATCCTGGCCTCCGGGCTGCTGCCTGCATGGCCGCCGACATGGACGCCATCGTTGATGCAAGCCACCGACAAGAAATTTTGCTGCAACTTCTTTTCTACGGCTCCCAGCAGTTGAGCACGCACTGCCACTAAGTTTTGCCTGTTATTGCATTCCAAACTATAAACCGTTTTATTTTTTCCTATAGGCTACATAATTCTCTCTATATATTTAGACAATAAATTTTATAATTTTTTACTTTAAATAAGTTTATGCATTTTGACTGAAACATTATTATATCACATCAACACTGCTGATTTAATTTAATCACTTCAAGTTTTATCAAATAATACTATTCACACATAAATTTTCAATATAGCGAATTCAATAGCTTGAGTACGTGATGTTGTGTAGACTGAAACGATTGTTATATATGCAGTTTATATCTAAGAGTGAAGTTTCAGAAGTAGAATATATTTTAAGAAAACAAAAAAGATTTTTTTAATAAAAGATAAACAATCACAAGTGTTTGAACTTAACATGTGAAGGAAAAATGATCAACTAATAACATCAAAAGTTGAAAGCCAAAATATATATTAATGATGTCACAAGAAAATGTTACAACAAGAGTTTCTATAACTTATTAAGCTTAGATTTCAACCAAATACATATTAAATACAGGCTAACTAGAGGCCCAAAATGCAGCCAAATTATTCCTAATGGCACGAGTTAGAAAAAAGATAAATCATAAAAATTATCACAAACTTAGGAAAGATCTAGTCATCAATTTGATAAGACTCTTGATCTATTCTGTACTTTATATAATAACCCATATATGTCATTATGAAGACCATCATCTTGAAAAATGGATGAGTTTAGTAAATACTAAAGGCACCTATGACCTTCCTATGCTTTAAGATTCTTTTATAGTATAAGTGATTATGAGGCTCAGAACATGGTGCATGTTAAATGACCATTTATGCCTTAATGCATTTGCAAATTTTCCTAATCTACTAAGCACTTTGGTGAATAAAGCCTTAATGGATGAGCCAACTCAGCAATGCCTTCAAGTAGCTTCAACACTCTCCATCTAGTCGGTTCATGGTATATATAGCCCCGACACAACAAACTATAGTCGTTGGGCTCAGATGACACTTTTGCAGTTACACACTTACACCTGAGCATTTTGCGGGTTGGGTCAGGCAACAAATC
Organism: Microstegium vimineum; assembly: GCA_022036555.1. Classification (NCBI taxonomy): domain Eukaryota; kingdom Viridiplantae; phylum Streptophyta; class Magnoliopsida; order Poales; family Poaceae; genus Microstegium; species Microstegium vimineum. The sequence goes on along the minus strand of CM039134.1, from coordinate 15,554,984 downwards.
CTGGCTAGGTCTAATTTTTTGGGTTGAGCCCAAGCCTGTTTGGAACATTGTGCAGTTTACCGTGTAAAATAGTTATAAAACAAATATTTTAGACCGTGAGAAAAAAAATTCTGAGCTGGATCTATGCCACCCAGGCCCTATCCACTGTAGGCCGTGGGCGGGCCAAAACCTATCGGGCTCGGGCTAGCTTGGTGGGCCAGGGGCAGGCTCAAAATGCTCAAATCTACTCCATCCCAAATTATAAGATATTTCAAGAATTTTGGAGAGTCAAAGCATCTCAAATTTGATCAATAGTTATATAAAAAATTATGATATCAAATAGATATACTATGAAAATATAATTGATAAAGAACCTAATGATACTTAGCTCATATAATAAATGTTATTCTATTGTCATATAAGTTTGGTCAAACTTGAGATACTTTGACTCTTCAAGATTCTTGGGATGTCTTATAGTTTGAGATGGAGAGAGCCATGAGCACCAGAGATGTCTGCTGCACACACTATACTGAGGGTTTCCGGTGCTGCCACAATTTGATTTTCTAGCGGTTTCTCTAATGTCAACATAGCGAAGTCGTCGGGACTTCAAATTCACTGGACAACAACTATCCTTTTTGGTGCTCAAGCAGCCCGAGCACAGTACGGGCATGGAGTCCATAGTGCCAGTATCGACACGAGCACGATGTAGGGCCGTGCCTACACCGCAAGTTCGACCCGTAGTGTCGGCACGGGAACGACATGGTTAATGGGCTGGCACCTAATGAACTACAACCGTTGGATAGACATATATAAGCATTTTCTCCTCTCCAAACCCTACCTTTCTTTCTCTCTATCTCTCCGTCCTCTCATTTTCTCATCACGACGTGGAGAGGCGGGCGGCACAGTCACGATGCGGAGCAGTGGCGGAGGGAGAGAGGGGATGAGGAGTGCCTGGCACCCCCAACATGCTGGTCCCTCCACAATACTCCCTCCTTATTTATTTAGTTAATTATTCAATTAACAAAGTAATGATACTAATTAGTGTTTTAATTGTTTATTCTTTTTTTCTAATTATCTAGGGTTAACTTTTCTATTGTCTTTTTTTCACTCTATATGGTACAATTTTATAGCTAGTTAACAGGTATAATTAGTGTTTTGCTTGTTTATTGTCACATTATATTGATCATCAATGACATCTACATTATTTAGGATTAGTCTTTATGTTGTTTTTTTAACTATTTTGTTTATATTATTACTATGATATTTTTTGCCTAAAAGTTAGACGGGTCAAGTGGAGTTAGAGAACTAGTGCTAATTAAATTTTATTTAATTTTTTTTTGTAATATTCATTCATTTTATTGTATACTCACTCCGTCCCTAAACCATTTGTGATTTCCAAAAAAATATCTTTGACTAAATATATATTAAAAAATATAAATATTTTTATGTATAATTAGTGTCATTAGAAAGATCTTTAAATCTACTTTTAATAAATATATTTGGAGATACAAATGAATCAAATCAAACTTATGACACGAACACCAAGAACGATAGTTATTTATGGATAGAGGGAATATGTATTTTATCACGTATGATTGTTGTCGGGCTGACTCCCCTATGCTTAAATCCTGACTCCGCCTTTACGCACTCCGCGGTCGGGGGCAGGCAGCGCAGTCGTTGTGCGTAAGGGGCAGGCAGCGCAGTCGCGGGGCCATGCCCTGAGGGGCTCAGGGCGCAGCACGCCGACGTCTACAGCAGCGGTGGAGCAGCGGGCGTTGGCGGAGGCGCGCACGGCCGGCAGAAATGCCCACTCGTACGTGTTGGGCGACGTCTTCACAACTGGAGGTGGTGGTACCATTTTTCACACAACCGGAGGTGGCAACTCCACGTCTCCACACCTGCCTACAAACCACAGCATTGACGTTGCCATTTACAAGCGACACCATTTTTCACATTCAGAAAGAAAAGAAAAAAGGGCAGCTGTCAGCACTAGAGCAGAAAGTACAGAAACAACGCTGTTGTACCTGGCTATTTCGGAGATCTACTGCGTAGTTTATATATAAATATAGGGAAAAGGATAACAATTCATATTTCGACGGACATCCGTCACAGACGTGTACAGATCTGCGGACGTGACAGCACGAAAGCAGTTTAGCAAGTCGGGTCGCACAGGTCTCAACAACTAACCACAACCTTGCACTTGCACTGACGACGCCTGACAAGTAAGGACGCGAACTAAAATATAAACACGGACACAAGCGGAGTATAACTTGCTAACAGCTTCTGTGTGACAATTCCAAGCGGATCGAGCATCAATGACAAGTGGTCAAACATCAGGCCCGTCCACAGCATCATCAATCTCTCCAGAATGGCACTTTTCTCTTGGTCTGCTTCAAGCCCTGTGTGTGGGTAAATTCTTAGTGCCAATGGTGATAAAACAAGAAACGTTTTTCAACTTTTATACGTTCTATAGTTGTTATCCTTGTCAAAGAAAACTCCTTTCTTCTACTGTATGATTACTTATTGTCGGTGTTTTAACCCAGGGGGTCAATCACCAACTAGTAAATTTGTATATTGCGGGCTCCCTCTCCCAGATGTGATGCAAGAACACAGAGTTTATCCTGGTTCGGGCAAAGAAGACCCTACGTCCAGCGGGGGAGGATGGATTGTATTATCTTGCACCGAAGTGCTCGTACAGGGGGTACAAGCTGGTTGGCTCTCTATCGCGTATGCGAGCGAGCTTGAGTGCCAGTGGGTGTTGCCTAGATGGTCGCGAGTGCGAGTAGATGTCTTGTTGTGGTTCTGTGTGCCAGAGAGTCTCAGAGTCCTCCGAGTCTACTATCCCAGCGTCCCCTTTTATAGACTAAGGGGAGGCCTGGGAGTACAGAAGCCCTAATTCGTATCGGTATGGGAGGTGTGCGGCACCATGCTTGCGATTGGACGTCGATCGCTGCAGCGGCATGGCCTTCCTGTCCTTCCGGTGCTTCAGGGCATGGGGATAGCGGACTGGACGCTGCCGAACGTCATGGTGTGGGACGATCGTCTCCAGTGGACGGGTACGAGCTCTGCAGCTGATGCGGAGCGGATGGGACGGGTCCCATGCCGGAGTGGTTGGAGGTGACGGTCGAGCCCCCGAGTCGAGGAGCGTCGAGGCCTGCGTGACCTTGACGCGCCCCTGTAAACACGGTCGAGGGTCGTCCCGTTCATGGCTCGAGGGGGTGCCTTTGGGTTCCGTACTTGAGGCGTGGCTATAGTGTCCGTACGATCGACGAAGAGCCCGGGTATGGGCGACGAGTTGATAGATTTGAGCGTGGTAGTGGGCGCCCATGGCGTTAGGCGGGAGCAGGTAGGCGCATTGGATCCCTTTTACCCCATACTGGGGGTAGGTAAGTCAATCGAGCCTCCTGCTCTCGAGTCGTTCGATCGACCCCTGTCCGTCATTCGAGGGGTCGAGGCAGGGGGTCGTTCGATCGACCCCTGTCCGTCGTCCGAGGGGTCAAGGCAGAGGGTCGTTCGATCGATCCCCCTTCCGTCGTTCGAGGTCGAGGGGGATCCCGCCTACTGTCCCTTCAGTAATGGGCTGGCCCATGGCTGGCCATTTTTGCCGAGGGGGTAGGCCTTCACTTGATGGGCCTTCCTCCATTGATCGAATGGCTGGTCGGATTTTGCCTGGATGTTAAGCATTAGATTATCACAGGTTAGGGTACCCCTTACCTTTGTACCCGACAGTAGCCCCCGAGCCTCTATGCGGATAAGAAGGTCGAATTTTGCCTGGATGTTAAGCATTAGATTATCACATGTTAGGGTACCCCTTACCTTTGTACCCGACAGTAGCCCCCGAGCCTCTATGCGGATAAGAAGAATCCGTATAGGGGCTTTTAGCGATGATCTGCAGAGTTAGTAAAAGGTCTGATTCTCCGCAGGGTGCGCGCGAGCGCACCCCGCGGGGGTAGCCCCCGAGGCCCCTGAGAAGTGATTAAGAACTCTTCTGGGGGCTTTGATTTGTGGCTTATCTAGGGAGATTAATATTAGCTGGAGTCATAGTGCCCCATCGAGGGGTCAACTCTGTCTGCCAGGCTCCGAGTGTTTTTGACCCTCTTTCGTCGAGGGGTGTCGTGCGTAGTCTAGCCCCCGAGCCTCGTGTGGTTGGGCTTTTGCTACCTCATAGCGTCCTTCCCACGGATCTTTGCGCTCGGATTGTGGGGCGAAGAGCATCGTGCTATCCTCGTTCGGACGAGCCTCGAAGTCCTCTGTGAGCTGGTAACGGGGAGATCCAAGTGAGAACTCGTGCCCCCTTCGACAGGGGTCAACAGAAGCCCTGAGGCGTCCTCATTAAGCAAAACCGCGTGGATTACCTAGGTGCCAACTCTGTTCGATGAGAGTCGGTGGCTCGATGCCTCCCGTCGTAGGGATCCTTGGGTATTCCCTGGTTATGCCTCGGATATATCCCGGGGGGACTCGAGAGTTCGTTCTCGAGCTAGGCTTCGTACTGGCTCCCCCTGGGTCATCCCTGACTCGGGTACTCGAGGGCGGCTGTCGAACACTGTTCGAGGGCCAGCCTTCGCCGCCTCGAGATTTGAGGGTAGACCGGAGTCCGTTTTACTTCAATGGGAAGGATCGTTCGAGGGTGGCTGTCGAACCCGTAATCGCTGGGCCAGCCATCGACCCCTGAGATTTCGACGGACGGGTCGACGTCCGTTGTGTTTTCGACCATCTTTCGTCGAGGGGTGTCGTGCGTAGTCTAGCCCCCAAGCCTCGTGTGGCTGGGCTTTTGCTACCTCATAGCGTCCTTCCCACGGATCCTTACGCTCGGATTGTGAGGCGAAGAGCATCGTGCTATCCTCGTTTGGACGAGCCTCGAAGTCCTCTGTGAGCTGGTAACGGGGAGATCCAAGTGAGAACTCGAGCCCCCTTCGACAGGGGTCGACAGAAGCCCTGAGGCGTCCTCATTAAGCAAAACCGCGTGGATTACCTAGGTGTCAACTCTGTTCGATGAAAGTCGGTGGCTCGATGCCTCCCGTCGTAGGGATCCTTGGGTATTCCCTGGTTATGCCTCGGATATGTCCCGGGGGGACTCGAGAGTTCGTTCTCGAGCTAGGCTTCGTACTGGCTTCCCCTGGGTCATCCCTGACTCATGTACTCGAGGGTGGCTGTCGAACCCTGTTCGAGGGCCAGCCTTCACCCCCTCGAGATTTGAGGGTGGACCGGAGTCCGTTTTACTTCCCTAGGAAGGAACTGCTCGAGAGCGGCTGTCGAAACCCTTTCGAGGGCCAGCCTTCGCTCCCTCGAGAGTTCGATGGACGGGTTGACGTCCGTTGCTTACCTCCGAAGATAACGCCCCTCATTGTCCGTCGTCCGCCGTAAGCGCGCCTTTTTAGAAGGTGTCCGTTCGACTGCAACCGTAGCAGACGTAGGGTGCGGCGAGTAGTGCGGTGACGTGACAGGTGCGTCTTATCCTATGGAATCCGAGGGGGCGGTAAGTAGGTGCATTAAATGCGGAGATTTACCTGCCTTTTCGTTGGATCCGCCGTTCTTCACATAGGCGTGAAACGGGCGCTCGCGATCGTCCGCTCGGGCTACACCTACGACCTCAACGTCGTCGCTCGTGGCTTTGTGATCGGCCTGGCGCTGAATGACGAAGAGAACATGACGAGATGCCATGAGCTGATCGATGCCGCAGAGGTGCCTGGTGGTGAGTTGGCGAAGCTCTTCGAGCCTGAGATGCTCCCCCCGACGGACGGCGATGGCGATGGGAGTAGTTGTGGCATGTGAGCCAAATCTGGACAAAAAAGGTCCATGTAATGGGGTAGATTATAACATTTTGTGTTCGATCGTGGTCCGAGGGGTTTTAAAACATTTGGATGTTTTATAAGATTATCGACTTAGTTTTTTTGTTCAGCTCGAGTTTCTTCCTCTTAGCTGCCCTTACTTGTCTTTGTTTAAGCTGTTAACAAACCCATGGGCCTCGAGGGGGGGGAAGTCGAGTGAAAATAATCGTAGCCCTGAGGTGTAGGTGATTGTTTTCGGCTCGACCCGTCCCTAGCCCCTTTGTCGGCACGAGTTGTTTTATGCTTAAGCGAGACGTGAGTTCTAGGTAGCGTGGAGTTGAGTGACGTCGAGCTCACTTAAAAAAACTGAGTGATTTTTCCGGGGATTCGAGGGGGTTTCCCCCTTTGTAGCCCCCGAGGGAGGCTCGTCTTTATGAAAATAAAGTCGAAGCTATCTTGTGGTTGAGCTCGAGTTTTCTTCCTCTTAGCTGTCCTTACTTGTCTTCGTTTAAGCTGTTAACGAACCAATGGGCCTCGAGGGGGAAAAGGTCGAGTGAAAGTAACCGTAGCCCTGAGGCGTAGGTGATTGGTTTCGACTCGACCCGTCCCTAGCCCCTTTGTCGGCACGAGTTGTTTTATTCTTAAGCGAGACGTGAGTTCTAGGTAGCGTGGAGGAGTTGAGTGACATCGAGCTCACTTGAAAAAACTGAGTGATTTTTTCGGGGATTCGAGGGGTTTCCCCCTTTGTAGCCCCCGAGGGAGGCTCGTCTTTATGAAAATAAAGTTGAGGCTACCTTATGCTTCGTGATAAAGAAAAGTACATTACGAGTAGCTCGATTATCAGAAAACTTTTTAGCTTATTCATTCGAGACATGAATATAAGTTCAGAGCCCTGGGACCTAAGGGTAAGAGCGACGTAGATGTTCGATGTTCCCTTTGTCTGGGGATCCACAAAAGAACGCGCCAACAGCTTCCTCGCCGGCTGTGTTGGGGAAAGATCCCCTGCGCTCCTCCTCCAGCCGTCGTCGGATCGTGCCCAAGGTGTAATACCCTGGGACCGGGGCTCGTCGTGGCTCCGGGCGCTCATCCGATGGAGGGGTGGTGACGAGGTTAATCGTCGCACGTAGCAAGTTCCCTGGGGACCCGTAACGTGCCTGCATCTGCGAGTCTACAAAAGCAGAAGAGAGTTCGGCGTTGTTGTAGAGCCAGTGTGAAAACAGGTTGCGCGGCGACACGGCCGAGTATGTCGAAGAAGCCACGGGGACCCTCTGAGATGACGGTATGGCAAAGCCAAAGTCAGGCCCGGCGAGGTACCCGCCCCCGACCCGCAAGCATGGGTCAAACAGGCTCCCGAAGGGAGGAACTGTGTCACCAGCTGGGGCCGGGGAGACGGCGTCCGGCGTCTCGGGATCCGCGCGGTGAAGAGTGCGGCGGCGTCGTTCACGCCTCCTCCTGGTCGCAGGCGAAAGGCGCGAGTGGTGGGACCGTCGTCTGGTCCTCCTTGGCCCCGGCATACCGGAGCTGCTGCTATCCATGCCACCACTAGAGAGTAGAACCATGTCGTGGTCGTGGCCCAAGGACATGAACTCTAGACTCCCGAACCAGATGATGGTGGCGAATGGAAATGGTGGGACGGTGGAATCCATCTGGAAGAGAAGTTGGGAGTCGATCGACACGCAAAGCCCCCCTACCTGGGCGCCAACTGTCGGTGTTTTGACCCAGGGGGTCAATCACCAACTAGTAAATTTGTATATTGCGTGCTCCCTCTCCCAGATGTGATGCAAGAAGAACACAGAGTTTATCCTGGTTCGGGCAAAGAAGGCCCTACGTCCAGCGGGGAGGATGGATTGTATTATCTTGCACCGAAGTGCTCGTACAGGGGGGGTACAAGCTGGTTGGCTCTCTATCGCGTATGCGAGCGAGCTTGAGTGCCAGTGGGTGTTGCCTAGATGGTCGCGAGTGCGAGTAGATGTCTTGTTGTGGTTCTGTGTGCCAGAGAGTCTCAGAGTCCTCCGAGTCTACTATCCCAGCGTCCCCTTTTATAGACTAAGGGGAGACCTGGGAGTACAGAAGCCCTAATTCGTATCGGTATGGGAGGTGTGCGGCACCATGCTTGCGATGGGACGTCGATCGCTGTAGCGGCATGGCCTTCCTGTCCTTCCGGTGCTTCAGGGCATGGGGATAGCGGACTGGACGCTGCCGAACGTCATGGTGTGAGACGATCGGCCTCCAGTGGACGGGTACGAGCTCTGCAGCTGATGCGGAGTGCCGGAGTGGTTGGAGGTGACGGTCGAGCCCCCGGGTCGAGGAGCGTCGAGGCCTGCGTGACCTTGACGCGCCCCTGTAAACACGGTCGAGGGTCGTCCCGTTCATGGCTCGAGGGGGTGCCTTTGGGTTCCGTACTTGAGGCGTGGCTATAGTGGTCGTATGATCGACGGAGAGCCTGGGTATGGGCGACGAGTTGATAGATTTGACCGTGGTAGTGGGCGCCCATGGCGTTAGGCGGGAGCAGGTAGGCGCATTGGATCCCTTTTACCCCATACTGGGGGGTAGGTAAGTCGATTGAGCCTCCTGCTCGCGGGTCGTTCGATCGACCCCCTGTCCGTCATTCGAGGGGTCGAGGCAGGGGGTCGTTCGATCGACCCCTGTCCGTCGTCCGAGGGGTCGAGGCAGAGGGTCGTTCGATCGATCCCCCTTCCGTCGTTCGAGGTCGAGGGGGATCCCGCCTACTGTCCCTTCAGTAATGGGCTGGCCCATGGCTGGCCATTTTTGCCGGGGGGGTAGGCCTTCACTTGATGGGCCTTCCTCCATTGATCGAATGGCTGGTCAGATTTTGCCTGGATGTTAAGCATTAGATTATCACAGGTTAGGGTACCCCTTACCTTTGTACCCGACACTTATTTTATGGTATATATATGCTCCTCGATATACTCTGCATTTGAAACATTCTAGGTGAACTACCCCCATAACACTTCTGCTGTGATTCATTTGTACTGACAACATGTAACTGTAGCATACAGAAGTAATACGGCAATGTTATCTAGTACTAAACAAATTTGTTCCAGTGACAAATGTTCCTAGCATCTGAATATAAATATCTTTGTTCCTTTTTCCAAACAAAAAATTACAAAAGTTCACGTGGAAACTGAAAAATGCAAGACTATCAATGCAAACCTTGAAATTGCTTGACTACTTAGTGAAGAAACATTGTCCAAGTATTTTAACAAAGAGAGGTTGTTTCAAGTATTAGCGCCTACTAAGACTTTTCAAAAAAGGAAGGCTTACAATGGTTACATGTATTCAGTTTCAACTTATACTGCAAAATAATATAATAAATCAAATGTGAAACAAGGATCACATTTATGGCATGTGGACATTTTAGATAATAAAAAAAGTTGATAATTGATAATGAAAATAAGCATACCTTCTTTAAATCTGAATATAGACCTTCCACCCTTTTCTCTGTCTCCATAGTGAATGACCATATTCTGTTAATAGTAGAGTTCATCTTGACCCATTCATCAGCTATAACTTGAACCTGCAGTTGTATTACCATGAAATGACCATCTGAAAACACAAGTACCTACAGCTACAACCATATTTACAGCACAACAGCACATAACCATGAAAGAGCTATAAGGCAACTGGATACTGAAGCTTAAAATCCCTAAGTGTACTATGATGTCCTTTCGGTGGATGAAGATGCTGAAATAAGATCAACATTTTCAACACTATAAGAACATATCGATCATAAAATGTCAGCGTTGCGTTAAAGATTTTCAGTTCTTGCATATGGCGTTCTGGAGGGTATTATTTATGAAGATAGTTCTTAGGGCTGTAATTTTCTTCTGGTTCTACAATTTTGAAGGCACGCCTTCAAGTACAATATTGGTGACCCAAACTCCATGCCAATTAAGTTCTGTTCATTAAGGTAGAATGCATATTATTATACTTCCCAGTCTAATTTTCCCCTGAAAAGCACTTTGACGAAAAATATGCCATATTGGTTCTGGATAGCAAAAGGATCATAGATGCATATCACTTTAGAAGACAGAAATGGGGTTCCTTCATAACCACTGACACCAGTTATAAACATAAATATCCTTAAGTCTACCCCATTAATCATTTTCCATATCGTGCTTGTCCCACCAGCCCATAACCATCTGGGTAAAGATGAGAAGAGCAGACGACTTTACCCAGATGGAAGAGCAGTTTTGGCCAGCGGTGATGGATCTAGTGCTGGCAGCATTGACGGAGTTGGGACTTGAGAGCAGAGAGAAACAAGTAAGAAAGAAACTGCTGGCAGCATGCATTCGCAAAGAGAGAGAGAGAGAGAGACTAGAGGTTATGCTCCTAATTTCTTAGGGCAGAACGTTAGGTAGGCTGACTTTGCAATGGATCTTGTACATCTACTTCTGCATTGCATAGCCGTATTATATACCTCATCGAGCTTGGATGAATGGGCCACTGTACAGAGCTCAGTCCAATTACCAAAATGGTTATTTGGCACAGATCAAGGCCATTGACACTGTGAGCATTGTGTCTGAATTTCCAGAAAAAAAAATGGGTTGCAATTGAAAGATATGGCATTGACAAATGCCAAAATAGTATCACAATAGTGACATTATTATCACACCAAAGCTTATCATTATCTTGCTTACATATATAAAGTGGGCCTAAATTTCAATAACACAAGGTCTGAGAAAAAATGGTTAACCAGATAGATTAAAATTTTAAGGAACTTATAAATAAACAAGTAGCACAGAAAAGGTCATGCAGCTAAAACGTTCCTTAATGAAACAGAAAACAGTAACCTAAAGAAAGATACCTTCTTGATAGCTGAATGCAGAGCTTCGACCTTTTCTGTTGTGTCCTTTGCTACTGTCCCTATATCCGAGTTCATATTTCTTGATCCATCTTTTAGAGTTTGAACCTATTTCATAAATCATAACCCCATAAGGTGAACAGCTGAAAAAAGCTTTCAGAAAGGAGGCCCAATACCACATGAAGGAAGAACAGCTGGAATAATATTTTCTTTGTCACACATAACAGGCAATATAAGACGCATACAAAATAAGTTAGCAAAATCAACACTCTACTGAAACAGATAAAAGACAGGTAGGTGGTTTGCTGGATTTGTAAAAAATAACACCTATGACTATCAGACATTCATAATTTTTAAGGTTCGCAAAAGGTGTATCAATGAAGAAAACGAAAATCAAAGCAGCCATGTAAACAGTAGCAGTGCATATATAAAAATATCAGAAGTGTGCAATACTTTTAGGCATATATGAAGATTAAAGAGTTTTGACCCTGTAGACGAGATGAACAGAGTATCTAGCTAATATTTGAATATTTCTGGTGATGTATTCAGATTCTAATGGAGCTTTAAAGAGGCAATCTACATAAGAAAAAAAATTCTGACTCGGACAGTTGTTTGTCCAAACTAAGTAGTGATCCTATTTTAGTAGGAACATGAGCAAATATATCCAACATTTTTCTTAGTGTGGGAGGCACCTCATTTTCCATTGCCTTGATACTATCACCAAAATGTGAGCTGCATAATGATTCCTGAATCTGCATGAAAAAACAGCACAAAATACATGCTATTTAAGAACCTTTTTTTTCTTTTAAGAACATATAAATGTTAAATGTAAAGAAGTTGGCTAGTTTCATTCTAATCACAATAAAACAATAAGCAGAAACAACCAGATTTTATTTAGGTTGACCAAACGATAAGCTTATTAACTCATATTCAGCTTCATTGTCCACTACTACAGCAATAATGAAGAAACTAACATTGTTTTTGTGACAGGTCTTTGTCTAATGCCTAGTACATGTGCCTGCATTCCCCCTCCGCATCCACCCATAAATGACCAAGATCCAATCAAAATGTCACACTAATGGAGCACAGAAAATTTAACTTGAACAGCTCCCACATTTTTTTAAGGTGAAGGCAGGAGCTCTGCCACTCAGTTAAGTAGGGAAAAAAGAGTTTTATAACTCCCACATTTTTCATCAAAAAAAAATCTCCACTGCCTTTGAGCTACATGGCAGAGCAGCTAACATAGCATATTATGATTTTTTGATTCAGTAGTACTATGCCACTATAACTGAGCACATTCTACCCATGTTACACCTAGACCATCTAATTATCTTGACCTACCATCACCAAAGTTAAAGCTTGGAGGGTGCTTGATCATGATCTAAATGTATGAAATACATTGTAGAATCAGAATATTTGTTTGTTTATTTATACTAGTAATAAAAATTTGTGCAATTTGGTAAGGTAGTAACACTCAATGACTACCCGAACTCCATGAAATTGATGAGGTAAAATCAAGAAGGAACAAGTCACCAAACACACAGAACATACCTTGATATTTTCCTGCTCATTGATCAGAGACTGGATATCAAGTTCCATTGCTCTCATTACACGGCCATGCTCCTCCTCTAAAGGATCAAGCTTCTCATCCACTGCTTTAGATTTACTATCCCAAAGAGATTCTGCAAGCATAGTTCAAAATGTATCAGCATACTTACATTAATATATATATATATATATATATATATATATATATATATATATATATATATATATATATATATATATATCAGCATACAAAAGAAAAAAAGAGGATAAGGATATTAACATCATCGGACAAGTTGATTGCGCTTAGAATGTTGGAATTTCACTAGAATTAGTTTAAATTTCAAACAAAAACACAAGATAAGGAAAAATGACATCTTTCAAACGGGGCCTAAAAATAGAGTACAACTTCTTTAATAAGCAGAATTTTTCCAATAAAAAACATTAACCCTAAAGACTGTTCAGTTGTTAAACTATCGGAATCGCAAGATTGTCAATCGCAAATCACAAAATTAGAAACACCGGTAAACAAGCGCATAACATGCTCTGGTACAAACAGGATTAGCCCTAACAGGACATGGGGGCGTCTAATCTCCCAACATACCAAGCCGCGCCAGCTGCAGCTTAATCTGCTCAACCTCCGACCGCAGCTCGTCGCGGAAACCGCCGTCATCATCCCCGCCGCCACTGGAGACGGAGGCGACCGGGGCGGCGCACTCCCTGGCGTGGTCACGCGGGAGGGCGAAGATGACTGCGAGGAGCGCGACCGCGACGGCCAAAGCGGCACCGGAACGACGGAGGTGTCTGGCGCTAGTGCTGTGGCGCCCGGACGCCAGGCGGAGGCCGAGGGAGACGAGGCGTAGCGGGAGGAGGAAGGCGACGACGATGGCGAGGAGCGCCGCGTCGACAGTCATTGTCGTCCGTGGCACGGGGAAAGTCCCCGCTACAACAATTGCAGATGGGTTTTGTGAGTCGTGGTCTAGTTGACCAATTCATAGGAAAAAACTTTTATTTAAGTTATTATTTTCTCAGTTAAACTACTCCCTTAATTTTAATTTATAACACATTTCAAGGACTTAGAGGGTTGGTACTAAAATTATAAAAAATATAAAAAATTATTATATTAAATAGATATACTATAAAATTATAATTGATAAAAAAATCTAATAACACTTAATTAATATTATAAAAGTTATTATTATCAGATATAAGTTTGGTCAAACTTAGGATACTTTGACTCTCCAAGGTTCTTAGAATGTTTTAGAATTTAAGATACAGGGAATAATATATAAATAGATTCATTTCAACTAATTATATGGTCACACTATAAAAAAAATGTTTTTTAATAACCTTTTAAAGTAATTTATAAACATGGCACCTCAAAATTTATTTCTAAAACTACTTTGTTTGGTCGCGCCAATCTCCCTAACCAAACGCCACCATGGCTGGCCTGCCACCGGTGTTTGGCCGTGACAGGAGATTGGTGTAGCCAACGGATTAATTTAAGAAATAATTTTCAGTGTGTTAGTTTTTTCAAATTATTTTTACAGTAGTTAAAAATAAAAATAAAAACTAAGCAGTCAGGGCAGGAGAAGCCTAGCAGAGCATAACTTATTCGAACCAATTTAGATTTTATGAATCCAATGTTCACATAGAAATCAATGCAATGCATTATGAATGCGACATAGTAGCTAGATTAATTAGTAAAATACATGGACAACCCTTGAACTTGTTATGGGGCATCATTTAAGTCCCCGAACTCTTTAAATGTATTGTTAAATTTGTTTTTGTATGTTATGTAAGTCCTAAACTTTCAAAATGTTATTTTAGGTCCTTGAACTTGTCCATAATATATCATTCATGTACCTATACTTACCATAATGTGTCACTTAAATAGAAATAGATACCAACATGTGAACTAGTTGGAGCTCGTTTAGACCTAGACGACACATTGTGACAAGTTTGAGGACCTAAAGAAGTAAAGAATGCATACATTGCATGGGCAATAAAGAGAGCATGAGTCTCGCTAGAGCATTATCTCTAAGAGGCTCTATAAAACGTGACTCAAAAAGGCAAAGAGCAAGATTTATAAGATCTTTAAAATAGATAACTCTAAAAAAAATGCTCTCTCAATACGTGAATGCAAGGTCATTGCTTTTTTTTCTCGTTGTCTGCACTGCACCCGCACCATTGGGCGCTGCCCGTCCATGAAGACTGAACCATGACCCTTTCGTTTTCCCATCCCAGCTATTCAATCTAGATAGGAAGGGCAAGGGGTTGCACAACTAGCCAGGAAAACTCATGGTCAGCTTGCGAGGGTCGCTAGCCAATTAACTGTGGAGGGTTGGTAGCCAGTTATTAGGGCGGTTGCAAGCGGGTGAGGGTGGTGCATGGGTCTTGTGAGAAGAAAGGAGGAGAGCGTAGGGTGGCTTTGATCCATCCCATTTCATGGCAGATAGGGTGTGCATGGGAGGAGGCGAAGCATGGGAGAAGAGCGCCCAACATATAGTGTGCGAGAAGGGAGGAAGAGCGTGTGGTAGCCGAGATGGCCAAGGAGCGGAACTCAGTGTCGTGGGGCACGAGATGGGAAGATTTCCCTTTGGGGAAGTAGATGAAGAATATGTTGTGGGGCATTTTTGTCTCGTATAAATAACTTTTTTTTCTTTGAGCGGAACTCATATATTTTTTTTAGTGGAACTCGTATAAATAGCTAAAGTAGACCTTGAGAGAGATCAAGAACCTGTTTAGTTTGGGGCTTGGCAAAGTCTAGGCATCCAAAATCGGAATGCATCCTAGTCTATGCATTCCTGGCCCAGGTAGTCTTTTCGGCCTTTAACTAAATAGTCTTTCCAGTTTGCTGTGAAATGGAGGCCCAACTCGGCCTGCTTTGATTCACACGTGTTCATATTGTATACATCTACATCTATGTGCCTTGCCTGCATGAAAACTATCAATGTCTCTTGAAGTATATCTTTCGTAGCTTTATGCATTTCAGGAAATACTGAAGACAAAGATCCATTAAATATAAATTGTTCCATGGTAGGATCATGCATGGTCATGGGCCAAGTCAAGAATCCCAGATCATTCCCTATCAAGAATCAAAACCGTGCATGAGGCACGGGCACGGCAGATATTTCATAGCCACGCCCATGACATACACAAGTTCCACTAGTGGGCGGTGGCAAATGTAGTAACAATCACAATTTGAAAACCAAGATGCCGACCTGCATTGACATTGACAATTACGTAAAACTGCATAGAGAGTAGTCAATAGTAGTACTAGTCATTACCATCACCTAATAACGACAGTACAGCACGGCTTGGACGAAGTCTTGGACGCCCCTTTCCGACGACCCGCCAGTGGCCAGCGCCGCGCTCGCCACGTCCTTCCATTTCCCGGCGCTCGCTCGCATTGCCGCCGCCTTGGGCCCGCTCATGACCTCCTCGACGCAGCGGCGCAGCGCATCACGCGCCATCGGCTTCGGCAACCGGACCCCGACGCCGTACACGTCCTCCAGGAACTTGGCGTTGGTGGGCTGGTCGGCCCAGGCCGGGTACGTGACGACGGGCACGCCGGCCGCGAGCGCCTCCACGGCCGAGTTCCAGCCGCAGTGCGTCACGAAGCACCCGACGGCGGCGTGCGAGAGCACGCGCACCTGATCGCACCACGCCACCACCTTGCCCTTGCTGCTGCCGCCGGTCGCCGCCGCGAGACAGTCGTCGGGGTCGGGGAGGAGCTTCCGGTTACCGTCGCGCACCACGAGCAGGAACGGCCGTCCCGTGGCCGCGAGGCCCTCTGCCAGCTCGGTCATCTCGTCGATGCCGAGCTTCATCATACTCCCGAACGCCACGAACACCACGGATCTCCGCGGCTGCGCGTCGAGCCACGCGGACATGAAGTCGTCGTCGTCGGCATGGCCGCCGCCGCCGTGAACGTGACGCTCCTCCGTCGTCTCCAGGAGCGGGCCGACCGGCGTGATCGGCAGATGACCCAGACGCGAACGGAGCGTCCGGATGGCCGGTTGCTCGAGCTCGTCGAACGTGTTGACGAGAAGCCAGGAAACCGTGTCGCGGAGGCTGCGGAGGTCCGCGACGAGCACCTGGCGCCAGATGAACTGCTCGGGCGCGCGAATCAGGCCTGGCAGGTCACCGGCGGCCATCGCCGGCAGCCCGGGGACGTGGACCGGCGCGTCTGGTCTGGCCGCCTCGTCGGGCGGGAAGTCCGCGAGCGAGTGGAAGTGGTGGTAGAACAGCGAGAGAACCGCGCAGGACTCCGTCCACAGCAGCGCCTGCGGGATGCCCATGGGACGAAGGCGTTGGCCACGACGCACGACACCGGCCGGCCGGCCGCGGACTGGCGTCCGATGAGCGTCGCGAGGGCCTCCGGCGCGGCGTCCACCAGGTGGCGCATAATGTCGCCGCCGACGCCGCCGTACCGGGGGTCGTCCGGAGCCCACAGGCTGCCGCCCCGCAGGTGCTCGAAGCGCAGCGTGCCGCGCCCGACGGCGACGGACGCGCCGTCGTCGTCGCCGTGCGGGAACTTGAGACCGGCGTGGGGGACGGTGGTGAAGGTGACCAGGAGACCTCGGGAGGCCAGGCGACGGGCGAGGACATGGAGCGGGTTCACGTGGCCTTGCAGAGGAGCCGAGACGAGGAGGACGTGGGGCGCCGGAGGAGACGACGACGACATGGGTGTACGACGTGTGTCGGTTCTTTTTTCGTGGCAGCAAATTAAAGGGCAATCATCGTACATAGGCCGAGGAGGCAAAAACGTTTTCAATACGTACCTGTTTTAGTCAGCCAAATGTTGACATTGACACTGAAACTGCTCACATGCGAGGCTTGGCTTGGCGGGTTGGTGCCGTGTGATCCGACTTGGAACGTTGGGACCATAATTTTCGAGGAAAGCTATATTACAACCATATGTGTTTGGAAGCTGTTGGACATTGTGCGTGGCTGCTGCTGCCCGTCCTGCCTCCTGCGCAATATATACGATGAGTAGAAAAGAAAAGAAGCTAACAGCTTCTGTACGGTACAGTGCCATATGCATGCGCATGTTCACGTGAGCTAGAAGAAGCAAGCTAATGTGGGCTAGCAAGAGGGGAAAAAGATTTAGGGTTTCACTGGTGGAAGAACATAGGAAGAGAATGGATATACACTTGAGTAGGAATGTGCCTGAAAAATTCAAGTGTGGCGGGCGGTAATACCTGAGGTGGGATCGGAAGGAGGCAGATTCCAATCGGCGAGGCAAAATTTGTTTGACCAGCCATGGGCCGTTCTTTAAAAAAACATTTTGTTGGAATCCTTTACCGAATCTCGATGCATAGAAGAACGGTAGAGATAGACTCTCCGACCGTTACCCAAACCGGCTATGCATTTCTGGCTAGCAGATACTCCCGTAAGATGGCCAAGCCGTTTAGTTTTAGTCGAGTTTTGCGGGCAAGGACGTCTTTCTGATTCTGCTTTTGTGAGTTTTGACTGGAGACCTATTATGTTTTTCTTGGTGTTTTGCTAATATTTTGCAGTTGTGTGGTTGGTTTAGGTGTCACATTTAGTTGTGGCCTTTAGTTTGGGTTTATCTTTGTAAAGCTTGGTTGGTTTCTCTATTCTCTTTTGTTTCCTTGTCTAATACGATCTCCATCAGCCGTTGTCGTCGATGCGGCCGCCAAGAACGCCCCGGGGTCGTGGGCAGGGATGGCATGGTGTGTGGGGAGAGGTGCGTAGCCAGACACGCCGCAGGGGCCTCCTCTAGGCACGTCGCGGGGGTCTCGGGTAGGTACGCCACGGAGGCGCATCCAGCCACATCGTGGTAGACGCCGCACGACACACCGCTAGGGACACTGCGCCATCGATGGCCAGCCGCGCCGCGGGGATCAACGGCATCGGTGCCAACTTTTGACGTTGCTTGGCCGCGAACCGCAGTCAACCGAGCCCAGCTCCAGGTGTGTGCTCCATCAACTAATCCTTTTCTTGGTGAGGCAAAGTCTTCTTTACATGCGATCTATGAATCTGATGATATTATACAAATATAAAGTGCACAAGTGTTGCTATGGAGGACTGATACTAGAAGTTTGGAATAAAAAAATAAGTTAACCAAATTGAATAAAAGAAGAAAAATTAAGTTACATGCGATCGTTTCTTTTTCATAGTTTGCCTCCACTTTACACGAACCATCTTCAAAAGCTGATCTTCAGATTGACCACTAGCATTTGTATTCTTCACATCACTATAGAATCCATTGAACTTGTTAATGATAGGCATATTCTTGTTCCAATACTTTTTGCATTACATTGTTGTTCTTATTTGTTGTTTAGGAGCATGCTTGTTGTTCGTCGGCGACGCATAAGGCAGACGCCAGACGGGTCTACGTCTTCCCCGCATTGGTGTGATAAGGTAGAGAAAGAAAGAAAATGAGCCATTAGTTGTCTTTGTGGCAACATGTATATTAAACTTTTTTTTAATCTAAAAAGTCATGACTTGTTAATTTTCTGTCCACACACACATATATATTGACTTTCTCTAATTATAAAAAAATTGTGACTTATTAATTGCCTTTGTGTAAATATATATTATATTTTAGGGAAAATTGGCTCCTGATATTCAGAGTGACCACTCTTTGCTGTTGAATACTCAAAAAAAAAAAGAACGATTTGCTGAAGGATACTCTGGTTCTTGATAAATTTGCTAGTGCACGTTGTGTCCAATAAAAGATTCTAAAAAAATAGATATAAAATCATATAACTGCTAAAAAATTATACTATAAAATTTTCTATGCTATACATGATGAGAACTACATAGTAACAATGTTGTTTTGCACTAAAATGATCATTTTGCCCCTCATCATAAATAAATTGACAAAGTTAACCATAGTTATTTTTTTCATATATTTGGAAGACACTAAAATCTTGGAAAAATCATAGAATGCATACATCACCAAATCATGACTATGCTAAAAATATTAGCTTAAAATAATAAAATATATTTTATTTTATACTTAAATCATTGGTAATACACCACAAGACACTAAACTCAACTATTATGGAATGGAGGGACCAAGCACAAAGTAAATTCAATTCAATAGTTGAGTGAAAGAGAGAAACCACGGACTCCGGCTAACATAATATGCTTTTGATGATTCTGAACAACCACGCCGGACAACTTTTATTTTTTTGCCAAGATTCCCTGACCCACTTGCATATATATACTTGTACAATTATTCACACCTATGCACATATATATAGAACTAAAATACGTCCGTACGTGTGTTTTGATCTTATACACAGTTACGCCCAAAGACATGGTGATCTTACTGAGGAGACCATTGCTTAGCAACCAAATGCAGGTTCGCCTTGAGCCGCACGGATAGTCCGTTCAGCTCGTCCATCTCCAGCTTGGACGCCCCGCCGGCCGGCAGCTCCCAGTCAAAGTGGTAGAGTAGGCTGGCCAGCGCGAGCTCCATGGTTGGCACGGAGAAGCCGACCCCAGGGCACCCTCGCCTCCCGGCACCGAACGGCACGAACCTGAAATCCTGCCCAAGCAAGTAGTCCTTCGTCAGGTCGTCGTCGGCGAACCGCTCCGGCACGAAGTCCTCCGCGCGCTCCCACGTCGCGGGGTCCCGCGCGATGGCCCAGGCGTTGACGATATGAGGAGGTCCGTGTCCACGGTCATCTCCCGCGGTATGAGGAGCGGCAGCGGCGTCCGCAGCCGGAGCGTCTCCTTGACGACGCACCTGAGGTAGCGCAGGTCCTCGAGGTGGTCCTCGGTGACGCCGTCGCCGCCGTCGACGACGGCGGCGCGGATCTTGTCTTGGACCTTCCGCATCTTGTATAGTACTGTCCCTAACAAAATAGAACTATAAAAATCGTACCAGTCAAGATAGCTTAGGTTTAACTAACTTTATATTAAATTATATAAACATTTATATATCTAAATAGTTTTATTATAAGAATATATTCTATAACTAATATAATAATATTAGTTTTATATCACAAACGTTCTATTTTTTAATATAAATTTAGTTAAAATTTAAACTATGTAACTTCTTAAATAATAAAAATTACATTCTTTTAATTTATGGACGAAAATAGTATCAAGCTAAAATAACATATATAAGGTTGTCTGCACCATTGTACTGTGAATAAATAGTACCATTTATTTACAGTAAAAAGGGCCGCACGAGCTCCTCTATTCAAGAGGAAGCATGCCCATAGGCTACTGGTGGAGGACTTCGAGGCGCTGGCGGAGGACAAGAGGCAGCATGCATCTCGCAGGTACTGATATTTCAACTAATAAAAAATATTATAATTCACAAACTAAAAATTTAAATTAAATTCTGATTACACTATTAAATTTATTTTAAATATTTTTTAAAAAATAAGATCTCACATGAATATATTTAGATAAATTTTATTTATAAACATATGAGCTCTATTGTTGGCAGTTCATAGAGTATGAGATATAGAGCATGATAGGTGCAGAAGAAATATGTGTAGACTATAGAGGAAAAAATCTCGTTGGTAGGATGGAATATTCCTTTTAGAGGACGAAGAATGTGGATAGCCTAATAACAGTATGTACTCCCTTTATATTGTAAAAGAAATCGTTTTGGACAACAACACGGTCTCCAAAGCATGACATTGACTTCATATTTCTATAAAATTATTTGTTTAAAAATGATATATGTATATTTTTTTATATAAAAGTATACTTCAAGATAAATCTATTCGTATGTTTTTTATATTTTCAAACTTAACAACTTAAAAGTTATTTATAATTTTTTTGACCAAAACCTAATTCAAAACTACTTCTTTTACGGTACTAAGGGAGTACTTCCTCCGTACTAAAAAAGGTTGTCGTTTATGACAAGGTTTTAGTCAAATATTGAAAATATAAATTATGAATAACTTTTAAGTTGTTGAGTTTAAAAATGTAAAACTTATATCAATAGATTTGTTTTGAAAAATACTTTCATAAAAATATACATATATTATATTTCAATAAATATTTTTTTTAAATAAGTGGTCAAGTTATACTTTGGAGACCATGTCGTTTTCTAAAACGACAAACTTTTTAATATGGAGGGAGTATACAGTACTAACATGTCAACACAACGAACGATGTAGAGGAAAGATAAAGGAGAGCAACTAGCCGATCGCACAACCCAATGCTCCCCACCCCCATTCGCTACACGAAGTCGTTTTAGCTTTCGGTGTCGTTTGCGTAAATGATGTTGTTTTATGCTCCAAAACTTGGATTTGGACATGAATACGCCTGAGGCTTGTACTCTTCGTTTGCCGTCCCTTCCGTGCTGCCCGAGGCAGTCCGTCCTCCCGCTTAGTCATACGGAGGAACTTTTTAAAATTTCAATGGTACATAAATGATATTAATATTTTATAATAGCACAGATAAAAGGCTCAAAATGTTTGGCTTGGCTGAAAAACATGAAGCAAAGCTAAAAAAACATAAAATAAAGCAATCTCAAATACCCCTTTTGTCATACTATTAAGGGTTATAAATGTGATGAATGATCTAGTTTAGTCTTGTAAGTGGATGTGATGCACACTTGTGGATCTAGTTTAGTCATATTATTTTCTAATTATTGAAGTTCTATTGCTATAAATGATATGATTTTTAAAAAGTTAACAATAAAAGCATATACGGAGTATTATAATATTAAAGACCGCACCTTAGGATGGACGAAAAGCTCGCAGCTCGATAGCTCGCTCGACTCGGCTCGTTAATGGCTCGGCTCGGCTTGTTTATATTTTTCAACGAGTTGAGCTAACACTTTAATTCGTTTAGTTAATGAACCAACTCATGAGCTGACTCGTGAGCCTAATGAGTTAAAGTTATTGACCTCAATCTTTATTAGTTTTATGAGGCTTCATGTTTTACACTTTATAATTAGTTAATTATTAAACTTTGACTTCATAAATTTGTATATTAATTTATTTTGCTTTTAAATAGATGTATGGATAATCAATAATAAATTATGAATGCATTATGTATGATATAAAACATGAATAATATATGTATAGTGTAGTATTATATATTAATACATAATATCTTATTTGATTTAAGACTTATGAATAAATAACTTTTATATTATGATTATTTTTAAAATTTATATATATATATATATATATATATATATTTTCTGACTCGCGAGCCTAACAAGTCAGCTCGAGCTCGTAAACGAGCTGAACCGAGCTGGCTCGTTATCTACAAGTCAGAACGAGTCGAGCCCGTTAGTCCAGTCTTAACTGCACCAATCAAACCGTCTCTGATATCTTGGGACGGAATGAGTATACACGAGAATGCAACTGTTACAACGGACGAGCTACCGCAAGTAAATTCATGACACTTGACAGCTACCGCAACGAAATCCATGCCGCTTGGCAGTTGACAAAACATGCTGCGCAGTCCGTGCGCACCAACAGGAACCGGCCGGTATTATTATAGTACCACCACAAGTGTTAGTCAAACCGTACGAGCACATGTTGACAGTATAGCCGCGACGAATTCTCGGACGCCCTTGTCCAACGACCCGCCGGTGCACATCGCCGCGCTCGCCTCGGCCTTCCATTTCCCGGACCTTGCCCGCACGGCCACTGCCTCCGGCGCGCCGCCCATGACCTCCTCGACGCAGCGGCGCAGGGCTTCACGCGCCATCGGCTTCGGCAGCCGGACTCCAACGCCGTACACGTCCGCCAAGAACTTGGCGTTGGTAGGCTGGTCGGCCCAGGCCGGGTACGTGACGACGGGCACGCCGGACGCGAGCGCCTCCACGGTGGAGTTCCAGCCGCAGTGCGTCACGAAGCACCCGACGGCGCCGTGCGACAGCACGCGCGCCTGGTCGCACCACGCCACCACCTTGCCCCTGCTGCCGGTCGCCGCGGCGAGGCAGTCGTCGTCGCCGCCGTCGGGGTCGGGGAGGAGGAGGAGCTCGCGGTTGTCGTCGCGCACCACCAGCAGGAACGGCCGCCCCGTGGCCGCGAGCCCCTCCGCCAGCTCGCTCATCTCGTCGCGGCTGATCTGCAGGATGCTCCCGAACGCCACGAACACCACTGACCGCGGCGGCTGCGCGTCGAGCCACGCCACACAGTCGTCGTCGTCGTCGTTGTGGTTCTCTGTCCCGGTGCAGAGCGGACCGATTGGGATGACAGGCAGATGCGGGCGGAGCGCCTCGATGGTGGGGAGCTCGAGTTCGTCGAAGGTGTTGACGAGGACCCACGTCACCGTCTCGCGGAGGCTGCGGAGGTCGGCGATGAGCACTTGGCGCCAGAAGAACTCCTCTGGAGTGTGAATCAAAGCGGGCAGTTCGCCGGCGGCCAGCGGTGGCAGCCCGGGGACAGCGACCGTCGCGCTCGGTCCAGCTTCGCGCGGCGGGAACTCCGCGAGCGACTGGAAGTAGTGGTAGAACAGTGAGAGGACGGCGCAGGACTCCGTCCAGAGCACGGCGTGCGGGACGCCCATGCCGCTGGCGACGCGGGTCGCCCACGGGGCGAACGCGGTGACCACGACGAACAACACCGGCCGGCCGGCTTCGGACTGCCCCCGGATGAGCTCCGCAAGGACCGGCGGCGCGGCTTCATCGAGGTGGCGCAACAGACCGCCGGTCGGGTCGCGGTGCTGGTACCGGGGGTCGTCCGGGGCCCACAGAGCGCCGCCCTTCAGGTGCTCGAACCGGATCGTGCCGCGCCCGACGTCGACGGTCGCGCCGTCACCGTGCCCAAACTTGAGGCCGGCGTGGGGGGCGGTGGAGAACGTGACGTGGAGGCCTCTGGAGGCGAGGTGCCGGCCCAGAACGAGGAGGGGGTTGACGTGCCCTTGCAGAGGAGCGGAGACCAGGAGAACGTGGGGCAGAGGAGACGATGGCATGGTGAGTTCGGTGCTTGCTGGATGCTCTCAAACTTTGGAGGCTTTATATCAGGCAATCGTTTCCAGTTAACCCCTGCGGACGACACAGCGAATGGCTATGTTAAACTTGTCATTATGTTATTATTATATACTTCCTGTGTCTTAAATTATAAGTTGTTTGTTTTTTTCCACCTTAAATTTAAGCACTCGTTTTATTTAAAGAAATTATATAAAATATTACTTTTTTAGACAAATAAAAATATTACTTTTTAGTGGCTTGATTTATTAATAAAGTTTTTTAATAATAATTTAAACTTAACTATGTTTGTATGATTTTTTTTAAAAAAATAAATTATCAAATTTGGGATAAAAAACTCAAACATCTTATAATTTAAGATGGAGATATATGACATGAGGTTCGTGTATAGTGTACTGTATGGTAGATGACGATTGGCCAATCAATATTGAACGCTCGAGTTATCAGAAAAGTTATTATTCTAGATGGTCGAGAAATGCCGGGCCGTCACCCAAAAAAACTGTACCACATCAAATTTCGTCGATGGCTACGCACATTCGAAAGAATTTTCAACGAGGAACCAAAAAAAAAAACGAGGAACCCAATCACATATGAGAGTCACCTTTCTGGACCAATGAATCCATAATAACGCATAGCAACTTGGGAACCAAAAAAAAAACGAGGAACCCCAATCACATATGAGAGTCAGCTTTCTGGACCAATGAATCCATAATAACGCATAGCAACTTGGGAACCAAAAAAAAAATGAGGAACCCCAATCACATATGAGAGTCAGCTTTCTGGACCAATGAATCCATAATAACGCATAGCAACTTGGGAACCAAAAAAAAAAACGAGGAACCCCAATCACATATGAGAGTCAGCTTTCTGGACCAATGAATCCATAATAACGCATAGCAACTTGCCACCGCTGGCGATCTCTATTGACTGTACAGTATTAGCCTTGGCATCAAGCCATCAACTAGCTCATCAACCGGGATAACAGCTGCCGCCGCAGCCCCCCCTCGATCATGTCCCTTTGCTTTCGTTGTCTAGGATTCCTCACCTTTAATTTTGTTTATTTTGCTTTAGTCTAAATAAATCTATCAGCGAAATTAGATTTTTTTTGTTGTTGGAAGTTTAGTACCAGCGATGGCTACTACGAGGATGATGTTGCAAATGTCAATTTTATCACCAGCAAATCAATTTGTTGCTATTATTTGTAAGGGGTGCTCTTAGCCACCCCCACAAGGATTGCAACCTTGGATTATCGATCTCATTGTCTGATAGCTCCAGCACAATCAACATCGACTCATCGTCATTGATAGGAGAGAGAAAATCATACACCTGACATGACGAAACAAAGGGTCGATGTTGAGGATTTAACCTCTTATAGACGCAAGTCCCCGACACTTGGGGGTTTTTACTAACAATTTCTTTGTCTAGGATTAATCATTTGAAGTCAAACGAAGTCAAAAGCAAGCAGGATGCGAAGCCTCATCACCAATAACTTCTTCTGAAACAACTTGAAATGTATAAGTCACTGTATCAATGGTGTAATGACCAAATTACCCCCAAGACAGAAAGAGGTTGTATTCAATCAAAATGGGGGTATTTTAGTCTTATGTATAGAAATAACGAAGAATAGGAACTCTATAAGTACCCCATGACATGTATTGTTCGTGGACATAACTGAATACCCAATAAAGTTCAATTCAACTATTTCATACTGATGGTTGTGTGAGTAATCTTGCTCAACAGTTAGAGGTAATGAATATGCAGCTTATGGCGTGCCCAATGGTTCAACTAACAATATTATTTCATCTCTTTAGATACGTGTTGAACTGGTTCAGAAACATTGGATCTTTTGACATGTTCATTGTTTTAGAGTTGATCGTTGTATTTGGTACGAGCACTAAACTCTGGTTTCTGTGTTCAATAAGGTATTGTATGCATCAAGAAAGTAACTAGGGTATAAAATGATGACAAATATTGCATCTTTATCCTTGTTCATATCCATATCATCATTGTGCATCTCACACTCCCTGTTTTTATCCTTACACATTGGATAATAACTAATTTTATCCATACTCATTGTTTGAATTGAACTACTAATTTCTATTAATGTTTTACACATATACTACTTGTTATACATGTGGTCTGCATATCAAAGTTGGAACCATGAATTGAAAATCTTGTGTTCCCACCTTAAAATTTTAGTGAAACTAACTGAAACTTGGTGAAAACTCATTATAGTAGTCTTCAACTTTGTGTAGATTAACAAGATTAGATCTTGTGTTTACACTTAATTAAAATTTAGGCAGAGTCTTCAACTTTGTGTAGATTAACAAGATTAGATCTTGTGTTTACACTTAATTAAAATTTAGGCACAATTGGGCTAATCTTTTTTATAGACGAGTCAGCATGACATCAAGCTACTTTTGTGCAGACTGGTGCAACTAGATTTAAACATGGACGTGGACCCCACATTGGACCCTGAAACTAAAAATGTCACGTTCACACCTTAAAATTTTCATGAAATTAACTGAAATTAGTGAGAGATGACTCGTTATAGCAGATAACAAAAAATTGTGCAGACTACTATAGTAATATCAACATGTGGGTCCAACTATTTATCTAATCCACCAATTTATACTAATAAATTATTTATTGAGCTAAAGGCTTATCCATGGATAATCTACTCCCAGGTTTTTTTTTGCCATGAACCGATTCACCATTGCTGATGCCCTGTTTGACAAACTGATCATCGGCTCAATACATTTAAATAGATTAATTATGCCTACACTAGGCATAGTCTATCTAAAAATTGTGTTTCATCGTTGAGTCATTCTTGCACCAATAACAGAAGGCGGCTTGATTTCCTTGCTCTTTTAGATCCTCCAAATTCGCGGTTTTAGTAAGAGCTCGATTTATTTCATAGATATAGATATTGATAATTGGGATCGAGCATTGCGCATAAAACCAACCATCACAGGACATCTAAACAATGAATTCGCCCCACCCATAGACACCTACATTGAACTAGTACGTTTAACCACACAGACTCTGGCAAAACAAACCGACAGCTAACGACGACACAGAAAAACCACTTCATTTTCGTTCGTCCATCTGGGTTCATTGAGTCGGCCTAATGCTGTATAGTGTAGCCCTTGAAGTTGCAGTGCTCAACTACAGCCCTGCCCATCAGTGGTCCCCTTTGGCGTCCGGGTATTCATCGGCCGTCTTCTTGTACTTGTACCAGCTGGCGATGACGAGGTAGGCGAGGAAGTTGAGGAGGCTGAGCACGGCGAGCAGCCAGAAGAAGTAGTCGAGGTGGCCACGGTTGAGGTTCTCCGGGATCCACCCGAGGTTGCCGTTCCTGGTGGTGATGTGGGTCACGATGGTCACCAGCACGGTGCTGAGGTAGTTGCCGAGCGCGACGGTGGTGAGCGACAGCGCGGAGCACATGCTCCTCATGGCGTCGGGCGCCTGGTCGTAGAAGAACTCCAGCTGCCCCACGAAGGTGAACACCTCCGCGCACCCGATGATGAAGTACTGCGGTATCTGCCAGAAGATGGAGATGGGCACGATGTCGTCCTTGCCGTACAGGCCGTGCCGCGCGACGGCGCGCAGCCGCACGATGTCCAGCAACCCCGCCGCCACCATGGAGAAGATGGAGACGACGAGGCCGATGCCCATCCGCTGCAGCTGCGTGAACCCGCGTGGCCGGCCGGTGTAGGAGCGCACCACGGGCACGATCACGCGGTCGTAGACGGGCACCCAGAAGATGACGCTGATGGTGTCCACCATGGACAGCGTCGCCGACGGCACCTTGAACTTGGGCCCTAGCCGCTGGTCCAGCGTGTCTCCCTGCAGGATGAACATGGTGCTCATCTGCGAGTACACCGCCGCGAACACGATCCCGCTCGCCCAGATGGGGAGCAGCCGGACCACGCTCTTGAGCTCCTCCACCTGCGTCACCGTGCACAGGCGCCACGGGCTCGCGTCCTCGGCCGTCGTCACGACGGCCGCCCTGTCGAGGCACGCGAGCTGGTCCGTGTGCTCCAGCTTGCGGCTGCCCTCGATGCCGGACTCCTTGTCCAGCGTCTCGTGGAGGCGCGACTTGTCGGCGGGCACGGCGACGTTCCACTTGCGCGCGCACGCGACGAGCACCTGCACGATGCGCGTCAGCGGGCTGCCCCCGGGCCTCTGGTGCCTGTACAGCGGCGTGCCCACGAAGAAGCTGACGACGGCGATGGCCATGACCACGGCGGGGATGCCGAAGCCCCAGCCCCAGCCCACGTGCGTCTGCACGTACACCAGCACCGTCGACGCCACCAGCGCGCCGATGTTGATGGAGAAGTAGAACCAGTTGAAGAAGGAGCTCTTGCTCTTCTTCTCCCGCTCGTCGTTCTCGTCGAACTGGTCGGCGCCGAAGGAGGACACGCAGGGCTTGATCCCACCCGTGCCCAGCGCGATCAGGTACAGCGCCACGAACACCACCGCCGTCTGCGCGTCCGTCGGGTTGCACACGCCGTCGCCGTTGCACGACGTAGGCACCAGCCCCTTCACCGACGACGCTATCGTCAGCAGCGCCAGCCCCTGTTCAGTAGCTCGATCACATTCAGATCATGGTAGTGGGAAAGAATCCAAACTAAACCACGGATCCTAATTCATTGGAGCAACGATCTTACGAAAATGTAGACGATCATGAAGCTGGCGATGGTCCAGAACCTCCCCAGGTAGGCGTCGGCGAGGAAGGCGCCGATGAGCGGCGTGATGTAGCACGTCCCGCTCCAGTTGGTGACGTTGTTGGAGGCGACGCTGTTCACCTGCCCAAGCCGGGTCTTCATGTAGTGCACCAGGTTGGTGCTCATGCCATAGTAGGCCAGCCTCTCGCAGCACTCGTTCGCTGAACCATGTCTATGTATGTATCAGCAGCTGCCATCTTCCCCAAGCACAAAGCAGAGCGGCAATGGACAAACGACGAATCCTAGAAAGAGAAGTGTACTGACCGAGGATGTAGGGGCAGGCACGCCAGTTGCCGGTGTCCTTCTTCAAGGCGGGGTTCCCCTTCATGTCCACCGTCCCGTCTTGGGTGTACATGTCCGCAACCTCTCCCATGGCGTCCGTCACTCAGGTGAAGCGCAGCAGCTCAGAGTCTGTGTCCTGCAAATATGCAACAATTGTTCAGGGTGTGAACGATTCTTCTTGCATGATTAGTAGACTGGACAATGTGCAAAAGGAATCATGGACAGTCAGGAACAATTTCTTCAGTGTCCTCTATGAGTAGCAGGGTTTTTTTTATAAAAAAACTATGATTAGCCGATTAGATAGGCGTGAACACGAAGAACTGCAGCAACAGACATTTCAGTACAGTGATAAAATTCTTCAACAAAAAAAAAAAAGAAACATCGCCTTTGCGTTGCTGCACACTTCGGTGGAGGCGAAAAGGGGAATCTTGCTCAATTTCACTATCATCAACCACTTCGAATTTTCCACAACAACAGGCAAGCTCCGAATTTGAGATAAACCTACCTACCAGAGGAATTGATCACCGAGCTATGATTCATGAACACTATTACAGGTCCGTCCAAATCATTTAGCAAAGCTCGCCAGAATCTATAAGAAAATCTACCTGGAACGAATCTAACTCAGGCCGCAAAGTAAAGTTTCAGACACTAGACATCAGCAATCATTAATGGCCTGGCCAAAGTGAACTGCAGGGAAGAGGAAATTACGACGAACCCAACCCACGCAGGGAGCAATTGGGCGCCAAACCTTAAAAAAAAATGCGAACTGAGGACGAATCAGAGGACGAAAAAGATTCACAGAATCACTGGGATTCTCCAAATCTGCACCCATCTGATGCCATGCCAAGACGGAATCAGGAAGGCGAGGAGAGGCCGCTCGTACGCACCTGCTGTTCGAAGGGCTAGGCCAAGAAGCGCTGGGAGATGCTGGTGCCGTGTGCAGCCAACAAGAAGACGAAGTAGAAGAAGTAGGCGGCCAAGACGAACAGCCGTCCAAATATCCAGTCCAGCTAGGCCACCAAGAACTTTGGGGGCCTCTTTTGATGGCTGCTTGCCGCTTTCCCACCTCCCAGTCCCACTAAGGCCCCGTTTAGTTGCAAAATTTTTTGGCTTTTGGTTACTGTAGCACTTTCGTTTTTATTTGGCAAAAATTATCCAATTATGGACTAATTAGGCTTAAAAGATTCGTCTCATGATTTCTCGGCTAACTGTGGAATTAGTTTTTTTTTTCGTCTACCTCCATGCATGTGCCGCAAGATTTAATGTGACGGGTACTATACAAAAAATTTTGGTTTTCGGCTTCAACTAAACGGGGCCTAAACTAAAAGATGAGAAGCAATGATGGTCTGGCCAAAGCTTGGCCGTGCAGCGCAGGATTGGACGCCTTGACCCGACTGGTACCCTGTGGCTATGGCGACCATTTGAGGGATCCCCTTCTCCGTCGGTTCCTGCGGCTATGGCGACGACTGGTGTGGTGTGGTGTGGCTGGCTGGCTTGGGGACAAGCAGATGACTGACAGAGATCAGCGACCACGTGCATCAACTCTTTTGGTGGCTGTGGAAGAACCGGGAGACTAGCAGTCTAGCACACGGGCGGGGTATGGCCGTCTGGGCCTCTGGCCTGTGGGGCCCTCGGAATCCTCGAGATGTGGACAATCGTAGTGACATCTTATCTATCTAAGATATGGGCCCTGTTCGCTTGTTCTAATCAGCCGAACCAGCGCTTGTTCAACAGTGTTTTTCTCTCACAGCATACCAGCTGAAACCAGCACAAACCAGCCACCAACACCTATTTCCAGCCGAAACCAGCACCAGCTGAAACCAGCCGAACAAGCCCATGGTTGTATAGTTCTTTTCTCTCACAATAAAATAATAAAAAACAGTTATCAACCGCAGATGCCGAACAGTGGCTTGTTTCAGGTCTAGTGCCGCTTGCTCCATTTGATTTCTAACAGCTTTGTGTTCACAAGAGAGGAAAAGGATGGGTTTCAATACAGCACTGTTTGTCGTATGATTTTGCGGATATTAACAAACAATCGAATGTGGAATATGCACCAGAGCCATCTATACTATTTTTACGGTGAAATATGCTAGACATTTTCTCTCTTTTCTTTCACACCTAAAGATTAGGCGTCTGATTTAGCAACTCCCTTTTGTTTTCAACCAACAATATGCCAGCTTCATTGCTTAGTTTGGGGGGAGCAAATAGTGGAGCCAGCCTACTACTGCGAGTCTGTGACGCATCCTTATCCTGTCATTTTCCAGTTTTTGACATCTGCTCTACTGTATTGTTGTTCAGACTCAGAGTGAGAATAGCCAAACACCCCCTAAATTCAACTAGTTCAGACTATAGGAGAGAGGTACAGGTTTGATTATTCTCCCTTTTTTTTTCCCTATCCAAATGCACGGAAACGAGTGTTATCTGAATTGTCTGATGATACGATCTGCGTAACTCATACGCTGTTGTGAGCTAAAATTTGGTTTTGTCTGTATGAGAACGCGGCGGAGACGGTCTGGCAGCACACTTGGATTTCCTATACGGCAACCGGTCAACAAAACTGCTGCACAAACGCATTGGCATGGGTAGACGGACGCAGAGAAGGCTCACGCGACAAGGACGCTCGCTCAAGTCGACAAGCAACTCAGTGTTGGCTCGTTCACATTGCGATTGCGACATGGACAGATTCTTCTGCGTGCCTTGAGAAAACGATGGACTCGCTGGACTTGGATTGATTTGTGCCCCCCTGGAATGGAAATATGAATAGCCTATAGCCGTAGGAGTCCCTTGGACAAGTCTTCTCGTTCTAAATTCTAAAACAAAGCAGACAAACGACCTGACGCGACGCCGGATCCGGATCAACATCGGGTGGCGTCTCATATGACGGGCTGATGACGGAAATGTTTTAAATTCCCAATGAGCTTTGGTGGATGGTGAATCGAGGTACAAAACTGATCTACTCCTATACTACTGGCTAGTGGCTACCGGTTCAAGGGCTGGGCATTCCAAGAAAACTGAATAGCACTTCTCTTCTTTTAATTTAATATAATACTTTATCCGTTCCCTTTTTCAAGACATAAATCACATATCAAGATTTGACTAATAAATTGGCTATTTTAAAAAAAATTATTATAATATAAATTTAGTATGGTTAAATTTGTAACTAAATGTACTATCCAATGATTCACACAAGTTTAAATATATATATAAACATAAATATAGTATATAACATAAAAGGGTAAAAATATACTGTAGTTAGAGGAACGTGTCATGTTGAACCATATCTATAAACGGGAGTGTACTATTCCTAGAAACAGGAGTTGGTACTACCAAGAAAACAAAAAGATATAGTACTATCTTTGTCCCCTAGATAAATCAAATCCATAGAGTTATTCGAATTCAAAGAAAAATATGTTTAACTGAATATATAAAGAAAAGTACACATATTTATAACACCGAATGAATATATTATGAAAATATATCTATCTGATGATGCTAATTTGGTGTTATAAAATCTTAGTGCTTTTTCTATAAATGTAGTTAAACTCTGAAACGTTTAGTTTAAGAAGAAGAACTCTAAAAACTGGTTTAGGAAAGAAGGGAGCAATATATTATGTTGATGGTGAAAGGGAATCTTTCAGCCAAATCATGATTAATGATGTCGTGAGTGGCGGATACTCCTCTACTTTCTTGGTTGCTTTGCAATTGACTAAAGGTCTTCGCTACCCAGGTAGAACCCGGTCCATTTATATATCAGCAACAGCAATTTAGTTACCAGAGGAGCAAGCAACATGAGGTGAATATTTTACCCTCCGAGTCCGAGCGGCACGCTACTAGAGAGGCGCCGGATAGTATAGTAGCACACACCAGCAATGACACGATGGAAACGAGGATACCGAGGGCCTGTCTGGCCTGTTTATAATCTCCGTTCACGAAAGAATGAATTTCTGATTTGTCTTGAGTCAAATTTTTTGAACTTTGACCAAACTTCTAAAATAAAGTATGAAAAGTTATGATATTAAACTAATATCATTAGATTTATCTAATAACATATTTTTATATTATACTTATTTTAAGTCATAGATATTGTTATATTTTTCTATAAAGTTAGTTAAAGTTAAAAAAGTTTGATTATTTCGTGGACGGAGAGAGTATTAACCAGTAATGAATGCGCTAGCGCTAGGCTGCTGCTAGCCTTGTGACAGCAGGAGGTGGCCATCCAAATCCAAAGACGCGTGTGCTAGCTAGCATTGGTGTTTGCTGCTATAAACGGAGTAACTAGCAGGGTGATTAATACGGGTACAACCTGTATACGAGTGCGCAGTTTTATGTTTGGCACGGCAAAGCAAAGCAGCCAGGTTCATCGAACCTGGCTGGCTACCTCTTGCATGCGCGCGAGCGCAAGCTGCTGCTACTCTCACCACACGTGCCACGAAGAAGAAACCAGAAGAAAGGTGTCGCACGACGGCCCGGGATCTTTGAATATCCAGGAGACCACGGCCGGAATACCAGACCAGCAGAGCCGCTCACTGTCTCGACTCTCGACACAGCCGGAATATGCTGCCATAGTGCCATATGTATGGCACCAGATTCAAAGTTTTTTTTCCTTTAGGGAAAAGAGAAAACAAAATAGAACAGGACTAAAACAGAGACGAAGCGATTTATATAGGAGTATGACAAAAACAGGGGACAAAAAAAAACAATGGGGGTGGGACGAGACGAGACTCCAATAGCACGCACCAAGACTCTGGTTCCAGCCAAGGCTGGTGGAGGACGGATCGGGAAGCCGGGCAGGGGAACGGAGAGGGGGAGTCTGGCCGTACCTGGACTAGAGCCGGACGAGGACGAGGACGAGGGCGAGGGCGGCGCTGCTGGGGCTGGGGGTGTAGAGCGCGGAAGCGACGAGAGAATCTGCGGCGGGGCACTGACCACTGCGATCGTGTCGTCGCCGGCGCCGCCCGCCGCCGAGGTATCCCCACCTCTCTCTTTCTCTCTGCCGGGCCGCGAATGCGAAGAGGACAGGAGGAGAGGAGCGCGACCGACGAAACAACCGCCTGCCTTTGACCCCGTATTTATAACCGCCCGCGGGCCGAACCGAGCCGCACGCACGGGCAGGCCTAGGCAAACCGCTCGGCGCGCTCCGTGGGCGCGTGGTGGGCCTGGCCTGGCCTGCTCGGCTCGGCCCTGGTGCAGTGGTGCCAGTGGAGTGAACGTGATCGGCAAATAATTCTTCTTCTCCTCCAATCGGTGGACTCCTCCGTCCGACCTCCGACGCGATCGCGATGGCGGGTCGGGGATGGACGTCCCGTGCGTCGCGGCTACGCCGTTGCTCCTAGTAGTATATTAATTTCTCGTTGGGATGTGGGAGGCAAAAACGCTAGCTGCTTGGTTGGAGCACACCTATAATTGATCGCGTACAGTAGTATGCTACTACTCCTATTTGCTAGCTGCTCGATCGCTCCTCTCGTCACCGTCAACTTATCAGAGCAAGTATATTGATGGGCGCGGTAAGTAGACTGAATGTTGAAGTGGAGAAGAGAAGAGGAAAAAGAAAAGAAGTAGACTGTAAGCTTACAGCTAGTTTGACCATAAGAACCAAAAAATACTACGAGATACACAAGTGGACCATACATTAAATGTGAAGGTGAAACCATTACATGAGTGGGCTGAGAAGTTGACGATAAAGATTCATACAACCAACAATGAGTTGTATTATTAGCCTTGCTCTCATCCTTCCTTCCTTGGGATTAGGGCCAAGCCAATCGAGGAAGTTTTCTCTCGTAGGTACGTCCGGATGTAGGTTTCTCTGGGTCAACCCACTGACCCAAAACCCAATTCACAAAAACTAGTGTAAAAACCTTAGAGCAACTCCAATGCTATGTTCAATTTTGATACTAACATTGAATGTCAAGGTCTGCTGCTGAGTATGGTTCGCATACTGCAATATAAAATCAATTTGTGGGAGCCAGAACGGAATAGACAAAAAGAAAAAACAAGTAGTTTTTTAAGGTTCTTCTTCACTCTACTGCGGCCAAAGGACGGAGCCAACAACTATCACTGGTTTCTTTATTCTCTGGGGTTCTGACCAAAACAAAGCGTCGAATCGAGAAATCGATTCCGTCGGTTCGGTAGCAGTAGTGTTAAAATCAAATCATACTCCTCCTTCTCTCTCCCCATGGTTCGGTTTCCCAATCACATTGGAGGTGCTAGGGCCAACCCAAAAATGATTTGGTCTTAATTATATGGGTCCAACAGCATGGGTTAGTGGGTCACCCAAGAGAAACTCCTTCATCATCACCAGACCACTACGTCGTCATCATCCGACGAGTGCAAGTCCTCCGGTGTCACGACCCCCGCGCGCACCGTCCTACCATCTGAGTCACGTTGGAGCTCGAGCCGAAGCGTGGGAGGATCTGGAGATGGTAGTGCGGCAGATGGTGGTCCGGACTGCGGAGGAGCTGGCCGCAGTGCTCGTCGAGGCGGAGGTCAACGGACGGTTCGAAGCCCGGAGGAGCTGGCCGCGGACGGAGGCCGCCGGCCGGTCCAGAGCGCAGAGGAGCTAGCTGTGGTGCCCGCAGACACAGAGGGGTGGCCGCCAGCCTCGCGCTCGAGGAGATCGCTGCCATGGAGGCGGAGGACGAGGGCGAGCTTAAGAAGACATTCGTTCGACGCTAACGGATATTTTGTTGGACTAACCCCTATAGGAAAACTTTCAATATCAAAATGGGAAAGTCCTGAGATGAACTCATATTGGAGAGAGACACATGAACTTCAACAACTTTCACGAGGGAGATGCAGCTAATTCATCAAGGGTAGATGAATTCCATGGAGCAAGGAGAAGACAAGTGACAAAGAACAAAATCTATAATCAAGCCACTCAATCCATGGAAGAGGGTGAACAAAACTTCAAGACAAGACCAACAGAAATATCAAGATCAGAAGAACAAGGATAAGAGAGCATTGGAACAAGAAGACAAGTCGATAATGCACAACTAGTTGATCAAGGGAAGCCTCCATGAGGGTTACAACGCCATCATTCTTTAATGACAAAGGTAAAGGTAAGTAATAATCACTCTAAAAGTTTTTCTTTGATTCTGGTATTCACATAAAAAATCTAAACATGTTTGAGCTACAACTTTACTTGATCCAACTTAATTAAATCAACATGTTAGTTCTCTAAAGCTTGATCCTAGTACCACTTCCTTATCTCACAAACTTAACCGTATAGGCTAAAATGTTGCGCATTCAACTTTGGAAGATGATAAGCTCAATCATTATCTGTAGACAATCTTTCGATGTGTTAAAGCAATTTATTTTGCCATGAGTTTTTGAAATGCTAACATTCATGATCATCCTCTGATCTTATCACACATGTCATGGTAGAAAAAAACATCAACTAAATTTGGCTCAATATGTTCAGGTCAGAGAAGAATGAATAAACTTTTGGTTATGTTGGTGTTTTTCCACCAGCAAAGCACATGCACTTGATCTTTACCTTGTTTCTATGAGCAGGACACTTCTTCACTGCATCATTAAGAGCATGAGTGGATGACACCCTACCAATGAAAAAAGGAGATCCAGAGAGACCTATCAACCCAATCTCCATATGAGCTTACATTTTTGAAGAAGTTGTCTCTGACCTTTGAAAATAGACGTCGTACATCTACGGGGATACAACTGCAACTACAAGGTAAGCAAACATCTAAGGCCTCATCAGGTTTGGACAATGCTCCTAAAGACGTTTGAACCAAAAGAGAGGTCTAGGTCGACAGACCTAAATCTCTGAACCTTAGCCAGAAGGTAATCTCGATGAGTTATCTACATATTTATTTTCCTCTGCATTGCATTAGTTGCACTCTAGCGTATTTATTGTTTACTTTCCATAAGTAAATCTGTCATTATTTATATATCATCCTTAGTATAATCCATTGCATAATCATTTTAATCATAGCATATATATATACACACACACGACAGCGAGGTGTAGAATAGTTTATTCTACAC
Source organism: Microstegium vimineum (assembly GCA_022036555.1). NCBI lineage: Eukaryota > Viridiplantae > Streptophyta > Magnoliopsida > Poales > Poaceae > Microstegium > Microstegium vimineum. Next base: position 15,517,958 of record CM039134.1, on the reverse strand, counting down.
CATGACTCAGCTAGTCCAACCCATCTAACTACACCAACCCAACCAACCAACTCGATTGGACCCGCCCTGACGGAACACCCCCATCGGATTCTATCCCGAGCTGCAATACTGAGTTCCCCAATATCGACGATGACCTTTCTTCCTCAACCCGGCACATCGCCGACGCTCGCCCTCCCACTGCCGACGGCGACTCAAGGCAACGGCGCCCTCTATCCGCAAGCACGGCAAAGCTCAACAACGGCGCCGTCGATTCACAGGTACGGCAGCGCGGCGACAGTGCTTCCCGATCCAGCGACGCCTCCGCCATGACCTGCATGACGTAACTCGCATGATTGGCGTCGCCGCCATGACCTGCAGTGCATCCCCTGCCCCAGCGCCCCATCCCCTGCACTGCCCCCTCCTCCGCGGCCCCCGCGTCCGCCCCAGCACCTCCGACCACCCACAGAAGCACGACCAGCAGGGCGAGGCCTGCGCTTCTGGGCAGCTACAGCCAGCGCACGGCCAGGCCGCCAGGATAGATGACGGAGCTTCTACCACCGGCACAACCTGCACACGCGTCTTTGGCCTGTACTCCTAATGCTCTTGTGCTATAAATCAAATCTAATTTCTCTGCGGTTCACCTCTTCTTGTGTGATGAACTGATGGTGACAGTGACAATCTTGTTGGATAGCTTAGGTTGCTGCTTTGGTAGATTGTTACTAGTATTGTAGCATTCTGGAGACAACAATAAGTAAGATGAAAATATTATTTTATATATGTGTGTAGTCCTCCGTACTAGTAATCTCTGCTCTTGTCTAAAGAAATTCAGCTTCAATTTACTGACTGATATTGTATGGTTCATGTTCCGTTCACTGCTACTGATTAGGGGGATTATGTGGATGATATATAGATATAAAATAATGAAATATAATGAATGATACCACATTATACTGAATGTTACTGAAAATATATTGGATGATACTAACATACTGCCTAAAGATATTGACAAATCTCCTTTCAAACACAATTAAAAAATATATGATGGTAAAAAATACTGACAAAAATGTCTCTTGTGCATGCTGCTACTCCTCAAGCACAACCTGCACACGCCGCCTATGTCTGCTCTCCTAAAATGTCTCTTGTACATGCTGCTATTCCTAATGTCTTGTACATGTTGATACTACATTATACTGAATGATACTAAAATATTGCTTGGTATATTGGATGATACTAATATACTACTGCATAAAGATACTGACAGACCCCCTTTCAAACACAGTTAAAAAGTATATGGGTAAAAAAATATTGATAAAATACTTGAAGTTACTGATAAAATACTTAGAATATATATACTAACTACTTAATGGTATTAGCACTAGCAACTAGTGAAGTTATAGTACTGCGTATACCAAGCTAGTGATAGAATACTTGAAGATACTGAAGACAACTTAAAGGTACCAACTACTGAAATTATAGTATCGGTTGTACCAACCTCTACTAACAAAAATACTTGAATATACTGACAAAATACTTGAAGATACTGACAACTACTTAAATATACTAACAACTACTAATGTGTTGTTTTTCAGTACTATTCGGTATAGATTAATATGTTGTTTTAGTACATGTCAGTATATGTCACTATAGTCCTTCAGTATTTGTTAGTAGTTTTCTCTTTACTTATGTAGTATTTCTTGAGCACTTGTTAGTATTATCCTTCAATAAGACTTCAGTATCTTTCGAGTATCCTTAAGTAGCTCTCAATATTTTTTTAGTATTTTTTATTTTAGTATATTATATGTCAATATTTATCAGTATTTCTCTAATAGTTATCAGTATCATAAGCATTGTGTACTTCACACCGGCTAGAGTCAGTAGCTGACATTATTTATCTAATAGTTTACTTCCACTGTGCTATAACTTGGATTTAGTACTTACCAGCACCTTTCTTCAGTATGAGACAAGACAAGTCATTACTCAGGTATTTCTGTACTAATCTAGAGCTGAAAATACAGAAGGGGTGAGCACGCCGCTCTAGAGGTGAAAATCTAGAGCTAAAAAAATATGCGGAAGGGGAGGGCAAGCCGCGGTAGATCCACCGGGTGAGTACGCTGGACTAGACATGTCGCCACCTGGGCCCTGCCGAGCCGATCTGAAGTGACGCATGCAGCCATGGCAGGTAGGGAGAGCGGGGCCAGCGAGCCCTGGTGGGTGGCGCACTTGCGGCTGGCAGCAGCGCGACACGGCACACGAGGACGCACGCGGCCTTGGCGGGGCAGGGTGCGTGTGCGGAGGTTTTGTGGCCATGGCGGGCGGGCGCGCAGGCGGGGGTGAGACGAGCGAGCAACCTCCAACAAGCTCTATTGAGTGGGGTGCTCACGAGCTCGCAGCTAGCGGCAGCGCACGAGCGCAGGTCAACATGGCAGGGCGGGGCACGCAGGATGAGCAGCGCCTCCATCTGATGTGCGTCGAGGTCGCCGAGGAAGAAGAAGGGGTAAATGGTGGGCGTTGATTTAGGAAGGGACGTCGGTGGAATAATATTCTACACCAACAGCAATCGGTCCAGCACCGGCCAGCCCACCCCACACTCACGTTAATTACTCGTGACCCCCCACACATCACGCGCCGGCGCGCGAGCTTTCACCGGCCGGCCCACCCCAGCCCGCGTCTGTTAATTACTCGCGACAAAAAAAGAACTGCTCACACGAGGACACACGCGGCCATGGCGGAGCAGGGTGCGCGTGCGGAGGTCTTGTGGCCATGGCGGGCGGGCGCGCAGGCGGGGGCGAGACGAGCGAGCAACCTCCAACAAGCTCTATTGAGTGGGGTGCTCACGAGCTCGCAGCTAGCGGCAGCGCACGAGCGCAGGTCAACATGGCAGGGCGGGGCACGCAGGATGAGCAGCGCCTCCATCTGATGTGCGTCGAGGAAGAAGAAGGGGTAAATGGTGGGCGTTGATTTGGGAAGGGACATCGGTGGAATAATATTCTACACCAACAGCAATCGGTCCAGCACCGGCCGACCCACCCCACACTCACGTTAATTACTCGTGACCCCCCACACATCACGCGCCGGCGCGCGAGCTTTCACCGGCCGGCCCACCCCAGCCCGCGTCTGTTAAAAAATGAACTGCCACCAAGAATCGAACCTGCGACGTTCACCACAAAGAACGTAGCAGGCTGCGTTAACCAGCCCAACCTTGGTTTGTTTTTGTACCAAGTACACTCACAACCTTATTAATAAGCTTGTACATGGAAAAATACACTATAATTAATCGCATAATATATGCAAGTACTTGTTAGATATAAATACTGATTAGGATTACAATGGTTAGGTGTCGTAATACGATACTAATTAGGGTTTCAGTATGTAGTTTTTTTGTTCCAGTAGTTGTCAATATTGTTAATATATTTATTAGTATTTTTATTACAAATATCGATTAGAGTTTCAATATTCAGTATTTTTTTATTATGACTAGTGATTACGATGTTAATATTTACTATTTTTGTTTCTTATCAGTATTCTTATTACGAATACTGATTATGATGTCAATATTCTTATCAGTATTTTGTTGAGTATCTTTAAGTATATCTTTAGTATTTATCTTCAAGTATATCTTTAGTATTTATCAGTATCTTCGAGTACCAATATTTTAAGTATTGGCAGTATCTAAAGTAGTTTTTTCGTCTTATAGCCTATCTATAGCTTCAATACTTCTCAGTATCGCCAATTATTTTGTCAACAACTTGGTATATCTACTACTGTAAAAACAAATATTGATCACTATAGAAATAAAAAAAACTGAATATTAACACTAGTAGTAATAAAAATACTAATAGTATTAACAAATACTGACAACTACTGGAATAAAAAATCATAATGAAAATACTAATAAATACTAACAAATGGTGATAACTACTGAAATAAAAATGCTAAATACTAACAGCCTAATCGATATTCTTAATAAAAATACTGATAAATATTAACAAATACTGACAACTACTGAAATAAAAATACTAAATATTGACATCCTAATTATTACTCGTAATAAAAATACTAATACATACTAACAAATAATGAAATTACTAAAATAAAAATAATAAATATTGATAGCCTAATCAATATTCTTAATAAAAATACTTCCAAGTATTAACAAATACTGCCCCTAATAAATACATTTGTGATTGTCTTTTGTTCAATTATCAACTGATGGGTCAAACGGCTAGCGCAGCCGATTGTATTCTCAGACCTGAGGCCCTAAGTTCGATGCCTGGAAGCACATTAATTTTGCGGGCTGGTTATTTGCATGGTGGGTCCTATACATACTAGTAAGCAAAACACAAATCACCTACTAGCAATGTTCTCTAGCAAGACTACACAAGTCAATTAGAGAGCTCAACTTACTTAGCTACACAAACTAAGCAATGTGACTAACAAGGCTACTCAAGCCAATTAGCCACGCAAACGCTACTTCTAAGCTACACAAGCTAGAAGGTAACTAGACAAGCCACACAAGCTAAACTAGTTACAAGAACAACAACTACTCAATAGCATAAGTATATGAAAGTAAATACAAGCTACTACTCACTAGCACAAGTATATGAAAGTAAATACAAGCTAGTGATTTGGAAAAAGCAAACCACAGGTTGACATGATGATTTTTCTCCCGAGGTTCACTTGGTTGCCACCAAGCTAGTCCCCGTTATGTCGACCACACACTTGGTGATTCGGCGGCTAATAGGCGTTCACAAGCCTAGCCCACTAACTCGGGCGCCGTAAGAATCCACCCACAAGTGAGGGTAACTCAATGACACGCTCAACTAGAGTTGCTCTTCGCGATCCCCGCGGGGCGAGCACAATACCCCTCACAAAGCACTTCTCCGGAGCGCCGCACAATCTTCTTGCGGGCTTCGACGGAGCCACAACCACCAAGCCGTCTAGGAGGTGGCAACCTCCAAGTGTAACAAGCACCATCAGCTTGCAAGACGATCACCTAGTGCCACTCGATGCAAACTCGCAATGCAACGCACTAGAATCGCTCTCTCACACAATCGGATGATCACTATCAAGCATATGTGAGTTAGAGGGCTCCCAAGCACACCAACACAAGCCACAAAGGCCCTATGGTGCTCCGCAACCGGCCAAGGGCAGCCACCATTCCTATTTATAGAGAGGTGAAGAAAACTAACCGTTTTCCCACTCTCTGCGCGCCTCCGAACGCGCCTCCGGACGCTCTTTTACTGAGGGTCCAGACCAACGCGCATGCGTCCGGACCCTTGCCCATTTGAATCGAGCCGTTGGCGCGCTTTAGTACACAGAAAAACACCTCCGGACGCTATGAACAGTGGAGGTCCGGACCATTAAACCGAGCGTCCGGACTCTACACAGAGAGCTCCCGAGAGCAGTTTTTGCTCCAGACGCTGTCCGGACAGCACCTCCGGACGCTAACCGTCCGGACCTCACAGGGCATTCCGGAGAGAGTTTTCTGAGCTCCGGGCGCTACTCCGGACGCTATGAACAGTAGCATCCGGACTGCTACAGTGCGTCCGGACCGCTGCATGCGGACCAGCACAGTCCGCACGGAAACGTCCGTATCTCTTAGCTCCGAACTCCGATTTCGATGATCTTGGACTTTTTGGAAAGCTAACTCAGAGGCCTACACACTCCTCAACTCCATTTGATACATATCACAATGAATCAAAGCAGTATTTCATTCCAAGATCTTGTCTAGTGTTAGGAGCATACCGAAAAATATTTTTCTCTTCTTCGAGTTGATTCGATTCAACTCCAACACCTCCTCCTTTGCAAATGTGCCAACACCACCAAGTGTACATCACCATGTGCATGTGTGTTAGTATTTTCACAATCATTTTCAAAGGATTTTCACTTGCTCTCACCACGCCACTCGATCCTAATGCATCGCAATGTTAGATCGCTCAAGTGGCACTAGATGACCGATATGCAAACAAGTTTGCCCCTCTTGATAGTACGACCATCTATCCTAAACCCGGTCATATACTTCTCTACACACCTATGACCGGTGAAATGAAATTCCCTATGGTTATACCTTTGCCTTGCGCATTTCATTCCATCTCCTTCTCCAATGTTGATGCAACACATGCACCAACCTATCACCAAATGATATGATCCACTTCATATCATCACGTGACCGTATTGGTTCATTGATCTTGACCTCACTTGCTCTTCACCGTTGCGTTGGTCCATCGGCGCCAAGCATCACCCGCTTGCCCTTCACACTTGCAACCGGTCCATCAAGCCAAGCCTCATCTTGATCTTCTCCACCTTGATCACATGACTCCATGTCATATCTCATGTGCAATAAGCTCCTTCATCACACAATCACATGTGAACTAATCTCATGTGTATATGTCACTTAAACACATATTAGATCACCTAGGTTGTCACTCAATTACCAAAATCACATAGGGACTTTCATCCCACCGGGCTATAAATAGAGGGGCAGAACCCCCTCCCTCTCCAGATCATCATCTACCTACAGAGCAAAAGCTAGGGTTTCAAGTCTCCATCCAAGTAGTAGAGTTCCCTCTAGTTCTAGTTCTAGTTCTAGTTCTAGTTCTTGTAGTTCTAGATCTAGTTCTAGTTGTAAATTAGCGAGAGATTAAGGAGAGATCTACAGAGGAGCTGGGCCTGTCGGATCTTCCTCAACGTTGTACTTCTGCAGTATCTGGTTCGTCTTTGAGCAATCTTCAGGTTCTTCAATTCATAATTCCTCAAGTTCTTAATTTACCTTCATTATTTACTTTCAAGTTATTTATTGGATTCTCGCTTGCATCAAGTGCTTTAGTCTTTGTAAAACTAGAGTAGTAATTAAAAGATTAGACGTGGTGCCTAGTCTTGCGATTACCTAGAGTTGCACCCAGCCTTCATGGATAGCCATGGTAGCCCTAGGTGGTGACAGCCCTGAAGGCCGACGTATTCCACCATGTTAGGGTTGGTGTCCGTAGGACAGTAGTTAGAGCTTCCTAGCCCCCTTCTCATCCCTTTCCATGGCTAGTGTTCTAATGCCCCGATATAGATAATCTTGAAGTATATTTGATTCTTAGATCAACTAAAGAACTATTAGGAAACTTACTCTCTACCCACCAAAACAATATATCTTATCTATCCTTGGATGATATTCTTTCGTTGCTAGTTCACTTCGCATTCCCCATGGAAATTGATACCCTTGGAATACTCCCGGGTGAAAGCTACAACGGTATCCATGCGCTTGCGGATTTTTCTGCGCGTAATAAATACCACCACTTGGTAAGGAACATATATATTGCATTCAAAATAACATAGTACATGGAGACTTACCAACCATTTGTTTTCATACACAATGAATCCTTTCTTTTAGGATTATATATCAATCCAAGTTTGGTCACTAAATCCTATGTTTAACCATCAACATTCCACCAAAGTGAAGGTAAATCGCATCACAAGTAGCAATTTATGTTTATGAATAACCTAGTTCCACTTGTATTGGACCATTGTGCATGCAGGGGCAAAATAACAAAATATGGTGAGAATAAAGCTTCTAGAAGTGTATCCACACAACAGAGGAGGTCAAGGCCCACTTGTGGGGTCGACCGACTGTGACAGAACCTCTTAAGATAGGGCCCACTTGCCAGGATTAATAGTCCATCCGACTTAATCCCAAACAAATGATCCAAACCTTAATTAGTCCGTCAGGTGTCGCCACTTTACAACGGGTCATTCACCTCTTTCCGAACAGGATCTCCCCATTACAAACATTGCAGAAGTAACACAATAATTTAATTTACATCAAAGTAGCGGAAATTTAAAATCATATTACAAACCATAAGTTTTTGAAACATAACATAGTGTCAAACGATTATATCAAGCTGCTGATAGAGTATAAACAAACAACCGAGTTACTCTTGCCCAAGAGTCAAGCAAAGACTTTTCATTCCTCATCTTCATCCACATTGACCACGGTCATGCAGCACGAAGCCACACAAACCGGGTTGTGGCCCTCATCTGCAACAGGGGTTAACAAACCCTGAGTACGGGAGTACTCAACAAGTCTTATCCGACAAAAGAAATATTTGGCGGACAAAACATTATGCAAGTCATAGGATTCAAGGTGTGGTTTCAAGAATCAAATATTTTGCATAAATGAGCATTTATGAAAGAATTGAAATTCATTAGTTTCATTCATAAGATTACTCAGGTATCGATCTAGAGGTATGATTGATAGAAAAGTAATGACTATCCAGAAAAGGACCCAGAAGTATCCGGTTTAAGTATATTACTACGCGGAAGAACAATGAGATAAGTCTCCATAACCGAGGAGCACAACGATTCGAACCGATTAAACCCAGCTGGGGATTCCCAATCACACGCCATATGTAGCACTGAAGCACACATATAACTACTTTTCCCTGGATCCTCTAGCCAAAACAGGGGTTCCGCCACCCGAGAGCGCAGTACACCTCCATCTAGTTCCTCGAACTTGGAGGGTACACACTACCCTCGCCATCTCTCCACTCCCACTGCGGGTTAACTGTTCTTAAGACTAGATTAACCAGGATTCAGCTTCCCTGAGTATGTGACTAGTACTCCAAATTCTTAACTCATGCAATTCAACAGCGGACAGTTCCTAATCGACACAGGCGGAAAGAACCCTGCTCACCAATCACCACTGGTGGCTCCCAAACACCGTGTCCGCCTGGTCTCAAGTTATTACTTCCAAACAAACATTCTTTTCTCAAAAGAACATAGTCATTTGCCGAAGCAATACGCTATGCGTAGATGACCAGAAATCACCTACGATAAAAGTTCTAAGCAACTAATCATGTTTAGCCAAAAGTTTGCATCTTTAAACAAGTGTCAAGGTATAGGTACAATAACCCAAGGATAAGGCTATGCATCAAGTAGGAATTCAATTAATTACCATAATGCAATAGAATAATCATAAGTGTATTTAAAGCAATCATTTTAAATACAAGGAAATGTTTAAATGCACCGAGGCTTGCCTTGGTTAGAGGGATAAACGATCTCGGGCTCAGATTCAATCACAGAGAAACCCCCTTCACTAGGGTGTTATCCAACCCAACTGACGAGATATCTACATGATATAATGCTATGCTTAGATGATGCTTGAATGATAGACATGATACTTTGCAACACACAAGCATGCACTTAAGAGATGATTAAAACAGATTAAACCTTGAGTACAACTTCCCTTCATGAAGGAAGGCAAAACCAGATTATAAAGCAATTTAATTAACTTTCATTAAATTGATTATCTAAGTTAATAATTACACCCAAAATAACTGAGCAAACAACATTTCATCAAACATGTCCAACTTGTGGTTGTCACTGGACTAATGACCATTAACATCAATCACCCCAAAATCACACAAAACTTAAAGTAATTAGGGTTACTAATCATTTTATTATTAATTATACAAATAGCCATGTATAACAGAGCATCCAAAAATCCCCAAACTTTTTGTACATCAAGGTATTAGTGTATAAAGGTTACACAAAAATTCCCAGAATTTTTAGAGCAATATACAGAGCATGAAAAAATCATGGAAAACTCATTTCTTAATTATTTGAGCAATATTACAGGATTAAAAATGTATTGAACATGGACATGTTATATTTTTCTAAAATACTACACATCACAGAGCATACATAAATTTTTACAGAATTTATTTATGCACAGAAATAAACATACAAAAATAACAAAATGCATTACTGTGCAAAACAGAAAATAAAGAAAACCCTTCATTTAACCCACTGACGGCTGGGTCCCGCCCGTCAGTGGCACATCGGCAGAGCAGCGGCGCCGACGACCAAGAAACACGGCGGCGCGTCGCGGACGGCGAACCAACCGCTCAACCGACTCGTGCGCTGGACTCAGCACTTCACCCCGAACCCAACGAGGTGTGACACGACCATTTCCATCCCTCAGAAACGCCTCACTAGCGACGACGGCGGCGACCCGAGCTCGGCCGCGCGTACGCCGGCGAGTACAAGCTTGCGCTGGAGCAACCAAGCACTGCGATGGATTGAGAAAGCAACCACGAGCATAACGCACAACCGAAACGAGGCTAAAACCTACCGTAGAGACCTCACCGACGGCAATGGAGGCACCCCGCATGCATCCACACATATGTCGGCGTAAACAAGCCATAATCGGCTCAACCAAGCACTCCACTAGACTCAGCGGCCCCCAAACAACGCGAAGCACAAGCGAAAAGAACTGAAATCCTAACGAAACGACCCCGCCGGCGGCCATGGCGGACGGCGGAGATCTGCGCGACGTGCTCCGACGAAACTGAGCACGCGCTGGAACAACCAACACCGCGGATGGACTCACGACGGCTAGGCGAAGCTAGCGCAAGACTAAGACGTGAAAAGACCAACTAACGAGCTCTCACGGCGGTGAGCACCGACGCGGCGGCGCTCACACGCCGGTGCGAACACGAACCACGGCTACGGTTCGAAATTAGCTACAACCAGCTACTCTACGAGCACTAGGAGCTTACCCCAAACACGAAGCGCTCGCTAACTCGGCCGGAGACGAAGCAGATGATGCTGGCGACGGAGACCGTGCCGGCGGAAGTAGGAAGCCGAGCGGCAACGTCGATGTTCCCGGAGTTGTAGACCACCAAAGAAGAAACGACGAAGTGTTTGAGGATCAGCGGCGAATGAAGAAGATGAAACAAGAAAGAAGAAGACAATGCGGCTCCTGTGTAGCCCGACTGATAGCTAACCAGAGCGGTGGCGCCCTCGCCGAAGCCGAGGAAGACGGAGCTGCGTCGGCCGATTCACGTGGTCGCAGCTTCAACCAACCCTTGCGGAAGATGCACTAGGTAAAGGCGAAAGCCATTGCGGTGGATGGGGAGCTTGGCAGTGGCTGGAAAGCTTGCACGAGCTCGACGATGACGGTGGCGCACTCGGCAGAGCAGAGCAGAGCGAGAGCACGGCGTGGAAAGGGAGCAAGGAGTGGACGCTGTCCTGTTTTGAAGGCGCGGAGTGTGCGCGACGACGCCACACACACGATGGGATACGAGTTGAGGCCAGGAGTCGCACGGCGAGCTTGGCAGCTGGCCGGCCAGGTGTCGGCGCCGAGTTCCTTGTCGCCATGCAACTGCTCGATGAAATGCCGGAACTGCCCCTGGGATTATTTTGCAAATTGCTCAAACTTCCAGGAGTTTTCATGAAAAACTTTGAATACCAAAGTTGCTCAAAATTTCATGATCTACATTTTTGTCAATACACTCTTTTTCAAATTCGGCCTAGAAATGAAAATGCATTTTTGAAATTTGAAAACCTTTTAAAAAGGATTTACCCCTTTGCAATTACTCTAAAAACTTGAATAACACTTGAAAAACTGCAAACACAACAAATGCAATTCAAACAGAGCTCTACAACTTTTCTTAAACACCCATATGAAAATTCTTTTTAGATTTTGAAATTCATGTTTAGGGCTTGATTTAACCCCTCTGGGAATTAGGGTTTGGATTTAAATTTTGAAAGTTTGAATTTGAAAAGATGACCAACATTCAAACAATTGAACCACACTCAATCAAATAAACTCATTTTAGTTCAATGCATAACAAGGTTATCAATCAATTGAATGATGATTAATGCATATGATGACATGATCAATTTTTAATTACGATAAAACATCAGAGGTGTTACATCGACCCTACCTAGGCATCGCTTGATGCCCCTCTCCCCCTGCCATGTCACTGATCCATGGAGGAGCATGGAAACACATAAAGGAACACCCCTAGTCGCTGATTTGGTGTTAGTTGGGTCCAAGGGCCTCAGATGGGCCTCACTTGGATTAGAGGGCCCACCGTTAGCCAGTGAAGGATTCCATCAACCATCCAACTATCTTAGGACACATGCAATTACCATATGGAGCCACTTTAGCACCATGGGATGGATTGGCGATGCCTACCGTACCATAGTTGGACGATGCGTAGAGGCGTTACCCGACCCCAATGGAGTGCCACCAACCTACCTCCATGACCTACAAGTACCCCCATGGTTTCTATACACTATATAAAAGGGATGTTGAGCTATGGGGAAGTCATGACTATCAAAAGCAACACTACTCTACTAAAGATCAAACTTAAGGAGACGCTCTAGTAGCTAGACTACTAGTGGGAGATAGAGTTAGAGTAGCGATCTATACTTAGAGTGCAAAAGAGTCTTTTGGGTTTGATATAGCTCCTCTATACTTTTCTATTTTGTATCTTTCCGTATTTGTACACTTACTCTATTTGGAGTACACTTCTTCTTTTCTCAAGTATTTAGTCTAATCTTACTTATCTAGCTAAGTGTGTTTTGTAGATTTATATAAGATTTGTAGCACAAGTTATATCGTGCTTAGTATGGTCACGAGTTCCACCATATGATTAGGGTTATTTGATCTTATTTCATCGAAGCTCAGATCAAAGTAGCGACTTCATAGATTAAGCATGGTGCTTGGGCTATAACTTGCATGTGGATACGACTAGGCCTTCATATAGTTAGTGATAGGTGGTAGGTGATGATTGCCTTATTCATCCTTTGTATTCTGCAATGATAGCTAGGTCTAGTTCTTAAAACTGTAGGGTTCGTGGCAATTACATCTATAGTCAATCCTTTGGGATTGGATAGGTTCTTGAAAATACCCTCTAATTATTGATTTAACCGAGTTTCTAAGTTTATATCTAAGTGGTGCTTACCAAGTAGAAGTATCCACCTGAGTCATGTGTAGAAGTATCTCTAACTTAGAAAGTTTATCTCTAAGTTGTGCTTAATAACTATATGGAAAGCCTATGTGCTAAGTTTATCTCTAAGCACAACTACCCATGTAAAAAGATATGGTTGTGCTTAACAAGCTATACATTCCCTAATAATTATTCCATCTTAAAGTGGCGATCAACTAGATCTAGCTTACTGTAGAGGGATGATATTGCACAGTTGCCCAATACCGACAGGGTACTAAAGAACAAGTATAAGAAGATAGAACTTGATTATCCTATAGAGGAATACATGCTAACACTTGGGGACAATAGTGGTAGTTTGTGCAATGGCACAAACACTACATAAAGTTTGGTGATCCGAAGTCATTTTTGAATTAACACTGCATAGGATCCACTATCACCACCCTCATCGCCCTAGAATAGATTTGTCTTGTCCTTAATCGACACTGTTGTCGCATGTCCCATCACTAATTCAAATGGCATGATCGACTATAGATTTGTCGAAATTGCTAAACACAGTAGTTTTCTAGCCCAATATTATGTTCGTGGCATCCTACGCATATTCAAGAATTCTAGTAATCTATGCAGAACTTTTGATGTTGTCTTGCGGTTATAATTTTCTCATACATTGAATTCAAAGATCTAGTGTTCTAAATCACTTTTATTTTCTAGCATGCAATAGTTTTTGTAATTTTATAACAAACTGCTTCTGGTAAATCATCATATGTCCTTGCATAAGCCACAATCACATCACATTACAAATATGCAATTATTTTATCCATGCTATTATTAAATTTCATTTATTCCACTTGATGAAAAGAAACCACTCAATCAAATTTTTCCTAACATATGTGGTGGTTTACAACACGGACAAGCATTTGTTATGGACGATGGCCCATTTTAGTTTTCACCCATTCCTTTGTTGTGCACCAAGCTCATGTGACCATGATACATTTGTTGTGTTCTAAACACATCATTACAAAGGTTGCATGTGTACTTCTTCTTCTTGACTCTTCCAAATTTAATTGTAGAGCCCATACCCTCTTTGATGGTGTCACAAGAGTTTCCCCTTGGAAAACCACTTGACATATGTTGCTCTCTTGAGACAAGTGAGGACATGGGAGGTTGATTAAAGTAACTTGGTATGACATATGGTGGTACTTTTGCATAAAGGTCATCATGGAATGAGGATGAAGATCCAAGAGTATTGTGCATCTTCTCCTGCATGTAGATTAATGTGAGGGATCGTAGAGTTCCCTAATTTAAGTACAATAATAAAATGTAAAAATGATAGGGACAAAACCTTGGGAACATGCAAGGCAGGGTCATGGAAGATCGGACCAGGATCAGAATCTCCAACAATGTCAAGGTGGGCTTGGAGAATAGCCATAGGGTCTCCTTGGAGCAAAGATTCTATTGACTGGGGCTCTAAGGACAAAGCCTTCTTTCGTGCACCCTCACTTACTGGAGTTGTCAAAAACATCTGCATAAGATCTTGCGTATTCTTTGGGCTTTGCTCTAGCCCTGTTGATGCAGTGATGCTAGCTGGTGGTATAGGAGTAGAAACTGAGTGGAGTTAGTGTGGTATTGCTTCACTGTTACTGTAGTAGCTCTGGAAGGAGTGAGCATGGTCATTAGGTGCACCGCTAAAAGGAGTCGGCATGGTTGTTTTACCCCTTAGCACTTCGTGCAAAGGGGAAATGACATTGTCACCCTGCCTAAATCTTGTATCCTTGGTGGGGTAACTATTGCGTTCCATGATGTGAATTCTAAGGATTGGTGGATGGTATTCGAAGAGGACATGAATACCTATTTATAAGGATTGGTAGACATAGAACATCGTCTATGATGTGAATTATTTAGTATCTAATTGTAGAAGAGATATGGCTATGGGATTCTATCGTTAATTTGCTATAGAACTAGATACCCATCACGATTGTTGTTTCAATATTTTTTATATTAATTGATAAAGAAAGGATGCAGCTATGTGATATTGTCATTATTTTGTTACAAAATCAGATACAATTTATAAAGTCATATATTATTTGATGTGTTGTGTGATGTGGTATAGATATTTTTTATTAATTCTACATAGTGACATGACTATCTAGTACTATCATTAATTCACTGTATAATTGGAAGCGGCTAAATGATATCATAGTGCATGTATTTTTTTCATTAATATGTACAAGAAAGATGCGGCTAAATAATGTCATTAATATATATAAGAAAGATGTTGTTTAAATGACATGTATTTCTTTAAAAAAAATGCAATACCCCATAAGAAAGTAATGTATGTACAAGAAATATGTGGTTTACAAAATCAGATATGATTTATAAAGGCGTATATTATTTGATGCGTCGTGTGATGCGGTATAGATACTTTTTATTAATTCATTACATAGTGATACGACTATTTAATACTATCATTAATCTATTGTAGAAATGGAAGCGGCTAAATGATATCACAGTGTATGTATTCTTTTCGTTAATATATACAAGAAAGATGCGGCTAAATAATGTCATTAATAGGTACAAGAAAGATGTGGTTTTAAATGACATATATTTCTTTTAAAAAATACAATACCCCATATGAAAGTAATGTATGTACAAGAAAGATGTGGTTTACAAAATCAGATACGATTTATAAAGACGTATATTAATTGATGCATCGTGTGATGCAGTATAGATATTTTTTATTAATTCATTACATAGTGATATGACTATCTAGTACTATCATTAATTCATTGTATAATTGGAAGCGGCTAAATGATATCATAGTGCATGTATTTTTTTCATTAATATGTATAAGAAAGATGTGGCTAAATAATGTCATTAATATGTATAAGAAAGATGTGGTTTAAATGACATGTATTTCTTTAAAAAATGCAATACCCCATATGAAAGTAATGTATGTACAAGAAAGATGCGGTTTACAAAATCAGATGCAATTTATAAAGGAGTATATTATTTGATGTGTCGTGTGATGCGGTATAGATATTTTTTATTAATTCATTACATAGTGATATGACTATCTAGTACTATCATTAATCCATTGTAGAATTGGAAGCGGCTAAATGATATCACAGTGCATGTATTCTTTTCATTAATATATACAAGAAAGATGCGGCTAAATAATGTCATTAATATGTACAAGAAAGATGTGGTTTTAAATGACATGTATTTTTTTAAATGCAATACCCCATATAAAAGTAATGTATGTACAAGAAAGATGCGGTTTTAAATGACATGTATTTTTTTAAATGCAATACCCCATATGAAAGCAATGTATTTTTATAATAATAATCACACAAACATGTTATAATACTAATTCCATAAACATGTTACTTTGTTAAAGTCATACACCACCACTATAGATGGAGAAATCATCATCGCTACTTTCTTTGTCGTAGAATACAGAAGTGACAGTGAGATAGTTCCACCATCGGTTGGACCCATAACAGGACCAGGAAAGGAATCAAATTGGTAGATGAAATTTCTAGCACTGACAATTGAACCATCGATGCGTTAGTGCTATTGGGGTTGCATTCTCCCATAATCTGGAATGTCGAGCTGACTGATATAGGCTTTATGGCCGGTAGCTCATATATGATCATTTGGTCCACTAACGGTAAATTTAGCATGAGTGTTGAAGCTGACTGATATAGGCTTTATGGCCGGTAGCTCATATATGATCATTTGGTCCACTGACGGTAAATTTAGCATGAGTGTTGAATGTATCAACTCCCAACTACTACCTACTAGTATACAATTTCACTTCAGGTTTCTCCATCTTCAAGGTTGGCTTATTTGGGCCAGTTCTGGAGGCACCTCTTGGGCTCATTCCACACACTCTTCCTCCCTCAATCCTTTAAAACAGATACATAATAGATACATTGTTCCTCATATTTGCTCTCTTGGGTTGTGGTCTAACTCGTTGTTGGTATTTATTAATGCACACAAAATAATCTACAAGTGCACTGATAGATACCAATGTAGCACTTCACTGGGATACCCAATTTATATTGAATCTAAGGATTGTGAGTGAGGAACTAAGGCTAACTTAACCCCTAAGTAGCAACTAAGGCCTGAGAGGATAAGAGCATAGAGAAGATAACTAGAGTCTTCTAGTTCTAACTCTAGTAAGATATATTTTGTATTGTTCAACTGGGAAATCGCATAGAAAAAACATAGTCGGAGTATGATCTTCCTACAGATAAGCTCTTGCTCGGCTTACCAGCGAGAGATGGACTATATAAGATTCAATGGGGCTATAAGTCCCCCTCTCGAGCTACCACCAGTCCAGGTACTAAGATACATCTATGAGTTACTGAGTCTAAGCACCACATTTATACTATGAATACTACTTTAAACTAAGAGTGATAAGGAATAAAATACTGAAAAGAGTCGCAAACCTAAAGAACAATATAAAAATATTACTTACTTGATTATAAGTTGATTACCAGAGAAATCTTAGAAGCGAGCTCAAAAGAACTTGATCTCGTTAGGTACAAGCATAGAGAGAGCATTGATGGACCGACACTTCCTCCAATCTCTCCCTTTCACTCGGTATCGCTATCTCTAAATATATAAGACTAGATCCTACATTAGAGGACTAATCTCATTAAATTGCTAGCTTTGGATCTTTATTAGGGTTTCTAAATGAGACTCATGGTTTCTGAATCAGGTCTCTCTAAGAAAGGGGGCCTAGGACTCCTTTAATAGCCCTGAGCGATGAATCTAGACCTTTGGATCAAATAAACCTTAACCAAGGGTTTATATCTAACTCCTAAGGTGGTGGGAGAAACATTCTAGAAGAGGGATGATAGGTAATACTAGGGAAGGCCAGTCGACCTTTAGGTGGGGATGGCTTGCCCCACCTAGGCCACTTCCCCTCCCGCTTCGGTGGATTACCTTCTGGTGACCTCTAGAACCTTTTGAAACTTGTGCCGTGGAATCCATATTTTAATCTGATGTGTAGGTCCTCTTTGATGGTTTTGTAGATTAATCCTCGTGAAAACACAAATTCGCCAAAACCCATGGATTTTGTTAGTTTAAACCCTAATTCTAAATATGTATTTCATTTTAGTCCTTTATGTAAGATATGTAGATGGATTAAGTTGATAAATAGTTCTTAAGGTGAATAGGACAACAAGGATGGTCCCATGCTATACTTGCCTTAAACTTTAATATTCAAGTAATTTTGGTCTTTAAGGATCTCCTAGATCACCAACTTCCACTGATGCAAAGCTCACCAATTAGACAAGATTATAAAGCACCACACAAGCATCTAGACAGTCATGCACAACATATAAAAGCACGCTACAATCACATAGATCATTTAAAAAGTATTTGAAAAGCAATCTACGTGTTGCTACGACCACACAGACGCAAAAAGCATGCAAATCGAAGCTTGGTGAAAAAGATACAACTGCAGAAGAATATGCTCTTATAAGAGAGAACCGTAGGCTTTACTAAGTTTAATAATAAAATGATGTATAAGTGAAAGGTCCTAGATGGCTAGAGGGGTGGTGAATAGCCTATTAAAAATTCTACAAACCACTACAGCAAAGGTTAGATTAACACTTAAGCGAATCCTTTTGCTCTAGCTCTACTAGGGGTGCAAAGCCACCTATCCAAGCAATTCTAGGTGTTTGAGTATCTATCAAACAATAGCAAAACACTAAGATACTCAAACTAAGCTAGCAAAGGAAACTAAACAAGAGATCTAGCTAAACAAGCTACAAGCTACACAAGCAAGAATATAGGAATATAAATACAAAGAGGAAGGTGATTGTTATACCAATGCCTTGTGAAGAGAATATACCAATGTGAAGAACCAATCACAATATGAACGCCAAGAGTAGCCGGGAGACAAGTGTTGACACAAAGATTTTCTCCCGAGGTTCACTTGGTTGCCACCAAGCTAGTCCTCGTTGTGTCGACTACTCAATTGGCGATTCGGTGGCTAATAGCCAATCACAAGCCTAGCACACTACTCGGGCGCCACAAGAATCCACCCAAATGAGAGTAACTCAATGACACGAGCAATCCACTAGAGTTTCCCTTTGGCGCTCCACCGAGGTGGGTACAAGCCCTCTCACAATTGTCGAAGTCAGCCATGAACAATCACTAATCGCGTCGAAACTTCCTCAATCGCCCAAGCCGTCTAGATGTTGGCAAACACCAAGAATAACAAGAAATCACGTGGCGGCGGCGATGACCAAGTGCCACTAAGATGCAATGCAATGATCAAAGCACTTGGATCACTCAAACTCTCACAAGAATGCAATTGAAGCAAAGAGAGATGAGTTGGGGGCTATCTCAAGCAAGCACAAGTATGTCAAATGAATGGGAGGTGCAAGAGAGAGCCCTAGGACCCGACCAAAACATATATATATCAACCCACAAAGGAGTAGCGGTTTTGCCCCTTGATCTCCATTGTCTGCATGACTCCGGACGTGCCGAGTATAGGGGTCCGGACCAATGGCCATGTGTCTGGACCCTCTGCAGTTTCAATTCGCCCGTTGGCGCCTTCACCAGCCGTTGCCGTGTGTCTCCGGACGCTCAACACAGTGCATCTCCGGACCATACCTCTATGCGTCCGGACCCTCTGTAGAGGTGTTCCAGTAAGCTCCAATCTTCGGACAGTGCGTCTGGAGTTCTGTGTCCGGACGACACTTAGCGTCTGGACCACTTAACAGAGCGAGTATAGAGAGCTCCAAACTCCAAACCCTGCGTCTGGACCTTGATCACTGTCTAGACCTCCTGTTCACAGAAGGGCGAGCCTAGGGTATGCTTTCGGACGCGTCGCCGTTTGTCCGGACAGCGCATCCCTAGCGTCTAGACCACCGTCCGGAGCTCTGATCTTGGTCAAACCGAGCTGCCTTCTTCACACCAAGTTCATGTGAGCTAACACTAAGTGTTACAACACTTGTGCACGTGTGTTAGGTTTTATTTTGAATTATCTTGGATTATATTTCAATTCATGTCACTTAGGTTCATTTTAGATATGCAATGCAAATGACCTAGTGGCATATGATAACCCCAATCGATACGAATTTTCCCTTCTTGATAGTACGACTATCTATCCTAAAGGTGATCACACTCTCTATAGTGTCTTGATCACTAAACCAAAAATGGCCCTATGATATACCTTTGCCTTGAGCCCATTTTTGTTTTTCTCTTTCTTCTTTTCCTTGTTCATGAAGCACTTGATTCATCATGATCATCCTTTTAGCTTCACATGTCAAGGTGGATCACCCTAGCTAGATCACATGCTTAGCACTAGGGTTAGTCCATAGGTTTTATCAATTAACCAAAACCAAACTTGGGCTTTCAATAAGATATTTCAAAGAAATACCTAAGTTGAATTGGGTCAAATTAGATTTGAATTAGAAAATAAGAATAGAATTTAACATACTTTATTTATAAAATGAGTTGCATATTCATTATTAGAGTTGAAGTTTAAACCATGAATTTCCAAAGCTCTTAGCAGAGGCAACATTGTTACTATTGCATGGATTATGTCGTTACGAAACCAACACATTTTGAACGGGCCGAATCAGAGCTAAAACATAGAATTTATAAATTAAACAACATTTGGTTTTAAAGCTAATAAATAAATCTAGATTTTCAAAGATGTTAAATATTATTTAAAAGGGTGTGAACATGTAAATTACATTGGTATGATCCTAATGCAATTTGAATGGATCAAAACAAAATTGAAATGGAGATCTTATATGAGCAAAACATTAGTAGTGGCAAAATTGTAATTAGTTTGAACTCATTTTTTCAAATCAAATAAATGAAAAAAGGATTATGAACCTGCCTAGGACTATGGGTATGAAATTAAAGAAACCAAGGGGTTCTTTTGAGAAAAGGCAGGGACAGTGGGTTGAACATTAAAAATCCAAGGGAGTTTAAAAGCATCTAGGCCCCATGGTTTTGATGATTAACAACAATGCAAGATTACTACGACTAACGTGTGTTTTGTAGACGCAAATTTTTGAGTTAGTTCATAGTAATGGTAATTGATTGGGCAATCAATGGTATTCTTGCCCCAAGATGGATTCGTTTCGGTTTTCAAAGGATTGGCGACAAGGTTGAAGCTTATGCTAGGTCTAAGTGTCGATTGGAGTTGGAGAGACACTTAGAGTAGTCCTAGACCTTTATTTTACTTTTGTCGTACTATTAACGGGGTATGAGATTATAGTAGCTTGACCTAGAAGCGGTTGATCTAGGTGTTTGGAGAGTCACTCGGGACAAGATGAAACCCCTTAAGAATCTTATAAAACTCATCGCAAGTGATTAAAAAGAGATTCATTTCAATGCTAGAGCTAAATCTGAAGTGATTGAGAGCCTCAAATAGCATTTGGACCAGTTGCCCAGAGGGGTCTGAACCAATTCACACTGGTTTAGTGGCCCAGGGTTTGCTCAGAGAGAGTCAGGAGCATCTGGACTCTAAGACATTAGGGTTCGTACCAATGGAGATGATCTGGAGGTGTCCAGAGAGGTTGACAAGTGAGGGTTTGGCCACGGACTGAGTCTGTACCAACCGTCCGGACCAATGGCGATGGTTCAGATCGATCCAGTAAGGTCCAGAATGGGAGTTTTGGCTCCGGACTGGGTCCAGACCAAGCGTTCGAACCAATCGGTACCAGTCCAGATGACATAAAAATAGTGAGGATACTATGATTTCTGTGTGGTTCGGACCAATGCAAATTGGTCCGGTTCACCCGCACTAGTCTGGTCTGGTCTGGAGGTCCTAGAGAGGAGTTGATGTGAGTAACGACTAGTTGGTTGGTTGGTTGGTTGGGGGTATTTATACTTGCCCAACTTGTCCATACTAGCTCTCTTGCTCAATTGTTCAGCTGAGGAAACTTGTGAGAGTGCAAGGGAGAGCAAGAGCTTGTGAGGTGATTGAGATTAGTGAATCCAACCATTAGAGCCTCATTAGCGGATTTGGGAGTGACAAGTGTGCATCCATCTTCTTCCTTAGCCTAGATTGGGGGGCAAGTGAGGGTCTTTTGCTTGGTGGCGATTGGAAGCTTGGTGACCATCCGGAGGCGATTGTGGATGGCCCAACTCCACTTATGAACGGTTGTGGGCAATTTACTGAGTCGGAGCGGCAAAGAATCAACCCAAAGAGAGCACTTGGTCCTTGCACAGATCAAGTGGGAGTGATACCCTTGCGCGGGTGCTCTAACGAGGATTAGGGGGAGTGTTGACTCGTCGATACCTCAGAAAACATCGACGCGTCATTTTCTTCTTCTTTCTCCTTCTCTTGTCATTACTTTCAAGCATTACTTTGTTCATACTTGTTCTTTTCATGATGATGCTTGTTTAGAATGGCTTCTATGGGGTGCACTTGCTTTACTTATTGTCTAGTTACTTGCTTTGCTTAGCTAGTTTCACACTTGTAGGCACTAGGGGGTAATTAGCATTGTTTAGGTTTTAATTTCAGCTTTAGAAATTTAAGAGAAACCCAATTCACCCCTCTCTTGGACATCTTGATCCTTTCAGAGTTTTTTGCAAAATAGCACGACGAATCGACATGCTCAGATGTGGAATTTTTAAACAAGTTTTCAATTTTAGTTTTAGAATTTGATTCAAACCACTCAAAACAAAAACTCCGGTGCACCAGTGTTGATGCTAAGAATGGCATACTTTTACATACTCAAAATACCATCAATAGCCTCGGTTTCAAGGGTAGAATAACACTTCATGAACATGTTTATCACTAATAAGTTCCACATGTACTTGGAAAGCTTTGTCTTGCAGGGAATGACATTTCAAGACAATCAGGGATGCTAGAAGCTCCTTTGGCACATCTACCGATGTGTGATTTGAGCCAAACTCCAGAACCTCTGTACCATAAAACTCCTTGCACGTCCAGGAGCTCCCACAAGAAAGTCTGGCTCCAAAGGAGCCAAACTACGGTCGATCGATTGTGGTTTAGACCCTTCTGGCCATCCAAGCCAACATGATCCATGACAAAGCTATTCCAACCCTTGGATGCAACTTGTGCTTTCATTCAGTGCTCCAGATCAAGTGCACAAGGATCCATGGGTCCACATCAAGAGAACCAACGTGACAAACACCTCAGAAGAATCAACCAAGCTCTATGACTGGTGGGACCACCTTCTGGAAGGTGGTAGTGGGTCCGACACCCCTAGGGGGGTCGGCCGATACCCCTAAGGGGCCCACAGCTCCCCGGCTCTTCCCTGAGCTGTGGGAGACCCTTCTAGAAGACCTGGGCAGGGCCCACTTGCCATAGGGGGTCGGCCGATACCCCTAAGGCCCCCTAAAGCTGTTGGTGACTCCTTCTCGCATTTAACACATGAAGGAAATCAGAACCCTCCATTCCAAGGCGGTTTGGAGGCAGTGGATCCAAGGACTCAAGATTGAAGCCTCCTGGATCGATGACGTGGCGGTGGAGTAGCCCCTACTCCACCTCTCACTATAAATACAGGCTCACACCCCCTCTTCACACATGGTGGACAAGCCTACAAGCTCAAGCACTTAGAATTATCTTAGTAGTCAGTCTAGTGTGGGAATTAGAGTAGAGTTGAGTTGTGCTCGGGATTTCCGGAATTGTCTCCTAGAGAATCTGGTATAACCCTTGTATCTTTCCTTTCCTATAAGACTTTACTTATTTTAATATATTACTTTTCCTCTACTTTACTTAGAATTTACTTTGAGCATTACTATACTTGTTATAGTATTGTTATGTGCTTTTGCTTATTACTAGCCATTACATTGATAGTCTATGATCCTTGTGGTCATTCCTGTATGCGATTATTGCCTATCATAGGGTGCTTTGATTGTAGATCACAATTAAAGTAGTGATTTGTGTGTAAGCATGGTGCTTATGCATCATCTTACCCTTGGTTACCGCTTGCTACATGGATTGTTTGTGGTAGCTAGCAAGAGAGTGACAACCTTGTCTAGTCTTTGTATCCCACCACGTGTTCTTAGGCAAGTTCTTAAAAGGTAAGGCCCCCACAAAAAGAGAGCGCGGTCCGGTAGGAGTTTTGTCCTCCTACTGATCTATCCTCTTGTCAAGCATACTTGTATTGAGGAGGCAAAATGTTGTGTTTAGACTAATTAATTTGCTAAGTACATTGAAGCAGAAGTGAATTACATAGGAGTCCTTATCTCTCTCGTTGTCCTCCCACCTTGCTATACTTACTAGTTATTCTTAGTTATCATTTACCTTGGCTTGTTCATTCATCACCCTTCCTATCACATTATTCGATTACCCCCCCCCCCTATACTAGTTGGTACTAAGTTGAGGTGCTCTCTAGGATCTCTCTCTAATTATCATTTCTAGCTCCGCTTTCCCTTGGGAAAATATAAATTACGATACCTTGGAATACTCCTAGGTGAAGTGCTATAACGGTATAATCTATGCGCTTGCGGATTTATCCAATAGTCATAAGAAATAACAACAACCAGCATGCATGCTCAACCATGTTGCTACACCCTATGTGAATTTTTAATTTAGTGAAAAATATTATTTGCCTATGTTTTATGGACACCAAAATTTATATAAAAAAGTCATTTTAATCATGTTTTCTTAGCAAAAATTTAGGGCGTTACAATTAGGGCCTGAATAGTAGTTTGGCTAGAGAGCAAATTTTGACTTTTAGCCTCTCAAATTAGGATAGGGGTTTATTAGGAGCCTGGTTGGAGTTGCTCTTAGTGCTTCTGCCCAGTACTCCTATGGCACAAGTACAATTGGAATCTGAATAAAAAAAGTAGAGTTCAAATATGAAAAAAAAGGTAGAGTTGGAATACATGTAACATTGCGACTTACCATGCATTGCCATACGTACAAACTCAGAGTACTAAAGCCTTGTTTAGGAGGGTTGCTCCTTCAAATGGCTCCAACTTTTTTATTTTCATTAAAAAGCGGTTTCGAACGGCTCCTCTTACTAAACCGTTTAGTAGGACTTCTCTAGAGGAGTTAGAGCCGGAGATAAGTTCTGTCCTACCAAAATGGGGTCTTAACTGTAAGGAGGTATCAAGGGGTAAACTAGGATAACTCTGTTAATCAAGAGTTCTTTTTTGAAGACATCTCTTTGAAATGTGTTTTTCACGTGTATGTGTGTACAACTATGAATCGATGAATAATTACATTCTCGTTTGTCTCTAAGAGTGACTTGTTTACATCGAGCACTTCACTCATTTGTCGCCAGAGTCTATTGTGAGTGCGAGTGTAATCGACCTTTTTTTTTGTTTGTGAACAAATCGACTTTTTTTTTGTCGTAGTAGTAGAAGAACTTTACGGATGAGAAAGTGAGGTACACTCACAGTCACAGGCCCGTGTGGCGCCATTATTCAGGCCCAACGTCCATCCTTCAGCCCAAAACGGCCGTACGTAACGTAACAGCCCAAGCTGCTCAATACCGGCCTAGTGAGAATTGTTCACCAGACACCACCACGCGTGAAGGAAATGGCAATAAGGCCATGATCATCCTCCTCCCACGAATAAAAGTAAAATCTCTTTTCATCTCTCAACTTTCCTCAAAGTATGATTTACCACCTCCAACAGAAAAATATAGTTTTATGTCATCCTTCGACTTTTGAAGCCATCTGAATTTTCTCTCTATGTGGTTTTGAAAACAATTTTGTTTGATGTAGCGCCACGCTAATTTTAGCCATCCTACATAGTGCCATGCTAGTTATAAATAAAGATAAATCAAACTACGATGATAGTCCAGCAACATCAATTAGACTATTATATATATACTCCTATAACAAATAAACAATATTTGGACATAATGCAAAAACCAATACTGAAATATGGGACGACGCTAGGGACAATAGTATCTAATGATGACTGTCCATCTCAAATCATGGGTGGTGAACTGGTGATGAACAAAGGACGAAGTTCATTTTGATAATTCATAGATGAAATTGTGCCTAAAATATGAAGTTTTAGTTTTGGATACACAAAGTTGAGTTGAAAATAAAAGTTTAAAGACCAAAATGCACTCTGATAATTTACGGATGATGAAAATGAGCCCAAAATGCAAAGTCCGATGACTATGACAAAATTGAGCCTAAAATAGAGTTTGAGAACTAAAACGACTGCTTTGAAGTCGAGGAATCAAACTTAGCTTTGAGTAATAGTCTAATGATCCAAACAGCTATTCTGCCTAAAAGTTGGAAGAGATGAGAAACAATTTTCCGATACAAGAGGCAAATCAACCTTGGGGAAACAGATAGAAATAAATGAACTTTTGTCCACTTATATATACAATATAATAATAAAAAAGAGATAGATTGTCCTTTCTTTCCCTTTTAGGCACACCGTACACGACGACGTAGGACCCCTGGCCCTGGACCCGGACTCCGGACACGGGCCAGGCGTGTGCAGCGTGCTCCTGGGCCCCTGGCCATTGCCAGCGCGTTGGCCCGCCCACGGCACTAGCAGACACGTCTCGCCAGTCGCCACCCTCTCTCTTCTCGTCCGTGGCCCGTCACGAACACAGCTGTCCCGGTCCCGGGCCCAAGCCTACGTGCGTCAC
Source organism: Microstegium vimineum (assembly GCA_022036555.1). NCBI lineage: Eukaryota > Viridiplantae > Streptophyta > Magnoliopsida > Poales > Poaceae > Microstegium > Microstegium vimineum. The sequence goes on along the minus strand of CM039134.1, from coordinate 15,491,680 downwards.
GTGTCCAGGCTCTCTCCCGTGACCTGTCATGTCGTGTCGTCTCTTCCCTGGGCCGCAGCCCGCAGCCGCAGTCATCGGACGACCTGCGGTTAGCGCGTGACCTCGCGAGCGCGGATTTTTTTTAACCATTTTATTAAGTAAATTTAATATTAACTAATTTTTTTTTTATTTTTACATCTAACCTGTTTGGACGCGTCAGGAAACATAGCGCGGCAAAATCACGCTGCCGCGCCATGCATGACGGTGCGGCAAAGGCGCTGACTCAACATGCCCCGGACATGCTGAGTAGCGGACTGACGTGGCAGGGCCTGCCGCGCCGCCATGCATGGCGCGGCAGTGTCGCATCACGGATCTTGGCGCAGCAAGGTGGTATACAGGCCCACCGCCCGGCCCTCTTCCAGACGCTGGCTCACTTTGCTCATCTCCTCTCTCTCGGGTTTTTCTCCTTTTTGCCCAATTTTTCGAATCACTTAATTAAACTGTAAATTTTTTGATTTGATCCATTCAACTTTAAGAGCAAGGTATCCTATTTCTCTTCTATTGTATTTTCGCATTGATTTGTTCTATATGACTTGCATTTTGTTAACCTAGCAATGTTAATAGTTATGGTTTGTATAATTTTTGAATTGTTGTATAGGATGCCACGACGTGGTAGAACTATTAAACCTAAGTAACCTCACTATATTTGTTCTATTTCTTTTGATTATTTGATTTTTAACGACTAGTATATTGTCCATTAATGAGATAATTATACCGAATTTGATTAAATTTTAGGAAGGGTCCGTTAACTGGAAATGCATTCGACCCGAAGCCTTTGCCTACTGGTGTTCCGGTTCCCATATGCTTTTGCTGTGATGCTTGCAAGGTTCAGATTTCCGAGGACGAGCAAACCTATAGGCAGCGGTATTGAATGTGTACTAATTTTACCTTTTCGCCTACGCTTGAACAACGTCGTACTAACTTAATGGTGAGAATTTTATCTTATATAGCCATCAACTTTGATCATATGAAAGATTGCTTTTTATTTCTATGTACCATAACGTTTACATGTATTACAGACCCCTCAACCGCTATGTGACTTTGAGCAGTGGATCGACACTGAGATCAAGGAGTCCGACAAACGTCTTCTGCAAGGTATGAAGGACTGGGACGCGGAGCGTCGAGTGGCCTATCATAAGATATTGAAAGAGGAGGCAGCTGAGAAGGAGCACAAGAAAGAGGAGGAAGAGAGAAGCGGTGCAGCCTACACGGAGGAGAGGGATAAGAAGCTTGAGCGCGCCCGCCGCGCGAAAGCAGCTATGGAGGATAATCCTGATGCTCTGAGGAACGAAAAGTGGCCTCGTTGCACTTAATAGTTGTATGTTTGTGGAATGAACAATGTCGTCTATTGTGGCTGTTTTAATCGCTCTGAACTTTTAATTATGTTGTAACGTACTTTGGTATCTTCCTTATCATCACGTACTATCCTATTTAGACAAATGCTCTTTTTTAGCGAAGTAGTGCATTACAAATTTAAACTCACACAGTACAATGAACTGACACGTGAGAATATGTACTAAATAGGAGTACATATTTCTTTTGTTAAACCTAACACGCCTTTGATAAACTAAACTGTATAAATGAGAAAACATTGAAATGGCATGTGAGAACAAGTAACAAACAGGGTTACAAATGTTCTAAACTAATCCTAACATGCTTTAGGTAAATGAAATAGCAATGACATAGTCTAATATAGCCAAGTTCTAGTAGTGTTCCCACATAGCGAACTTTGTTGCACCTTCTCCACAATAACCACCTAGTGTTTGTGGAGGTGGTGGCGGTGACGGTGGTCCCTTCTTCTTGTGACAAAGGCATGTACAACCTAGATCGGTGCACAGTGTCTCCTGTGAACTCGGATTGTTATTGTTGTCATGTTCGTCTTCGGCTTCGTAGTGGCGAAGGTCCCTTTCCAGATCTTGGATGCGATGCTCTAGGTAGTACATGTATTGTGCATGGGGAGAAATAGGTGGAGGATCCACCCACCTAACGAACTCACAGTTTTGTTTGGACACAGAAATCTGTAATAAAAGTGTCGTGTTAGTTGTGAAGCCACTCAAAATAAAAACAATGAATAGCAATAGCAGTTACCAATGCTCGTGGGCATTTGAAGAAACACCGACCTCCGTCAATACCTTCTAGAAACATCTGCACTAAACAATCCTCACCATGCATGCATCTTGGCCAGTCTTCTCTGTAGTTATCATAGGTTCTGAGACAATTATCTCCACAAAAATCATATTTGCTCTCCTCTAGAAAAAGATAATCTGGTTCTGGAAAATAATCGGGACCAATTGTCCCCTCCCACACAACTGGGGCTCCCTTCCCCTTTCCCCTTCCACTGCTCGAACCCTTCCCTCTAGAAGAACCTCCTCCTGACATTTCTACTCTTCTCTCTAGTTGAAGCCCTTCCCTCTAACTGAAGCGTTCGCACAAGAGCTTACTCTTTTCAGCAATGCATACATGAACGGGTATATATAGGTGGAAAGAGGTCTAGTAACTTCTGCATTGTTACACAATTGTTCTCATAATTATACATTTAACTCCAAAGCATACAAGTGCTCTGAAAAGCCTACTAACTACTGAAAACCTTTAACTACTCTGAAAAGCCTACCAAAAAACTGAAAAGTCTACGAAAACTGAAAAGCCTACGCTCTGAAAAGTCTACGACACACTAAAAAGCCTACGAAAAACTAAAAAGTCTACGATCAACTGAAAAGCCTACGCTCTAAAAAGTGTATGAGACATTGAAAAGCCTACGAGACACTGAAAAGTCTAGCCCATCACTGAAAAGCCTACGCATTTTCTGAAAAGTCTAGCCATCACTGAAAAGCCAACGCAATTTCTGAAAAGTCTACGTATTTTCTGAAAAGGCACCGCGGACAATTTTAGGATTCAAAATAAAGTGAAAATAAAACAAAATTGGTTCAACGAAGCACTTTAAATCTGCTCCTAAGCTGGCAAAACTGGTTCTGAGCTCCCAGGCTTGACGCGCCAGGGCCATGGCGCGGCAAGCCTGGGAGCCCAGAAACTGAACCAGTTTTGGGCAGCAGGCTTAGCAGTTTGTGAGCAGTTTTGCCACGCCTGGGAGCAGATTTAAAGTGCCACGTGACGAGTTCACTAAAGTCAACGTTTTGGGCACCGAATACTTCATCACATAACTATCACTGAATAAGTCCATGGAGCTAACTCATTGATTCGAATAACGATACATAAATGTTCACAAGTCCTTATTTCAAATAAGATCAACATAACGACAGAAGTGCATAAGTTATGAATTACACACTTCATGAGTCTAACATAACGACATTAATGCTACATCTCATAAGTCCATGCCAATGCCTCATACTCTACACTCCTGGAGTGTACGGGTCCTTCCGCCGCCTCCGTCTCCCAGGGTTCGTGTCCAAGACGTTGCCACTGTATCCAACGTCGAAGCGGTCTCGCCTATAATTGCGCTGTTGACGGCTTGGTCCCTGCATTTTAAAGCACAGTTAGTGAATTATTATTTATTTTTCTTTACAACACGACTATGTATGGACTTATTTGTAAACTTGAATTACCTGTGAGTCCATTTGGGTACCAAGCGAGGCACCACCTAGCTGGGACAGTGGAATCTCCTCCTGCTGTGTCCAAGGATCCCATCCGTGCTCGTAGACGTGGTACCCCGATGCATCGTCAAGTGGGGTGTGCGAGGACCCCCCGGGGGTATCATGGGAGCACTGTTGCTGCTGGTGTGAGTACCAGGCGTGGGTTTCCAGCGACCACTACTGCTGCTGGTGTGAGTACCCGACGTGGATGTCCTGGGACCACTGCTGCTGCTGGTGTGAGTACCCGGCGTGGGTGTCCTGGGACCACTGCTGCTGCGGGTGTGAGGACCCAGCGGGGGTGTCTTGGGTGAAATGGTGTTGTGTACCACTCTGGTACCACTGATGACTGAGGGATCCTCCAAGGTAGTCTTCGTCTTCCTCGTCATTAGCTTGTGCAGGACCCTTGCTCGGACTGTCGTGGATGGGTGTGCGCACCTCGGACGTGCCACCAGTCACTGGCTGAGAAGAGGTAGCTGGTGCTCTATGTGATGAAGTCGGGTAGTCTGGTGCCTCCCATGGGGTGTCCATACAACTCAGACTCTGAGCTAGCTTCCTACAACTCTTCTTGACCTTCTGAAAAGTTATAGAATGCTTAGAGTTAGATGAAGTTGTAGAGTTTTAGGCATTTTTGAGTTATAGTTCGAACAAATAAAACTAGAACCTCCACAAATGCTTGGAGCATGCCTAGGCCTTGCCTTCTCGCCTCGTATAGAGTATATGCTGCTTTATTGGACATCCTCACAACTGTTTCGCCTGCACAAGAAATTGTGAAGTGTCACTAGTATAGTAGTGTTATCTTCAAACTTTGTGAATGCCTATGTGACTTATTCAATTCACTAACTTACGATGTATCGCTATAGCGGGGCCCTCTGCACCTGTGTCTCCTCCCGAGTGTACTGGTCGTACACATCCTTGAACACAACGTCCTCATCCTCGTCACTACTATTGTCATCCGCGTACGGTGGCCTGATATGAGTACGCGTAGACCTATGAAGCCACTCCAAGTACTGGTCGAAAGTGTACTGGTCATGGTCTTCGCCCTCATCGAAGGGAACAAGTGTCATGTTCGTCCACAACTGAATATAGGCAGCATGCTTCAATCGCCAGTCCATCGTATTGAACCTCTTCTGGCGGTTGTACCTGCAAATATTAGTTTCATGTAAGTATAAAATATCTCATAAGAGGCACGATTGAGGATGTTGATTAGTACCCGTGTAGCTGTTGATTATTAGAGTACAACGGAGGCGGATAACCGGTCTTCTTTCCAAATTACCTACAAACTCTTATAGGCAGATGCATCTCGACAATGTGGAAGAAAATCAGAGGGCAATCCGTGCGGTACTCATCCTTCTCATCTAGACAACCCTCACTAAGATACTCAACTAACTCATCGTCATCCCAAGGTTGCCAATGCACCTGAAGTATAAGTGTAGTTAGCTGGTGGTTTTGTAAACCTAAAAAAATGCAAGTTGCATTTGAATCCTACAAACCTGGTGTTGTGTCAGGACATCTAGCAAGTCTGTATACTCCCTGTACCTGTGTAACAATCTCCCTGTAACAACCTTCGCATCCTTCCAAATGTATAGACTAGTAGGCCTAGTGTCTTGTCCTGGCCAATCCTGCACACAATAGTTTAATACATTAGTTTGTTCTTTATTCTACCAATGGAATGCGAATCTGTAACTAAAACCTTTACTTACAGGAAGTCCCTCAAGTCTCTCAACCACTGGTCTCCCGATAGACAACCTCTCCCAACACCAGATCTGCAGGAGGTACGAGCAACCGCTAAGGTTTGCAGATTTTGCGGTGTGTTGACAGGCTTCACATAGTTGCCGATACGTCCAAGCAAGCACCGCGCTGCCCCAGCTATATAAGGCAATGTTCTCCCACGGCTGTGCAAGTATGTCCAAAAATATCCAAGAGATGGTGTTTCCCGACGCGTCTGGGAACAAGAAAGCCCCAAGAAAGTGCCAGAGCCACACTCTGGCATACCTCTCCACAACAGCCGCAGCGGCCCCTGCTGGTAGGTGCTCGAAATGGTCCATGATCCACTTTGACGAAACACCTGAAGACTTCCTGAAATTGATGGAAATTTGAGTTCAGAATTATATAAGAAATGCAATAGCCATACAGGTGGTTCAATTTCTTACTTGTTTCTCCTGGCCACCTCGTCTGCAGGTGGCGCGATGCCACAGAACTGTTCCACCTTTTCTCTCCAAGTGTCGCTGTCGATGATGCCAGATACTGGCAGACCAGCTATCCGTAAAGCAAATATAGCCTTGACGTCCTGCATCGTAGGCGTCATCTCGCCGCTAGGTAGGTGAAAACTATGTGTCTCTGGGCGCCACCTGTAAAAAGGTATATTAGGTATAAATATATATGAGTCACAGAACATGAGTAGTGAAAGCAAAAAGACTGGTACCTGTCTATAAGTGCCGTAAGTAGTGCAGGGTCAAGTGTCGGAAGACCGAGGTTGACAACACGTACAAGGTCGAGGAAGCCAGCTCGCCGTATGTACGGCGCGTACCTCTCGTCCCACCCGTGGGAACGGACGTGTGTGCGTGGCCTCAGGGGGCCAAACTGACGGCTCCGACCGGAGCCTCCGTCAAGTGGGCACCGCGGTGCGCGCTGTCGTACTCCACCTCAAGAAGGGTACTGCGGGTGCTGCGTGGGAGGAGCCATCCTATCACAAATCAATTACAAGATAGTTAGAAAAAATGATTAAGTGTTAAATGAGAAGTAAATATAAACTAACAATTTAAGACATGTAAACATATCAAAGTTTGTCGTAACCACATGCTGCCCAATAGATCGTCTAGGAGGTCTATGTTTGGTAGCCTTGTGACCAGGCTCTTTGCAAACGGAGCAAAGATTGTGACCACGAGTCTCATCAAAGTCACCACCTCTGTACGTATCATCCACGTATCCTCTCATAGCGTCCATGTCACCCTTCAGTCGCTTCTTCCTCCTCCTACCCTTCCCTATCTTCTTCAGCTCTGGATGAGGAGCGTAATCAACACCATGATAAGGTGACCACTGTGACGGGTCTAAGTAAGGCTCATAGTTACTCTCCCAGATACGAAGGGTATTCGCCCGCAGATACAAGGGTGACATGTACGGTAGTTGCTCGTAATTATATCCACCGACCTGGCAAGCGGTGATCATATGGCAGCAAGGGGCATGCATTATCTGAGCGACATTGCAGGTGCACTCAACTTTCTGAAGATCAATTCGATAGTTACGTCCACCATATTGTTCACCACCCACTGTTGTGACACCCTTCAACTGTACACTGTAAATATTACATTCATGTCCATATACCGTTGTCGTACTTTCCTTGGCCCATTTATTTGCTTCCTCTAAGTGTTCAGTGGCTACCTTTCCCCACATACCAAGCTCTGTTGAACTCCTCTGTGCAATCTGCCACCTCAGCACAGAGTATTCGTTGCACTTGAGAAAAGAGTGCTCAACAATGTCTGATATAGGCAATGACCGAACTCCCCTGAATACATTGTTGAATGACTCTGATGCGTTTGTGGTCATAATGCCATACCTGAACCCCTCCTCATCATATGCTAACACCCACTTTGCCTTATCTTCCATCTGTGACTCTAGCCATGTCTTACCAGCTTCATTTGTCATTTTATCTAATTCTATCTTTGTCTCTTTGAACCTGTACTGTGTGCGTGCACAACATAGCGCCTTTACCTTAGCACATACGTCCTTGTCTCTCTGTCAGCGCCAGTAATTAGCTGCAAAATGACGCATGCACCATCTATGCACTATGGGAGGGAAGCCATGGATATCTTCAGCTGCTGCATTAAGGATCCCTGCATGACGATCGGAAACCACACATACAGTACGCTGTGTGCCTAGAACATGAAGTCGAAGTAGTCGCATAAACCATGACCACGATTCATTGTTCTCTCCCTCCGCCAAAGCAAAAGCAATGGGTACGATCTGGTTCTCAGGATCAACACCAGCAGTCATCATTACTGTGCCCTTGTACTTTCTGGACAGAAAAGTGCCATCAATAACTACCACTGACCGACAAAACTGCCATGCATGCTGCATCTGTGCAAAAAAAACAGAAAACACGAAGGAGTACATGCTTTCCTGAGTTACGTAAACGCATATCTCCCGTGTGTATAAACCATCTTATTCCTGGGTTGTAGTGACTCATTGCACACAATATTCTAGATACTCTATTGTATGCTTCGTGCCAACTTCCCCATCAAAGAGCAAGAGCAATTTGCTTAGCACGCCAAATCTTGCCATACTTACATTATAATGAACAAATCCGAATATGGATTTCTGTAAAGAAGACAATGAAATGTCATTGTTATCATCGACAAGCGTCAATATACGACGAGCAAGGTATCGTGCAGTGAGTTGCTGATGATTTTGATTGTTGCTATTATCAACACAAGTGTGGGGTTGAACAATTTTAGTTATCTTCCACTTGCCATCACTCGGTCTTCACCTTGCATTTAACTTCCATAGACAACCAAGCTTGCAAATGACATTGTACCTCTACTCCTGGTCCGAATGAGTCACAGTGTACGACCTATGGTGGTGCACAGCATAATCCTCAAGAAACAATTTCATCTCTGCCATTGTGTTAAATGTCATCCCCTTGCTAAGTATTGCCTCCTCCGGGTTACATACAGATCTCAAACACATGGAAAGCCCCGTGTCACACATAGCCATATGAGTCATGCTCACATCCCTATAGTTTGGAACACCACTAAAAGGAATGTTCATGACCCTCAGTTGCTCTAGCTCCGGCACTGTGTATGGTGGTGGTGCAACGTACTGCTGTGTTTCGCTAATTCTTACCCATGGATCATAGGAGGTACCACCCTATGGTGGCTCTGTGGCTAAGCTTCCCTGAGCTGGCGCTGCATGAAGAACCTCAGTTTGTACAGAGAATGACATGACATAAACCGGTGCTGGCATGACATGAACAGGCGTATTCATGACTTGAACCGGTGGTGGAATAACATCTATATCGTCCTGTCCATCATTAGAATCTTCTGAAGCAGTGCTAACTGCATCACCAATCCCTTCATCCTCATTCTGCTCCTCTTCTTCTTCATCAAACTCGTTGCCATCAAATTCATTGTTCATGTGTCCTAATGGATGCTCCTGTGTCACCTGACCATCCAAATCCATGTCTCCCTAAGTCTGTTCCCCATCCACCCACAACTCTTCATCTTCATCATCGTGCCCCACACCGGCATTAGAAGGGCCTTCATGAAAACTATGCTTCATGTACCCGTTCTCCACCACAACCTCAGCCATGGGCGCATTCGAACCTTCAAGCACCCGATTGTAACGGGACCAGTCAACACAGTCACGCAAAGGCATAACGACATAGCGTGCCCTAGACTTTCTGATGTCACACCTCCCCTTTAGTGTGAAATCACCACTAAACTTTACATTCAAACGATCACAAAGGTCATCGAAGCTAGGAGGTCCACCAAACCATTCAAATTCTTCTTTCATATTTTCGAACATGTCATCTTCTCTCCTAACACTTCCTCCATAACAAACCCACACACAACAATCCATCTACAAAAAGATTTCACTAAACTTCATCAAATCGGTTCCAATCCTAACTAAATATATGGGTTGTCCAATCCTAACTAAATATATATCAATGAAAACCCTAAACAACTAAACTAATAATGGCCTAAAGAACTAGATAAACTCTAAACCCTAATAACTAAAATACCAACTTATACTAACTAGTAAACTAAAACTCTTAGTAATAGAAAAACAATACCTTAAGCGGCAGACGGGACGGGGCCGGTGCCTGCCGGAGGGCCGGCCGGGTCGGGGGCGGCGCCTAGCGGCGCTGGTGAGGCCGGGTGGCCGGCGGCGCTCGCCGGCGCGGGGGGCGGTTGGGCTGGGCCCTCCCGGCGTCGTGCAGGTAGGGGCATGGGCGAGGCGGCCGGGCATGGCACGGACGAGATGGAGGGCGGGGCTGGGGCCGTGTCCTGCGGGAAGACGGCCTTCGGCGGGCGGGCAGCGTCGGGCGGCGGCCGAGAGAGACGTGAGGGAGAGAGTGTGAGAGGCTTCGAGAGAGGCCGACGCGGGCAAACCGGTATACGGCCTTGCCGCGCCAAGATGCATGGCGCGGCAGGGCCTGCCACGTCACACGCTGACTCAGCATGCCCGCTCCGGAGCATGCTGACTCAGCCTCTCTGCCGCGCCGTCATGTATGGCACGACAAAGTGATTTCGCCGCGCCATGCTTTCTGGCGCGGCCAAAGAGGTTAGATACAAAAATAAAAAAAACTGTTAATATTAAATTTACTTAATAAAAATGATTAAAAATAAAAAAAAAATCCGCGAGCGCCGTTACCGTGAGGCGTGAGGCGACGGCGCCTACTGATTTTGGAATCGCCCGGCCACGGCCCACGGCCCGTCGTCTGCCCGACGTTCTCATGAGACCGGGCCCAGCCGCAGGCGCTGCGCGTGGGCGTGGCCCGCTCCTCCTGACATCCACCAGCAGCCTCCACGCCGGAATCGTACCTGCCAACCAAGAATATACCCCCTTTCGCTGCAGTGAACGGATCATAGTAGTAGGTTTATTTAAAACGGCATCATGTATCACATTTTTCTGTCCAATGCTCTTTCCGTTATATTTTTTAATATGTAAATAACTTTTGATACATTTTTATATGCATTACGGCTAAATATATAACAAAAAGATGTATCTCAGAAAACCAAAACGTATTATACTTAGTTGACAGAGAGTATCATCTTGCCAACTGCCAACTGTAGTTAGTTACTCTCTATTGTTATTTTTTATTTAAAATAATCTCTGACCACAGCACGTCTTTTTTAACCATGAGGACATGTTATTAGTAGTCTATAAATAGGTTATCTTTTTATACTATTTTCATGAGGTGGTTCTTTGAATGAATTACAAGATAAGGAGCTAAAAAGAGCTTCTTTTGAATTTGGCTAATAGATAAGTACTTAGCTCTATTACTGGACTATTTCTAAGAGAGAACCTGTTGAAATCCGTACGATACTTACGAGTTGGGACGCGCTAGCGTGTTGTTCTCTCTTCGCTCTGACCAAGAAATTCCCATGAAAGTTGTCATATAGTAACCGCAGCAAACGCCCTAAATGGGTTAATCAAAGGTGTTCAAGAAAGGACAGCACTTTCAGAAAAAAAAATATTTGGTTTGTTCAAAGCCCGCACATAACAACAACAACACACTAACCAGAGCAGTTAACTGGACCACATGTGCGCAATTAAGAAACCAGTGTGCTAAAAGATTAAACAAACAAGACCTTGCCGCATTCTTGGAGCTCAAGGGAGATGCAAAGTGCAGAATGATAAAGAAATGGTGTGCTGGTTGACCCAGAAGGAGCGGTAGACATGTGCAGTTGTGCGAAATAAGCATACATGAGAGGAAACCCGCCAGCTATAGCCAAGCCAACATACAGTGGCCCGTAGTGCATCGAGGGGGCAATGCTAGCTACCTCCTTTAGAAAACGCCCATATTAATTGTTTCTCTGACCCCTGAAACCATGTGTGTTCAAAGTCATTGCAACATAACTACCTGTACTTGTCCTCCGACCTAATAATAATCGTGACCTGTACTTTAGTTAAAAAATGATGATAGTATATGCTAGTACAGCTGATGACTCGGGTTTATATAAATTTATGAGTCAAACAAAAGTATTTTTATTCATTAAACAAATCCAATGCTAATATATATACCCCTCCATTGCAGAAAGAAGATCGTTATCAGATGCATGTAGGTTAAACTTTTTTGATTTTAACTAGCGGACAATGCTAAGATATAAATTTTACCTCCTCAGAGGTAATATTTCAAATCAATCATTGATTTTTTATATTTTATAAATTACTTAGTAGACTAAAAAAATCTAGAAAATCAAAATAAAATCTCGTTAGATGGAAAGAAAACAGGAAGACATGCACTCGTATTAAATATTCACGGAAGGAAGCCATGCACCAGTATCCACGGAAGGAAGTGGATATATTTCTCTACGTGAAGATGTGTATTAAAATTTGAAAACGTACAATTATTTATTCTAATCAAATATTTGTTGTTTTCAAAAATCAGTTGATATCCAAATATAAATTTAAATTTGAATTATTCTATTCATATACACATATAATACTTGTGATGTTTTCAGTGAAATATCAATAGATTAATATTGTCACTAAATTTAATATATAGCATAGAAACTTTTATTCAATCCTAAAGTTACAAACATGTTTTTTTAATCAAATTTTAGTTATAAATGAAATTACATGCACTAACACGTTACCCACCCACCTAACACGCATACACAGGTTAGTAATATGCATGAGTGTCACGTATCCACTCACCTAAAGTACATACACACGCTAACCCAGGCTAACACAAGCATGCACATACAAAACATATTGCACATAAAATTTTAATGTGTCACACTAAAAAAAGTCAACGGATCTAGTGCAAACTCAACTCCCGTGCAAACTGTGCAAACTCTAATCTGGACCGCAGGATGTTGATCCAAGGGACACGGAGAGATTGGGTAATTTTGCACTTAACCGCCCACTCTTAATCACACTTTTACAAATCCCTCCTTTCACCTCTCTCATGTGCCCCCTTGGATCAACATCCTGCGGTCCAGATTAGAGTTTGCACAGTTTGCACGGGAGTTAAGTTTGCACTAGATCCGTTGTCTAAAAAAATTTGCATACACGGTAAAATTGGTGTCACGTATCTACTCTCATCTAAAATACACACGCTAAAAATTTAAAGCAAATCAAAAGACATCAAGTACAAAGTTATAAATAAAAAAGATTTATCATAACAGTCAGAGATAATGCATATATCAATCAAATTTAGAAAAAAGATTTTTTATATCTAAACTTTCTTTATTCATCTACTGTACAAAAATAAAAAATTAATAGATATATATTTCATCTATTACCTTCGAGGAGGTAATACTTTATCATGACCATCGGATCAAAATTAATGAACGACTCATAGTTATTTGGGAGTACCGCAGCAAAACCCTTAACTAGCAGGTTTGTGAAAAATACTTACAACATTTATATCTGAATAAGTTTATTATGAAAGTATATTCGATGATATATCTAATGATACTAATTATGTATTATAGATATCAATATTCTTTTATATATTGATCAAAATTAAAAAAAATCTTGGGAGGAGAGAACAACTTCTTTTTGGAGGGAGTACCGTAGAACAGTTTAGTCCGTACAGTTCCTAAGACCACTGCTCATTATTCATGTAGCAACTTGTAATGATTCTCTTTTTTAGAAAAAAGATACATTTATGAAGTTTTTTTTTTAAAAAAAATCCAGTTTTAGCCGGCTTTGATTAAAAAGATCCTCCTACTATGTCTTTATTCCCCGCAAACACAGCTTGCGCACCTTTCCTTTGCTCTTTGAAAATAATTGCATTCCGCTGGTTCCATAAGCACAAGTGTATGCCCTCTTTGTTTACGTTGATATTATATTCACAGAATAGTTTACTATAAGATGCGAATATTTGGAAAGAAAATGTATTTTCATGACCAGAAGTCTGTCATGGTGCTGAGGCCTGAGGGAGCAGACTAAGCAACAATTTTCTGTTCATGAGAAGCATCTCCAGGTTCAAGAAAGGAAAAAAAAACTATTATTATTGCAAGGCGTAGTTTTTTTTTTTGCACATGCAAGGCGTAGTTGTAAACCGGCAGTACAGAGCATTAAGTCTCTATCTGGCAGCCGATAAAACTGGAAGCGACACATAGCACGCGTGGTAAAATACGCCATCTCCAATCGGCATTCAAATTTGTGTCCCTTTCCAACCTGTTTCCCCGGCATTTCTCCTGGCCATGCTGCGTGGATGCATGATTGGTCAGAGCTGTCTCAGGCGACCAGTATTAATTAAGGGGTGTTTAGATGGTGAAAAGGGATAAAAAAAATATTGTAGCAGTTGTCACATCACACTGCAGCAATTTTGTTTTTATTCAGTAATAATTGTCCAAACATTGATTAATTAGACTTAAAATGTTCGTCTCGCAAAGTACAACAAAACTGTGCAATTAGTTTTTTATTTTATCTATATTTAGTACTCTATATATGTGCCGGTATTTTGATGTGATGGGGAATAGGAATTTGATGTGATGGGGATGTGATGAAAAGTTGGGAAAAAAGGAGGGAAATAAACACAGCCTAAATATACTTTGTGGTTTGCAGTAGTATTACTGATTGGTAGTACCTTCCTGACAGCCTTGCTTGAATTCCAAGCGAGGCTGTGTGTTTGTTTAGTTAATGTGCAGGTTCCTCCTCCTTTTGCAGACCTGGACTGGACATGCCTGATGAGGGTTTGTTCATCAGATGCAGAAAGCTCCCCCTGCTTCTTCTGTACTTTGACAGTCTTTTTTCATGGCTGATGACTCCCTGTGTCCTGCTTTTGTGGCGATCTCATCTGGTTTTGCAGTCAAGCAACAACCATGTGCCACGGATTAACAAGTCAAGGACATATAAATATAGTAGTATGTGCTAACTTCTTTGTCGTCTGATGCAAACTGAACTGCAAATATGAACAGGTTATGGGGAAAATTGTACCTAGTCAATGGAAGCAAGATTTTTTTTGCGGCTCCCATCTTGGAGAATCCAATGGGAAATTGAAAAAATAGTAGCTTGTCAAAACCGTAGGAAGAGCACAGCTTTTCTTCACTTCATTGTCAGTCACCTATTTCTTTCAAGAAAGATGCCACTTGAAGAGATTCTCCAGTCAAGTCTACAGCGAGAAGGTGCTGTAATTTTCAGATTTTTTGTCACTTGCCAAAATCACTTTGTGAAAGCAAGGCAAAGCATCGTCATTGAAAGATACCCAGTACATACAAAGTTTTTAAAGCAGCACTTGCTTGTTTTCTTTTGACAAGGAGTTTTCAGTTTTAGGATCTGAACATCAAACCTTTGTACCTTTTTGACAAAAAAGTAATAATAATAAACCTATATGCGTGTTACGCTCATAAAAAGTTATATAACTGCATTAGTATTTCAGAAATCATGTTTTACTGTAGTACAATAGGTATTTTTACAGCAATTGGTAATATGGTTTAAGAGAATTTAATGGTCAAGAGCAGCTTCAAAGAACTTTTCAAATCGTAATACACGGTATAAATAGAACAAAGCAAGGAGATAAAGAGAACAGAGGAAGGAACTTGATTTCAAAACATGTTGGATTTGAAAGGATGAGCAGAATAATAGAACCATTCCTCTATAAACGACATAAGAAGGGTATATATTAGCTCTCTAACAAAGGGATCACGTAATAGGAAAGCTAAAAAGAAGAATTTCATTCCTCATGTGTTGAACGTGCATGAAAGCAAAAGGGGGCGATTTTTAACCCATCTAGTGACGTAGGTTGATGTTAATTATTTAGCAAAAGGAGATGCCCAATTTCTCTCACAAAATTTCTAAAACCACAACTGCTAAAAGCACATCTAGCGCCTACAGCATTTTTCGTAACCCTGCACCGGTTCAATGAGTTGAATGAGCTATACTAATCTTGTGCATTTCAGATTCAGGACCGTCCAACGCCTTTGATGTACGTATTTTTATTTATGAAAAAAAAAAACATTGAATAGTGCAAGTATGGTCTCATCATGGAGCAGATGTCATGCGCGAGGCGAGGCGAGGCTCGATCAGGTGAGACGGCTGTGGCGTGGCATGCGGCACCAATCATTCTGCAGGTCAATGTTTTCGAGCTTGAGTGCCTGACAAAATTCAGGTAAACCAACCAACCAAGGAGAAGTGAACAGAAGGCTCACACCACACCAGCTACCAGCGGCACGGGTCACACTTACTGCAGTTTTTATTTGGTTCCTTTTTCTCCCTTTGCAATAAAACAATGACCGCCCAATCCCTTCCCAGCAAATCATGCGTGGGCAGCACCAAACGGCCGATGGCAACAGGTGAATGAAACGAAACCCCAAACTGAATGAAAGCCATGGCTAGCTACTTGTCAACGGCGACCAATCATCCTCATCACCCTCCGCACATATAAACAAAATATTAGCGCCACAACTCGACCACTTCCACGCACCCCCAACTAATCAAAAATCACAAGCAACTTATTAATAAGGGTACAGAAGAAGAAGAAAGAAAAAAAATATCTTTATCTTTGGCCCTGTTTGGATCATAAAGCTAGAGATAGTTTGGGCTAGTTTGCACTCAACTATCCCAAAAGTATCGAAACATGAAAGCTAGATTGAGCTAGTTGCAACTAGCTCGTAAAAAAACTAGCTCCCCAAAAAAGTGATTATTTGAGCTAGTTGTGGTAGAAAGTGGGACCCACCTCATATGTAACTAGAAAAAATGTTATAAATAACAAACTAAATATCCAAATAAAATTCTGATTACACCATTGAATTCGTTACAATAAATACTTTAAAACTAGATCCCACATGGATATATTTGGATGATTTGTAAAAATAATTTATTATCCAACTAGTCCAAACTAGCTTTGGATCCAAACATCTCCTTGGCTAGAGCTAGTTTGAGCTAGTTTACAAACTAACTCTAACTTCTAGCTCTAACTGAGCTAAAGTGATCCAAACAGGACCTTTGTTTTTTTAGTTAGGCACACGGCTAGTCTCAGATTATAAAATGCTCTAAGAAGTCACTGATACATTTATTATTTGATTTTGGAAGCGGCCACTGACACATTTATTTGTCATTTACCATTTCAGTGTAACCACCAATGTACAGTGATATTTATATATATGCTTTCTATCATGAGCTAAAGTGTACTCACTCCTGTCTCTAAATATCTGTCGTTTACGTTTTCTAAAAATATCTTTGATTAAATTTATATTAAAAATATATAATTATAATATAATTGGAAAGATCTTCAAATCTAGTTTTTTTTTATCAAATTTATTTGGAACTTGTGATATGGACATCAATAGAGACAGCTATTTAGGGACGAAAAGAGTAAGAAAACTAAAGATGTCCAATTAGAGAGAAGAGATTTGGGTCAAGTAGGAAGTAGTGGAGGTAAAAAGCGAGGGAGGGAAGCCAAGAACAACTCCAAGTGTGCATGCGTGCGTGTATGTGATGTGCGCACGCACATACATGCGGCCTAGCAACACGGGCATCCTAGTGGAGTAGCGCTAGTATATAAATACTGCAAAAGTCGGCCACAAGCTCCAAGCCTCGGCCCAATCACCGGCTGACACTCACAAGAACCTGCCTCCCTCTGGATCGCTCTCTCTTTTCTAGTGCTCGGGGAAAGCTAGCTCAGAGCTGAGAGAAGAAAGCAAGGAGAGGGAGGGAGGGAGGGAGGAGGGAGGAAAAAAAACCCAGAGAGGTTGAGCAAGAACCGAGGCGGATCGCCTGTTGTCCCTCCTGCCAAGGACTAGCCTGCCGGCACCGCGAGAGATCAAGAGGAGGCGCTGTTCAGGTGAAATTTTGCTCTGTTTTGGGTGGGGTCTCGAGTTTTCGGTGATGTAATTTGGAGTGGGATTTGAAGGTAGTTAGGGTCCTCTGCTAAATTATGCGCGGTGGCTTCGTTAATTCGTTGCTTTCGGCGGTCAAATTGGTTAGGGATAAGTGATTTTGGGGTCACATGGTTCTCAATTCCGGTTGTGTACGGGGTTCAGTTCAGAGGTGTTCTTGCTTGACTCCAATCTAATTCGTTCATAAAGTAGCTCACAAATATTCCATCTTTCTCCCTCTCAAGAGATATCGCTTCCAATCCCTCCCTCCCTTGTTCATCTTATTTGATTTGCAGTGACGACAGGAATTCCTGTTCAGAGAGAGAGAGAGAGAGAGAAATCCTTTAATAAATAATTGTTACAGTGCTCTTGGAATCTTTATCTTGAGATGCCCAAAAACAAAAAGGCAAAAAGAAATCTAACCTTTCTTTCAGTCGTGTGATTCCTACAGGGGAGGAGAAGGAGAAGAGGAGGAACGCTAGGGGGAGGGAGATGATGATGCGGGAGACGTATATGGACGTGCTGCCGCCGGTGGACCACATAGCCGCACGGAGCAACTGGTTCCCGGCCGCGGCGCGCGGCTGGACGGCGGAGGAGAACAAGCGGTTCGAGTTTGCGCTCGCCGGGCTCGACCTTTGCCGCCCGGACTGGGAGAAGGTGGCGCGGGCCATCCCCGGCCGGACGGTCCGCGAGGTCGTCAGCCACTTCAAGAACCTCCAGGTCGACGTCCAGCAGATCGAGAGCGGCCTGGTGCCCATGCCGGTCTACGGCGGCGGGGCCAGCTCGTTCACTCTGCAGTGGGACAGCAATGGCGGCTACGGCCCCGGGGACTTCAGCAGGCACGGGTACCGCTTCAGCGGAGGCTGCGGGAAGCGGCACCACGGCCGCACGCCAGAGCAGGAGAGGAAGAAGGGCGTGCCATGGACGGAGGAGGAGCACAAGTGAGTATATTACTTACTGCATACGACTTGTGGGTTCTGAGAGCGATTGCTCTGCGTCATGCACAAGACTGGGGGAGAGTTTCCATCTTGGATGATAGTTGAATTTCACCATCATCCACTAGGGTTTACATCATCTGAGTAGATTTGCAACTTGCAATTAATCAA
Source organism: Microstegium vimineum (assembly GCA_022036555.1). NCBI lineage: Eukaryota > Viridiplantae > Streptophyta > Magnoliopsida > Poales > Poaceae > Microstegium > Microstegium vimineum. Next base: position 15,473,455 of record CM039134.1, on the reverse strand, counting down.
CTATCAACAATTAATTGCATTTAATCCGGGGAATTTTCCTTATCGAGTAGGATCTGACTCTCAAGGACAGTCATGTAGCTTGATGTACATATGATGGCCTTAGGCCCTGCCCCGTAGCTAGTACTATAATTCAACCGAAGTGAAGCATTAATTGATCAAAGGTTACTGAACAAGATCATGTTTTTGTTCTTCGTTCAGGTTGTTTCTCCTAGGCCTGAAGAAATATGGCAAGGGGGACTGGAGGAACATATCGCGCAATTTCGTTCAGACCAGGACGCCTACTCAGGTGGCCAGTCATGCACAGAAGTACTTCATCAGGCTCAACTCCGGCGGCAAGGACAAGAGAAGATCCAGCATTCATGACATTACCACGGTTAACCTGACGGACGAGCAGCCTCCCTCGCCATCCCAGTCCTCTCTGATCACCAACCAGTCAAACGCATCGGCTCCGACTGCGGGGATAGGCCAGTTCTCATTGGCATCCGACGCCAAGCAACACGGTGCTGGAAATCTGCCCTTCAATTCACCAAGCCGGGCCTCTGTGATGGCAGCTTACCGGATGGATTTGCAAGATCAAGGTCTGCAGTGTGGCCCTCTACATGATCAATTGGTCGCCAGCCAGAGCGTTCTGTTCTAGGCGCAAGATCAAGGTCTGCAGCATGAATCGATCAGGTGTCTAGTGTATAATACTTATGGTCTTGCTGTAGCTTCTGCGCCTGTATTGAAGTAATTAGCCTTTTGGGAGCATAACAGAAAGGGGATCTTCCTTCCATGGTGGTCCATAATTTGTTGGTGATACCGAGAATGTAACAAAAAAAACGCCAAGAATTCGATGCCTTGGTATTTTCAGACTGTTACTTGAGTGGTATAGCTGAAAACATATCATGCATCCCATGAAGTGGACTTGCATTCAATCATGGATCCTGCTTTTGCTTGCTGCGGATTAGCAGAACCTAATTCTAGATCCTTCTGGTCAGCTGATGTATCCGTAACCTTGGTGACCATCTGATTCTGTTGTCTCTGAAGATGATGCCTTATATTGATTGTTTCAGAGTTCAAATCATGCTGTAGTCCAGACATATTTATCCATAGTAATCAGTTTGCCTATTGGTGCCTGCCCAAACCTGTGTGGACAAGTTTCATTTTTTCTTGGATGAACACAACTTTGAAGAGAAGATAAACGAAATTGAGTCTGCAATGAGTCATTGAGCATTGCTACTACTTTGTTTATCTCGTCTTGTCAACTTTTTCTTGATTCATTATTTTCTTATAGAAGTAACCCCTTTTCTTAAATCCGTGGATTGACCCTCCATTGTTGAGCGGTCCTATGTGGCATTTTCTATTGATGATGCTAGCTCCACCAAATGCCTGTATGAGATTGGCAAATGAGTCAGAGTTCCACTACCTTGGCATCACATGCTTTCTCTGCATCCATTTGCATCAGCTTTTGCAATTCCTTTTTGGCCCTGTTGTTTCCCTTGCTCAGAAAGGCATCCATAGATATGAGGCAGATCCTTGTGCAAACACTAAACAGTGCTCTCTGTAGCCAAGCCAAATGCAGCCATCTTCTGTGGGTGCTTGTGCTTTTCTGGCTCCTCACTCTGCAAGTTGCAGCAATTGCAGAACACAAGGCACTCACTGATGATGGAGGCACTGTTCCAGAGAAGCTTCTAGTGTGGGTGTGCCTATTCTGCCTCGCTGAATTGTTGAGCTTGCCGTCAGGGCTGCAGGCTGCTGCAATATGTGAAGCCTGAACTTCAGGCTAGTTGCCACTACCAGTCACCTTCTCTGATGTCTCACTCAGGCCACCTGATTCAGCCCAGTGAACAACCATTCAGTTTACTGTATTTATCAACACGAACCTCCAAAACGATGTTCTTATTATTCTTATCACATCTTCGATGGAATACAATTTTTGAATGCGATTTGCTTTTTGTCATGCATGTTTTGGCGATGCAATTTGTCGTTTTTCTGACACCTTATGTGTTACGTAACCAAGGAGGACACACTGGGAGATGCCGTGTGGAACATCACTTCGTGTTGATTCAACTGGAAGGAATTGAACTCCCAACTCTTCTTTTATTTCTTTCTGACACTTAATGGGTAAGTTTCAGATTGCTTTCAGCCGTCGTACTCTTTGCTGCTCATCAGGAGCTGTTCAAAATCGGTTAATGCTCCAAGTTGTAATGTGAAAGCGTCCGCACATTCTCTGTTTCTACTTGCTTTTTGCTCCTTGCCACTTGGTAAGCTGCAGTTCCAAACTTTTCGTTGGCGATGAACAGAAGCCAGCACGATCTGCGTAGAAAAGTGAAACACCGGTGATTCCACACAAGCAAAGTCCCAGCATAGGTGAGAACTTTTTGGGTCATTAGTTAGGATCTATTTGGATCACTTGACAGCTACGGAGTAGTAACAAAAAAAAATTAATCAGTACATTCAGCCAAACATACAGACTAAAGACACCCACAATGTGCAGATAAAGTAGACTTTAAACATTTAATGTAGTCCTGTTGATAAACATAACCATTGTGCAAGCACACCTTAAGAAAACAAGCCTTAAGGTACATCATAAGCTTGTGGTGTGGCAATAAGCAATAACAAAAATTTATCTCATCTTCTTGGGGTACATGGCAGGAAGGGTTGGTGCCTGCCTGGTTACGTTTTTTTACTCTTCATGGGATCCACCTTGCTGCCAACTCTAGACTTAGCTATAAACATATTATTTTATATTTTAATAAAAAGAGAAAAAACTAACTTTTTAATCAAAAGGGAGGTTTATAAACACATTCTAAAATTATGTGAAAGTGTCATGGAAGACTATCTGTATTATGAGTTATGTGTCCAGTGGCGGATCCAGAATAAGATTGAAAGGGGGAGGGGGCTGATGTGTTCTTCTTCCTCTAATCTCTCTATTTTTCTTCTTTTCTTCTCCCTCAACCTCTTAAAATAAGATTGACAGGGGAGGGGGGGGGGCTAATCTCTTCTTTTTTTCCTCTAATCTCTCTATTTTTCTTATTTTATCCTCTTTTATTCCCTCAATCCCTCTATATTTTTATTGACATACTGGTTGTAGGGGGGCTGGGTGCTCCAGCCCCCCCCACACCCAGCCCCCCCCCACCCCCCTTTAGATCCGCCCCTGTATGTGCCAAAGTTAACACCACTAGAGAAGTTATCTTAGAGGAAGAGGTGTGATGTGTAGATGAAAGAAGACAGGGATTGGCTGAAAAAATGTTTTGAAGAAAGAAGTTAAACCATCACAAGTATAGTATTTTATAGTGTCTATGTGATACGGTAATCCTATTTGGTTGTTAGTTTGTAAACTGCCCCTAGCGCGGCAGACATAAAACCAACATATGAGTCATGGTGGAAGCCAGCTCAAACATATATAAATCCTGCAAGGCCCAAGGCTAAAACCTCACTCCAAAACAACTGGTGGTAGCCAGCTCTCTGCACATTTGTTGTTAATTGTTACGTACTCCTATCATATATAGACCACTAAGTGAGACGCGCACGAACGCCTAAAGCACTGCCGTCCTTTCTGTCGACGTACAGCAAATGGAGAACGCCGAGGCACCCTTCCCGATCGGCAGCGATGGCAACGGCGGCGGCGGCGGCGGCAGCAGCAGGGCCAACGCGGTCAACCGGCCAGAGCAGAGAGAGAAGAAGCGCGTGCCATGGACGGAGGAGGAGCACAAGTGAGTACATTCAGCTATCAGCTATCAGTAATTAATTAATCGCGCATCTAATTGTCTACTAGTAGGATCTGACTCTCAAAGACAGTCATATAACTTGATGTATATATGATTTGCTATAGTTATTCAACCAAGGTGAAGTGAAGCAAGAATTGATCAAAAAATTTACCAGACAAGATCATGTTTTCGTCTTTGGTCAGGTTGTTTCTCTTGGGTCTGAAGAAATATGGCAAAGGGGATTGGAGGAACATATCGCGCATCTTCGTTCAGACAAGGACGCCTACTCAGGTGGCCAGTCATGCACAGAGGTGCTTCATGAGTCTCAGCTCTGGCGCCAAGGACAAGAGGAGTTTGAGCGTTCATGAGATCAACACGGTTATTGTGACACGCAATCAGCCACCCTCTCCATCCCAGTCCTCTCTGATCACCGACCAGTACAACACATCAGCAGCTCCGACACCCGACGCCATGCATCACAACGGCGCCGGCCCTGCAGATTCTCCCTCCAATTAAATCTAGCCGGGACTACTGGGATAGCAACAGTCAACTTATGGAATGGGGTTTGCATGAAGGTATGATCAATTGGATGGAAATAAGAACATGCTGTTTTGAGGTGCAATCCATTCTGCACCATGAATCTATCTGATGTCTAGTGGTATATGTTTCTATGTTTGTTGTATCATCTTGATGTAATAAACTTGAAACTTCAAAATTAAAAACTTTCTTTATGGAAGAAAAAAAGAGGTCTTCTTGCTGTAAATGTAGCGCTTCAGTACCTGAATTGAAAGGGGATCATCGTGATATGGTGGTTCATAATTGTTGGTGACGATAGTGTGATACCGGAAATGTAACCAAAGAGCTAGCGCGTCAGGAATTTGATGCGTTGGTATTTTCAGGCGTTTACTTGAGTGGCAGTGCTGAACACAGATAATGGATCCTATGAAGTAGATTTGCATTCAATCACGGGATCCAGCTTTTGCTTGAGATAGATAAACAGAAACGATTTCTAAATTCTTTTATCGGCAGTTGTATGGGTAACCTTCGTGACTATCTGATTCTGCAATTTCCGAGCATGGATATTTTATCTCTGAGGGTTTTATGATTCAGAACATGTTGTGCTCAGGATAAATTTATCCATATTGTATTTGAACTAATTTTCACTCCAATACACTCCAATCCATGTTGTTTAAGGTAGATACATGTGCATACCTTAAACCACATGGATTGGAGTGTATTGGAGTGGAAATTAGTTCAAATACACTCTAACGTATGTGGTTTGAGGGAGATATATGTGTATCCAAACAAACGAGTTTGCCTATTGGTGCCCGCCCCATCTAATTTTCTTTGTTTGGATTGTTTTCTCGGATAAACGAACCTAGTGTGCAATGGGTCATTTAGCACTATACTTGTCTTGCTCTTGCTCATCTAGTCAACTTTTGATGATTCACTATTATAGTATTTTTTTTCAGTCTGTTGATTAACTGTGCATTGTCTGTGTGCAATTCAGCAGTCTCATACAGCATTTTCTGTTGACAGTGTTTGCTCCACCAAATGTTAGCTGGTATGAGATTGGTGCAATGAGTCAGAGTTTCACTACCTTGGCATCTCAAACTTTCTTTTCATACTTTATATGTTGGGTTAGAAGTTAGAACTGGTCAGTGAAATCAAAGTAATATCAAGTAAATGTCTCACAATCAAATCCTGGTAGACATAATTAAATAAAAAAATTGCAGCCAACTGTAGCAGAAAAGTTTTTGGTGTGCAGTACTGGAGTAGCTATTTTTTACAGGATGGATTGTTGCTTATCGATCAGAATAAAATTTTAACTGCAATTTTCTTGATCATATGACATGATATGTGTTTTTTGAGATGTTATGTGTTGGTTTTCGTTACCAACATCTTAAAGTGTTACTGAACCAAGAAGAAGAGCACACTTGGAGACCTCCTGGGATCACGATCTAAGTCATAAGATTTCTAACTTGTAGATTAAAACCAAACAACCAAAATAAAACTGTGATCTAAGTCGATTAGATTTGTAACATGTAGATTTAAAACCAAACTCCCAAATAATAAAACTGTGATCTAAGTCGATTAGATTTCTAACTTGTAGATTTAAAACCAAACCAAATAATCAAACTGCAAAACCAAACATACCATTCACGCTTAGGCAAAGTGATTGCGTGCATGGTGTTTCATTCTCTTCCCCACAACATGATGGAGGCACGAAGAGAGTTTACATATTTAACAATGTCATTCTCAACTTCAACTAGCAAGGTGGAGCTAAAGTTTACCACTTTCTCTAGTTACACGCATGAATTGAATGAACCTTTAAGATGTACTATTTGGGAATAATGAGAACTTTCAGTTGGGCCAAGCCTATTAATACATTGGTGATGAAAATGAATTAGGATAGATCACCACTTTTGGGGCCTGGCCTATGCCATAGTACAAATAGTATAGGCATAAATGCATTCGTCACTAGAGCTATTACACACTACCAGTACTGACAAGCAGGCCGTAGAAAAATATGGCCACATCCAAAAATACAGAATACTCGTCGTGCTAATTGGGACATGGGCTCAGTTATAACATTGACAAGCCATACAGCCCAGGGCTTAAAAGAACAGTGGGCTTGCGAGATCCTTAAAAAAAAAATACTACGTTCAAATTATAAGAAATTATAAGGTGCTTTGGCTGTTGTAGTGTATATTTAAGTGTATAGATAGAAAAAACTACACATTTTAAAAAACAAAAAATATCTTATAATTATAGATGGAATACTACTATCGCTAAAAATTGATTTAAATAAACCTAACTAATACATAAGCTAATTGTTAATTGTATACCAAGCTAACAACTATCTCACTAGCCAGCTAATAATAGATAGTAAATTGCAAAAATATATTTTCCCCTCACACCTGCAACTGAGAGCAACTCTAAAAGACTTAGTAAAATTAGATGCTAAATTGTAAAATTTAGCCATTATTCATATTTAAAATGTAGAGTTTTACAAAAAGCTAGCTAAATTAGAAAATACGTATAGCAAACATGATTCGTCAGCGAGAATGGTGCGATAGCCATTGCCTTTTGTAGTTTTTTTTATCACTTTTCCTATAATTTAGGTGCCTGAAATTTAAGATTATTTCAGGCAACACTAATATACAACCAACTAGTATAAGCTAGTTGTTAATTTTGTATTTTGTTATTTGTCTTTGTGTTATAACATATTAACTTTTGAGTGAAATGCGATGTGGGTCCTTAAACTTTTGCTCACTTCTCACCTAGGTTCATGAACTTTTTTTTCACTCATCTGGGTCCATGAACTTTTCTCCACTTCTCATCTAGGTCCATGAACTTTTTTTCTCTCATCTGGGTCCATGAACTTTTACCCACTTCTCAGCAAGGTCCACAACAAGTCACATAGGACTCTGCTGCATGCTTGGCTGCTAATGTGGTGTCACATGGCCTTTTTTTATTTCAAAAACTAGTTGAAACTTTGAAAATTTATATAAAATCACAAACAAATGTAAAAAAAACTAGTTTAGTTAGATTCCACATGAATAGATCTATGCAATAGATATATAATATAATACAATATGTTTTGTTTTTTTGTTGTTGTAGCTATAAATCTATGCAGACATATGTATTTCTGTGTTAGAATTCAAAACTACAGCTCCTGTGCTACAATTGTGGTGAAATTTTGATGGTAGGCTAATTATTGTATGCTTAAGCAATGGTAAAAAATTCAGCTTCAGTGGAGCATGTATGACTAAATTATTGATTTACCTAGGTTTATGCTTGTTTAATAGTTAATAAATAGTTAGTCTACTAAACATTTAATTCGAACCTAAGATTTTTATGGGTGATAATAAAACATAGTTACTATAAGAATATTACATGCCTACATAGATCAATTCATATGGAGTCTAACATACAAACATTTTTTTATTGATTTATGCATTTTTTTTAAGTTTCAACCAGTTTTTGAAATTCAAAAAAAGGGCATGTGATGCCACATCAACAGTCACGTAGACAACATAGTCTTATATGGCCAGTTGTGGATCTAGGTGAAAACTGGGGAAAAGTTCATGGATCTAGATGAGGGTAAAAAAAGTTCATGGACCTAGATAAGAAGTGGGGAAAAGTTCATGGACCCAGATGAGCGAAAAAAGTTTGTGGACCTAGGTGAGAAGTGAAGAAAAGTTTAAGGACCTACCACGCATTTCACTCTTAAATTTTTGTCCTTGTCCTCCAATAGAAATAATTGTAACTGTTAAATTATCTTTGTGCCAACGTATATAAAGATTTTGTCAGGTTTGTAGTTTTGTCTAACATGTTTTTTATTTTTGAAACAAAAAAATGCAGACCGTGTCTACATAAATTGTAACGAACGACTAAAACTATAATTTTTAAAATATATGCAATAGCTGTCGCCTGAAAAAAAAACTAAAATTTAGACATCTGAAATTTAGCGGATCCCTTTTTTTATGTAACAGAGACGCTCCTGTTGAAGTTGTTGCTGGTTCCATCCGCAGCAGCGATGGAGTTCAATTTGATCCCTGCAATGCCATGTTTCTGTACTTAATTTGTACGTACCACTAGGACTACCTGACAAAGCTAATCCACCTGCATGCTGATGTTTGCTACTCCCAGCTAATCCCTTTTAAAATCTGCCTGATTTGGCCACGCGACAATTTACTGCGGTTGTATCTAGGCTAGGCTGTAATGGTCGCCCGTTTCTGTCGAAGTATTGCAACTCACGACGATCAAAATAAGACCAAATTAGCAACATCAAACTAGTACAAATCAAATTCATATCCTGACATATATATAAACACAATGACACAAACATACACACACAAAACTCGAGCTGCGAAGTGTGCAGCATTTGGGATCAAGGTGACCACCATAGCTGCACCACTACTGGCCATGGTGGAACTGGGTCTTAGCTTGCGCACCTTGCCACCGTTGTCGGTCCCGCTCCTCTCCGTCTCGCTGGCAGCCTCAGTCCTCTACTTGCTCCACCGGAGCCTTGGCCGCAAGAACCCAAGGAAGAAGAGCGGTAAGGCCAGCCGCAGCCGGCCACCTCTGCCTCCTGGCCCGCCGCCGCCGCTGTTCCTGGCCAAGCTTCTGTCGCTGATACGGCGGCCTCGCTTCGACATTGGCCCGTTCCTGCGTGAGCTGCACGCGCGGCACGGGCCCGTCATCTCCCTCCGCCTCCTCACCACCACCACCGTCTTCGTCGCCGATCGCCGCCTCGCGCACCGCGTCCTCGTCCGGGACGGCGCCGCCTTCGCGGACCGCCCGCCGCTCGTCGAGCCTAACCCGCTCTTCAACGCCGGCAACATCAACTCCGCGCTCTACGGACCCTACTGGCGCCTCGTCCGCCGCAACCTCGCCGCCGAGACGCTGCACCGCGCCCGACTCGGCCTCTTCGCGCCGGCGAGGCGGTGGGCGTGCGACGCCCTCGTTGCCAGCCTCCTCCGCCGTCAACCTCCAGGCGCTGCCATACCTTAGAGCCGTCGTTCTCGAGGGCCTGCGTCTGCACCCGCCAGGCCACTACCTCGTCCCGCATGCCGTGCGGAGCGACGACGCGGAGATCGGTGGCTACACGGTGCCGAAAGGCACGGAGGTGAACTTCATGGTGGCCGAGATCGGCCGTGACGAGTCCGTGTGGACGGCGGCGCGCGAGTTCCGGCCGGAGCGGTTCCTGGTCGGCGGAGAGGGAGATGGAGTGGACATCACGGGGAGAAGAGAGATCAAGATGATGCCTTTTGGCGCCGGGCGGAGGATGTGCCCCGGGTACGCGCTCGGCATGCACCATGCCGAGTTCTTCGTGGCGAGCCTCGTCAGGGAGATGGAGTGGCTGCCAGCGGCGGAGGGAGAGACAGTCAACATGGAGGAGACCGTGGATTTCACCACCGTCATGAAGTACCCGCTCCGTGCCCGCATCATACCAAGAAACAAATCCTTGCTCACCTAGAACAAAAACCAGCAGAAGGCAATCAAATCCTTGCTCACCTAGAACAAAAACCAGCATAAGGCAATCTGCTGATATGTACCTATTCCCTCTGTTCTGAATAAAAGTCACCCTCACCATCCGAGAAGTTAAACTTTTTTAACGTTAATCAATTATATATAAAAGAATATGAATATTTATAATACAAATTAGACTTTTATAATAAATTTATTTAGAAATATAAATATTTCACGTATTTTCTATAAATTTAGTTAAAGTTAAAAAAAATTTACTCACTTCTTCGGACGGACGGAGTGTGTATATTGCTATACATATACATGCATGTATCGTACTCGTATCGATGGATATCTGCTAATCATGTTGAGTTTGTTGCCGTGTGCTTCCATATTGTAGATGAGATGCATCGACCAAACACTTAATGATGAAACGCAAACAACTACAAAGTTAGACTCCTGATTGTGAACACAAAAGCATATTCGATCACATGATGGCATGATCATGATTTACAGGTTGATATATAGCACATTTCCAATTCTGATTTGCTACACAACACACATGTAATCGATGGAATTGCCATACTAATCACAACCCAATTCCAAATTCCATACAGAACCGGGAACTATCTCACCTATCAGAAATTTACAAGGAATGCATATGCATCTATCTTTCCATCATTTCTACGGATCATGGCTGCAAGCAACAGCATCCCACAAGTGGAGGCCTCAGCAGTCAGCACTGGGTGATGCTGCGGACGTGAGGCGCCGGCAGGAACATCTGTGCTAGCCACTGCAGCGGCTTCACCAGCTCCGCACGCTTCTTTCGCCAGTACCAGATCGCAGCGACGTAGAACTCGTTGCGGATCGTCTTCGATGCTGCCCGCCAGTCGCACTTTTCCATCTCGGATCTGGCAGTGCGCCCCATGTTGTCTCTGAACTCCCTGTTCGTCAGCAGAAGCTGGACCTTGCCGAGGCAGTCGTCCAGGTCGCCAGGGGTGAACAGGAAGCTTGTCTTCCCCTCCTGGTCCTCCGGGATTATGTCAGGGATCCCGCCAGCTCGGGCCGCGACAACGGGCACTCCCGATGACATGGACTCTAGGACCACTTGGCCGAGCGTTTCGGACTCTGATGGCATGATGAAAACATCTCCGCTGGCGTATGCCTGCGAGAGCTCTTCGCCCTGCATCATTCCTGTGAACACTGCTGGCATTCCTTCAAACATCTTCTCTAGTTCACACCTGTCATGCAGTTAAAGGCAAAAAAAATGTAAAAAAAACTTGCACTAAAAGCTCAACAATGTCAATGCACAGAACAATAGCAACTTCAATAAAAAATTGTTGAAACAATACTTCTTAATTCTTATCAGCTTGAAAGGATGATGTTCAGATTTATTATCAGCATCCATGCTGACTATAATGAACTAAACAAAAGCGTAGTTATGGAATAAAAACAAGGTACCACATTAGTCATACCTGTATGGTCCATCTCCAATAAATGCAATTCTTACTCCAGGCAACCTATCCATTACCCTGATAAAAAAAAGCAAAATTAGTTTCGATCAAAAAAAAAAGAAGAAGCAAAATTAGTTCCAAGTAGCCAATGATGTTAAGGCATGAATGAAGAACAAATATGGCATCTGGATAATTTTAATTTAGTTACATTACTCTGTTTTTAATAAAGATTGATCATGTTTGTCAACTATGAATCAAAAATCCAATCAATAAAAAACGGAGCAAGTATGGAAATAGCTTACATCTTCACAAAATCCAGATTTTTCTCACGTCCAAAACGTCCAACATGAATTACTAGTGGTTTTTCAGGCTCGCCGTCACTGAAGGAATACATCAAGTAACATAAGCTTAAGACAATCTATCTCAACCTGCTGCATACAGAACATTCAGGAAGAAAGGAAACAGAGTATTACCTTAGCCTGACTCGCATCTCATGATTGCGGAATCTAGGATGGAAGCTTGCAGAATCAACACCTTTGTTCCAAAGGCGTATTCTATTAGCTGAATAAGGAGGGAAATCACATCTTTAGCATCGTAGCGTGAAACATATGCACATCTGGTAGAACATGTACAAAAATTGACCAACCTGATATGACCTGGGCAGTTTCAAAATCTTTGCTGATAGCAACAGATGGCACTAAAGTTAAATCAGCAGCTCTATGAAGGAATCCTGTGTTTTAGGAATAACAGGACCAAGAATCAGCGTGTTTCACAGGCAGGCATGCAAGTAACTGTTTAGGAAAGCAGAGATTAGGTGGGATTAAAATGCTCACTTATGACTTGCCACATTGGCTCTACAAGCCAGCTAAATGTATATCTTGGTATGTATCTGCAAGCATAAGAAATATGATTCAGTGGCAATGAAAAATCTGAACTTCTGTCAGTTTGCACTAAAACTTTGTCCAATGAAGTTCATAGTCAGCTTACACTGGAACATGGGTGTGATAGGACATGACTAGGGGCACACCGAGTAGCTTGGCAATAGCTAGAGCACCAAAAACCTGAAAGAGCAATGAGCTTTAGTCATATTCAGTAATAGATAATCAGAGAGATTTGATAATTAATGATTTGACTGTCAAATAAAGTTACCATAATTCCAGGAGAAGACGCATGAATAATGTCAGGTTTGAACTTTGCAACCTCCGAAATGATCCTAGGACTGAGTGCCAGCGAAAGAGGGACTTTTCCATACATGGGGCATGGGAAGCTGTAAAGGATGAGAAAACAGCCATAAGCATAAGATTCCACCACTAAAGGTACCACATATCATGTACCCGACAGGGAAGAATACAATGCTTCGAGTCTAACCAGCATGGCAGCATGATTGCGTATCATTGTTCAATAACTTAACAACTTCAGGAAAGATTTTTAAAATATTTATCATCAAGCAAATAGGAGAGCTATTGTACTAGTGTTCACTTATTAATTCAGTTATACTAACTAACAGAAGAATATGTCCAAAACCAGACAACCCCAATCCAATAGCATAAGGAACGGTCCCAAGGCATAATATTCTTTTATTTAGGAAAGGTATTGTTATGATCTGGATAAAGTCTCTACTTTGTACGGAGTAGAAGCAGCCAGTGTTTCTTAGTGACAGCTTTTATACAGAATAGGTATTCTCGTTTCATTCTTTGAGCAACAACGAGAAAACTCAGGCCTTCAAAACAATATTGCCTAAACTGCTATTGATATTCTAAGAGACTAAGACAGAAGTTGACACAAGCATCCTGAAAAACTTACCTCCATGAACCAATAACCTTAGCACCATGAAACTCTTGGGGGACTCCCTCATGGTTGGTCACAACAATGACCTGAAGAATACAACTAAGCCAAATTAACAGAAACCTACTAATCTGTTGCCCCTCTAATAATATCGAGTTATCGACCCTACCAAATGAAAGCAAAATGTGTACCTCGTCCCCCATTTCTCGCAAATGTTTGATGAAGTTCTGGAACCGGTTCTTATACCCAGAGATGTAGCTGCAGACACAAGATGCAGAGTTAGTTCCAATAGTGAGAGCATTCTCATGAAAATTCAGTCTAGGAGTACCTAACAAAAGCATATATTACTTCTTTTCTGGTAATCCTTACAAGTTATAAACTGATCATTGTGATTCACTCGCCTTTCTTCACGAATCCTACTAATTTCGTTCTTAATCGTGGTATTAAATGAACTGAAATCTTAATCCACTTCTATCCACTCTTCACGAATCCCAATTCCCAATTCCCAAGAAAGATCCAAACTTTTTCGGCAAACAAGAGAGAGCTTGGACGGACATCATGTCAGGGCTCAGTCAGAGTGAAAACCTTTGCCGCTCCAGGGGTCTGGGAATAACCTCATGGATCCAGCCGCACAAGGCCATGAACCAACCCTGACAAAGCCCGCACAAGAAAAGAAAAGGGAAACAGCAGAGCAGGGTCCAGAGAGGATCCATACGCGAACGGAGAGGGCTCGACGAAGAGCGCGACGCGGCGCGGGCGCGCGGCCTCGTCCAGGAGCAGCGGCGGCGCCTCCTCCAGGTCATCCTTGATCTCCTTCCCACCAGTCGCCATTGCCCCCGCGGCCAACCGAGGAGAAGACCAAGAGCAGAGCGGCAATCCTTGGGTTTGCGCAAGCGTGCACGGCGCGTGTGTTCTACTATCTGCGTATGATGTGTCGGAGCAAGGAAGAGGGAGAGCTCGCCGTTGCGTATATAAGCGGGAGAAGGACTCGAGAGTCGAGACGACGAAGAAGGCGGGCCTGGGTTGGAATTGCGGGGATATTCCATCGGCGAAGGGGAATATTGGAGGGAACCGGCTGGGCTGGGAACTTCGCGAGGCATATGCTCTCTGCTGCAAGGTCTCATCTCCTCGCCTTGATGAGCGAATGGTTTCCGGAGGCCAAATTGCAATTTTGTTATGCAAATAATTGGGGAGTAGGGATTAGGGGACCTTGAATTCTTCCCCTCACAATCTACCGTGATGTGTAAGTGCAGCTGAGTTTGTGCCTGGTTTTTATGCTTGCTACCTTGGTAAATATAGGGATTGGAGTACCTTTTCCTCGTGGAATTCTTGAAAGCTTATGTCACTTTCTATTTGGTCACTAGACTAAACTTTAGTTTTAGAGCATCTCCAATAAACTAAAAAAAACTAGCTAAATTTATTAATTTAGCTAGACACTGAAATAAATTGGAAAAAAATACTAGAGACCCTCTAAGTACTTATAAAACTAGGACTCTTCACATTTAAAAGTATTGTGTCATCAACTAGCACCTGATCAACAAAGCATGCAACAAGTCATGTCTAGTCTCCTTAAATCTTTCTGATAACAAGATCCATCTCTTGGCTAGAGTGTTTGGTTTCAAGATTGAATCTTTTCCCTTCATCTACTGAGGGTTACCTTTGAGCACCACAAAGCCTAGGGTTATCATTTTAACCTCTTATGAGTAAATCTGAAAGAAAACTCACTGTCACTTCAAACTTCTTCGACTCACGCTGGAAGACTTTAACTGGTCAACTCGGTCATGTATTCCCTCCTCACCACTGCCCATGGGTACTCTACAAGTTCCAACAACTGTTCTGGACTACATAGATAGAGCAAGGAGATATTGTCTTTGGAGAGGATCTGATAGCAATGCCAAAATGAAACCCCTTGTGGTTTGGAAGAAATGTGCAAAGCCCAAAAGAAAAAGGAGGCCTTTGAAATATTAATCTCAAGAGCTAAAACAATGCCCTTCTATTAAAGCATTTGGAGAAGTTGTATAATAAAAAGAAATTCCATAGGTGAAGCTTATTTAGAAAGCCTGTTACGCCAATGGTCAAGTTCCTCATGCAAGAACTGACAAAGGCTCTTTTCGTTGGAGGGATGTCCTAAAACTTTGCGATTTATTTAGAGGAATTGTTGAATGCAAAATTGGATATGACTCCACTGTCCTCTTTTGGTATGATCTCTAGAATGAAAACATCACTATTCTCCTTTGCAAAAAAAAAGAATATCACAGTTGCACAATATCTGTTAAAAAACTCCCTAGAGATCCAGTCTCATCTCTCTGTCTTAGAACGAGCATGTCAAGAGTTTCAAAGCCTTAAAGATTATATTTAAATCATTCAAATTCATCACAAATCAAAAGATTCTTGGCAATACATTTGAGGAAATAAGACTTACTCTTCCTTAAAGTTCTACAATCTCCCTTACAAGAAAATCCAACCTTCGGCTTCGTTCATCCGGGTTTGGGATCAGTGACGGAGCTGCGGCTCAGGCCTCTAGGGCCCAGGCCTTAGTCGTCGGCCCACGAGCACCATACACCCCCTGTAATTTAACAGCCCAATATCGAAGATTGAAAGGCCCAAGAGCTAGGGGACCACGTCAGGCCTCACTGGTCTTTAGTCGTCCGTCTCCTGAGTCTTGACTCCCTCCGTCCCTCACCCTCGCACGCATAGGGGCAGGCAGGGCACCGCGCCGGCGATCCCCCTCCGCCTCCGGCCTTCGGACTCCGCGCTCCACGCTCCACGCTCCCGGCTCTCGCCCGTGGCGGTAAGCTGCAGCCAGTGGAGCAATGGAGGGCGTCGTGCCGGCATCCCCCTCCGCCTTCAGCCTCCGACGCTCCACGCTTCTGGCTCTCGCCCGTGCTAGCAGGCGGAAGCATCGCATCCAGTGGAGCTGTGGAGGGTGTCGCGCCAGCCTCCACAGCCTCCTGCAGTCCTGCCACCGGGTGGCCCCAACCCCAACGTCGGCCGTCCTCTTGGAGTCTTGGTTAGTTTCTGTCAGTCCGTCTCAGTCCCCTCATTTCTGTACTTCAATTTCAATTTCAGTACTTCAATTTGATTGATTGGAACTGTTTAGATTTTTAGAATCTCCACAATGAAGAGGTCAAATAATTCCTTTGCCAATTATGACCGTGAGCAAGATTTTATTGGATCTAGAGCTTCATACAGGCCCTAGTCGTAAGCAAAAGCTGGCTCCAATAAGCTCAGGGCATTCTCCTAGCTTCTTTTAATGGATAAGCTCAACACAAGAAACACCTTTAAAATAAAAAAAACACAAGCTACAAGATAATAACTACAATTGCATTCTTTGTAGCAACAACTTGGAGGAAATTGTATTTTTTTCTCTTTTTCAACTCTCCATTTAGCCAAGCTTGTTAGAAATACATGCATCCATTGGAATTTCTCCATGGACTTCTTTTAGATACCGATTCAAGCTAAGCAGCAATTTTAGAGCCCCTTCTTCATGGAGATCTTCATCATTGAAGCTTGACAAATCTATGGAAACAGAGAAAAAATTCATATTTGATCATGGTCGCCCTTCCTTTAGCTCCTGCAAGCAAAGTTTTCTGAATGAAGCTAATTTACAGGCTCTTAGACTCTATGACTCTAAAAGAGTGATTTTTCTTATCCCTTTTAGCAGTCCTAGTATAATGTTGTTGCCTCAATCACTTTTTCAGTTGTGGGGTTGGCATTCTACACTCTGGTCCTGTAACATCCCTGGTGTTACTTTACTAAAAATGGCATAACATCATATGCATAGTATGGAATACATATGATTGTTCACATTGAAATGCATTCAACTAAAATAAATTTATTTGCTTGTGTTATTTATATCTGTATATGCTTGATCATCATATAATACATATAACTAAAAATAAGTTTATTTGAGTGAGCATAGGAATGATAGAGTGATTAATTCCTTTGTGAAAAGTGTTTTAATCTCTTATGCCAAGTGTTTAAAAATCCTTTTCAAAACCCTATTTAAGGGGGTTTAAAATATGACTTAAACATGGGTTTTAAAAACTAATGAGAATTGGACCTTGAGTGTATTGACAAACTTATAGATCTTTTTAAAACAATCAAAAGCTATGTTGAAAGTTTTTCAACTTGTATTCAAGTTTTTAAAGTAATTGTAAAAAGAGTGTTTGCTTTTCAAGTTTAAATCCAAATTTGAATATGCTTTTCAAAAACTAACTAGAATTTTAATGTGGTCCTTTAACCAAAGTTGTAGAGAATTCAAAACTAAACAACTTTTATGTTTGAATATTTTCAAGTTTTATTAAAAAATATAGAGTAATTTAAAAAGGGGTAAAACAATTTTAAACCTTTTTTCAAATTTGAAAGTGAATTTTAAAATATAAACAGAATTTGAAAATGGACCTTTTACAAAAGTTATAGAGTTTCAAAATCTGAGAAACTTTTATTTTTGGAGTTTTCTGAGTTCAGTTCAAAAATCAAAAGTAATTTGCAAATTTCAAATCGGGGGCAGTTTTGTAATTAGATGAACAGGGTCCAGGGGGGCTGCATCCGTGCCAACGCTGCTCTCCGGCGTCGCGCTGGCCTCCCCGATCCTTCTCGCGCGCCAGCGAGGCGTCCAGCATGTCGGGCTCTCTCCCACGCGTCGGAAGAGCACCTCCTGAGCCTGCTCTATATAGCGGAGCGTCCCTATCCACTCCCGACTCCCTCCTCTGTATTCCGCCGCTGCGCGCACCTGCGAGTCCGGCGAGCTTCCATGGCCACTGTGGTCGTCTTCAAGTTAATCCAGTAATCAAATTGAGTTCTAAACCTTCTTTCGCACACCCAGAGGCGCTCCGTTGAGCTCCTCGCAGTTCCAATCGTATAGCGCCATCTTTTCTTCCTCGGCTCCGGCGACCTTCCGCCGTGATCCGGTTCAGCGTGGCCAGGGCGCCTCGGAGGTGTTTTTATTCAATTAAATCTTGTTTGGTGATAATTATCTGATTCTAATCGTGTTTCTATCCTTTATTTCTTGTCTGACAGTCCGTGGCACCGTGAACACCACCATCCGAACTGTCCAGCGCCGCCGCGTTCGTCTCCGTCGTCGGCAAACCTCCTCCGCTGGTCCTCCGCTTCATCCAGCGTGCGCTTAAGCACCGCAGTGAGCTTATAGTTCTAGCTCTGTGCTCGGTTGACCTTGAGATGCCCCGTGTCGCTCTGTCCGCGTACGCCGCCGTGTTTTCTGCTGCTGCGTCGTCGGCGTGCGTCGACAGGGAGCTGTGAAGCCGTTTGAGTTCGTTTCTGTAGTAAGTTAGCTTCGTGCGAAGTTTCTGGGCATGCTTTGGTACTCGGTTGAGCCTCCGGTGAGCTGCCGTGGTCGGTCCACGCTCGCCCGAGCGTTTTCGCCGCGTTCCGCCATCGCCGCGCGTCGGTGTTCGTCGTCCAGCCGCTCTAGAGGAGTTGAGGGTTCGATTAGGTAGCGTTTCAGTGTCGGGGTGACGTGCTGAGTTTGTTTCCATGCTTGGTTGATCCGCCGGCGTGCCGTAGTGGCCGGCGAGGTCTCGCCCGAGCTGAGCTCCCGCCATGGCCGCCGGCGAGGGGGCTGTGGTGCTCTGGAGCTTGGTCTGAGTGGCTAGATAGGTGCGGGAAGATGTGCTGAAGGTGCCTGAGTGCTTGGTTGAAGGAGAGGGATCGTCACCGACGAGTTCCCGGCGTCCAGAGCGTCGCCGGCGTCCTGTGTCGCTGACGAGCCGGCGTCCTTTATAAAGCAAAGTTGTTTTCTATTTTCATAAATGAAACAGCACCCAATTTTGTAAATTTTGTTTGAATTGTTTCAGAGCTCTATAAATTGTGCAAAAATTTTTATATGCTCTCTATGATGAGTAGAAAATTAAAAAAATATTATATAGCTATGTTCAGTATGTTTTTATTGCTTTAAAAATGCTTAATTTAATTAATAAATGCCTCTTTTATCATAAATCATATATTGTTCCAAAAATTCTGAAATTTGTTTTGCAACATCTATATGCTTTCTTGAGTAGCTTAAATTAAAAGTTTGAGCTTAATTTGAATAAGTTTATAAAATCACCTTTTATTGCTTATTTAAATATTAAAAGCTAAATGTATTTTCCATGATTTTTCATGAGTTATTTAATACTCTAAAATTTATGAAATTTATTTTGCAATCTAATGGGGTTAATATGAATCCATATAAAAAGTTTGGGATCATTTGAATAAAGTTGAATTTTGACATATTAGTTTAATTAATAAATACATGCTTATTTAATTAATTGAATGAAGTTATTTGCTTAATTAATGTAATTAGTGAAAATCTTAGGATTTGTATGATATTTTGAGTTGATTGATGACCTTAGGATGTAATCATGATGTCCTTTGGCAGTTGATTCATGGTTTGAGAATTAATAACTATTAAGTAGTAAATAATAAAGACTCTAATTAAAGTGTTAATTAATTAGAAACCCTAATCACTAGGCTTTGAGTGATGTTTTGGGGTTGATTGTTAATCAAATTCATTAACCCTAATGACTTTGGACTTGTTTAATGAGTGCTCATGTAATGTTTTACTTAATGCTTTTAGATACAAGTATTAACTTAAATAGTTAATTAAACAACACTTTAATCTTGCTTAATGAAGATAAATCATAAACCTACTCAGTTCTTTTGGATTTAATTATTAACTTGATTAGTTTAGTTTAATCAAACTTAAACTCATAATTAAGTCTTAAGTATGCAACTATACCGTGAAGGTAAGTTGTACTCAAGGCTTACTTAATCTTGATTATACCTTAATCAACTAAGTTTCTTTCACCTTTGTTAAGTAATGTAATTAATATTCAAGTTTTGTGATTGCTATGCAAGCATCATGTTTACTATTCACGCATCATCTTAGACATGGCATGTTACTTTCTCGTATAGATAACGAATCGAGAACGTGGTAAGCCACGTTATCGGAGTTCGTCAGCAGTTGTTCGAGGTCGGGTATGGCATCTGTGGTGCAGACCCCGAGGTCGTCTACCCTGCAACTCCAGGCAAGCCCCGGTGCATTTAAATAATTCTCTTATGTTTAAAAGTATATTTCTGCTAAGCTTATTGTTAAATATTGCATGAAAATCTCTTTATCAAATGAATACCTAATTGCTGCATTATTTGCCTTGATTATTCAATACTTTTACTTGACACCGTTGAGATTGAAAGTTGATATAAATGCTTAGCCATGCTTAGAATAAAGAAAAACAGGTGATTGCCTGTCACCTGTGAATTTTATGAGAATACTCCCTTTAAGAATTTGAACTTACTTTTATGGAATTAATGAAAAGAATGTTGGGAGTAATAATTCGAGATCGGGCGGACATGGTGTTGGTGATCCATCAGATGGGCCGTCTGGTGAGCGGGTTCTTTCTGCATGTGTCGATTAGGAACCGTCCGATGTTGAACACTAAGATGAGACTTTGCAGTACTGGTCACATGCTTTTGTAAGCTGGACTCCGGTTATTCTATGCTGAGAACGGTTAACCCGCACTGGGAGTAGAGAGATGGCGAGAGTAGTGTGTACCTTCCTAGCCTAGGCGTGGCCTAGGGCTGGATGAGAGGTGTACTGTGCTCTCGGGTGGCGGGGTCCCGGTCTTGGGTGGAGGATCCGGAGAAAGGTTGTCATATGCAAGCTTTAGTGCTACATATGTCGTGTGATAAGGAAGCCCCAGTTGGCTTTAATCAGTTCGAATCGTCGCTGCTCCTCGGTTATGTAGACTTTGAAAGGACCTTGATGTCGCCTAGGAGGACTAGGGGGGTGAATAGGCCTGTTTAAAACAACTTGACACTTTTCTGTTAGCACAGGTCCGGTACTGTTGGCCTTTGGTCCGGCACTGCCAGGGTGCCCGGCACTGCTGCTCTCTGGGGCGGCAGTGCTGGTCACCAGGACAGAACTGAGCACAATTCAAAATGTATAACTAGAATGGAAATTGTGCTTGAATGAAAACCTTCCTAGAGGTGTAGGGAACCTCTAGAACCACTTGAAAGTGGTAGCAACACACCCACCAAGTAGATCGGGACTAAACCCTAGAAATCACCTTAAGGACAAATGCAAGTAAAGCAAATAACACAAACACAGGTGACACAAGATTTATCTCGTGGTTCAGCGTCGCCACCAAGGCTGGCCTAAGTCCACGTTGTTGAGGTTTGCCACACAAGGCTTAGGCTCGCCACACAAGGCTTGCCTTTCCCTCGTTCTCAAATCAAGAGAGTGAACTCTTGAAGTGAGGGGTTATTTCTTAGTTGCAATAAGATGGTTACAAACCTCCCGGGGCTGCCACACAAGTTGGCAAGCTCCACGGGCGATGCTCTAGCCGGCTAGGAGCAAGCTCCAAGAGTAACGAATGCAATCCACCGGCTTGAACGCGAACCAAGTGGTCTAGGCAATGAAGAACAGTTTGCGCTGCTCTCTAATGGAGTTTGGAGGCTCAATCTCTCAAAGGATTGGAGAGGAATCAATGGAGAAGCTTGAGGGGCTCCAATGGAATTAGAGAGAGGGAGAGAGCTGCTGTGTTGCTGCACTGGTTGGGAAATGGTCGAGATGACCGTTGGGGGCAGCAAGAAGGGGATAGAAGTACTCCCTGCTGTCCAACGGTAACTTTAAGTCGCGGCACTGCCGCTCAGGTCCGGCACTGCCGGCCAGCACTACTGGTCCGGCACTGCTGGCCAGCACTACTGCTCTTGGGGAGCGGCACTGCTACACTGCTCAAAAATGCTCCGAATGAAAAACTATTTTGCAGGGAGTCTGAACAAAGTATAAGAGGATGTTTGGTGGAGATCTTTGCTCAAACAAAACGCACACTGCCGACGGATGTGAAGGTAAGCTATGCATTCATAGCCGTATGAGACCACCCGACGTCGATTGCACTTCGTACTACTGCCATGCTGTCCATGTGACCTTACTGTTTTAGTTGACTACATACAGTCTCCGACTACGATACGACGGAAAGCGCCGGTAATAGGACACTAATAGTGTAAAAACGTTTTTCAATACCTGGCTAGTAGTCGTCCGTTCTAAATTATAAATCACTTTCTCTTTATATATCTAATAATAACTTCCTATGCATCTATATATAATATATAACTAAATATATAGCAAATTCTATGTATTAAAAAATCAAAATAACTTGAAATTTAGAACAAACGAAGTACTAGGAATATGAAGTGCTAGGAATGGTTTTTCTTAACTGTAGCTAAGCAAGGTATGTAGAATAAACATATTAATAGAGGATATATAATCCCGACGTTCTAGAAATGTCTCCTTACAAAGTATCCTTGAAAATAGATTCCTTTTTTAATAAAGGAATTAAATCTAGCTTCATCCACTACCAAAATATAAAACTTCTCCTAGTAAAATGGAGTTCTCCTAGTGTTTTTCTATTCAAAATTTAGTACAAACTTTCCCTAGTAAATGTCTCCTAATGAGAATTCCCATGTGTCATGACAAGTGGTAGTGTTTTACTACTAATTAAAAACACTAGGAGAATCCCACCATTTTAGTAGTGATCTCTTAGCACTAAGGGAATCAATCAATCAGACCACTAATTACAGAAGATTAAAGTATCTAAAGGAAGCAAAGAAATGCAAAGTCGCCACTTCTAGCTCCCGGAATACTTGATGAATGTGTTCTTTGTTACCATCACACAGTTGTAACTACGCCCAATGTCATAACCAGTGTGTTCCTCTAAATAAGACCCGTAAAAAAGTTTTAGGTTGGCATTTGTCAAAACAACTCCATTCCTTATAAGCCATATTGATCAACAAATAGCTGCACCTCCTATTAACAACATAGAATTGTTTACCCCACGTCCTTGTATGTACCATCTATTGGGGCAAAGCTGTGTTGTGGCTAGGGGGTGCCTATGCACCCCCAAAATTTTAAAAAACGGTTATATTGATCAAATTTTCACTATATTGGCACCCTCATGGCATAGGTCTATGTACCCACAAGGCAAGTGCACCCCCTCAAATTTTCTCTAGCTTCGCCACTGCCATCTATGAAAAAGGCCAAAAACATTCAAGGGTGTTCTTATGCCTAAAACAATGTATAACGCATGCCAAAGAAAATTTGCTTAAAGGCAGTCAAAAAAACAAGGTTTGAATTGTTTAACTCTAGCAAGAGAAGGCACAAGACATATCCCCATGCCAGCTTAACACGCCAAAAATCCATAGTAACTTTCATCCCCGTGTTGACAAGGTGTCAATAAATACTAAAGATGTTCATGCAACACGAAACATAACTTTTTGGCCTAGCCCAAGCCTGGCCCAGCCCGGCCCGAGGTATAGGTGAAAGCTCTAATTTGATTTTGAGTAATTGATGAAAACTCAAGAACTAACCTATTGTCTCTAAGTATGATTTGAGATAGGTTGATACACATCAAGTGATGGAGCTAAGTGGTGATCATGGAGATGGAAGGTGAAGGCCACGTATAGATGCTTATGTGCTCCAACTTGAAACAAAGAAAGAGAAAAACAAAAGAATTCAAGGCAAAGATATAACTTGATAGGGATCTTTTGTTGACACTCAAGACACCATAGAGGGTGTGACTGTGTGTAGGATTGATAGTCATACTATTAAGAGTGGAGAAATATTAGTGAAAGTGCTACTAGGTGATCTAATTCGTTGTATATGCATTAGATCTAGTGTGCTATCTTAGCACCCTTGAAAAATGCTTTGAAATATGCTAACACAAGTGCACAAAGGTGAGACGTTTTATGTTTAGCACTTGGGAGTAAGGATGAAGTGTTTGGGGAAGATTCAGGGTTCACTGTCAGTAACCGGACACATCCGGTACTCAACCCTAAGCGCGGATAGTTCACACGGAGTGGACCAGACGTTGTGTGAGTCTAGTTCGTACTAACCGAAAGTGTTTGATCAAAATAGAGGATATATTACTACAGTTTGTTATTCGGTTGTCTACCCCCAAACCCCCCTCAAAAGGGGACTTAAGAAAATATATTTAACGTTATGTTGGGCCTTCCACCCCCTACCCCCCTCGTAGGGGGGAATACTCTACTCCGATAGCCTTCCCTGAAATTCCACTCTAGAACCTTACTATGTGTCGACCGGACTCTATGAATAGAATTTGACAGGGCACAGCTGAGATTCTGTTCTCATATCCAATCAGTATGGCGTGGTGAGATGGTGTTGAGTGACAAGTGTTCGTTTGGCTTATAAGCCGGCTTATCAGCCACCGAAACAGTGTTTTCTCTGACAATAAAACAGTCGAAAACAGCATCAGTTGGCTTATCAGCCACCGAAAATATCAAACGAATAGGGCGCAAGTCGTAATTGTAGCTCTCTAGAAATGATCGTACGCCAAGTCATCACGCGTCCGGTGCAGCATAAAGAAGTATTTGACATGTGTTAGTAATTGAAATATGATGAGCACAATTGAAAGGTGTGAACATGTGGCGATGATATGGTGACCGGGCGTGTTCGATCGTCCCGAGAGTCGCGCTCGGTCATCTCGCAGAAAGCAGGGTGAAGGGGCTAACAACTCTTTGAGAGTTGGGTACCTATTTAAGCATGGTGGTGCCCGATTGTTCATCACTCCCACCACTCTTGCCTGATTGTTCATCGTTCTAGTTAGCTGGGAGATAAGTTAGTGTGGATTTGCATTACGTTGGCGCATCTAGTGGTACTTGGACTTGTATCGTTGTGGTTTCTCTTATTACTTTTAATGTTTTCCATAGCTAGATGGCTTGGAGTAGCGAGGATCGGTGAGCGGAGAAAGGTGTTTTTAATGGCTCCAATCATGGTGATTTTGAGGGGTTCTTGAGCCTTCCCTATGGGAGTTTTTGAAAGACATCTCTAGTTGATTGCCTATAGCTCGTGGATCTCCATCTTGTGTTTGATTGTGTGACACCCGGCTATGGGTTAGGCGTGTAAAGCCTATTAGCTCTTGAATCACCAAGTGAGTGTATCGCTATAACGAGGATGTAGCTTGCTGGAAGGCAAGTGAACATCGGATAAAAAAAATCTTATGTCAATCATCTTCTAAGGATTTCTTTTGTGACCATATTATCTATTGATTCATCATTTGCAATGGTGGTATATCTTCCTCTATCAATCTATTGCACTTATCTTTCATACTTGTGTAGCTTAGTGATAGTTTATCTTCTAGTTGCTATTAGATCTCTTGCTGGTTATCTAGAAGTAAAGTAGTTGCTTAGTTCTTGATTTCTTAGAGTAAATAGCTCACTATACTTATGAATAGATGGCTTGCATCTCTCCATTAGTGCTAGTGTAAAACTTGCATTAGACCATTTGATTATCTATCACTTAGTTTTAGTGTTGTTGTAGATATTTTTTAGACTATTCAACCCCCATCTAGCTATTAGGACCTTTCAATAGGGTCAAGCCTAAGCTGCACCCTAGACATGTGGGCTGGTACAACACAATCCGTTATTTTCTTATGACCCAACAAAAGGCCTAGTATATATAAAAACAAATCAAACCCTAATCCCAAACTCCTCAATCCCCATTCCAACATCATCACTCGACCCCTACTCCCCGACTCCTCTCGCTCAATGTGCACCCACGCAGGAGTGAAGCCCTAACTCCTCTCGGCTCTCGCTCCGTCGCTCAACGCGCGCGAGAGTCAAATCGTGAAGATTGCCCAGCCATTCCCCAACCTCAAGATCTGCTTGGTGGTGTGGTGTGTGGTGTGTTGTCCCTAATGAAGCCACTCTGTAGTGGGTTCCTCTCCTTCCATCCCTCCGCAAGGCTGCACCTTGGGTGGAAGCGCGGCATGCTTGAGCTCCCACGTCGGTCATTGACGCCTCAAGCTCCTAATTCGTCGCGGCTCGCTGAATCCTCTCCCATCCCCTTCTCTTCTCGCCTGATTCAGTGTCGAGCGCCACCATCGCCTCCCGCTTGTCTCAGGTCTCTAGCTCTATGGTGGACTACAGGCTAGCCCGGTACACTGGATGTGACATGCTCAATGGGCCGGCATGGCCTGAAAATCAGACCATAGGGTCGTGCCTAGGCCACGAAGTGTCGTGCCGGTCCGAGTCCCATTGAGTCGTGCCTAGCACAGGCCCGTGCCGACATGCATGATGGACATCTATAATACATAGAACTTACTATGATGAAACCATTAGGTTTCAAAAGCCAAAAGAAAGTATCCCTCTCATTATGTAAACTAATGTTCGCAACTCTTGGTACAATGCTATCCATCTCTAGCAACTTATTTCCTAGCAAACCCCTTCTAAACGAAATAGTAAGCATGCTTTTGGTGAACGATACTAAAAATATTAGGATATTCTATTTTTAGCAGATGTCTGCCCAACAAGTATCGTTCCAGAAACTTGATTTGGGATCCATCACCCAATTTAAACTTTCCTAGCTAAACAAATTGGTCCTTCACACCCATCAGGCCCATCCAAAAGTAAGTTGTCCCACCAGGTACTCCAAAAAAAAGAGCATAGCATCCGTAAACTGGACAAAACTGAATTGATCAATCAATAACATTTTTCCTTTCCAACTAGAAACCCTCTTTGCAATTCTTTCCTCAACTCCTTTCTAATCTTTGTTATTATGTTTCCCGTAATGCATTGGCAGCCCGAGGTATCAGAAGCGATATGTGCCCACTTGCAGCCAAATAAATGTGAATATATGCCGCTTTGTCAGCCTCTCTGCTGGTAGCGCGGGCGCGGCCACCCAGCTCGCAATCGCGGTACGGTTTTTTTTGGCTGGTGGCACGGGGGTTTTGCTAGTGACATGTATCTAGATAAAATCCACTAAAGACGTCAGCCACTATTTTTTTTTTTAGCGAAAGAAGAATTATATTATATAATAGCTGGGTACATCAACATATTACAAGCACTCTGGATTATACTAGATATATCTAAAAACTGATTTTCATCTAAAATATACTCACACCGTGAAAAGCTCCAAATCTCAAAACCAAACCTTTTTGACGCTTCGTATAAATGACCGCACAGGCAAATACTCAGCACCAGCAATAGCGGCAAGCCTGAGAACAGATGCCCAACGGACGGCCAACATTCCTGTAGGTGGAATTGAGGATCTTTTTCTTCTTGCTGGTGTCTTCCTTCTTCTTCGAAGAATGACGAAGACTGATCTAAAGGATATTCTCCCTAGTCTTTCATTATGGTCAGATCTAACTACAACAAAACGAAGAAAAGACCGGAGAAAATTATTCCATGGCGGCGACATCATCTTCGCCTTGATGCCGCCGTCCGGAAACAAAGATCTCCATGTCATCATGTCAATGAAGATGGTGACGCCGAAGTTGTCGCCCTCGTCTTCAACGAAACCGTCATGGAGAAGAGGATTCCACCCTTCTCCTTCACCATTGCCGGAGAAGAGGAGGAGATGTCAGCCACTAGTGAAAGCCATGGTAAACTTCATATGAGAAATAAAATATTATTTGACCTCCATGATTTATGAGAGTTGGCATGTTTTTATTTACGAGTGCCAGAAATGAGTCGATTCAAAAAGTTCAAAGTTGTTTCAAGCATTCAAGTGAGACAATTACTATGAAATTTTATGAGGTCCTTGACTCTTTGATGGCCATTGCAAAGGATTTCTTTAGACCTAAGGACCCCAATTTTCCTACAGTTCAGAGGAGGACAAGAGATGATAGATGACTGTATCCACATTTTAAGGATTGCATTGGTGCTCTAGATGGTACACATATTTGAGTTTCTCTCCCACACGATGAACAAGTGAGGTATATTGGAAAACATGAATAGCCACTCAAAATGTGTTAATTGTTTGTGATTTTGATAGGCGGTTCACATATATATCCATGGGTCAACTGGGAGCTATGGATGACACAAGTGTACTATACAATGCAATCAATGTGGATGAAAAATTCTTCCCGCATCCTCCACAGGGTAATATGAATGAATAATTTGATATTTAATCTCTTTTATCATGATAGCAAATATTTGAAATTCTAGTTGTGCTGTCATACATGTGGTAGAGAGAGAGCTACATCCTGAAACTACACAACAGCTTACGAGGGCCCAGGTGCGCAGTTCGAGCTCGATCTCAAGGTGTAGCACAAGTAAAAATGATCATTGAGACTTCAGAGAGCATCTCGAGCAGCAATCCTGCATACAATTGCGTCTGGCAATGAGGATATTGATAGTTCTTGGGGGGGTATTTTGTAATGCTGTCAATATAAAGGAAGACCAATATGATCTTCAGTCAGAATGGATAGTTATAAAAACTATACAGTACATAACTAGCTTCAAGTTCGATGGCAAACCTTCAAGGTCTGTGGCTGGTTTGCTCTTCTTTCCAGTTCTGTTAAATCAATTTCGGTGCCACTGATGAGCTTCTCGACTGCCTTCATCTGCCACGTTACAATGTTCACATTAGTATTTTCTTGATAAATGCATTAGAAAAGGAGCTGGCATGTGGAATAAATCAGCCAAATGGCTGGATGTTTGGCAAGGAAGTTCCTTGTCGATTGCTGATAGATCCATCCTCATTAAATTCTACACTGAATAACTCCCCATATAGCATGTCTGTGTATTCGCTTCCCAAAACATTAACTAATCATTTGGATAAGCAAAGGAGAACCTGCTTTTGGCAAGGACTTATTTCCAAGGAAAAAAGAAAGAAAGGTGGGTCAAGCTTTGTAAAAGCCAAAAGAAAGGTGCAAATAAAACTGTGGGATCTGTTAAGCCAAGGAAAAATGGTTCCCCCATTTGGTCTGGTTTATTAAAAATCAAACATATTTGCCCAAATGGGTAGGAAAACGAAATTAACAATAGAAAGGGTATGTTCCGGTCTGACGTTTGGTGAGTGAGTCCCCTCACTGTGCTTAGCACCCTGGCATATCTAAGTCAAACATGTAAGGTGCCTACGGATTAGTGATATAGATGACCAAGTTGTTGTGGCGATGGACTAAATCAGGTCTTTTCCTTGACAAATCTACTTATGAACATCTGAATAGTTCTGACACGGGGAAATCATTTTTAAACATCTGGAAAGCAAAAATTACTAATAAAGTCAAGATTTTCTTGTGGTTGATAGAGAATTCAGCTGTCCTTACAAAGATAATATGATCAAGGGGTAGTGTTAAGGTTGCCCCACTTGTAAACTCAGTGATCAAGATGAAACGATAAATCATTTCTTATTTGACTATCCTGTTAGCAGAGTTTTGTGGAGTGTAGTAGCTTCCTGTTTGGGTGCCAGTAACAGGCCTCCAAGTTTGGATCAATACTAGTCCTGGATTAGCTGTGTTGCCTGATGGTAAGGAAATTCACGCATTGGGTGTCTTAGCTATCTGCTGAGCTGCAGAAAGCAACAAAGAGAGCCTGTTCAGATAAAGGTTGATCAAACACCCATGTGAGACTCTCTGTCTTGTTTGCTCGTATCTGGTATACTCGGCACGTTTACACAAGAATAGCTTCATGGAGAAAACGTGCTGGAGGGATCCAGGATTCTGCTACGAGTGGCCTTCCAGGCCAAGATGATTCAACAGGCGCAACTCCAGCTGCTACAAATAACCGGTGATGAGGCAGGAGTTGAACAAGAGATGAATGGAGAAACCAATGGCACCAGTGAGAAACCAATGGCACCAGTGAGTAGTTGAAGCTTGTTTAATTCTTCTGGGTTTCAAGTCAGAAGCCAGGTATCTGCTAAACTTGTTAGGTGGTCTTGATGCTTGTTGGAAACTGTATCTAATAGGGCTAGCTCTAGTTTCCTGACGCAGGTTTAGCTAGATCTTAATTGTTACCTACCGCTCTAACCTAGTTCTGTTTTTTAGCGTGTTTCTGCAGTACCTGAACGGGTTCCATTCATGAAATGAAAAATGGGGGGGCCTGGTTCAAGAAAAAAAAAAGTGTGTGTTATGAAGGCCTCTGTTATGAACTGTAAGCACACAGATTTCAAACTGTTCTCTTTTAGTTTAGTTATTTACATTTTGAAGAATATAGGGAGAACCATGGTTTCAAAGGCGACAAGGAGTAAGTAGGCCACAAGGAAAGTTGTCACCTGGACACATAGCCAACACCTTTGAAACAAACGGGGATAACTCATTTGAACTATTATGGATATACAAAAAGGGCATTGTTTGCAACTATGGTAACAGTTGGCAATTAATAAAACAAAGTTCAGATATAGAAGCTCAAAGTTGGTTCAAAATTTCAAATCAATAACATAAATGCTCAATCGAAGGCACAATAAATAGATTGTGAAGTAGTAGCACCAGGTTTCTGGAGCAAGAAATTAACAATGGTAGAGACACTTCCTATTTTACTTTTCATAGTAAGGAAGTAAGCAGCGGCGCATGAGGTGTAATTCACTAATTTGTAACTCGTTTAAGCAAGGTGATTAACGTATTGCAAATCCATGTAAATGTGATTTGGTGTAGAGCCTGATCTCTAGATCTATTAACACTTCAACGATCGTCCTATATCAGCCAGCTCAAGAATCACAAATTTATGAACCAAACACACGGTCAGTGCCAATTGGTACAAGGTTAGTATTTTCTAACAGAAGTTCAGTATCAACTATGACTTACAATAGGGTCTAAATTGTAGATTATCATAATAGCATGCAATTGATGGATTCAGACAGTAACTCAGTGAAACTATCATCATAAAGCATACCTCCTCGTCAGAAGCATCAAAACAAGCAGCAAGGATGTAAGTTGTGTCATCAGAAATCCCACATCGCTTCAAGGACTCCGTTATCTGAAACCAATTATCACAGACAAACCATCAAACGCTGCATTGGACCAACCTCACAATAATGCGCAAAAGTATCAACAGAAGTTAGATAAATCACATGTTTGGATCCCGAGTAGTTGTAGACGAGCTCAGAGTGCAGAGTCCTTGTGGTCAGTGACTCCCTTGTCTTTGACAACAGCGCCTTAAGCGCTGCCGCAAGGACAGGGAACACATCCGGCACCTGAAATCCACAAGAACGAATAACGAGTCACAAAAACCATGAAATTCACACAATTACGAAACTACCAGTGCAGCATATGCAAAATGATAATGGCCACGCACCAATGATGCATTGAGAAAAGCGACCTCCGGCTCCAGCTTCCCTGACTGCATCAAGTCCAGGAGCTCCCTGAGAACGCCAAAACCAAAAAAAACTCAGCGAATTCATCCGTGAGAAAGCCAAAAATACCGACAAGGGTTAATGGCCCAGTGGCCCAAGCGGCGATGTTAGAAGAGGAGAGGATGCATAAGCAGGTCCATACCGGCTGTTGGAGACGTCAGAGAAGAGGGCGAGGGAGATGGTGCTGCCCCTGGACAGCGAGAAGGTCTTCATAATGCTCACGGCCAGTGGCGGATACAGAAACGGAGCAAGGGGGGCTAAATAATAGAGGGAAAAACTCTTTGTATCTATACACTATCAGATATAACAAAGAATGACAATGATTCAAAGTGCACAAACAACACATAGAACGAGGAAACTTGTGACCGGTTGGTCTACATGGACCCATTTCTAGATATGCTCTCCTATAGCATCATCCCTAATGTCATGACGGAACTCATCAATTTGCTTCCTAAGCCCTGAATCAACAACTATTTCATTCATATTGAGTTCAATCCATGGTCTTTTTTCTCAACTAATTTTTGACACATCTTTCTTAGCATAATACTTTTCCATTCTAGCCTTTCATACCCTAGAAAGGAAACGTTGCAAAGTAAAATGCAATTAAACAAAAATAAGGCATAAGTATTCCGTATTCGGTAGCATCTGGGGGATGGGGGCTCTCACCGTGGCCTGCGGCTGGAGCCTGGAGCCGAGCTGCCCAGGGCTCAGGTCTGGCCGGGTGGCGGTGGCCGTGGGGCGGCGGGGCGGCGGGGTCAAGGGGGCAGGGCCGCAGGCTCAGGGGTCGGGTAGCCGGGAACTGGCCAGGCGCCGGCCGGGACGTGCGGACTGCGGGGGCGCCGGCCGCACGGGGCCGGGGCTGAGACCGGCTGCCGCGAGCGCCTGCCCGGCTGGAGTCGCGGCGGCCGACGGGAGCCGCGCGTGCGAAGGCAGGAGTTCGCGAGAGGTGAGCGCGAGACGGGAGCTGAAGCTGAGACGCCGAGGCCGCCAGGGCTAGGGTTGAGAGGTGGTGGCTGAAGGGGGGGCTATTGGGCTGATTTCGCTTTTTTTTTAAGAGAGAGAAAGGATCATCTACACTATCCATAAAGGAAAAAGTCCAATTTTTCTTCCTGAACTTTGGTCTTATCTTTTTTCTTTTTTTATTTATTTTGACTAAATATTTAAAAAATCATATTAAATCATACAAAAATCATAAAATAGAAAATTAAATTTTGTTGGACTCCACATGAGTAGATCTATACAACGAACATATAATATGGTATACTTCAGTACAAAGTTTTTAAATTAATTATAAAAAAATATAGATTTAAAGATATAATAAAAATTTTATATTAAAAAATACCATATTATATATTCACTATATATATCTACTCATGTAGAGTCTAACAAAATTAGATTTTCTATTTTATGATTTTTCTATGATTTACTATGATTTTTCAAAGATTGAGTCAAAATAAATAAAAAATAAAAAAGACAAAATCACTATCCAAAACTACTCAGGGAGGTGAAACAAACGGTTTTCAGAGTTGAAGAAGGAAAGATTTCTGGTTTCATAGTTCAGGGAGGAAAAACGGATGTGGACTAAAGTTCAGGAAGAAAAATTAGATTTTTTCCCTCTATAAAACATGGGTCTGCACCTGGACTGAGGGCTAAAGCCCATATCTGCCCTTGCTCACGGCGAGGCAGCGGCAACAGCACAAGCAACCCCATTTGTCTAGTCATGTGTTGTGTGCAACGACAGTAAGAGCTGACGAAGAGGTGAGAGATAAAATAAAAGACTATTTTATATTTTATATAGACTTATTTTTTACGCACTATTTAGACATGGTTTCATAGTTCAGAGAGGAAAAATGGATGTGAACTAAAGTTCAGGGAGAAAAATTGGATTTTTTCCCTCTATAAAACATGGGTCTGCACCCGGACCGAGGGCTAAAGCCCATATCTGCCCTTGCTTGCGGCGAGGCAGCGGCAACAGCACAAGCAACCCCATTTGTCTAGTCATGTGTTGTGTGCAACGACAGTAAGAGCTGACGAAGAGGTGAGAGATAAAATAGAAGACTATTTTATATTTTATATAGACTTATTTTTTACGCACTATTTAGACATGGTTTCATAGTTCAGAGAGGAAAAATGGATGTGAACTAAAGTTCAGGGAGAAAAATTGGATTTTTTCCCTCTATAAAACATGGGTCTGCACCCGGACCGAGGGCTAAAGCCCATATCTGCCCTTGCTCGCAGCGAGGCAGCGGCAACAGCACAAGCAACCCCATTTGTCTAGTCATGTGTTGTGTGCAACGACAGTAAGAGCTGACGAAGAGGTGAGAGATAAAATAGAAGACTATTTTATATTTTATATAGACTTATTTTTTACGCACTATTAGACAAAGTATGTTTGAACTGCATGGAATAGATCGATTATTTGTTCATCGCTAGTTGTTACTCTCCTTTCTACTTTTTACTTGTCCACGTTATAATAACTAACCAAATAGCTAGTCGCTAGGAGACCTAACCGCCAATTACCAAAAATATCCCTGCCAAAAAGGAAAAATTAGACTTGTATAGTTGGGGGTCAAAACTTGTCACGTCCAACCTTTAGCAAGCCGTTGTTGCCAAAAAAGTGTGACAAGTAAAATTAAAACTACACTTATCGTAAGATTTGGTAAAAAATGAGTCTATGACGTATAAAACAGGATGCTAAAAAATGTGACATTCTATAGATATGACAGTGAACCAAACAGATACTCCCTCTATCACAAATTATAAGACATTATAAGAACGATAGAGAGTCAAAGTATCTCAAGTTTGACCAAACTTATATGATATTTTGATGCTCCAAATTTTTTGAAATGTCGTATAATTTAAGATGGAAAGAGTATTAAATAAATTATGATATAACTAACTTTTGGTATGGACAGACCAACTAATGCTAGTGACCTAAATCAACTAGTGACCTAAATCAACGGTTAGCTGTCACGTAGGAGTGCTTTAGATAAGAAAAATATGTGGAGCTATCTTCTCTACCTTTTGCTCTCTCACAGTCGGTCTCCATTTTTCTTCAAAAAGTAATGGCTTGCATCTCTCTTTTATCAGTTATTCATATCCTCTACAGATTATTCTAAGACTGTCCGCACTGCTATTTCTCTAAATACATCCTCTATTCATTTTAGTCATCAAGATTCTTTCCTCTACACATCTTTCTTCCGCACTCATCATCCTCTATATCTAATACTCTATACTAACTACCTATTTATCACTTTATCTAAATATA
Source organism: Microstegium vimineum (assembly GCA_022036555.1). Classification (NCBI taxonomy): domain Eukaryota; kingdom Viridiplantae; phylum Streptophyta; class Magnoliopsida; order Poales; family Poaceae; genus Microstegium; species Microstegium vimineum. The sequence continues at coordinate 15,439,198 of CM039134.1, read as the reverse complement.
TTCATGTGACATCTTGTTTTGAAAATTTTATTTAAACAAATTTAATGGTGTAAATGAAATTTAATTTGGTTTTTTAGTTTGTGACTTATAACATTTTTTTGTCAAAAAAGTAAACTCTAAATATTAGAGCCACATGCACTCTTGGCTCTCGTTCCACCGTACGTACGCGCGCTTGGCAGGCGCTTGGAATAGAGGACGTCAGAGCTTTGGTTTGGATAGGGTGATAATATACAGTACCCGCTGCAGACTTTTTCCTACGCGAAACTGACGTGGATGATTTGTGCAGAGGTGGACACCGGGTACTGCAAGCCACGGTGGCGCGTCGGAGAAGTGGCTCTAGGCTTTACGATTGGTGGGGCGTGAAATCCTCGCCGCAGAAAAGAATTTTCTGTTTCCCTCCGTTGAGGCTGAGAAGAATCCGAGAATGGGATAAGGCCGCGCCGCGCGCGCTCTCCTCTCCGCCACTCTCACCACCGCCTGCCCCGCCATGAGTTCCTTGCCGCCGTCGCAGGCGGCTGCCGCTGCGTACGGGTGCTTCCACCGCCTCCTGCTCGCTTCTACCACCGTGCCGGCGAGGAGTGGGTGCGTGGGGCGC